>OU342745.1:138590139-139190139 GCA_910589775.1 Avena eriantha
AAACCACACATGGATCCACCAGTGTCATTGCATGTGTGTTCTTTTCATGAACCACAACTAGAGTCATTGCATCTCTATTCTTCTAAACAAACCACACATGGGTCCACACCTAGTGTCATTGTATATCTGTTCCTCTAAACAAACCACACATTGATCCACCTAGTGTGATGGCGTGTTTGTTCTTTTCACAAACCACACATGGATCCACAAGTGTCATTGCATGTGTGTTCTTTTCATGAACCACAACTAGAGTCATTGAATGTGTGTTCTTCTAAAACAAACCACACATGGATCCACCCAGTGTCATTGTATGTCTGTTCATTCACAAACCACTCATGGATCCACCTAGTGTGATTGCATGTCTGTTCTTTTCACAAGCCACACATGGATGCACAAGTGTCATTGCATGTGTGTTCTTTTCATGAACCACAACTAGAGTCATTGCATGTGTGTTCTTCTAAACAAACCACACATGGATCCACCTAGTGTGATTGCAAGTCTGTTCTTTTCACAAACCACACATGGATCCACCTAGTGTTATAGCATGTCTGTTCTTTTCAAAAACCACACATGGATCCACCAGTGTCATTGCATGTGTGTTCTTCTCATGAACCACAGCCAGTGTCGTTGCATGTCTATTCTTCTCACAAACCACATAATTATCCACCAGTGTCATTGCATGTCTATTCTTCTCACAAACCACACATGGATCCACCAGTGTCATTGGATGTGTGTTCTTCTCATGAACCACACATGGATCCACAAGAGTCATTGCATTTCTGTTCCTTCCACAAACCACAGCTAGAGTCATTGCATGTACGTTCTGTCCACAAACCACATATGGATGGATCCACCTAGTGTGATTGCATGTCTGTTCTTTTCACAAAACACACATGGATCCACCAGTATCATTGCATGTATGTTCTTTCCATGAACCACAACTAGAGTCATTGCATGTTTGTTCTTCTAAATAAACCACACATGGGTCCACACCCACTGTCATTGCATGTCTGTTCCTCTAAACAAACCACCCATGGATCCACCTAGTGTGATTGCATGTCTGTTCTTTTCACAAACAACACATGGATCCACCAGTGTCATTGCATGTGTGTTATTTTCATGAACCACAACTAGAGTCATTGCATGTGTGTTCTTCTAAAGAAACCACACATGGATCTACCTAGTGTCATTGCATGTATGTTCTTTCACCAACCACACATGGATCCACCAAGTGTGATTGCATGTCTGTTCTTTTCACAAACCACACATGGATCCACCAGTGTCATTGCATGTTTGTTCCTTCCACAAACCACATATGGATCAACCAGTGTCATTGCATGTCGGTTCTTTTCATGAACCACACCTAGTGTCATTGCATGTATGTTCCTCTAAACAAACCACACATGGATCCACCTAGTGTGATTGCATGTCTGTTCTTTTCATGAACCACACATGGATCCACCAGTGTCATTACATGTGTGTTCTTCTCATGAACCACACCTAGTATCATTGCATGTATGTTCTTCTCAAAAACCACACAAGGATCCACCAGTGTCATTGCATGTGTGTTCTTCTCATGAACCACAGCCAGTGTCATTGCATGTCTGTTCATCTCACAAACCATAGAAGTATCCACCAGTGTCATTGCATGTATGTTCTTCTCACAAAGCACACGTGGATCCACCAATGTCATTGGGTGTGTGTTCTTCTCATGAACCACACATGGATCCACCAGTGTCATTGCTCATTGCATGTATGTTCCTCTAAACAAACCACACATGGATCCACCTAGTGTGATTGCATGTGTGTTCTTTTCACAAACCACACATGGATCCACCAGTGTCATTGCATGTGTGTGCTTTTCATGAACCACAACTAGAGTCATTGCATGTGTGTTCTTCTAATCAAACCACACATGGATTCACCTAGTGTGATTGCATGTCTGTTCTTTTCACAAACCACACATGGATCCACCTAGTGTGATTGCATGTTTGTTCTTTTCACAAACCACACATGGATCCACCAGTGTCATTGCATGTCTGTTCCTTCCACAAACCACATATGGATCCACTAGTGTCATTCCATGGTTGTTCTTTTCATGAACCACACCTAGTGTCATTGCATGTCTGTTCCTCTAAACAAACCACACATGGATCCACCTAGTGTGATTGCATGTCTGTTCTTTTCACAAACCACACATGGATCCACCAGTGTCATTGCATGTGTGTTCTTTTCATGAACCACAACTAGAGTCATTGCATGTCTGTTCTTCTAAACCAACCACACATGGGTCCACACGCAGTGTCATTGCATGTCTGTTCCTCTAAACAAACCACACATGGATCCACCTAGTGTGATTGCATGTATGTTCTTTTTCACAAACCACACATGGATCCACGAGTGTCATTGCATGTGTGTTCTTTTCATGAACCACAACTAGAGTCATTGCATGTGTGTTCTTCTAAACAAACCACACATGGATCTACCTAGTGTGATTGCATGTATGTTCTTCTCACAAAACACACATGGATCCACCTAGTGTGATTGCATGTCTGTTTTTTTCACAAACCACACGTGGATCCACCAGTGTCATTGCATGTGTGTTCCTCCAGTGAAAAACAGCCTGTGTCATTGCATGTTTGTTCTTCTCACAAACCATATAAGTATCCACCAGTGTCATTACATGTCTGTTCTTCTCACAAACCACACATGGATCCACCAGTGTCATTGGATGTGTGTTATTCTCATGAACCACAGCTAGAGTCATTGCATGTCTGTTCCTTCCACAAACCACATATGGATCCACCAGTGTCATTGCATGTATGTTCTTTTCACAAACCACACATGGATCCACCAGTGTCATTGCATGTGTGTTCTTCTCATGAACCACAGCCAGTGTCATTGAATGTCTATTCTTCTCACAAACCACATAAGTATCCACTAGTGTCATTGCATGTCTGTTCTTCTCACAAACCACACATGGATCCACCAGTGTCATTGGATGTGTGTTCTTCTCATGAACCACTCATGGATCCACCAGTGTCATTGCATGTCTGTTCTTTTCATGAACCAGAGCTAGAGTCATTGCATGTCTGTTCCTTCCACAAACCACACATGGATCCACTAGTGTCATTGCATGTCTGTTCTTCTCATGAACCACACCTAGTGTCATTGCATGTCTGTTCTTTCCATGAACCACAACTAGAGTCATTGCATGTCTGTTCTTCTAAACAAACCACACATGGGTCCACACCTAGTGTCATTGCATGTCTGTTCCTCTAAACAAACCACACATGGATCCACCTAGTGTGATTGCATGTCTGCTCTTTTCACAAACCACACATGGATCCACCAGTGTCATTGCTTGTGTGTTCTTGTCATGAACCACAACTAGAGTCATTGCATGTATTTTTTTCTTAACAAACCACACATGGATCCACCTAGTGTGATTGAATGTTTGTTCTTTCACAAACCACACATGGATCCACCTAGTGTGATTGCATGTCTCTTCTTTTCACAAACCACACATGGATCCACCAGTGTCATTGCATGCGTGTTCTTCTCATGAACCACACATGGATTCACCCAATGTGATTGCATGTTTGTTGTTTTCACAAACCACATATGGATCCACGAGTGTCATTGCATGTCTGATCTTTTCACAAACCACATGTGGATCCTAATTAACCTTAGGAGAGCCCTAACCTTAGCCCCCTAATGGGTGGCTGTTAGACCAAGTGTTCTAGAAGGCACACCCTAAGACAGTTGTTCTCCTTGACGATTGTTACATACCATTCGATCGGGGCGCTTGGACAATTGGGATGGTCTTCGTGAGAGCGATCCACGAGTAGGGTGTTCTGCGGTATGATTGGCCACGCTTGCTCTGGACAAACTAGCAACACCGGGTGCTCCCCTGTTGCTAGTGTTATGACTCACGAGTTCAGTGGGCCACATCCCAGTGTCACGTCCCCATTACTTCTCTTCCTCCCCGTACTTCTCTTCCTTCCCCTCGAAGCCACTTTCCCCACTTCACTCCCATCCCGCCGTAGCCACAAGCCGATGACACCTCCATCCCAATCCCCTCTCCGGCAGCCACCCCCCCCCCCCCTCCCCTCTCGCCATGGGTTCAAGGGGAGATGGCGAGGAAACGCGTCGTGCCGATAGGGACGGTGATTTCGATGTGAGTTGTCTCAACTCTGTCTCTATCATATGTGGCCAGTTATCTATTTTTGAGCTAGATCTACTATGTTTACTCATGCGCGTATGATGTGTTAGGCCAACCAGACGATGTATGACTATGACTATCACAGTTTAGTGGATGAAGACAGTCCTCTGCTATGTAAACATGGACATGTGCCCGCTAAATTTGTAGCGTTCGAAGGACGAAACGCAGGCAGGAGGTTTCTACGGTGTCAAGGACATCGTGCAATGATGCAAGACGAAAGTTGCGGTGTTGTCAAATGGGTAGACCCAGAGTGGCCCAAATCGATGCAGAAAATGCTGGACAAACTATGGGATATGACTGTTGAGTTGAAAGAATCCATAGTCAGCTCACTTCTTGACAGTGTTGAGATGAAGCTATGGGACCCAGTTGACACGACCAAGCTTAACTGAGATCTCAGGAGGGTGCAAGACAAGGTTAGCAAAGTCGAGAAGGAGAGGGACGTGGCGTTGGCCCTGAAGGCTAAAGCAGAGAAAGAAAGAACTAACTCAAGCAAGGAATGATCTTCACTAGGCCAAAGTCATGCAGTTCACAACTACGAGTATTGACAAGTGCATGAGGAAAAATACAGAGATACAATTGAAGTTGTGCAAGGAAGATGCTAAAAGGAAGGAGCAGACAAATCGATCCTTGCTCTCACAGGAAGATGCGCATCAGGATAAGATTAGGAAGATCAAGGAGATGTGTGATAACTAGTTCTATTTAGCTTGAGCTCCGTGCATTTTTAAGTTGTAATAGTAGTACTTGTTGACCTAGCGGTCTGAACTAGTGGTCCCGGAGTCCTGGGAGGAAAAAAATTGCTCTCCCGTTAGTCTGTCTTAACCCTGCATCACTTCCTTTTGTCTAATCATGGTGGTATTCTGAAATTGGTGGTTTGTTTAAACGTAATCTACGTGGATTGTGCCGCATGCAAATGGCACAGCCAAAATTTATAAAGTGGAAGCACGTGCACCCGGTTAATGAAGATCCGGGAGCTTCGCCAGACACGGGGGATGCAGGAGCAGGGAGGTGGTGAGATAGACGGGATCAAGCGTCTAGGCATTATCGGTTGCCATTGTTGTTTATGTTGCCACGTCGTTGTGCAGCATCTGAAATAAGTTGTTGCTTCATGGAGTGTGGCAGCTTAAATAATTTATTTATGTACCACTTACATTATGTCATATTTGGAGACCTCCTGCCCCTCAGCAATCGTGGAATCGGTGCTGCATGTTTTCAGATAGCAGTGGCACAATCACAATTTTGGATTCAACTACTGACTCGGGCGTTTCCAAACCCTAAGTCGCGGTACATTTTACTTAGAGAACGTGGGTAGATTGTTTTGCCCAGCAACGTGCCACACACATAGCTCCAGAATTTAACAGAATAACATATATAGGTTCAATTTCAACTCATTACTATACATCTTCATTGCCAGTAGCCTTCTTCTGCAGCCTGGGTGCCAAGCCTACACGTCCACTGGCTTCTTCATTTCCTGCCTTCTTCCTCTTCCTCAGTGCCAATTTTCTTAGCTTCATGTACTCTGTATCGCCGGGACAATGGGCACGAGAATCGTGTCCAGCATCATCTTTCTACTCTTTTTTAATTTCTTCGGGCAGCAAAATGACATCTTTCCACTCGTTTTTAATTTCTTCGGGCAGAAAAATGACTGATCCAGCAGTCATGTTTCTAACCTTGTGGCGCTTCCTATCAAAGAAACAAGACTGTTGCATAACTACCCAATATCTACAGAGTAAATAAAACAAAGATTACAATTCAGTAGAAACATGCGAACCCCAAGAGACCTTTGCTTACCAGGAGCTAATTGGGTTCGAGCAACCACCCTGTCCAAGAATAGAAGGGTGACTCCTAGTTGCAGCAGCTTCCACATCCAGTACATCACATTTCAGCTCAAACATGCAAGCCGAAGTATACCTTTTAATCAACCCAATTAGCTGACTGTCACACGTTAGAGGAACCATGATGTCACGTTCATCCATGAAGCTGAACTTTGTAGTCTGCTTTGGCCATAATTCATCATGGTTACGCAGAGCAGCAACCATACCAGATATAGTGCAGATCTGCACAGGCGCTTCTTCCATCGTGATACAATGGTGTCCATACCACTTGCCCTTAGAGTCGTACCTGTAGAGGACTACTGTAACCAGGTAAGGGGGGTCCACGGAGATCCCACTTGATAGAAAACTGTGGATAAAATATGTTTGTCAGTGCTGGGCTAACAAACAATTTGAGGTTCAGTAGCCAGCTAGTAGTTATACTTAGTGCGAATAGCAAAGAGAAGGGTAGCTCACCCGCTTGTAGCCAGAACTTCTTCTTCCTTGGTAGTAGGATCTGCCATCCTCCGAGATGCTCGGCTCGTCGGCGGCGCAGGCGGGCTAGAGCCTCGCAACGGCGGCTACGGCATGCGCCATTGGAGCTCGGGATTAGCGACTGGGCGCAGCAACTGGGCGCAATAACTTGGCGCTGGAAGTCAAATGTCCGAAGGGATCGTCCTGCCTGGAGGGTGGATTCCGACACCGTCGGTGCTAGCGGAAAGGTGGGAATAGATTTGTGAAATTGGTCAACGCATCCAATCCACTTAGCTACTCGATTTTTCTAAGAGGTTGCCGCATTAGCGCTCGCGTCACGGACAAATGAACGACATGAGGGTCCCGACTGTCTACTTCACGGGGCAGTTTAACGGAATGTTTGAATTTGGCAGGGGTGAGATGAGTTTGCCTCGAAATGGCCCCTCTCAGTAGTTGGCGGCCCAACTTTTCAAAACGCGGCAATTTCAGGTAACTTAGGTACCGCCATGCGCTGGCCTGCGAACTTTGATACCGCAGATGAATAGGCCCCACGGAGACAGTCCGAGTTTTGCGCTTTTGGGTAAGCGCCTCCGGGAGTAGTTCAAGATCTTCATCCTCCAGAGGAACCGGATCCTCAGGTGGATATCCCTCGAGAGGAGCAAGCTCCGACTCGAGGAGGTCAGCAAGCTGAAAGACACAATATCTCAGTATTTCAAATAAATAACAAAGTATAGACGAGCAAATCATTGAGTATGAAAGAATCAGCCAGAAAACTTACTGGTGTCAAAGGCTTGTCAGCAGTATACATATCCAGAGAGATGTCTGGAATCTTCTTCTCAACCCGCTCCTTGATTAACCATTCGAAGTCTCATACTCCTTATCCAGGATTGGGAGCGGGCTGGTCCTCAAGCTATGTTTCTTACTCTTGGTGACCGTGTGCATGAGCCGGTCACAATGGTATTGGAGGGGTTGAATCTGACGTGCCAGCCAGCAGTGGACTAAGTCAGATCTCTTCACACTCATATGCTTCATCAAGTATTCAATCCACCTCTTGGCGCGGATCAAATCTTTAGTAAGAGCCGGAGCATCTACATCCCAAGACTCTTGGGGCGTGGTGGCACCGTCGACAAAAGCCGGCAAAGCTTCTTGCTTGTCGGGAGATGGTTTGTCCTTATGGTAAGAAAACATGGATGGCCACTTCTTCACCGACTCACTGGCTATAACCTTGGGGTAGACTCGGTCTCTCCTAAGGGTCAGGCTTAATGTTTCGATAATGTAGGGATTACTGGTAGTGATAAAATTTCTCTGAGTACCGAAGTAGTACCGGAATAGAACAAGACTCAGTTTTATTCCGAGATAACCCTCACACAAGGAAGCATAGGAGCTAAGATGTAGAATCGTGTTTGGGGGGAAGTTGTGGAGTTGAACTCCATAGTGATATACAACCTCAGAGAAGAACTCTAAGGCGAAAAAAACTCAAACCTTTGTCTAGGTGAGTGCCAAAGTGAACCCTCTCGCCGGTGCGAGGGGTGGGGACGACCTCGTCGAAGCCGCTCTGCCAGTCACCAGCACTGAGGAGACCTTCCTTCTCAACGTCGCGTAATTTCTCGTCATCAAGGACGCATGAGATCTAGACTCCATGGAAATTCTCCTTCTTCGTTTCTGCAGTCGTCATCGCTGTACCAGATGAGGATGCGTCAGCCATTTGGGTTGAGGTGGTAACCTTGGATGGGCGGCGCTGTGAAGTTTTGGGGAAGGAAAAGCGAGCAGGGGCACGGTGTCGCTTAGAGGAAGAAGAGGGCACAGGCGCTGGTGAGAGAAAATGAGGAGATATAGACCCCTTATAAGCCTCACCTGCGTTAAGATTCGTGTGAACAAACAGTAAAACATGCCATGCATTGCGAAACGAACCGGGAAACTTCCTCGAGAATATTATGCCTCCTCGATCTCCGTGCGCGCATTAAACGGTGCCTCGGTTCCGCGATAGGTGGACCCACCAATGGTCACACTGACAGGAATGTCTCTCAGTGACGAGACTTGACCTTGACGGATGTCAGGTTACGTCAGAGACCAAGTTCTGGCTTAGTTTGAATTTCAAGCTAGAAAGCCGTATGACATATTCATAGGTCTGACTCAATTTGAGACCCGGATCCTACTTTTCTTTTGGTGTTTCAAGAACCCCTCAAGACTCTGAAGCCGAAGAAAGACCAAGCTAGACGATGAAATGTGACTTTGGATCTTGGAGGCTTCCGAGGGCTACTGTTGGGGATATACTTTCCGGGTATACCCACTATGACTTGTTGACCAGGGTGGCCCACTTCGGGTTAGAACTTTGCTTCATGGGCAGCCCAGTCACAGAGATAAGACGGAGGTCCATCCGGCTATGGGAAGGCCCATAAGACTTACCGACTTAGGACTGTTTAGTTACTTGTAGTCCAAGATGTACTCTGTAACCGACTCGGTATCATAGCCGAATAGGTCTCTCCTTTAACCCTAGGCCATATATCTATATAAGTCATCCTAGGGACCAGCCTTTAGGGCACTCACAATCTATAATCTCAACTCGCACATGTGAACCTCTCTTGTAACCTGTACTTCTGGCTCTGCCGTATTACTGGATTGCTAGCAAGATTAGGATCCGTCCAAAGCTGGCGGATTTGAACCTAGGTAAAGCTTGTGTGCTCACCGTCCCGAAATACCGTCGCCTCACACCCTATTTCTCCACATGCCTCGAGGACCCCCTCTTGGCGTACATGTATTCAATCCGATGACACTAGCCACTTGTATGGTACAAGCCATATTTTGAGCATGGAACAAGTCTCGCGTAAGATTACGTGTAAGGTCGATCCGGGCCGCTTTATCAAATAGCAATATAAACAAGTGGACGTGAGAGGGTAACAACTATAAGATCAATGCCCACATTCAACATGTGTTCTAACCGTACAAGCAATACTACGCATAGATCGACTCTGATACCACTAAAGGGGTTCGTAGCAGAAAACAAAAAATTCATGACTAGCGCAACACCGAATGTCGGGATCTATCTAGGAGTAATGCTGTAACAAAGAAGGTTTCGGTGACATACCCTTGTAGATCGAAAGTGTTTAACATTCCGAGCGGGAACCTAGATGATGTAGTCATACTCGGAGCCGACCTCAAGGTCGTGAATCTCTTTGTACGACAACCCAGGTGAAAGGGCATGTATGCCCCCACGTGTGGTTTTAGTAATTAATGACAATCTCGATGGACTAATGTGTAAATTGAGTTTCACATGTAGGTTTGTCCATTGCCATCGCTTGGACCATGTGTTGGGTTCAAGATTGAAAAGAAGAAGCAATGTCCAAGAGCTTTGTGCCCATTGGAATCATGAAGAAGAAGAAGAAGATCAAGTATTTCTTGAAGAAGAAGAATATGGAGTTCCTTATGGCTATCTTCAAGACATCATCATCAAGAAATGAAGGGCAAGATCAAGGTGCACCATCTCTAGAAGATCTCATGATTGAAGCTTACCATCCTCGGCGCTCATGGAGTGATGAAGAAAAGTTCAAAGAAGAGGTTTCCCCATGGAGTATGGGGGAGCTATTATCAAGTATTCATCAAGCAAGAGCAAGCAAGCAAGTGCATTCAAGAAATGCGATCCATCTTGAGAAGGACAAGACGGTCTACATCAAACTCAAGTGGGATGCTCAAGGAAAAGGTATGATCTTGCACCCCCAAACAAAAATATTTTCACCCTAAAAAAAGGTATGATCTTGATAGGGTTTCTATTTTACTGGTCTCTTGTAGTGTTGGGAGATCAGGTTTAGGATAGATACCTAGCCGTACTATCAAGAGGGGGTCTCGAGTGTGTAGCTCGATTGTATCTTTTGGAGAGATATCAAACCTTTGCATTCATAGCATCATCTTTCTTGGTTGTTGTTTGGTTAGAGTCCATGTGAGGATCTAGAGCTTGTGAGTATCATCATGACAAGCTCTAGTTCATCAAAAACGGATTTCCCTTGCATATCTTATTGCCTTTTTGATCTTGCGAGTTTTCTGGCTCCACACCGTAGGAGATATCTCACATATATATGCATGGTATTTTATCCCATGGTGATACCCAATATTTTCAACAAAATTGGTTTCATCTCGTTTGGAGTTCGGATGCAAAAGTTATGGCAGTTTTGGTTCTGGAGTTTTGTCTTGACCGGAAGTTCCGGCCATCCACCAGTAGTACCGCTAGGGCATTTGCCGCCGGTAGTATCGGTGTTAATTCCACAACAACTTCCGGTAATCCCAATTTTGGTTAAGTGCCTTTTCTGTTTTGGTGAGTTCTATTTGTCGGATTTTTGATCGAAATCATGGGCGGTAGTACTGGCCCAAGCGGTAGTACCGGTGACCACCGGTAGTACCAGTCATACTCGCTTTTCTATCTTTTGCTTTGTCGTTTTGTAACCGTTGTAAGGGCGACAGCGGTAGTACCGCCCACCCAGCGGTACTACCGGCCGTGCACGAAAATGTGCATAATAGACAGATCGAGGAGCCCTTTAAAAGGAGCTCCCCTTCCCCTTCATGGGGAACTTGTTTTTCTTGGTTTTGCCCTTCTCTCTCTCTCTCCTCCATTGTTGACCTTGAAGAGATTGCCCTCTCCCCTTCCCCCTCCTATGATTCTTGCATATTTTTGAGGGATTTGAGAGAGGAGATCTAGATCTAGAATTCCCACCAAACCAAATCCCTTCTTTGTGAAGGAATCCTTGGGATCTAGATCTTGGAGAGTTTTGTGTTCTCCTCTTGTGTTCTTCCTCTCTTATTCTCCCAATAGATTTTGTAGCTTTGGTGGAATTTGAGAGAGAAGGACTTGCCTCTTGCATTTGGTGCATAGGTTTGAGTTCTCCTTAGAGATTCGGCGAGTTCAAGCTCTTGGGCTTGTTTCTCTTGGGTTCTTAGAACCCTAGACGGTTGTGTGGAGTTGTGGTGTGTTCTTGGGGACTCCAATTGAGTTGTGGAGATTCCCCAAGCTTGTTGGCCTATTGTGGTATTGTGGAGCCTTTGTGGCATTTCTTGGGAGCCCTCCAATTAAGTTGTGGATATTGCCCCAAGCCTTGTACGGGTTCGGTGACCATCCTGAAAGGTCAAGTATTATATCTTGCTATCACCTTGTTGCTTGCCTTGCTTAGCATAGGTTGTTGGTGCACTTAGTTGAACCTAGTGGATATAGGTTTTGGCTTGATAAATTAAACGTTAAATTTTATTCCACATTTATTAGAGCCTAAACCATAATAATTTTAAAACGCCTATTCAACCCCTCTAGGTGGCGTCCTTTTCCCTTTCACCAGGTACCACAAGTGGCAGGACCTCCATGGTTTCACACACATCCAGTGTACGACGACGACCTCTGTTCTCCTTGATCTAACCACGATGTGGAAGTAGACCTTCTGGAACCTGAGATCTAGCAGCGCGGCAATGTGCTGAAGTTGCGTCATCTCCCACGCACACGGTTCTTCTGGGACACACGAGAGACCTCTAGAGAGAGAGGGAAAATTCCTTAGGAAATTTCCTCAGGAATTAATCAATTATTGTGTGTCTTTTTGCTTGATTTAGATTTAGGGTTCAACATCATCTCTGTTTTTTATGCATTCAAGTGCAAATTCACCTCTTTCTGATTGCTAAACTTGAGATAATAACATATCAAAATTAATTAGCCGAAACAATCATTTCATCTTTAATCTCAGTTGGTCAATTAAGATTGATCTTACACTTTTAACAATGCATAGTCACCTCCTTCTAATTGCTTATAGACCGGAACAGTACTAAAACATTAACTTTCATTAGCCAAAACTTAAGCGTGAACATATCAGACTTTAACAAGGACTAAAATAGGGCTTAAGCATATTTAATTAGCACTGATATGAAGCTATTAGAAGTAAATCATGATCATTAAGATGTCAATTACTTGGGCCAAAGCTTAACATGAACTCCTAATCAAATTAGAATTCTAAGATGGATCATACTTAGGGCACGTATTGGATGTTTAGGCAGAGGATTAGGAGATGAACTTACGTATTGGATCATACTTACAGGATGATTTCTTTAGCATGGTTGCTTCTTAATGGACATCAGTTACTCTTGGCACCACACCTATTGAATGTTGGCAACACAAAATTAGACATTTACGCCAATTTCTCCGAGGGTGGGCAAAAAATCAGAGTGAAAAATATTAAAAGGAGACGGAAAGGCTTTTATGCATAATTGATAAGTTGGATTTAAAGGCTGAAAGCACTCCGCTTTCTGAAGAAGAAAGAAAAAAATCTGAGACTCGCAAATGATCAAGTGACAAAGCTACGACGGGATGAGGAGTCTAAATGAGCACAGCGTGCTAAAGTTAAACACATTCAAGAAGGTGGCAATAACACTAGTTATTTTCACCTTATAGCAAATGGTAAACACAGGAAAAAGAAAAAAAATCAACTTGAACAAGATGAAGGGACCATTGTGGGAGAGGAGAACATGAAAGTATATATAATTGAATTCTATAAGAAACTATTTGGGAAGACGACTCCCAGTAATTTTAATCTTATGGAAGATGTAATTAATGATATCTCACAAGTGTCACGTGAAGAAAATGATATTTTAACCTCTCATTTTATGGAACAAGAGGTTTTTGATGCTATCTCTACCATAAAACATAATAAGGCGCCTGGACCTGATGGATTCCCCGCGGAATTCTATCAATTTTTTTGGGAAGTGGTCAAGCATGACTTGATGGCTTTATTTGCACAGTTGCATTCAGCCGATCTGCCTCTGTTCAAACTTAATTTCGGTGTTGTCACCCTATTACCCAAAAAAGAGAATGCAGTACAAATTCAGCAATGCAGACTAATATGTCTCCTCAATGTTAGTTTCAAGATATTTACAAAGGTTGCAACAAACCGTATCTCTGTGACTGCTCACAAGGTCATGAAACCCACTCAAATAGCGTTTATGCCTGGACAACATATTCTTGAAGTAGTGGTTGTCTTGCATGAAACTAGTCACGAGATCCATAGGAAAAAATGGACAGGGTACTGTTTAAGATTGATTTCGAAAAAGCATGTGATAAAGTTAAGTGGTCTTTTCTACAATAAGTTCTTCGTATGAAAGGATTTGATCCATTATGGTGCAAATGGATTGATAATTTTGTGCGGGATGGAAGTATGGCCATCTGCGTCAATGATGATATAGGTCACTATTTCCAGACCAAGAAAGGACTACGCCAAGGAGACTCTTTGTCCCCTATTCTTTTTAACATAATTATTGATATGCTTGCCATTCTTATTGCTCGAGCAAAATAAAATGGTTAGGTAGCTGGACTAATACCCCATCTAGTCGAGGGGGGAGTGTCTATACTACAATATGCTGATGATACTATCTTATTTATGGAACATGACTTTCAAAAAGCGGTCAATATGAAACTCATTCTTTGTATTTTCGAACAACTATCCGGTCTAAAAATAAATTTCCACAAGAGTGAGATTTTTTGTTTCGGTCAAGCAGCTGAACAAGAGCAAACTTATAAAGAGATTTTCGGGTGTGAGTGTAGGTCCTTACCGTTTAGGTACCTAGGGGTACCTATCCACCACAGGATACTTCGGAACTCTGAATGGAATCCGGTGGAAAACAGATTTGAGGTTAAATTAGGTTGTTGGCAAGGAAGTTGTTATCCTATGGGGATCGACTAGTTCTAATTAACTCTGTGTTAACTAGTATACCTATGTTTATGTTGTCTATTCTCGAAATACCAAAGGGTGTGAGGAAAAGACTAGATTTCTATCGTTCACGTTTCTTTTGGCAAAGTGACGAACATAAGAAAAAATATAGGTTAACTAGATGGAATATTATTTGCCGACCAAAAGATCATTGGGACTTAGGTATTGAGGTGTTAGAGCTTAAGAATAAGTGTTTATTAAGCAAATGGTTGCATAAACTAATGTCAAAAGAAGGGGTATGGCAAGAGTTGCTACACAACAAATATCTGGCTAATAAAACTCTAGCACAAGTTGTATCCAAACCAACCGATTCACCTTTTTGGAAAGGACTTATGGGAGTAAAAGATGAGTTCTTTGCAAGGGTTTTTTTAAAAATTGGGACGGGAAAGGTACTAGATTTTGGGAAGATGTGTGGTTAGGAGAGATGCCTCTCGCCCAACAATATCCATCCCTTTATAACATTGTTCATAGGAAACATGACCTAGTGAACACAGTTTTATCTCACTTTCACATCAGTTTTAAATGTTATTTAATAAGACAGAAATGGGATGCATGGTTGCATCTCTTTGAGAGGCTCATGGTTATTTCTTTGACAAACGAGAATGATAAGTTTATATGGAGTCATACCGAGAATGCGGTTTTTTGGGTTAAATCCACGTATGAAAATCTTCTAAACGGACACCCACGTTTTCCGTCTAGATACTTGTGGAAAATCAAAATACCTTTGAAAATTAAAATATTTATATGGTTTATCAATACAAAGGTACTATTAACCAAAGATAATCTTGCTAAGCGCAATTGGAATGGATGTAAAAAATGTTGCTTTTGTGACGAAGACGAATCAATTGAACATTTCTTTCTTTCTTGTCCTTACGCGAAAATACTTTGGAGGATGGTGTTCTTCACGTATAACCTACCACCCCCAACCAATATTACTAATATGTTTGGAAATTGGCTTAATGGGGTAAATAAAATGGATAAAAGCAGAATCTATATTGGTATTTCGGCACTATGCTGGTTCATTTGGAAATATCGTAATAACTGTATTTTTAACAAGGCCGGAGTTGCGTCTTTTTTGCAGGTTATCTATATGGCGGCGCATTGGATCCAACTCTGGGTTTTCCTACTCCCGGAGCATATGATACAACCCATGGTTTCTGGGTGCACCCGTCTTGTGACAGTTATACGGATTTTTTCAACGAGGCTTCGTGGCGACATTCTAGATTGACAAATGTCTAGCCTGTGTGAGCGTGTGTTCACATGGTTGATTTTTGTATCAACCTTAGCTGATCTATGAACTGTAATGATACTACTTTGAACTTGTTTTAATAAAAAGGGTTGTTTGCATCCTTTGGATGCAGAGTCTGGGGCACACTCCCATTTCAAAAAAAAAACAAGTAATTGAAGTGTTCCTGTGCCTGCTAGATGCGGGCAGAGAGAGCAGCGGCAGTGCAGCGATGCTGCCGGCACTATCCTCCTGGTGGCCGGCGGTCTTCTGATCCCCATTAGCGTTTCTTTAGGATCGGTGGTTAGGAGGTGGGTGTTAGCCCGTACGCGTGTCCACTCAAAACGTGAAACAACCTCCTCTTCTACTATATAGGCTATAAGGGGCATGCACGTGAGTGGAGAACTCTGTCTCCCCTATTATTCTCAAAGTTTGTTACCGTGAGATCAATTTCAACAATGCCCAGGTGCTGACGATGGAACTCAATGGAAGGAAGCTGTTTATATTTCATCTGGTGCTGCGGTCGTTGAGGATCCCGACTTTCAGATCAAAATGAACTTGTCAATGTCTTACTAAAGGCCTTTAAAGGCGTGAGGCAAACAGAGTAGCGCACAAACCACATTTTTTTAGGGTTTAGGGAATATATTAATATCATGAAGATAACAATTATACCTTGCCTCTGCATCAACAAGATGCAAGACATCCAAGATGCACACAAACCAGTCTCCTGGGAGTATTGAGGTTCCAGCACTAGTTGCTTAGCTTGTATCGGGCAGCACAAGTTACAAGCAAATCACCTTCAGACACGTAGCTCTTTTTTTTTTCTCTCCAAAATTTTATAGAGTCACATGGATGGATATCCAAAGATCAAAATTACAAATTAACAGACAAATGAAAGAAGGATCTATACATATGTACCACAGGAATCCAATGCGGGTGGCTGGGGAGCTAATTTATCGCCATTTTCTCAGTTTCAATGGCACTAATGAAATGCTTGTGCCTCGAGCATTCATCGTTTCGACAAAACTTAGCTAGGCTTAATCATCTGGACATCTTGTTTTCATAAGATATGAACATACCTAGCAAAATCAAAGAAGCCTTCGTAAGGAGCAAGCAGTCTGTTAGCCCTCATCCAGCTACTAAGATTACCAATCTTTGATCCATTCTGGAGCAGTCAAATCAGCAGGATCTTCACTTGGCATGGAAGGGGAGACTGTTAAATCCTCCTGAAGTGTTTCTACATAGCTGTCGATGCGGTCAGAGATTTCCTGAGGTACTGTTGAAGTGCCAGCTGCTGTTTGTTTCCAGTCAATACCATCAAACCAGGGGTGTTTCTTTACTGCATCCACGCCTGCGGTTCCAAGGCGTGCGTTTTCATCTACCACAAGTAGCTGGCCAGAAAAATTCCGAAATTGAGTTGCCTTATTGCACATAGACCAAATAAGGCCAAAGATAGATAAACAATGAAAAGTACAGGCATTGGACGGAGGATGCAACCTTGGTTAGAAGGTCAACAACTTCCACGCTGAACGTCGACGGCATAACTAGGCGCCCCTTTGCAATCTTAGCGAAAGGTTCTAGCTCGCTCTCCCTCCAGGACCCAAACGGCATGTCCGATTGGAGCATGAAATAAATCAATACTCCAAGCGCCCACCTGATCATTCAGAAGCAAGAGAATGATCTCTTAATCTTTATGTAGAACTAAAGATAAATACATATCACAACCTCACACCTTTCCAGGTGAAGAATGTAGTGCAAGAAATATTAATGTGCACTTTTATCTTAAGAGAACTTGTAATTTTGTATCTGCTTCAGATTTTTCTTCGTGATTTTTATTAGAAAATCAATATAACCATAAGGAATAACGAGTGAGGTTTGCCGCGCTGGTGCTCGATAGTATCATGGACAAGGCAGATCGCTGGATGGCCTTTTTAGGGAGATTAAGCTTTTGTATGTCTGCTCCTGCTGTGTTAAAGCACTGAAAAACATTCTCTAAAGGAAAATGATGGCATGCACAATAATAATAATAATAATAATAATAATAATAATAATATAGTAATAGTATAAATAATTCAGAACCATGCATAACTTTGAAGATCTTATACAAGAAAGGGGTAGATAGCCACTTACCAGTCAGCACTAAACCCATGCCCCTTGCCGAGAACGATCTCTGGAGCTAGAGAGTCAGCGATGCCACATATTGTGTAAGTCCTTTCACCTTCCAACTTCTTCGCAAACCTGAAGTCAACTATCTGTTACACATAAAAACATGTGTATTATTAGAACAACATATTTAGTGCTTATTAGTAACATGAACATTCGAGGTAAAAGCTAAACGGTAGTTCTAAAACCATATGCCTTAAGGTCAGATGATCACCTGCAGATGTCCTGATCGATCGAGCATGAGGATATCTGCTGAAACACCTCTGTAAAGAATAGACCTCTGAAATATTGTACACAGTTAGATGCACATTGTAGATAAGAGCAAAATACAGAACATAATACACAAACTTTGCATGTCAATCTCTCAATACAGAAAAGAAAAATCTTACCCGATGAAGTTCTTCTAGAGCAACAACAACTGAAGCTGCATAGAATCGTGCAGATGGCTCACTTAGTGGTGTATTAAGTATTGAAGCCAGTGAGCAACATAGGCAACAATTCAGCAGTATTCCAAGGTATGACTGATCAGCACAAGTACATAAAACTTCTGGCACACAAACTGATTGGCTCAAACTTTTCATGATATCTTTCTCCTGAAACACCTGTCCTTCCTTACGGAGATCTTTTACCCTTTTGATATAAAACCTTTTGAAGCTTTTGATCGTGTCTGGTCGATGGTTAGCATGGAAGAAACAAAACAAGATTAGTTAAAAGACATGAATGCCTGTTAGAAAATTGGTACATCTGATAATAAATGATGGTTAAGCTGAATTGATTTCATACCAGAGCCTCTAATTTGGACAAGACCGATCTCACTGCAATCAGCGGCATATATGCACGTTTTCCATTCCTGAGAACATATATAGAACCATGTATCAGCATATAATCACAACAAATATTTCTTATGCTAGAAAAAATGGCAGGCTAGAGAAAAGGAAATGAGTTACTAACCCCCTACCAAATCAGATAGCTGAACCTTCCTAAAGGAAAGATCCTCATCTGTATTATGCTGATGCACCTTCGGGATAAGAGAATCTTTAAGCCTGCATAGAAGTCATGACAGGATGAGCTCAGCGATTAAGAAATATCTCATGGGTAAACTGTGAAAAAGATTTTACATGTACAGTACTTGGAATCAGCCTGTGGAAGTTTAGGCAAAGACCCAACAATTATATCGAATTTCTCTTTTGCGATAGTAGAACAGAGCACATCACCAACTGACATAGCGGTAAACGTGATACTTTCTCCAATGAGAGCCCACTCTCCGAAGTGTCCTCCCTCATTTATCTCAACCACAAAATTGTCATTTTCTTGACTCTGTTGGACCTGCTTTGTGTGAGCACTAAGAAGATCCCAAGAATCTGAATTTAACTTATCAGCTTCTACTGTAAGTCTCACATGACCCCTTTGAATAATATATAGAGAAGAGATGACGTCATCCTGAAAAAGGGTTCACAAAAGCAAGAAGTAAACAACTACACAAGAATCCCATAAGTTTGCAGAAGAACACGTCAATATGTTTTTTTGGCTGTGCGCATTGTAAATGCAGAGGCCGGGAGTGAACTCTTTTGTGCTTTCATCCTTGATACGTTGCAATGAATCAATAAAAGCTTACGTTTCCATGCAAAATCAAACGATTTTCACTCAGTATACCTTGTCAACAATTACTTGTCCATCTGCAAAGGATACCTCAACAAGTGAGTCAGCAAGTTGACTTAGCTGAAGCACTGTCAATCTTGTAAACAGCTCTACAGACCGGAGCAACTTCAGCGATGGTATATTTGAAAACTCTGACATCAGAATTCCCCGGAAATCCTCCCGCTTTAAAGCCCATAATGTTCCACTAGTCACAGCACGAACCGAAGACTGAAGCGGCTTGTTATACCTGTTTGTTTCAAAAATAGATGGTGATTATATGTGCTAAATAGTGAGCGCTGCCTATATCCATCTGAACTTGATCAGCTTATCGTGTCTGGAGCGCATGCCTAAAGGGCAGTGCAGAGGTTCATATCGTGTCTGGTTAAGTCTTTCGAAGTCATGGCATGGTACATCTCAGATATATAAAAACAATAATACATTATGTTTGTTCATTTACAGGTGAAGGTCATAGCTATTGGCACTGAGCATCTATGACAATATTGTTACTTCATCGCTTTATTTAAGGAAAATATCTATGTAATCTACATGGTGCAGTAAAGGTTCGGAGTAGAATAGTTAGATATGATAGTGCGCAAACAAGGACATGAATCTCACAAAAGCATCCATACATATTTTACGTTATTTGGATACACAGTATATGGTAGAACACTCAGCATGGGCAATGCATTAGCTTTCATTTTTCATACTTAGTATATGGTAGAACACTCAGCATGTAGTAGTATGTTTGGAAATGATTGAGTGATTGGTTACAAGAGCCAAAGCTTGAGAGCTGGTCTAAGCTCCATTTTTAAGTGCAGGGAGGAAAAGCTTAATTATGTTCTGAGTTCTAGTTCTGACTGATAAATACATTGTGGTACTTAGAGCTGAGCTTTTGCGTATTCATGTTGAGCTTTTCAGGTGTGGTGGTTCGCTACAATCACGTTGTACTCCAATTGAACGATAAGCTAAGTTTTTGCGCATTTGCGAAAACAAAATACTGAGAGCTGTCTATTATAATTCACCACCTTGCACGAGGGTACTTGTTGAACAGTAACACTAGGGGACAACATTCTTGTTGATTAACCATGACAACTCTTAACAAGTATTTTCTACAAAAAATCTCTTATAATCATACTAATACAGTATAACAAATCAGATATGACGAAAACTGACTCACATCAGAGCTAGCTCTCCAAAGGAAGATAGTTTGTCAGCAGTATACCGATGCAGAACCTTATTCACTTCCTTCCCATCTTCTTCCTGCTCATATACCGTTCATCAGCTTAATCTTTGAAAAGCATAGCATAGAGATTAAAGTATGAACTCATTTAGTTTGCCGAACTAAATTGTTGAAATCAAGTCTGAATATAAGCAATATATATGGACAAATATTGTGCAATGACCAAGGCCCTGCACATTACTTTGTTGTTCAGTTCTGCACATAAATATCAGGCAAATAACTGTCTATACATTCTACTTCCCCTCTTTGTATTGAAGCATATACAGAAAATTCCAAATGCATTTTAACCACTAGGATGTTACTTATCTTGTACAAAATGATTGCATTCAATATGCTCTGACTCTGAATTGCATTTGGTTTATCCATGCTGGCCCTTACTAAGGCCTTGTTTACTTCTAGTGTATTCAAGGGGATTGGAGGGGATTATCCCGAATCCTGAAAAATCCCCAACAGTTCATTTACCAAGCTGGGTTTGGAGGGTATAGGTCCCCCCCCCCCCCCCCCCCCCCACAATCCCCCATAAATCCTCTTATTTTTGTCTAGTTTAAACACTCTCTACCATACTCATGTATTCACCGGTACATAAAAACAAACACATCCGGAAGATGAAGATTAAAATTTTCGTTTGGTATCTCCATCGTGGTGTGATTTTGACAAAAGATAATCTAGTTAGACGCAACTGGCGAGGAAGTATAAAATGTTGTTTCTGCCATCACGACGAAACAATCAAACATTTGTTCTTTAAATGCCAGTTCGCACGTGGTCAGCCATCCAAGTAGCCTCAAGCTTGTATCCACCATGCTCAGTAGCCAATATTTTTGGAAACTGGTTGCATGGTATAGATAACAGGAATAAGATACATATAAGGGTGGGAGCGATTGCATTATTATGGTCGCTCCTGTGTAGAAATAATAAGGTTTTTTATGCTAAATGTCTTCCCCTGTGCAGGTAATTTATCACTGTGCACACTTACTCCGGGAGTGGTCTACTCTACAAAAACCGAAACACAGCGCCCTTTATATGGAGGTGTGTTCACGCTTGGAGCAAGTGGCGAAAGAAGGTTTTACCCATCATGGGTGGCATCATAGTTTGCGGATTGAACCTCCTCCACCATAGGCGTCTCTTATAGTTTCATGTATACTAGGATTTGCCTATGAGATTGTCCACCTCTACCCCCTATTCTTTTCTTTCGGCTGTGTGCATCTTAGCTATGCAGAGGTCGGGTGTGGCTCTCTTTGATTGTATCATCTTGATGTAAACATTGGAGTCTAATAAAAAGCGCCCTTTATCAAAAAAATACTCATGTATTGGGGTGGAAGAGTATTTGAGGGGATTGGGTGAAAGAAAGGGATTCACCAAATCTCCTCCCATCCCCAAAACCCTTGGGGGTGGAAATACGAGAGAAGTAAACAAGCCTAAAGGAAAACTAGCACCTTCGAATCAAAATTCACATCATACATAGTGCCTTTTTGTGATCGAAATTTAATTGTAGATGTACGGAAACATTTAGCTAGCAAAGCATGTGAAGAAATACATGCATATGCATTCAGGCGAGTCATTTTCATTACCCAAAAAGAAATCTAGAAACTCGCGAGCGCACGTACTGTTGCTGTAAGCCTCGCATAACATAGTGTTAACATTATTTAATTGTTATTTTTTTATTGCAAGATCGAAAAGCTACTTAGCTAGGCAGCATGCATATTACACCGCTCCCGCTCTATCTCTACTCATGTATATATACAGGGGGCAGACAGACTTGTGGCTGGCAGTGAGGTTAAGAGCACGTTTTAATCAGCTATTAATAACCACTAGCTAGCTACATAATAAAAAGTGGATATGAGAAAAGCAGTCTTCTGCTGCTTCTTATTGCTTTATCCCTGGCTCCTAACAAGGCAACACCTAGATGCAGAGCGAGGATTTTGACACAAGGAGGGCCAGGGAGACAACCAAAAAAAGTAGCAATACATCACGTGGATCCAAATTTCTGACAGTGGAGTTGGAGTTTGAACAATTGACATAAAAAGGAACATATTGTTTTTTCCTCTTTATGCTCGAACAAACGAAGCATAATGGACGCTAAGAAAAAAAATAAGAATTAGATATCTCATTCAGCACAAGGAACAGGTGGCATAGACGGGCATGGTGTTGCGTTGTTCGGCAAGGGAGCTGCTCAGATTATCACCAGTGGCAACTTCAGTACAAAAATGTGCATTGAATGCCCTACTCGGCCAAACTTCAGAGTTCTGCTGTATTTGTGGCTTCTATACCGGTCCAGGAGAGGGAGGGGGGGGGGGGGGGGGGGTAGCCTCCATAGTATGAAGTAGTATACTGTCAGATTTGTTCATTCTTTCCAACCTTGGAAGTCATTTTGTAGCAATAAATATATGGGACTAGTTGACGCCTCATTATGGAACTCTAAGCTTGTAAGTTGTACCTCTCTCCACATATTTATATTTGATCATGATTGTGCCCAGGTGTTTCTTTCCTGATTTAGGTTTTATCTACTCCCTCCGACCCATATTAGTTGACTCGAATTTGTCTAGATTCGGATGTATCTAGACATGTTTTAGTACTAGATACATCCGAATCTAGACAAATCCAAGTCAACTAATATGGGTCGGAGGGAGTACTATTCTTGATTATATTCTCCATTTGATTTGCACTTTCTAACATAATATGTGTATTTTGAAATGATTACCTGAATAGCCAGAACTTCAAACTCACCATTCCCAACTACATAGAAGCAGTCACCTTCACCACCCTGGGTTATACAGTCTCCTTATTATATAATTCTAAGCACTCTCAAAAATTTCATCAGAGAAGTAATGAATATAGAAGGATAAGAACCTGATGCACCACTATATCCCCAGGTTTCGCCTCAACCCGTTGCATGCAATCAAGTAAAACATTGCACTGTGAATCAGTGAGCTTTCTGAAGAGGAAATGATCATGTAGTATCCTCTCAATATGTGCCTTCATATAATTTCATTTATAAAATTTGTCAGCCTAGGACCCCATACAGAATCCTGAACTATTTTTCACAGTGAAAAATCAGTAAACCTTACTTGCTCTTCCCATGTCTTGCGATGTGACGGAGATGGAGGGACCCATATTTGACCATTTTCCAGAGAATTTTCAAGAGCTCTCAACCGTGCACGTGATAGATCCTGCCTGGAACGCTGGTTATTGGGGTTTAAACTTATGATGGATGGTGATTCAGAGCCCACTAATTCTACCACTTGCTGTGATGGTTGTAAAGATGCCTTCAATACGGTATGGGTGGACTCCTGGTGAAAGATGAAGTTTATTCAGTAAGCAAATAAAACCACTTCTAAGGAAGTAACATAAGAAAACTAAAAAGATAAATTCATACATCAGTTAACCCGTTAATATGTACAAGTATGATTGTAATGTCATCCGTACGAGTTTCATACTGTAGCCAGAGGCGATATGATTCCGCAACAATTGCAGCACATGCATCACGGGGATCCTTGTATTTAGGAATCTGCAATCCATCACCACAAAGTTAAATATAAGGTAACACTATACATTAGAGTATTCAAGAAAGGTATGCAACAGGTGACGAAGGTTTGATCCCTAATGTATCTCTACTGTTCTGGCGAGACACTTGGTACTCCCAGAATATTCAAGAAGAAAAATAAGAATTACACAGACAACTACAACTTAGCAACAGTACATGGAATTTACCATGTCGACGACAGTTTGGCTAGAAAGAAACTCAAAAACGCCATCACTAGCAATAACGAAGAACGGATGTCTGGCACTGAGCTCCAGGATAAATATCTCCGGATTTGCAACAACACCAATTGATTCAGCAACAGAATCTCCAATACTACGAGTGAAAGCAGTTCCTGGATACATGCCATTTTCCACCCACAGCCTTGGAGGATCGCCATCATCACTTTCCTCGGTACCCCAACACTGCACATCCGGGTTCTTTAGTCCTTCTATTTGGTCCAACGTCAGAACCCTGGCACCGCACTCCTTGACCCTTTCAACCTCATCAGTCCTGTAAGGAGTTTGATCTATGGAGAGGTCAACAGCAACAATATCTTCTCCTCTTTTCTCAGCAATAAGGGCACGCGAATCACCAGTATTCGCAATATACAATGTTTTTCCTCGCACCAATATAGTAATTGCGGTAGTACCACTCATGGAATCGTCCAAGCTATCTGCATGGAGCTGAGAGTTTGTTGCCAAGAAAGCAGTATGAAGAGCCTGGACAGCATTGGTACGAAACTGGCCATCTCTGAGCAGGTTTTCGCACAATCTTCGTTTCACGAATTGAGAGCACTGAGCTCCATATTCCCCATGGCCATCAAACACACCAAAGAAGTGGTCATCGGGGCTTGTTCCAAATGGAGTATGTATGCAAAAGCTGTCTTGGTTTGGTTTGTCCAATGATTCTGGGTAGTAACCTCTTTGAGACAAATAGGAGTATCGCAGATCATAATTCCCCAGTGGGACTCGAACTTTACGCGACCCTTCTGGAGGAAGAAACTGTGAAGAAACCCTCGAGAGACGATTGATACCAACATTTGATTCCCTTGTAATGTTCATTTGGTTCAATCCATCATCATCTCCCTCTAGATCATCAGAGGAGCCATCTGAAGCACTAGAATCAGTTTTTCCCCTTCCACGGCTTGATTTTCCCCTTGACTCTCTTGGGGAGTCAGCTGTTTGTTCGAGACATCCGTGGGAAAGCAAGCATCCCTTAAAATGTGAACAAGAACAACACTTAGAAGGTGAGCAGCCCATCAGATGTAGAACCAGCTTGGTAAGGGCAGAGAGGCAGAAAGAACATGAACACTGAGAAGTCTCTGTTCCAGCTATAAATTATGCATGCACATGGACCGATACGACAACGTTGAGGAAGTTGTCAACATACACAGAATCTGAGAGCCTTAAGAGCACCACACTCTGTAAACGATACTTGTTTCTTTACAAAACAGAAAGCTCATTCTCAACCCAACATTTAGAAACCTGGAACTTGTAAGGAACCATATTCATACGCACCTGAAATTTTGAGAAAGTAAGACCAGAGAATTCAGTCATAGCTCCATATAAGTTACACACGCTCATGTTAAATAACATGATGTAAGAACTGAATTTAATTGTCATCTCGACTAAAACTAAATGAATTTAATTGTCCCCCATTAGACAGTACATCAAAATGGTTGGCAAACAAAGAGATAGAACAGAATCTATAACCTGAGATAGCTTTTGAATCCTGGAAAACATAGAAACATCTTGAGACTAAAACATGCATTAGCCTAAGAATCTAAGACTGGACCAATCAGATACTCACCTTGAAAAGAACACTATTTACACAAAAACTTAACATATGTAGCTCTACTAGTAATGTGGCCATCTGAAGTTCTCAGCTACAACCAGAAGAAGATAACACATGAAAGGAGGAATACTAATGCTTACAAGTTATCAAAATATAGAAATTTGATACAGAAAATTGGAAAGACTAAAGCACATGAATTCCTGCACATTCATGGAACATGTACAGAATCAATCCAATTTATATGAGGTATATATTTTTAAAAAGGAAAATAATGAATGAATGTTGTTCCTACAAAGCTAGGAACAAAACAATGCAATGCGTTTGATGAAGAAAGGCACCCATATACTTTGTCTACAATTTCACCTTAGAGAAAAAGCTGGCAGCAATCCTAATGTGGGAGCAATCTAATGGCCAAAGATTTGTATACCGCTATAAAGGTCTTATGTAAACATAATTTTATTTATAGTATTCTTAAAACTCGAATCCTAACAACAAAAAATGTTGTGAAATTGTTGATCAATTATGCAAAAAAAAGTGCCATTGACAACAAAATGCTATTGCGGTTCAAGTACGGAAGAAAGAGGCTCGGAGAATCTTTATTATTTCTTCTTTGGAAGAAACAGCCAGGACCTGTTATTTATTGCCATGCCAAAGAAAAGAATCTTTCATAGTATAGTCCAAAAAAAAAGGGTAGTACTATAGAAATTCCAGAACCGAAAAGGAAAAAAATAATCTGAAAACAGAGTTCCCTTGTGCCCGAGCAAAGCATCACCAAAAAACAAAACATAAATAAAAACACCGTCGTCAGGTATACCTGACATGGGGGTAAAGGCAGAACATTCTGCAATCACGACTACCACGAACTCGGCACTCCAAAGTAGTACAGGGACTTGGAAGAGAGGAGAAGAGAAGGTTTGGAACTTACGGACGCCAAAAAAAAAAGGGAATCTCCGGCAGCTTGCTACCTGTAGCCTTCGTGGGAGAGGAAGAGAAAAAGAGGAGTTTGTGAGGTGGGTAGAGGAACAAGCAAGAGAGGAGCAGAGAAAGGGAGAGGAGGACGGAGGTGGGTGGTGGTGATGGCCGTAGTGGTAGAGTACTAGTCTAGGCACGGCAGGGAGGGGTAAGAGGAAGGCTACGATCAAATTAGGAAGGAATCATCAATCGGTGATTGGCAATCAACGCGGGGGGTGGAAGGAGAGAGGAGGTGGAATCCCGCGAGACACGAGTCTTGGGGACGGGAGGAGGTCATACGGCGTCTCCTCCGCGTGACTGCATCACGCGCGACATGCGCGCACGCAAAGCGATTCGGGTGGAGGAGAGCTACTATCCCACCTTTTGAGGGACGCAGCCCCTTCTGGTTCCACGCACATGTCCCATACATGCCTCCAAACACATGACATGTCCCATACATCCGTCAAAAATTAAGCGAACTTGCGTCAAAAATTAAGCGAACTTGTCTAGAAGTATCTTCTTGCCCAAAAGGTTTTCATAGATGAGGATGAAGAACTCTAAGTCAAAGAGGTATGTGGCCTCCTCCATCTGTGACGGCGATAACAAAGGCTGTAGGTGATCGGCCACTTCCACGGCCATCACCGTGACCCCTACCCGACTGACGTGAGCATAACTCTTCAAGTACTCACTATTGGTATATCAGGTCTAGCCCAACGGTGTGGCGTCCCGCTAAAACCACTACTAGAAAATTGCTCGTTATTTTTTTTTCTGCATCATCATGACATCATCATGTATCATCATGTTCATCATGCCACCTTGCATGGAACATATTATTAAATCATTGCATTCAAATTATTACACTTGTGTTTGACTTTTGATATATTTATTTGAACTTGCCATTGCTTCCTCTCTATTTTTAACCTCCCTCTATTCTATCTCTAGTTAGTGCCATTTGATATGGAACCATCTTTGTCCAAATTCTATTACTTGAGTCTTGCTATTTTATATTTGTCAAAATGCCCAAATTGAGTTGGGGGCATCATCTCTTAAATTCTCTTTATCACTAACTTTTCAATTTATCTAGTCCTTATGATTATTTTCAATTCTACCACATATGACACATGGGTTCCTTTTATTTGCCTTATGGATTTAAATCATGCCCATTTGATTTGTGTTGATCTTTACATCTTGTGATCACCTATCCTTGTCCCTGCTACACGTGGTATTTATTCTTTCCATTCTACATGTGAACATGCCACTATATTACCACTTACATGCACTAATAGCCTTCTTGCTATCCCTCTATCTTGCTTAATCTCCCTCTTTCTCTTTATTTCTATACATACCTGAGGCATTTTTCCTCTAATATTATTTTTTTCATCTCTTGTGATATTGTAATCGTCACATAATGCATTGACTCTCCTTCCTATATTTTATTCTTTTCTCCTCCTAAAATCATAGCTAAACCTTGTCATCCTGATACATATTTTGAATCACAAATTATTGTATTAAAAACCATATTTTGTTTGCTTAAATATACGTACGGTTAAAGTTAAATATATGACGTAGTCTTTCTTTTTCTCATGTTATAAAAAAACAAATAATAGTTTTTGGTTTATTATAAAACTATAAAAGGTTTTCTTATTTTACTAAAAATAAAACTAGGCAAAAAGCCTGTCTAAAGTTTTGATGCAAAACTAGTTCCATCTAGCCTACTTTAGACTATATAAATACTATAATCCTCTTCCTTCCTTCACTTACCAACTCTAGCACCTAATCTGAGATGCAGTCTAAAATTCCCCACCTTCCTTTTTCTCCTTCCTTTTTCTCCTGTCCTAAGCGCCTCGGTGTGATCTGTTCTTCTCCACAGCATGCGCCGCCGTTTTTGCTCTGCTCAAATCATGAACGACGACAGCCTCCAAACCTTGGCTGCTACACATGCCCAGTGTACAGGTGCCATCTAGAGCTGGCCATCACGTCCTTGTTCATTAATTTGAATTCAACACCACATCGCCTCGCCACCATTCCACCTGGCAGCTCACGCTGCCCCTTTTGATTTTTTCTCGGGCCTTGATCTGTGCGCGTCACCGGCCAACGGCCGCAGATCTCAGGCCTGCAGTTCAGTGCGACATGTTCCACCCGCGTGGGGCAAATTAGTTCAGTTTTGCCTCGATCTAGTGCGCCAGGAGAGGCATGACCAACACCTTGTGATCCTCCGTCTTGGGGTCTTGGGGATCAACGTCGCCTCTGCCCCGATCTGCTCAGCTCTACACGCCGGTCTATGCATGCAAGGTGTTTGGACAGATTCCCGAACCAGGTCAAGCGCGTCAACATCTGCAGCAAAGAAGCCAGTCGATCGTTGGAAGGCCCTTCATGTACCTGGCAGCGATTTAGATTCCTCCCACCTTGGTTCATGTGCACGCCGCCATGCTCGTCTGTGTCTCATGCCAAGGTTCCCGTCAACACCTTGGTCCATGTCGACGTCTTGCTGCGGTCATCTTCGTCCCAGCTCCTATACATCGACACAGATGTGATGACCCGGAGATCTTCACCATGGATTTCAAGGTACATGGAACCTAAGATCGCCACCGATCCGATGATCCGAGGATGTGCACTTCCTCTCCACTTCAAACCGTGAGATCCTAGCTCAAACCATATTTTCTTTATATATGCCTTCTATATTGTATGCTTTAAAATCATTCATGCTCGCATACATATTTAGTTGCTTGGGGTGTGTTATGTCGATGCGCCTAATAATTAAACATGGGGTGTATATGCGAGATATCTTCGTCTTATTCCAGATTCCATTTAATCTGTGTAGATAAACGGTGCCATGTTTTGCCCTGTTAAGACAACATTTAAATTGCAGGGTAGATAAATAACTTGAACCATATAACTAATTGTCGGGACCCCGGTTCCGCTTAATATTGCCTAATTGCACCGCATCTGTGCCATGCCATGCATCATATCATAAGCATGCCGGATCTTTTGCCGTAGTATTAAATATTGTATCCGGTGTTTCTGCTAGTGTTTGCTTTTTCGCGGATTAGACCGATGAGTGGATGCGAGTACCGACAAGTTCTCTGGATGAATCTCCGCAAGTGTTTCCAGGCAAGCATCCCTTCCCCTTCTACCTATTTTGCATTTATAGTCTTTATTTCCTCCTGTTGATCTATTGCTATCCGTGTCGCGATGCTTTAGTTTCCGTACACTAGTTTTATCCCGTGCAGCCTCTCTATGGCCTTGGACACCTCCTATTACCTATGTTTGGTAGATAGCTAGCCTTGCGAGTCGTAGTTGCTTGCTCAGGTGCGATCTCGTGTTGTCAAGTACCATAGTTGTTGGAATGCTGGCAGATGTTTATGGTGGAGATAATCATGTCTTTAATTACCACTATTAAATTGCTAGATATAACTAATGCAGAGGCATCGGTGGGCAATAGATGTTATTTGGTTCTTTCACGCTCACTTGTGTCCCGTAGGACCCCGAGTACTTGATACCTGTTCCTTGACTATTCGCACTATCCACATCCGGGAGGCCTTATGGACCCCCTGAGCCAGAGCTTGATTCATTTCTATTTCTTGGGGCCACAAAGTAGTTTGGAGCTTTATTACTATCTTGTACTTATGCCATGCTTTACTGCTTTATTTAAGATTGTGCTTGGAGCACCTGTACTGTTTTGGATCGCGCCACGTTTTCGCGGTATCGACAAGCCTAGTCACACTTTCGGGTTTCCAGTCGTTTACAGCCGTCGTCGCAAACCGTGGGTCCATTCTGGAGCCGGCCAACTTCGTTGCGGGTAGCTTAGTGGGGTGGCCCCCTGAAATATTTTATGAATCCTGTGATTGCTTTGTCGTGAAAGCCTCGTTGGGTTTTGAGTTGGTTTTTCCGAGGTTGATCGAGTGTGTGTTGCTATTTGTGCACCCCTGCAAGGTAAAAACTTTCTGAAAGCCGTGTCCGTGGTTATGGACGACTTGGAGCACAGTATCTTGATCATAGACAAGCATAACTAAAGTAGTGCTATAAATTTGACTTAATATATGACTAGTAATCAGATTCAACTACAATGGAATGGATAATAAAAATGCCAACAACTAGTGGATCGGTGGTGATCTGTGCCATACTATACCTGCCTAGTAAGTATTGTAACTCCAATGGAATGTGATAAAAGTGCCAACAATTGCTGGGTTTTGGGATTCCTCAGGACAATTATATCTGACTAGTAAATGTTCCAACTATAAAGGAATAGTGATTAAAACTGCCCACTACTTATGCTTCAGGATGACTCATGATATCTATATCTGACTAGTAAGTGCCACAACTATAATGGAATGAGTAAAACTGCCAACTGTGTGAATTCCTTGGTCTGACTTCCTTGTTTGGTCTCGAGGGGGGAATACTAGGATGGGTATGATTGGTGTTAGTATCAGGTAGGATCCGAATAGGTCTTTCTTACCCCTCTCTAATAGCCGCCAGTGATACCGAGTCTCTATAGGTTGTTTAGTGCCGCTGCGCTGCCGCTTCAGTCCACCATACCTATGTAGGCGAGAGCCTCCGAATTCTAGCCTCGCCGTGTACTGGCCTCAGTACTGACGCTCCTCTTTTTTCCTTTGTCCTTTGTTGGCACCCCTTTTGTTTTAGCAGGTTTGAGCTCGACGTCGTTAGCAGGGTTACCCTTCCGACTTGGCCTGGGCAGGGTTATGGACGCCATTGGTTATTCTTCAGGGCTCTTAGCCCCATTTGCATCTTATCCGTAGTCGGACGATCTATCGTTTTCAAGGTGATTTGAATCTTTGTATAGTATATCTGTATTCTTGACTCATGGAGTCGTTGTTGTATATATATGTTCTGTGGGTTCCATCGTGGACTAATGTGTAATGGTATTACTTCGTTTTCCACCCGCACGAAAGTGCCTAGTGGGCGTCCTTGAATCGTTTCTATGCGGGTTTGGCAGGAAGCGCTGAAACTTGCATAGGGCCGATTCGAGGGTGTTACAAACGGAAGGCCCACACGACGACCTGCTAAGGATCCTAAAGCCCAAGAGAAAATTGGTGACTATGAAGCCCAAGATTAGGAAACCCTAAAGTTTTGCCTCTAACTTGTAACCGACTCGACCACGGTACCTGAGACCCAGCCTCTAATATAAAGGCTGGGAGGGGCCGTCCAAACTCATTGCAATCTTCTCTAGGAAAGATCCCATCTATACCATAACCATCACGGCGACCATATAATCTTCATCATCAATCAATAACAGACAAGTAGAAGTAGGATTTTTCCTCCAGGGGCTGAACCTGGATAAATCGTGCACCTGTTAGCCTACGAATTCACGATCGCACCCCTCTTTCTCTAAACCCAACTCCATCCACCATAGGCATTGTCGTGGAGACCCCACGTCAATTGGCGCCGTCTATGGGAATTCTGTGCGCTGGAGTCACGGTTTAGGTGGCTCCATCTTTGGTGATCTGCAACTCGCTGGTCTTCGGGGAGAAGATCTTCCTCAACTCCCTAAATTTCAACCCGCACTCGCAATCTTCACACCCTACTTTCAGCTCCTTCCACGAGGGGATGGATCTGGTGCTTGGAGGAATGCAGTCCCACTTCAACACGGTGGGCACCCTATGCCTCCTGGACCCAATCTGCTCGGCTTCGGTAAGGTTAACTTCTTCATCCACTACCCCGGTGACATGGTTATAACTAACCGGGTTATTATGATTAGTTACCCTGGTTATATAAAGGCTTACAGCCTGCAAGGCCCAAGAAGGAACCAAGAATGTCCCAAGAAGCATCCGACGGAAGGCATATCTTGCTAGATAAGGAAAGAGTAGGAACCGACGCTGTATTAATGTTGTAATTGTAACTTGTAATCTATTCGTATACGGCCTCAGGACCCAGCCTATTATATAAAGGCTGGGAGGAGCCAACGGAGAGGTACCGAAAAAGGCTTTAAGCGATATGTAATCTCTCTGTTCACAAGCAATCGGACGACTTTGACTCCCTTCTTTGTCTGACCAGCCGATGAAATTCCTAGCATTCTCTTTTTCACGAAACCCTAAGTCCATCACTATGGACATTGCCGAGGTTACCCCTCGTCACCGGCGTCGTCCATCGGCTCCACGGGCGAGTATGAATCAACCCCGGCATCGATCTTTGAAAGGACATTGATTGTCTTAATCAGTTTTGGTGTTCGTTAACAACTTGAGGATCATTTTACTATGCCAGGTCAATATACGGAAAAGGGAAAAGCCCATATCATAGTGGAAAAATCCCTGGTTGAAACAGATGTTTTCGGGAAAGTCTGGACCGGAGTCTCCGGTGTGCAAAGACTGGAGTCTCCGATGTGGTTCGGAGTTTTGCCTCAAATCCCCGGAGTGAATCCAAGATGAAGCGCAGGGTCAGACTGTCTAGGGGTCCGGAGATAGGTCGGATATTGGCCGGAATCTCTAGTGTATTCTGTCAGACCGAAATCTCCGGTGTGAAAAGTACGGAGTCTCCGGTGTGCTCAAGTCTGGAGTTCCTGCCAAATCTTCGGAGGGAACGTCAAGACGAGGCCCAGGACATTCTGATAGGTGGTCTGGAGACGGGCCGGAGACTGACCAGAATCTCTGGTGTGCAGACCGGAGTCCCTGGTGTGGAAACTCCCCAACAGGCAGAAAACGGTCTGAAATCCGTGGGGCTATAAATAGGGGACTTCATCCCCTACCTCTAGTTGTTCGTCTCAGAAAAGAAGAACACCCCATTAGAGCCAACAAATCAACAAGATCTCCCCATCCAAGCATCCAAAGTCGCTGATCTTTGGAGAAACAAAGGAGGAGTCCTTGATCTACAGCTTCACCAAGAGAGATCTTCATTTCCTTGTCATTCACTTGAGGGCCCCTTGCTCTAGGGTTTCATTGGAAACCTTGGGCCTTGATTTGGTTCTTACAAGCTTGTCTTTGATTGTTGTGACAGCTTGCTTGGATTCTGGAGCCTCCAATTTAGTTGTGGATGTGTGTCTCGAACTTGTTGTCATGGTGCTGGCTACCACCTTGAAGGTTGCTGATATAGTGGAAGCGTGAATCGGTCCCTTTGGGGTGAGGTTCACCGGAGAACAAGGGAGGCCTCTCGTGGCGTTGGTGGTTTGATACCACCCCCTCTCCAAACACAGACGTACTTCCCCTCAAAAGGAAGGAACTGTGGGAAATAATCCTTGTATCTCCATGTGCTTCATTTTGGTTACTTCTATCCTTTACCGCACCTTATATCTTTCTCTTGCAGTTAGTTATGGCAGTGAGACACATAGGTAAATTCACCTTAGTTGCATATCTAGAGAATTTACCTCTTGTGTCAAACCCTAATCTAAAAAAGAGTAAAATTTGAACTAGCACCTATTCACCCCCCCTCTAGGTTCCCCATACGATCCTTTCAATTTGTATCAGAGCCTCGGCTATTTATTCGGGCTTAACTGCCTAAGAGTGTATGGGTAACCCAGAGAGAGATGGAGAAGATGAGGCTAGCACTTCGGTGACCATGGTAGATCTCAAGAAATTAGAAACAAGCTTGAGATCTTCCTTGGGCAATGAAATCCAACAGTTACGCCAACTAGTTGAGCAACTTCTTAAGGAAAAGACAACCTCACCACCTCCATCTCAAGAGGAACCACCTCCAATCCTGAAGGTGAATGCTTCGCCTAAGCCAACGGCTGAAGTAGTGGGGGATGAACATACTTCCACTAACTCATCCACCAAAAAGGATGATGGGAAGGAAGAGCACCATGCGGTTCCTGGATGGTACTCTCCCGACCCACCGATCCCTTATCCCCATATAAGTAATAGAGGTGACCCACCTATGCTAGCTGCACATTCTTTTGCTCAATGGAAAGTTCTGATGAAATCTCATGTGCGTAGCTCTTGCATTGACTTGTGGTATTGAAGGACTCAAAATTGAGGATCCAACCAACTTGACAAGAAGAGAAGTGGTCAATAGTTAACTCAATGCCACCGCCTTGCACATGATTCAACTTGGGGTGGGCCCAAAAGACTTTCCCCACATTGAGCACTTCAATACCGCCAAGGAAGCTTGGGATGCTCTCATTGATTTGTTTGTTGGGAATGAGAGAATGAGAAGAAACAGATATGATTCCCTGAGCAATGAAGCCAAAGGCTTCTATATGAAGGATGGTGAGGATCATGAAGACATGTATTGAAGACTCAAATCCATTGCCACCGCCTTTAGAAATGTTGGTGCCTCTCATATTGATGATGCTTGGATAAAGAGGAACTATGTGAGTGCGCTCATGCCCTTTGAGCCCACTGACTTGAAGAGTCTCCAAGGAAGACACAACTATCATCTCATGACCTCCAATGAAGTTATGCAAGAGATATCCGCCTTCAAGGTTGCTGCCAAGAATGTCGAAGATGTCCGGGCTCGTGCCATTGGAATGAGCAGTCGTGTTAATCTTGCCTTGAAGGCCAAGGTTGTGGAGTATGAAGAAGAAAAAGGAAGTGATGATGTACTTACTATGAGCCACCCTGAAGATTTCAAGGTTGCTCATGGTGGATACATGGCCTTCTATGCGAGAAACTTTTGGAAAGATCCCGCCAAGGCCAAGATGGAGATGCAACGAAGAAGCAACCCAAGTGGTAGAAATGAGAAAGGTTCAAGATTGAGAACTTGCTTCAACTGCGGTGATCGCTATCATTTTGTTGACGAGTGTCCATTTGAGAAGAGAGAAGATCATGGTGGTGCACTCATATTGAAGAAAAATCCAAAGGCCCCTTTCAAGAAGCCTTTCAACAAGAAGAATGCCACCAACAAGAAGTCCGGTGACATTGCATTGATAGCACATGAAGAGTCCTCTTTCGATGATGAAGTGGAGGAAGAAGAAGAAGAAACGAATGGTGTGGCAGCCATCACCACCACCTCTACATCCACTTTATCCCTCTTCGATTCCCCAAATGAGAACATCTCCAACAAGAATGTCACTTGCCTTATGGCAAGAGCATCGAAGGTATCATCACTTCCTCTCTCCACCTATATTATCCATGATGAATTGAATGATGATATAACTCTTGAGGTGAAGGAGGAATTAGTTTATTTCAATACTTATATGACTAACTTGCAAGGGGAGCACAAGAAGAATTTTGTAAACCTCTTGAACCAACTTGCTCACACACAAGAGCTCCTTGATGAGAGATGCAAACTTGGGAGAGATCGCCTACTTGATATGGATGCTCTAACTAATGCTCTAGAAGAAGAACAAGAGACTAGGGAGTCTCTTGAAGAAAAACTTGAAGGCCACGATGAGGCAAATAATCAAATAGTAGCTAAACTTCTTAAGGAACGTGATCATGCCATTGTTAAGTATAAAAAGGCTAAAAAGGACAAGATTGAGTTTGGTGTTGTTCATGAAAAACTTGCCGAGGATTTTGAGAAGCTTAACAAGGCTCACAAGGCCTTGGAAAGTGAACTCTTGACTCTCACTAAGTCTCGTGAACAACTTCAAACTCAATTGTCTAATGTTGCTTCACCTAGTATTTTCATTCCCTCTAGTAGTACAAACATCCTTGAAGAAAATTCTAGGTTGAAGGGGGAGCTTGCAAAGGCCACCTTCCCTGAAGAAAACAAGTCTCTTGATGACCTCTTGAGTAAGCAAAGGTCAAATAATGAGAAAAGAGATCTTGGCTATGTGTCCAAGGCCAAGAAGAAGAACAACAAGAAGAAGAAGACCAAGCCCACACAAGCAAAAGACAAGACCATTATGGGTAGTAATAACACAAGTGGCAAAACTATGTCACAAGATGACTTTGCTGAAAGTGCTAACCCTCACTATGTCTTAATGCGTAATTCTTTTGGTGATGTTTATGCACAATATGTTGGTCCATTTTTTGGTTATATTGCTTGGTATATTTGGGTTCCCAAGACCCTTATCACTAACAAAAGAGGATTCGTTGAAAAATGGGTACCTAAAAACTAGTTTGATCTCTTTGTAGAACTATGCTTCCGGAGGGTCAAAGTGGGTGCTTGATAGTGGATGCACAAGTCATATGACTAGAAGCAAGGCAATCATGATGGATATAAGGCCAAATCATGATCAAATAACCTTCACTTATGCCGATAAATCAAGATCTCAGGTAATGGGTCTTGGCAAGGTTATGGTTGCACATGATACTACTCTCGTGGACGTCATGCTTGTTGAGACCCTTGGCTATAATTTACTTTCAGTTCATGCTCTTCGAAAGATGGGATTTTCCGTCTTTATTGATAATTATATTGTGGTTCTCTTGTGGAGCAAGACTCTAAAGGTCGCTTTCATTAGGTACATCGAAAATGACTTGTATGTGGTGGATTTTTTTGGGGAAAACCACTACAAGTGCGATGCGCCTATTTAGAAAGGCCGATGTGGGTTGGTTATGGCTTCACTGACTAGCCCATGTCAATATGAGAACTTTGCAAAGTCTCCACAAAGGTGGCCATATTGTTGGACTAAAAGAAAATGTTTGTTTTGCCAAAGGTCGTGTTTGCAGGGCTTGTGTTGAAGGAAAGATGCATGATTCTCCCCACAAGCCAAATAACATTATAAATTCTAAGAGGATCTTGGAGCTCCTTCATGTGGATATCTTTGGTCCTCTATCTCATGCAAGTCTTGGTGGGAAGAAATATTGTTTGGTGATTGTTGAAGATTACTCAAGATATTCATGGGTATACTTCTTCAAGTTGAAGAGTGAGACCCAACAATACTTCATCGACTTCGTCAATATGGTTCAACGTCAATACAATTTGCCCGTGATGGTGATAAGAAGTGACAATGGCACCAAGTTCAAGAACTACTCATTGAATGGATTTCTTAGTGATGATGGGATAAAACATCAATGTTCCGCTGCATATACCCCTCAACAAAATGGTGTAGCTGAGAGGAAGAACTAGACTTTAATGGATATGGCAAGGTCCATGTTGGCGGAGTTTAAGTCTCCATACAACTTTTGGGCTGAGGAAATTTCCACCGCATGCCATGCATCAAACCGGCTCTACCTCTACAAAGAGTTGATCAAGACTCCATATGAAATACTTATCGGTAACAAGCCCAACGTCTCATACTTCCGTGTGTTTGGTTGTAAGTGTTTCTATCTAATAAAACGTATTCGTTTGTCCAAATTTGATTCAAAAGCTTTAGAGGGTATTTTTGTTGGCTATGGTCTTGATTCCCACACTTATAGAATCTATGATGAACTCTCCGGAATTGTCATAGAGTCTTGTAGTGTGGTTTTCGAAGAATATGATGGCCCCCAAGTAGGGCGTGTTGATGTTTGTGATTTAGATGATGAAATACCTCAAGATGCCATAAAAAGAATGGGTGCGAGATTCATCCGCCCTATTGAGGAACCCCTTGTGGTGGATCAAGAAGAACTATGCTCTACTCAACTGGAGCCCTCACCTTCACAACATCAACAAGCTCCTATTGATGAAGCCAACGATGACACAAGCCAAAGAAAAGCTGAGAACCCTCTCCATGTTGATTAGGATGGAAGATCTGGGCCAGACTATCTGGCCTCTCCATTGACCGGATTGTCCAATCCTACACAATCAATTGCACAAGGCAGATTTATTTAGTCATCCGCAAGATCATCTCAATGCCTTTCAAATAGTGTGCCTGATCAAGACCAAGATCAACCGGTACCTCTTATTGATGAACATGAACCCATTGTTGATTAAGGTCGAAATGAAGGTCAAGATGAGGACTAGAATGATGAAGAGATCCCCACAAGGAACAACATGGAGATCGAAACTTGTCGCAAAACTAGAGTGGATAGAATGTTGGAAAGAAGAGACCACACTCTTGAGAATGTTCTTGGTGATCTAAGGATTGGAATTTCCACTCGAGCTCAGTTGAAGCATTTTGGTGAGCATCAAGGTCATATATCCATGGTGGAGCCTAAGAAAGTGTGGGAAGCTCTTGAAGATTCAGATTGGTTAGAATCCATGCACAAAGATCTCAACAACTTTGACAGAAACAAAGTGTGTAAGTTAGTAGAAAAGCCCAAAGATTGCTGCAATTTCATTGGTACTAAATGGATATTCAAGAACAAGCAAGATGAACATGTAATCGTTGTGAGGAACAAGGCAATATTGGTAGCTCAAGGATTCTCACAAATTGAAGGCATTGATTAGGGAGAGACATATGCTCCCATGGCTTGCCTTGAGTCCATCTGTATCCTTCTTGCATATGCTGCACATCATAATTTTAAATTACAACAAATGGATTTGGAAAGTGCTTTTCTAAATGGTCCATTGCATGAGTTGGTTTATGTTAAGCAACCCCCAGGATTTGAGGATCCCAGCTTCACAAACCACGTCTACAAGCTTGATAAGGCGCTATATGTACTTAAACAAGCTCCACACACATGGTATGAGCACCTCAGAGAGTTGTTGTTAGACCGTGGATTTGAGGTTGGGAAATTGATCCCACTCTTTTTACTAAGAAGGTTAATGGGGAGCTTTTCATTTGCCAAATATATGTTAATTATATCATCTTTGGCTCGTCTAACAAAGCTTTTAATGATGAATTCTCAAAGCTTATGACTGATAGGTTCAGGATGTCTATGATGAGAGAGTTGAGGGTATTCCTTGGATTTGAGATCAAGCAAATAAGGGGAGGAACCTTCTTCAATCAAGCCAAATATACTTAATACATGCTCAAGAGGTTCAACATGAAAGAACTAAATGGATCTCCTACTCCCATGGCAACACAGACTCATCTTGAGCTAAATCCAAGTGGTAAAATGTGGATCAAAAGGTATACCGATCCATGATTGGTTCTTTTCTTTACCTATGTGCATCTAGACCCGATATTGTGTTAAGTGTAGGAGTGTGTGCAAGATATCAAGCGGCTCCTAAAGAAAGCCACTTGATGGTGGTCAAAAGAATCTTTTGATATTTGGTTCATACCTCAACCTATGGTGTGTGGTATCCTAGGGGATCAATATTCTCTCTTTGTGGGTACACTGATTCGGATTGGGTTGGTGATAAGGATGATATGAAATCAACCTCTAGGGTTTGCCAATTCCTTGGTAGGTCCTTGGTGTGTTGGTCTTCTAAGAAGCAAAATTGTATATCTCTCTCCACCGCCGAGGCTGAGTATGTAGTTGTTCCTAGTGCATGCACTCAATTGCTATGGATGAGGCAAACTTTAAAGGAATACGGTGTCTATTGTGACAAAGTGCCTCTTTTATGTGAAAATGAAAGTGCTATCAAGATTACCTACAATTTGGTGGATCATACAAGGACAAAGCATATTGAGATTCGTCATCATTTCATTAGAGATCATGTTGCCCGAGGAGATATTGAGATATCTTATGTTTCAACCAAAGACAAACTTGCCAATATATTCACTAAGCCTCTTGATGAAGCAAGGTTTTGCTATTTGCGAAATGAGCTAAATATCGTAGATTCAACAAGTTTGACTTAATCATCTTGCATACTCACCTATATCTTGATCCATATTTAGTTTAGGTGAAGGCATGGATGTAACACCCTAGCATTTAGGAACCAACGAAGGGTAGAAATAGGAATCTGCGCATATGCATGCATTCATCTGTAAAATCCGGGTAAATTTTTCGCCAAACAAAAGCCTAAAAAGATCAGAGTTTCTCTCACTAACAAGAGGTAGGAATAACTCTTTCTGGTGATTGCTATAAACTTTTGACATGACCCTTAGGAATTAATGAGTTTTGGGGGGAAATTATTTGATTTCAAATTTGAAATTTAAATCATTTGGAAAATATTTGGAAAATAGAAGTGAGTAATATTACATTGTTTTCCAAAATGATTTATTAATATTGCTTGATTATATTAAAGGTATATTAAACCATAATAGGAACTTAAGACAAGGAAACTCAAATAAGAAATGAATTCTTATTTCTTTTCTTTCATAATAATATTACAATTGAGATCAATACACCAAAACAGAATATTACAGGGAATAGAATCGAATGAAATAAAACTTTATTAACTTATAAGAATATCTTTACAAGATTATTTACAAAAGAATAAAAGAAGGTTACAACCAGAATCTATACTACCCATCTACTCCTATACTAAGTCTTGACAATCCAGATCTTGTTCCTGCAAAAATAAGATAAATAGCTCAAATAGAAATAAGAGGTTAGTTGATTATTTTTACTCTCAGTGGTGAATAGTGAAGTGCACTATTCTTATTACCTCATTGAGTATAGAGAAAGGGGAAAGTTTCACTAGGCCAGTAAAAACATAAGAAGTGAAAGTCAATTCACTTGATCTGATCCACAAACAGCCAAGTAGCAAGGCAACTTAGTCACCTAAATGCATGTAGTGTGTTGTCCAAATAGCAGCAACAACACAAGCAGTCAAAAAGGAGTTCACAGCTGTAGCACAGCTACTAGGGAGCTCATTTTCTCTTCTCAAACACACTGCAAGAACACATCAAGTTTGTCCACTTCCCAAATAAATCCCCTAGATAGCTTACCAAATCAACCAGCAAATCACCACAAAATGGTGACATAAGGAGGGGATGGTGCATGTGGATAGCAAGGACAAGTACAAGATCACAAGAGCTAGGAGGAGCAAGAACAGCACCAGGAGGTGCAAAGCAAGATCAAGCTATCAAGAACAAGTCTGCAAGATCAACCAGCAAAACAACGTCATCACCAACAATCCAGTTGTGTGGTGGGTACACATAAAACCATCACATGATCAAATCATCTTAGATTATCAAAGCATGTGTTGTTTTATATGAATCTTCTTAAAAAGCACCCAAGTGAGGTGTATCCATCACAAAAGGAGTTACACAAATCCAACAACCAGTCTTTGCAAATCACACCAAGATCTCAGCCTGTGCATCATAGATCTTGGGTATAAATTTATATTTATACATCCAAATATACCAGCATCATTAGATCAAGATTTCTGGGCACATCTTTTAAATAGTAGAACCTCAGAAACTATTTCATCATAAGCATGCATATAAAACAGTAAAGATCCATTATATGGTCATACCAAGTGACTATCAAATTAATTCTCAAGTATTGTAGTAATTCTACTTAGTGATGATCCATCATAGATGACTGAACATGGGGGGGCAGCAGATAAAAACAGTTGTTCTTACCTAGCTATGCCTCAGACCGGCATCATAGGCCAACGGAAATTCATAGGCACCATAGGATAATATATCCAGCAGGAGTTTTCAACTCATCTTAGCATCAAGTCACTCTAGAACATAGGTAGAATAAAGCCGGTACTAGAATAAACCCATGTGTACCATTCCAAGGAAGGTGTCACAAGGATCTATTCTAACCAGACCAATCCTACACAGAGATTTTATAATCAAACTGTTGCAGAAATATATTCAAATCATCTTCATAATGTAATAATTAGGAATCATAGTGTTTTACATAAAGGAACTATCACCAGAGGCATCAATGGTAACTTCCCAAACAGCCAAATATATATTTCAGTACTGAAACTAGCTAACCATCACCACTAATTAGGTATTAGACTAGATCAGAGTTAGATCATCACCATTTGAACAATGACAGTCACCAAAATTAGATAAGAATTTATCTTACAGAGCTATTAGCAATTCCAAGCCCATCAATAGGAAATGGATCAGCATAGTATAATCACCATAAATACTCCTAAAGCGTTCAATATCCTCAACAATCAACATAGAGGGATAGAACCCTAACATCACAGATGAACCCTAACTGGGTGTTCCTCACCATAATCACACAGAGGACAACAAGAGAGGCATAGCAAGAATAAGATGGGGGAAACATATGCACTTACTCGTGGTCCTCGCTAGATTTTAGAAGAGGAAGCAGAGGGGTCGACGAGCACACACGGCGGCATGGGGAGCACCCAAGGGCGCTGCAACCTGATATGTCCATTTTGCATCACTATTCTATATCATAATTTACTGTCATTCATTGATATATTTCATATTAAGAGATGATACTTATATTATTTCATTTGTTTTGCATGGTTGATGACTTTTGGAGCATGGACTGCTGCACTCAGGATTCTGATGGAAAAGGGGCTGTTTGGAGGTGAAATTCGCAAAGATCAGAAAATCTGGGAAAATACATGGAAAATTCTATTTTTCCAGAAGACGAAGGATGCCAGAAGGGGGAGTGGAGATGGGCCACAGGGGTCCCACACCACCCCTGGCGCGGGCCAGCCCTGGCTGCGCCACCAGGTGGTGTGGCCACCCTAGACCACTCCCGGCTCTCCCCTTTGGCGTATATTATCCCCAGGAAACCCTAAGCCTGGGGAGCGACCATAGAAAGATTCCGCCGCCTCTGCGGGGCGTAAAACTATAGAGAGAGAAAGATCTCTCCGGCGGACAGAATTCTGCCGGGGAAATTCCTTCCCGGAGAGGGGAGATCGTCGCCATCAACACCACCATCAAGCTGGACTTCATCGGGATCATCATCATCATCATCTCCATCATCATCTCCACCAGCACCGTCATCACCACTCCATACCATTGTAACAATTGGGTTGAATCTTGCATAGTTCTTAGGGGAAACTTTCCCGGTGTTGATTACTCCTTGTAGTTGATGCTATTGAGTGAACCATTGAATTATCGTTCATGTTTAGATTGTTACTTATCATTATATCATCTCTGATCTTGATCCATATGATGTCTTGTGAGTAGTTCGTTTAGTTCTTGAGGACATGGGAGAAGTCATGTTGTTAGTAGTGGAATTGTGTTGAGAAAGATTCAATAGTTTGTTATTTAAGTTGTGGTGTTATTATTCTAGTGGTGTCATGTGAACGTCGACTACATGACACTTCACCTTTAAGGGCCTAGGGGAATGCATGGTGTATTTGGCTACTAATCGTAGGGGTTGTGGGGCCCCCGGATTAATCCTCCGAGAATCCCTATTATGCATCCAACCACGATCCCATGATCAGTTAGTCGTGGCACATAACCGACAAGTATCAAGGTAAACATCCAATACATAATGAATACATGTCGTACCTTATTTGCCATTATGGCTACATTGATCAACATCAGCGGAACTTCATTAAGCGTAAAGCCCAAGCCCTACCTTCACCTACAGGCAACTGAGTGGGAGAACGTCCTAGCTCACATAGTCGCCAACATCATCTTCTTCTTGATATCTGACTAAGTTAATAGCTAGGGACAATGCCAGTGAGTACTTTGAATGTACTCTCAAACCACCATAAGATAATAGTAATAACAAGAGGGTATGCAATATGGCTGTGGTAGTAGGAGGGCTCCAAGAGAGGTTCTTTTCTCAATTAGTTTCTCCTGTAGATATAGCATCTAAATATCTTTGTCAAAAACATTTGTAAATCATTTTGGAAACCTTTTTGAAAAGTTTTGGTAAACATCAGGATTGGGTCACCCATTTGTTCCCGTCTTTAGGTCGTCCCACGACCAAACTCTTTTCTCCTCCTTCCGACCATCCCATGGTCAAAACCTTTCTCCTTCACAACCATCCCATGGTCAAAACATTTCCAAAGCCATTTCTTTTCTAAAATCCTTTTGAAAACAAAACCATCATCGTTCTACAGAAGTTTGTCCAACCCGTCCTTAACCGCGGACATGGCTATTCGAATAGATTTACACTCTGCAGAGGTTGTACACTTTACCCACACTATCCGGGTACACTACCCTGATCTTCACCGATCGTGGGGCAAGTAACCGACCAAGACTCTCCAGATGCCCACTCCAATATAAGTGCCTACCCTATGAGTGTTATTCCCCTCAAAACCGGGACGTCGGGTACCGAGGACCAACCGGAGCGCTTTTTCCACTTCTCGAGTGTGCGCTTTCAATGAGGGGCTCATAGTAACGCGTGGAGGCCAGCATACCCTTTGTTCCTTCTCCAGGTCGATGTCCCACATGGACCTTTATCGGAGAAGGCCCACCCTCCAGGGATCCCCGATCCCCTGCAGTAGTTGAGAGGCATCTTATACCAGAATAGACAAGCATCAAATCCATCCCTGTCCCATTCCAGTGTAATGTGGCTGCACATGGTTAAGTTGTTATAGCTAAACTGCAAAGAACCGGGTGCGTTTTTGTAAACCTTTTTCCTCCACCTTTCCTTCAGCATTTTGTAAAACAAAACCTTTTTCTTTTTCAACATCTCTTGGGAGGTCCCACCTCACCAAGGTTTCATCTGAAAACATTTGGTAAAAACGTTTTCCGGGGTCTTCCCATCCTCTAGCTTTGCTTTGGCTAAAAAGGGTCTCTAGAGGGTTATGGTGATATACACCATCTATTCTACTAGGGACAAGTAGGTGTCACCAAGGGGGTTGTACTTAGTAGTACAAAAGTGTAATAGTTCGGAGGAGCCAAACCACTACCATATATACATCAACATATAATAAAACAATGAAGTTTCATAAATAGAAGATAAAACATGCATAAGTAAAATAGTAGGGCAAGGCTTATGAGAAAGAAGGTGGCTTGCCTGATAATCATCAATATGGCAATATGTCCCTGGACTTCTTAGAAAACCATAATACCAATAATAATAAGACCTCTTCTTCTCGGCGTCAATACAAGCACAACTATTGTCGTCACCGAGTATACATGCAACAAGCAAGAGCACAATCAACACAAGGCATACAAGCACCAATACAATACAACAAGCAACTGAATAATACCAAGCTAAGATTTAGAGGGTTTTGAGAGGATTTGATTTAGAAGGTGGAGATGGCCTTGAAGAAGGGGATGAACACTCCTTAGGGTTTATTGTCGAGGTACTACCTAAGAGGGGGTTTTGGACCAAGGACATATTCTGCATGGTACCATTGTAAAAACATGATACCAACAGATGGGTATTGATAAAATGAAACCAACAAAAGTGGTTTCACTATTTTATCAATTACCAAAGATTTATAGTGATTATTATAGTGAATAAGACTCTAGTTTTAGGAAATAATTCACCAGAAAAGTTCTGGAGCTCCAAAAATTATTTCCTTGGATGGTTAGGTAGGGCTTGATGTAGTTGTTCACTGAGAGTTGGAATCAGAAAAACATATTTAGCAGAATGCCCTCAGGGAATTCCTAGAGGCAGTTCTAGATCTATTTTGTCTTTTTCACCAAATTAAATCTACAGAAGCTTTTGATTTGATACCAATGCCATAAGGTATTTCCTTTGAAAACCTTTCCATAGAAATTGGATTCACTCTTTTTGGAGTTGTGGAACTTCTGCGAGGATTTATCTAGTGATAAAACCACATACAAAAGTGTTTAATTCATTTAAAAACCTCAAGGGCTCAATAATTCTTGAGCTCCTGGATTTTGATAGTATGGAGTGTACCATATCCCATATAGTTGGAATGAGGTCAAAACAACTCATGGTTTGGTCTAGGGAAAATCCTAAAGTCAGATGGGTCTGGTTTTTGGTATTTTTGTAAAAGATACTCCTTAGCTCCAAAAGGCAAGGGACCACTGTTCAAAAATAAGTATGGTGGAAACCTACCAGGGAAGGTTTGTTTCACTACATTTATATAAGGATGGTTCTCGAGGGAATTTATTTTCTAGAATAGATACCTGTTTGTATATTTATTTCTAGAATTTATTGGCAGACCTTTTTGTACTAGGGTTGGTTCTGCATGTTATAGAAAACATACAGGAACATGTCAAAAATTGAATCTAGGAAAAATATGTTTGTTTTCATATTTAACTCGATTTAAACCAACACACAAGTTTCAAAGCTGGATTTAAAATAGGAAATAAAAAGGAGAGAGGCCAGCCCGGCCAGATCTGGGGCAAATGGGCCGTCCAGGTTTGAACCTGACGGGCAGGACCCGCTGGTCAGCGACAGCGGCAGCCGATGGGGTACGGGGCTCCTCTCGTTCATCCCTTTAAGGCGAGATCGATGGCTCGAGGCCGTCGTCTCCGCTGAGACAAAGGCGGCGAGCTAACCCTAGCTGGGGCTGGCGAGGCGCGGGGAGCTCACCTAGGGCTCCGGGAGGGGGCGAGGATGGGCGGAGGCGACGTGACACTCGATGACGGTCTCGACGATGGGCGGCGAGGTTGGTTTTGACGCCAGGAGCTGGTTCACGCGAGGACGCCTGAGGGTGATCTCGTCGGAGCTCGACGGCGGCGACGGTAGGGGCAGTCCCTAGCCACCAAAACAACCGTGCCGGAGATAGGGGAAGGAGGGGAGTACAGCATGGTGGCATGCAGAGGAAAAGAGGCAGTGAGGAGGAAGCCTAGCTCGAAAAGAGGTAGGAGGCCGGAGCTTTTCTTCTCTCTCTCTCTCTCTCTCGTAGATCAGAGCATGGGAGAGGGAGAGGGGGCTCTGGGAAGGTAGTTGGGAGAGTGGGGAGGCAAATGAGCCAAAGAGGGGGAGATGGGGTGGCCTCTGGCCTATTTAATCGAGAGGTAGTAGTCCATCATGGACTTGGTGCATTGGGTATGGGAGGGAGGAGGGAAACCAGGGGCTCGTTACTGTGGGCGTCGAGAGGTGAGGTGAGTGGTTTTCTGGTCGGGCTAGGGTAGAGAGGGGGAGTGGTAGCAGCTGTGAGTTAATACAAGGCAAGAGATGACATAACCATGTGTTTTTATCCTCTTCCAAGCACTAAAGGACAAGAGGAGGGGTGCTACAGTGGTAGGGCTATAGTGTTTTCGACCAGAGGGGGAGAAGTGTGCTGTACAAGCTTAGTGGGGAAGAGTGGATGGGGTTTGATTTGGTTTTTGGGTACTAAAAGGCTAATGTCCAAGTCAGCCATAAAGGATGATCAAGTGGTATTTCTTGATTTTTTATCTTGACCAACTGGGATAAGGATGCAGGTAGATGAGTAAGGTTAGGATGCACCTCTAGGATTTATTCGGGATTTTTCAGAAGATTATAAGTCTATTTAAATCCATTTATTCAAAAACTACAGAAGTGAAGTATTGGAGCTCATTTGATATTTTTACATTGGACCTTGTTGGATTTTGATGTGAGGTGATCCCAAATGTGAATACACACATAGGGGAATTTTCCCAAGATTTATTGGGGCTTAAAAGTATTTAAAACATTTATTATTCCATTTATGCCATTTAAGAAAATAGGCAAAAAGAAATAATAAAACTCTTCAAAAATATTTATTTTTGAAGTGGGATGATATGGTATGATATATAGGACCTAAGAGTGCTTGGAGTTGGGGAAGTCTTTTGGCAAAAACCAAACCTTCCTTTGGGAAAGGAGTTTTGGAGATTTTGACTATTAAGGAGATTTATTAGATTTGGAGCCATAATATTTATGGATATTATTTGATAAATCTTGGTGATAAAGGTAGATGATGTAGACAAGGTGTGGCAAGCCATTTCAACCTTGGGATTGGATAACCCATGTTGATTTTGGTGAAATACCCTAGATCTAAGGATCTAGGGTGATGTTAATTTCATACCATCAAAACATGGTTGTATCTTGGAGTTCAGATCTCCCCTTGGGGCATGGGGTATATGGATGGATAAACCAAGTGATGTACATCAACATGGTATAGAGGTTTGAGCTTGATCTTGTTTGAGTTCTCCAAGAATTGATTTCAAACTTTGAATAAAATAAGCCTGCCAAAGAAGATTATCAACTAGCCTTCAAAACCTTGTGGGTTTAAGAAGCACAAAGATCCACTTGGAAAAAGTGAAGTAGATATTGATAGACCTATATGAGTAATTGGTCCATAGAAGGTTGGATGATGGTGTGAGCTTCTATCAAAGTAGGCATGTTGACTAGATTTGCAGGAAATGTTATTTTCTTGCCTGCAAAACTATCAAGAACAAGTGGGTTGGAGGATGATATAACCAAGGGAAAGAGTGGGCATTGGTAGTCCTTAGGATGGTTAACAATATGGTTCAAGTTCATTACCAATAATGCACAAGGGTTGAGAAAGGGAGACATTCAAAAAGGTGATGTTGGAAATAGATTTCCAGACTTAGCCAAATCTGGCAGATTTAGTGTTTTTGACTAGAATGTGGGTGGTGAGGATTTTGATGGGTTGCAAGGTACCAGCGCATCATCAAGTGGACGATATTGAAGAGTATACGGAGTAGGAAGGATCCTTGCTTGATACTGGTCTTCATTGACTTGGATGCTTCTAGAATTAGATCACTTTAGCGCTGATCTGGTTAAGGGTTTTAGATGATCACCAGGTGGCTAGAGATTAGATCCAGATTGTATTCTTGCTTAGGGTTTGGTGGTTTTTAAAGTATCTTGATCCTAGTGGATGAGCTCCTAGAGTAGCTCGTACTATCTCCTAAGCAAACAAATCAAGCAGCAGATCAAGGCAACTCATCTTACAAACAAAACAAACCTACTACTAGGGTTAACATCAAGCTTAGCTTGAGGTAAGGTTGGGTATTTTGAAAAGGTTGGATTTTGAATAAGATGAGAGTCCTTGGTATCTCTACCAAGAGTAGAATTCAAAAGCTTACTAAAAGGTTTTGGAGATCCTAGAGGTGAGAGTAGTGGAAGGTTCTGTCTTGAAAACATAAGGAGACTATATTATACATCTCTCCATAGTTTTGCCAATAGAAGCTACTAAAATAGTTTGCTTGCAAAGGCTTCTTGGCTCAGGTTTTGAAATGCCTAAACATTTGAGAATATGCAAAATGAGCCAGGATAGTTTTGGTTAAATAGCTTTTGTCAACTGATGGTGAGGTAAGGAGTGTCATATGGTATATACTCACATGCACAAGCATAAACAAATAACAAGCAAACACTGCACCAAAGTACAAGAAAAAGTTTTTGTTCCCCCTGATTTTTGTATTCTGGACAACTAACCAGGGTTGCTGAAATTGGGATGTTACAGATCTTTCCCCCTTAAAAGAATCTCGTCCCGAGATTTAGGAGAGTAGGGTTAGGGGATTTTTAGTCGAGTTGATACTAGGGGTCTTACGCGCACTATCTTACAGACTCCGTCTTTGGAAGTGGTTACTCTATCAATGAAGTTGAGCTTCAGTCTTCCAGGGTGCACGGAGAGTTGAGCAGGGTCTAGGTCCTGATTGCGAGGGATGACCTTCTTTTCCTTCCGGACTCTATATCTCGAGGGCTTAGACTGGGCAAACTATCTTGATGCTGAACTTTCCGAAGTACTCGTCGGAGGATAGAATCTATAGCTGGGAGTACCTCTCTCTAATGATTCACAGCTCTTCCTTAGGGTCGTAGCGTATCCTAATTAACGATGTTAGGGTCGGGACTCCTGAGTTTGCTTCGGCGAAGGGTTACCCTATCTTTGTGGGAAAGACAGTTAGAGCGACACTACCTTGTTGATTGGGGTCGTCTGTTGACGCTGGGAGATGGCGCTGCACCTTTCGTCCGGAGGTGATTATCTTCCATTGACCTTGTGAAAGCAGCTTCGGGGGAGGCATCGATGCCACTTCTTGAATTAGTAGTCATAGCTGGAGGGGCGTTTATCTAGCTCCCTAGTAGTTAGTTCTGGGCTAGCTAAGGGTCCGTTAGGTGGGAGAATGCCGTTTGGGGTTGACGGCATGAGAGGCGGTCTTATAGGATGAGGTCATTCCGGGTTGAGCCTGATGCAACGCCATGGGTAAAACACGTAGGTGTGAAACTCTAACTTGCATAACATCAAAATGGGTTTACGCAGGGATTAACATGTCTAAGCCGACCAACGGCGAGGATTACTTGGACATTACAAAGGAATATCTGGGCTACCAGGTGTCGGGGCATTTAGAATTTTACAAGACAGGTGCAGGGGCGATGCATAGCTCTACCTATGTTGAGATAGGTGAGTTCCCGGGTGCGAAAACTACTTCGGGGGAACGTCCGGAGTCTTGTCACCATTCTGAGGTTGGAGGTTTCTCCTCAGGAAATGCCTTTGCGGAGGAAGGGGAGGTTCTGGGGATAGTGGCTTCCTGATTTTTCTGGCTTGAGGGACTCGCGGTTTCTTGCTCTTTTTAGGTGCCGGAGCTTCTTGTTTTGACGTCATCTAGTATTTGTCTAGATAGTGGCAGGCGAAGTGGTCCGGATCTCCGCAGGTGTAACGTATGCTTTGCTTGACTTCGGATCTTCCTGGGGCTTGCTCTGGGAACTTTAAGGGAGTAGCGGATATTTTGGCCTGTGCCCTTGTAGGAGTGTTGTCGAGACCACGTTGGGGGCATTCCCGGATGTAATGACCCGGTTGATCACATGAGTAGCAGGTACCCTTCTTGGAGTATTCTGACTTTGTTGTCCTCCCAATATTGACGCATGGGAGTTGACGGGCTTTGCCAATTAGGAGGTATAAGGGGAACTTGGCCGGTACATGGTCTTGGCCTTCACAGAGGAAATTTGTGACTAGCTGTGTTGGACAAACCACGAGAGGATGGAAGGCTCCACAGTTTGGGCAGTTGCCAAGGCATTGACTAGCTTGATGTCCTTCTTCTCCGCAACAACTGCAGGCTTTATTCGGGCCTTCGAGCTTCATGGCCATACTTGGGATGTATTGGGGTGATAATCCTTCCGCTACAGAGGTAAACTATGGTAATAGATTAGTCTTGGATATTTGGGAGAGAGGAAACCATGAGTTATACAGTTAGTATGAGACACAGGTATGGCTTTGGGTTCCTCAGACAATTCTCAAAGTAGTGCTTGGAGCAGGCGATTAGAACTAGGCGCGGATAGGGGTTGTCAAAGATTTCATTTGTGGCCATCCTGCGGAGGAGAGGTTTCCAGCTGTGGGGTTGTGAGGGGTAGCGTCGAGATACATCAACAAGGTGGTCAAAGAGAACCAGAACATACAAACAAGGCGAACAGGGTAAGGGAATCGCAGTGTCCTCGGCAAACAACACACATCAAGCAACACAGGATGCACTTAGGCAAGCAAACACGGTCTACGCTAGGGACCAAGGAGTTAACTACTCGCGATGTAGGGGAATCATATTCTTAGGACTATTGACCCTAGATATCGTCTTTCTGCAGGTCGGAGTCACTATCTTGCCGATAAAGCCTTCGTCGTATCTTGGACGCTTCTTGATAGTGCAACACTTGATGTCTTCTGGTTATGAGGATTCCGCTGGTCGAGCGATGTTGTAGTCTCCTTGTGTTTGCTGGTAGTTTCTTGTCTTCATCTTGTTCTCATTCTCTTCATCCGGTTCTAGATCCTAGTTATTTAAAATGCATAGGTTTGAAGTTTGGATGAGAGTTAGAGGAAACCATTTTCGAAAGCATTTACTTAGAGTAAGAGAAGAGGTAGAACTTTTTGAAACTCATTGAGAAACTAGTTTTCGAAAGCCGGGGTTTTAAAAATAAGGTTCCTGTCTGGCGACCATGCTAACTAAGGTTCCCTACAGTCATGATGGCTCTGATACCAAGTCTGTGGGCCCCCCGGATTAATCCTCCAAGAATCCCTGTTATGCATCCAACCACGATCCCATGATCAGTTAGTCGTGGCACATAACCGACAAGTATCAAGGTAAACATCCAATACATAACGAATACATGTCGTACCTTATTTTCCATTATGGCTACATTGATCAACATCAGCGGAACTTCATTAAGCGTAGAGCCCGAGCCCTGCCTTCACCTAGAGGCAACTGAGTGGGAGAACGTCCTAGCTTGCATAGTTGCCAACATCATCTTGTTCTTGATATCTGACCAAGTTAATAGGCAGGGACAATGCCAGTGAGTACTTTGAATGTACTCGCAAACCACCATAAGATAACAGTAATAACAAGAGGGTATGCAATATGGCTGTGGTAGTAGGAGGGCTCCAACAGTGGTTCTTTTCTCAATTAGTTTCTCCTGTAGATATAGCATCTACATATCTTTGTCGAATTTTTTTGTAAATCATTTTGGAAACCTTTTTGAAAAGTTTTGGTAAACATCAGGATTGGGTCACCCATTTGTTCCTGTCTTCATGTCGTCCCATGACCAAACTCTTTTTTCCTCCTTCCGACCATCCCATGGTCAAAACCTTTCTCCTTCACGACCATCCCGTGGTCAAAACATTTCCAAAGCCATTTCTTTTCCAAAATCCTTTTGAAAAAAAACCAGCACCACTCTACAGAAGTTTGTCCAACCCGTCCTTAACCGCGGACACGGCTATTCAAATAGATTTACACTCTGCAGAGGTTGTACACTTTACCCACACCATCCGGGTACACTACCCTGATCTTCACCGATCGTGGGTCGAGTAACTGACTAAGACTCTCCGGATGCCCACCAATATAAGTGCCTAACCTATGAGTGTTATTCCCCTCAAAACCGGGATGTCGGGTACCGAGGACCAACTGGAGCGCCTTTTCCACTTCTTGAGTGTGCGCTTTCAATGAGGGGCTCATAGTAACGCGTGGAGGCCAGCAGACCCTTCGTTCCTTCTCCAGGTCGATGTCCCACATGGACCTTTATTGGAGAAGGCCCACCCTCCAGGGATCCCCGATCCCCTGTAGTAGTTGCGAGGCAGCTTATACCAGAATAGACAAGCATCAGATCCAGCCATGTCCCATTCCAGAGTAATGTGGCTGCACAGGGTTAAGTTGTTATAGCTAAACTACAAAAAACCGGGTGCATTTTCGTAAACCTTTTTCCTCCACCTTTCCTTCAGCATTTTGTAAAACAAACCCTTTTTCTTTCTCAACATCTCTTGGGACGTCCCACCTCACCAAGGTTTCATCTGAAAATATTTGGTAAAAACTTTTTCCGAGGTCTTCCCATCCTCTACCTTTGCTTTGGCTAAAACAGGGTCTCTAGAGGGTTATGATGATATACACCATCTATTCTACTAGGGACAAGTAGGTGTCACCAAGGGGGTTGTACTTAGTAGTACAAAAGTGTAATAGTTCAGAGGAGCCAAACCACTACCATATATACATCAACATATAATAAAACAATGAAGTTTCATAAATAGAAGATAAAACATGCAAAAGTAAAATAGTAGGGCAAGGCTTATGAGCAAGAAGGTGGCTTGCCTGTTAATCAGCAATATGGAAATATGTCCCTGGATTTCTTCTTAGAAAACCATAATAATAAGACCTCTTCTTCTCGGCGTCAATATAAGCGCAACTATCATCGTCACCGAGTATACATGCAACAAGCAAGAGCACAATCAACACAAGGCATACAAGCACCAATACAATACAACAAGCAACGTAATAATACCAAGCTAAGATTTAGAGGGTTTTGAGAGGATTTTATTTAGAAGGTGGAGATGGCCTTGAAGAAGGGGATGAACACTCCTTAGGGTTTATTGTCGAGGTACTACCTAAGAGGGGTTTTGGACCAAGGACATATTCTGCATGGTACCATTATAAAAACATGATACCAACAGATGGGTATTGATAAAATGAAACCAGCAAAAGTGGTTTCACTATTTTATCAATTACCAAAGATTTATAGTGATTATTATAGTGAATAAGACTCTAGTTTTAGGAACTAATTCACCAGAAAAGTTCTGGCGCGCCAAAAATTATTTCCTTGGATGTTTAGGTAGGGATTGATGTACTTGTTCACTCAGAGTTGGAATCAGAAAAAAATATTTACCAGATGCCCTCAGGAAATTCCTAAAGGCAGTTCTGGATCTGTTTTGTATTTTTCACCAAATTAAATCTACAGAAGCTTTTGATTTGAGACCAGTGCCACAAGGTAGTTACTTTGAAAACCTTTCTGTAGAAATTGGATTCACTCTTTTTGTAGTTGTGGAACTACTGTGAGGATTTATCTAGTGATAAAACCACATACATAAGTGTTTAATTCATTTAAAAACCTCAAGGGCTCAATAATTTTTGAACTCCTGGATTTTGATAGTATGGAGTGTACCACATCCCAGAGTTGGAATGAGGTCAAAACAACTCATGGTTTGGTCTAGGGAAAATCCTAAAGTCAGATGGGTCTGGTTTTTTTGGTATTTTTGTAAAAGATACTCCTTAGCTCCAAAAGGCAAGGGACCACTATTCAAAAATAAGTATGGTGGAAACCTACCAGGGAAGGTTTGTTTCACTACATTTAGATAAGGATGGTTCTTTGGGGAATTTATTTACTAGAATAGATACCTGTTTGTATATTTATTTCTAGAATTTATTGGCATACCTTTTTGTACTATGGTTGGTTCTGCATGTTAGAGAAAACATACAGGAACATGTCAAAAAATGAATCTGGAGCATGGACCGCTGCAGTCAGGATTCTGATGTAAAAGGGGCTGTTTGGAGGTGAAATTCACGAAGATCAGAAAATCCAGGAAAATACTTGGAAAATTCTATTTTTCCAAAAGACGAAGGCTGCGAGAAGGGGGAGTGGAGATGGGCCACAGGGGGCCCACACCACCCCCTAGCGCGGGCCACCCCTGGCCCACTCCTGGCTCTCCCCTTTGGCGTATATTATCCCCATGAAACCCTAAGCCTGGGAGCAACCACAAAAAGATTCTGCCGCCTGTGCGGGGCGGAAAACTATAGAGAGAAAGATCTCTCCGGCAGACAGAATTCTGCCGAGGAAATTCCTTCCTGGAGAGGGGAGATCGTCGCTGTCAACACCACCATCAAGCTAGACTTCATCGGGATCATCATCATCATCTCTATCATAATCTCCACCAGCACCATCATCACCACTCCATACCACTGTAAAAATTGGGTTGAATCTTGCATAGTTCTTAGGGTAAACTTTCTCGATGTTGATTACTCCTTCTAGTTGATGCTATTGAGTGAACCATTGAATTATCGTTCATGTTCAGATTGTTACTTATCATTATATCATCTCTGATCTTGATCCATATGATGTATTGTGAGTAGTTCGTTTAGTTCTTGAGGACATGGGAGAAGTCATGTTGTTAGTAGTGGAATTGTGTTGAGAAAGATTCAATAGTTTGTTATTTAAGTTATGGTGTTATTCTTCTAGTGGTGTCATGTGAACTTCGACTACATGACACTTCACCTTTAAGGGCCTAGGGGAATGCATTGTGTATTTGGCTACTAATCGTAGGGGTTGCCGGAGTGACAGAAAGCTGAACCCCCGTTAGGAAACCTTTGCACAAGGGATGTCAGGGTCTCAGAGTTTAAAGCGATGGTTAGGTTTCTATCTTAATTACTTTCTTATACTTGCAGATGCTTGCAAGGGGTATAATCACAAGTATGTATTAGTCCTAGGAAGGTCGGTACATTAGCATAGGTTCACCCACACAACACTTAGCAAACTAAAGAAGATTAATCAACTATATGAAGCGAAAGCACTTGACGATATTCCCGTGTGTCCCCTAGAACGTTTGGTCATCTTAAGTAATACAACCGGCTTGTCCTTTGCTGAAGAAAGGATTGGGCCACTTGCTGCATTTATTATTATTGTCTTCTATTTACTCACACTTTATTTATCTGCATTATCAAAACCCCCTAAAAATCTGTTTGCTATGTATTTACAGAGAATTCCAGCTCCAAGCCACTCGTCAACACCATCTGCGCCTCGTTGGGTTCGACACTCTTACTTATCGAAAATACTGTGATGCACCCCCTATACTTGTGGGTCATCATAACCCGCGCCAAGCCATGGGGCGGCGGCCACAGCTACACGCGCAGCAAAAGCGACATCATAGGGCCATCGGAGCCGCGTCTCAGCACCGCGGGGCGGCGGAACCCCACATCGTCGGCGACCACCAAACCCTAGGGTTCGGGGTGGAGTCAACATAAATGGCAGAGGGGTCCAAAGCCGAATCGAACTAGACCAATTGATGGACAGGCATCGTCTACCCCATCATGCACTAGGGCGGCGGCCGAAGAGGCCTGGTGTAACACCCCAGCATTAGAGCTTAGAAATAAGCTGAACACAAGTGTGTGCATTGCATTCATGCATAGAAAATCCGGATAATTTTCGCGCTTTTAAATAAAAACTTGTCAAAGAGATTGAAGCTTCTCTTAACTTGGTGGATTTGAAGTAGATCATCAAGTTGACTGCGATAAGTTTCACTATGACCTTTGCTAAAATCATATCTTTGGGGAATATAATTTGATCTAAGGGTAGATCAAATGTAATAAGACTAAGTCACAACACATTATTAATATGGAGTACTTGATCTTTTAGAGATCATTACATGGTATTCCATACAACAACTCAAGGATGAATACCTAATGTTCTAAAGATGATATCAAGGTATTACCTACCACAAATCTTGAATAGCAAGTTAAGTATATAACTTAAGTAAAAGAAACTCTATAACTAATCTTAAAACACTTGTTTACCATAGTTACTCTTACCATGGGTATCATGGTAGTTCTTAAACATTGACTCTTATTACAAATAGAGTAGAAAGAGAAGAGAGCCAAGACCATTGATCACATACTCTTAATATGATATTAAGGGGTGCCATGTCTATTTAAACAAGTCCTAGTATCAACTGATCATCAATATTGGGTGATCAATTCCTGATCTAGAACTTATTGACTCTTAGCCTTTGACCTATTGTGTTGACCTTCCAAAGACCTAAGTAAATTAATAAGGATAAGGAACTAGATATGGTTGAGTGTACCATCATCAATGGAATGAGATCCTTAGTGGTGATCAAACCATTTGGAATTAGAGGAGTTAACTCACTCATGAGTTAACTAGAAGCAGTATCTAAACCTAAGAGTTAAGCTAATAGTGGAGAAGCTATGAGAAAGCTAATAGTATTAGTACATCAAATAGTAATCTTGTTAAGACAAGTGGATATAAACTTAGAGTAAGCTTGCTTAACAAGATAAGCCTATAGAGAGACCAGTTCAAGTCTATTAATTAGTTGAGTATAGATCTTGATCAGACAATTCGAAGCCTAAGCTTTGTTTGATCAAATGATGGTGGTCATTATTCCCAAGTCACTTGAGAATAGATGACTAGGTGTTGAAGAAGACTTGTGAGTATACCAAATTAGGTAAAGCCTAGTAAGATGAATCATCTAGCTTGAACATGAGAAGTCAAGCTAGATTATGATGAAGTATATAACATGAATATATAGAGTAGTTTGAGACATAGTAGTTTAACCAAGCTAGTACAAGAACAAACTTGTATTATGGGAGTAGTACCATACCTATCCTAAAGGATTGTTATCACATGTGATATATAGAAAGAACTATAAACTTGCAAGCCTTGGAAGAAGTTGCAAGATGAAGTTAATAGATGGAGTTAGCATTATCTACATTGATAGGTGCATCAATGGTAGTTATTTAAGAGGAGTTATATACTAGGAGTAAGAAGGAGTAATGTTGAAGTGGCATGACCATGCCATCATATGTTGATGGATATGGTGGAGTCAGATGATTGACTTATTTAGGAAGATGTGATCTTTGTGATTTAAAAGAAGAGAGATATATAGAGTATATTTAGGAATGGAATTCCTTATTTCAAGATCAGCCTAGTGAGGTGTTAAGGTAAGGATTCTTTTGAAGCCTTAACCAACAGTACATCTAGCCATGACAAGACCCATGTCTACTTTATTATTCAAAACCCTAGAATCAAATGGATAATAAAACCATTTTCTATTCCTAGGTAACTATTGAACAATACCTCTTGGACAACTAAAGCTTCCAAGAGGTAATTAGAGAACCAGGTGAGTGTTTGAGAAACCTTGCCCAGTTGATTGTCTTAAACCCTAATAGAAACCTAGTTTCATAGAACCTCAAGATGACATTATGAAAGCAATCCCAATATCTCATTCTAAGATGAGTTATTATTCAGGATCACAAAACATGATAGTAATATGTCTTAGCCTTAATAATCATACATATCTCTAATTGAATATGAGTTGTTAAACCCTCTCAAAACCCATATGCCTATATTTGAATAAACTTTAGTATTTCTCTATCCATGATTGTTGTTGATTCATAATGACCTAACCAAAAGTGTTCTGTGGTAATTATAAACTCTACCCAACCAAGTAGAATTGGATTTGGGCAAATCCCCAAATGGGGAGAACCATGGACCTCAAATCACCATGTTGCAAAACCCAAGATATAATAGCTTATTATATATATAATTGTTTTATGAGGCTAAGTATGAATGGAGTTCTTTACATATCATTCAACATTTTAAGTTCTTGCCATAACCATTACCATAGTGAAAACAAGAACATTTCTATAAGATTTTCATATGAGAAACAAATCCCTAAAACCCTAATAATAATTACTTTACTAAATAAAAGAACCCTTATATAATTTTGAATATCTTATAAACAATAAGAAATGCAGGGAAAGTAGTTATTATTCCTTTATACAATAATATTTATAACTTACCAAATTTCTGGATATTTAAATCCTTGAAGAAATTCCAATTTGAAAGGAATTTATTAAAGAAAACAGAAAATAGAAAATAGAAAATAGAAAAGACTAAAGAAAAAGGAAAAGGCAGCCAGCCTCTCCAGTCCACGACCCAGTTCCACATTGCTATCTGCCGCTCACGTGCACCAACCACCACCGTTTTCTTGCTCCGCTACGGCCCAGCAGCAGCATGGCCCACATACCGGTTCGTCATCATCACTTCCACGCACACACACTACTTGCTGGAGCACCTCACCGCCGCTCGATGTCGTCCGAGTCATCAGCACGATTCGACCGCCCTGATGCTCGCCGACGTCCTGGACCTCGTTTATAAGATCAACCGTGTTGACCTCTATCCACTTGTATCAGTCTTATCCTCTACTTTGCCCTCTAGCGCCAGTTCCTCTTTCCCACCAAAACCCTAGCTCGGGCGGGAGCTCCGCCGTCGCCATGGGAGCCTCCTCTGGCCTATCTGAGTGCACCACATCGCTTGCCTAGGTCTTCTTGTCCGTCTCCGACAGGCCCCGTAAGTACGCGCTCCGTGTGGTGTGGAATCAAGTTCGATAGCTCTCCGGCCGCCACCGTCATGATCGTCGATTCCGGCGTCACCTGACTTCGCCTCGTCTCACCGACTGCACCAACAACATCCTGGTGAGCCAACGATGCTCAAGCACATTTCCTTTTGTTTTCTCCTGCTTTGAATCGCTTTAGCGATGTGCACCGTCGACGGCCGCTGCAACAAATGGTCGCTGGAGTAACTCCGGTGACCAAAAAGGGGCGGTGACACCACCCCGAGGTAAGCCTTGGTCTCCTCTATCACACAGTGACCTCGATGCAACCTCGCAAGCCCCACATCGTCGGGTTCGTCATCGACTGGGAGGATTCCTCCATTGATGACGTCATCGTGACCTCATCCCCGGACCCACCATCAGTTTGACTTGGGTCAAGTGCCGAGGTGGCAGCCAACGTAGTCCAGACCCTACCTATGTATGATCCTGGGTAGAATAGGATCCGGTGTGAAAAGTTTCCTCTGTTAGTAAATAGATAAAAAATGTATGTTTATATATAAATACATTTTAGGAATTTAGGAAAATAGTTAAATCTTAAAAATTGAATATCTTTTGTTTTATAATTCATAAAAATATATATAATATATCAAAATGTTCAGAAAAAAACTCTATATTATAAAATTATTATCAAATATTATTGTGTTAACTATTTAAATATTTATTATTTAATAAAGATATTATAAGTAATAATACTTTGCAAATTCATATTTTAATATTGATAAATAAGAAAAATGTAAATAATATACTAAAATTCTTGGAAAAATAAGGACCAAAATTTAAAAATATAAACTCAAAATATTATATTACTTAACTAAGTATTAATTATTTATTTAGTATTTATAAGTGATAAAATTTGTAAAAATCATATCTTGTTATTTAAAAATCACAAAAATACTTATAATATACCAAAATGATCAAAAAAATGAAATCTACAGACTAAACATATCAACTATCACTTTTGAAGTAAAATAAAAGGTAAAGGTTTAATAAAGCTAGTTTAAACCCTTTTCTTTTATTTAAATTCCTTAAAAATATATAAATATTTATTATTGCCTTTGGTATTATTTGTTTAAAGTATAAAAATATAATAACAAGTCAATTAATGTTTAAGTAAAGGTAAAATAGGTCAAACCATTTTAAAAAGTATTTACTAAAACTATCATCTCAAATAAAGGGTATTTTAGTTTTCCTGAAAGATTTTCCCAATTATAGAATCAACTAAAATGGTATATTGTTTATCACAAGAATACTATGCACTTACAAAATCACCAAACTCTTATTTACTAATTCTTTCACAGTTTGAGAAAACCACTTAAAGAGTTAAACCAAATTCCAAAGTAATTGAAATAATACCTAGTATTTACTTATTAAGTATAACCATTGATTTTCAAGATAGAAAGGTAAATGCATCCCCTTATACTATGATTGTTTAATGTAGTAATATTTTCCTATTTAATAATCTTAGCTAATAAGAAAACCTTAAAGTGTTAGCTTTAAGTTTGAATACTTTTTACTTTGTAAAGTAATATTTTCCTCAAAAGTTATTCTTTTAAGAAACATTAAAATTAATCCTTGAACACTTCTTTAAAAGCTCTACTTAATTCTCAATATTGCTTAAGGAATCTTTCAGATACCATAAGCCATTTGAGTGCTTTAGTATTGCATATTCCTTGTTGTATTTACTTATTGTTTCACACACACTCTCACAAGCCTTAATAAGAAGCACAGGTGTGAAGTTGGTATAAAAGTGCAACACATTCCAAAGAATTCATCACAAACTCCAAACCCTAGATCAGATACGACTATTCCGGGGATTCACATTTATCAAATTGCATTACATTACTTATGCATCATTGTATCTTGCTTCTTTAAACATTAGTCCTTACCGGACCAATGATGCTTTTTACAGAATTTGGATCTTCTATTATCCCGAAGACCGTGAGTGCATAATATTGCAATCACAAAAGGCAAGTTCACAACTTGCTCATGTCCTTTGATTATTTTATATGCTTGTAACTCAACTGTGTCATCACCTGCATTTCAAAAAGGTCAGAAAACAATATTTTCATAATAATTTGATTAAGGATTATTTACCAAATGGTAATAATCTACTGATACAGTTCCAGTGGTAAAGGAACATAATATCTAGGACTTAACAACCAATGTCGCCAGTGATTCTAGCGTCTTATATTACGCGTCAACCATGGGATTTGGAATGGGACAGAGAAGTCAGTTGTATCTTCATCCTTTCATATGGAGGCAAGATGACCTTATCGTGACGCTGTGATTCCTTGTGTGGATCCAGCATATGGGTGGGCACCCTTAGGCCCCATGATTTTGGTATCTAGATTATCTATGAGTGGTTGCCAGAGGTATAGTCGGACCTTTATGGAGCTTGCCAGGGGCATCACCAGCTCATAGAGTCTTCTGGAACTCACCAGGGTTGTAGCTTGCGCAAAATGGGGGCTTAACGGAGGTATAGTCAGCCCCGGAGGATCATGCAGACATATGGGGTCGCGGAGAGGGCAGCGGTTAGCTTGGATCTTAAGTTGGGCCTCAAACCATGGAAGTTTGAACGGGCACATACTCCCGACTATGCAACAAAGCTTAAGGTCTCTTGTGGGAAAAGTGACGCACCTCTGCAGAGTGTAAGAATTGTGACATGTTACTCCCTGTTCCAGGAAGGAGCTATGAACGCGGCAGGAAAGGAACCGCACAAAGGTTCTGGTCAACCTGTGAAGGTTGTCGGACATAGTTTTCAGAATAAAAGCAACCTTTGAACAAATGTTTACGAAAACTTGCATTGCCTATGACCTATGGTCTATGGATGTATAGAAAGTGCATCATACACTCCTTTTTAGTGAACTTGCTGAGTACGCTCATACCCAAGTGTACCTTCTTAACCCTTGCTAGGTTTTAAGCCATTGAAGATGACATAAACATCAATTTCTGAAACCATCATTGACAACTCAAGTTCTTCAATAAAGTCAATGAAGTCAACATATACATCAACTGAAGTGAAGACAAAGTTCTTAAGTAGATAGGAGTGGATTCTCTAGCCATAAAACCTACTTCTGTAGAGCATTGCAATAGCAGCAACGGCAAGACTGATAGTTAAGATGCTAGTCTTAGTTACTAGATATTTCTGAGTTATTATTTCTTGTTCTTCTTTGTAAGAAGTTCTTTCTATCTCTTAAACCTAGAGTGTTCTCTAGATCTTTTGTAAAGAGTCGAGTTGTAATCTATAGTCATGTCTTGGACCTGCTGTGTTTATGTTGTACCACTCTGAGGGATGTAATACTAGTGAACGGTGTTTAATTGGTGTTATGTCAATGACTATAGTGTACTACATCATGAAGTGATATGCTAGGTCACCGCAGCTGGTATCAGAGCATATGCTTTGACCTTAGGATTAAAACCCTTTTAGGAAGATCTGTAGGTTGGATAGTGACTATAGGAAGCCATCTTATATAAACCAATACTTGTGATGGATATCCACTTGAGTATAATCTTGTCACACTTAAGTTGGATGTTTTTATCATCTTTCTTAAGGATTAGTTGTATGTCTTCTCTAGAGAAGTGTTTTTTTAGTGTAGCTCTAAATAGGTATAACACAACTAAGATATCTCAAGTAAGTTAAAATATCAAAGAAGATTACAACTAGGATTAGGATATGATGTCTACGCACTTCAATTCTTGCAGACAGTTGTTGGGCCTCCAAGTGAATAGGTTTGTAGAACAGCAGCAAGTTTTCCCTTAAGTGGATCATCCAAGGTTTATCGAACTTAGGGAGGAAGTGGTCAAAGGTATCCCCTCTCAAGCAACCCTGCAATCAAGATACAAGAAGTCTCTTGTGTCCCCAACACACCCAATACACTTGTCAGGTGTATAGGTGCACTAGTTCGGCGAAGAGATGGTGAGATACAAGTGGTATAGATAATTATAAGTGGTAACAGTGATAGAAGATAGCTTGATGGCGTGGAAAAGACTAAAGGCAAACTGAAATAAAGAAGGAAACAAGCAAACATGTAACAAATCTAATTGCAAACGGTGTTTCAATGCTTAGAAACAAGGCATAGGGATCATACTTTCACTAGTGAACACTCTCATGCAAATATATTATCTTCATGATACTACTCTTAACTACTCTCCGGTTGGACACTCTAATCCATGGTAGGGCTATAACAGCACACCTCAAAGTAAGGCTTTCCCATCTAGAAAACCCCACACTGTCACCTTGAGTACTAGATGGGTCCAACAAACACCACAATTTCATAAAGACATCCAACTCCAAATATAACTCATAAAAAGTATTTGTAATCTCTAGCCTAAGTGCCACCATGGTGTGCACACTGTCAACTTCACACACATGGGGAGAGCAGAGATATATTAAACCACTTGAGTAGCAAGGTGATCTATAGATTACAAGCTCATGATCTCAATAAGATCATGCATAGAGAGAGATGAACACATAGCTACCGGTAGAACCCTTAGCCTCGAGAGAGAACTACTCCCTCCTCATCATGGGAATCAGCAATGGTGATGGAGATGGCGGTGGAGATCGATGGAGATGGCTCCGGGGGCACTTCCCCGTCCCGGCAGGGTGCCGGAACAGAGACTTTCTGTCCCCCAAATCTCCCCTTCGGTGGCGACGGCGCTGTGGAACTTTTTGTGGCTGGAGGCTTGACGATTTCGGGTTTTCGCATCAGGAGGATCTTATAGGCGAGGGAGGCAAGGTCGGTGGCCGGCTAGGGGGCCCACACCATGCCCTGGCACGGCCTGGGTGTACCCGCGCCTGGGGGTGGTGTGGCCACCCTGTGGCCCCTCTCCGACTCTCCTTCTGGCGCTGTGAGTCTTCCGAGAAAATAGGAACTTTGGCTTTTGTCCCGTCCAATTCCGAGAATATTCATTTTCTAACTTTCTGGAACAAAAAACAGCAGAAAACGGGCAACTGGCACTGTGACATCTTGCTAATAGGTTAGTCCAAGAAATCATATGAAAAGTACTCCAAAGTGTGGACAAAACATAAGAAAGTAGATAAAACCAAGCATGGAACATCAAAAATTATAGATACATTTGCAATGTATCAACATCCCCAAGCTTAACTCCTGCTCGTCCTCGAGTAGGTAAGTGATAAAAAGGAAGAATTTTTTTGAGGTGACATGCACCATCAAAGACTTGATCAAAGTATTTGTAAAACATTCAAAGCTGGGATCATAGTACTTCAATCATAACATGAAAGACAAAGTTCTAGCAATAATACAAAGAAACTATGATGCAACACGAAAAGGCACAAACAAAAGATTCATGAATAACAATGCTTTGCAAGACGTTTGTTTGTTTCACATAAACAAAACATAGCATAATAGTATTCAGCTTGTCCCTCATAGAGTAGCAAATATAAATGCATAGGACACCTTCAAAGTTCATAAGAGTGACTAGATACAATAGTTTAAAATAAGCAATGTCAAGTTATGCATCAATCAACTAGTCTTGGGACAATGAACATAGAACTAAGAATGGCCACTATGCTCTCAAAGTAGGTGCATAAAGATAGAAGTTGGAGACTCAATATAATAGTGGAAGAAAGGCCTTCATAAAAGGAAGTAGGGATTCAAGTCTCATAAAGAGCTTCCAATTTTTTTAGTACTTATAGCTTTCAGCTCTCATTGCCCCTATCATAAGCATCTTTAAGGTGATTAAGGTTAAAGTGAACAAACTATGATGTACATGCTTGACGAAGTATAAGTTAGAAATCTCATGTCCCTTGAATACGAGGGCCGCTCCTCATGCTACTCAAGTTTAGTCACCGGTAAGTTCTTGTCATCGTAAGTACATGTGTATCATAGAGAACCGCCAACGGGGTACCCCTTGCCCGATGATACGGAAGAATCCCCATATCAAAATGACAAGGTGTAACATCCCAAAAATTCAATCCAAGCTTATCAAGATCTAAATCATCAAAATTTAGGGTTAACAAAAATATTTCCAAATTAAATATGAAAGCATTCATGTGTATGTGCATTTAAATTAGGAATTGATTTGAATTTCCATGGTTCTGTGATTCTTTGGTTGTAAAATGTTTCTTAGGTGATTTAAACATCATCTACATCATTCCCAAACTTTTACTAAAGAAAATCAAATCAAAAACAATTAAAAAGGAGAAATGGTCATTTTGGCAATTTTACTCCACTACACTACTTTGAGTGTTCCTAGCACTCATTTCTTAACAGAAACAATTCATGATCTTTGCACCCCTTGCTAGTACACATAATGAGGTACCAAGGCCCACCTTTTGATATGCTAAAAACATTCTTTTGCTTATTTTAAATGGCATGTGAAAATTGAATTCAATGCATATGCATAGATCACCCCTATTTGAAAAACCATCAAAATGAGCTCCACTTTCAAAACCCTTGCAACCAGAGACTACGTAGCACTAGTGTAGATCACCTAGAATTTTTGAAAACAAAATTCAAAAGTTTACTTCTTGCGGCCATTTCATCAAACATGTGGCAGGCACAAATCTGGCCAAATGCAAAACACTATTTTGAGCAGTGATTTTGGTCACCATTTGGGCCTAACTCGATCCCCTTGTCCCCCCCAGTGCACCCCCTGCCCTTGCTAGCCCGGCCAAGCCCTGTGCACATGACCAAATGGTCATGGCCATTAAGGCCGAGCACCTTGAGCACCCTCACCGGCGACATCGCGCCACAACAGCCGCCAGCCTCTCTCACCTTGTCCAAGCACGTCGCCCGTGGTCCACCTCTAACGTCCAACCAGCCCCAGCCCAGAGACAGAGACCAGAACAGCCAGGAAACGCCGCGCCTGGAGCTGGTTGACCATGCCGACGCCGCCCGCAGAGCGCGCCCTGTCCCCGCGTGCACAGACTGCCCCTCGGCCGCAGCCCGCGCTCACCATTCCGCCAGCACCTAGGGAACACCCCAGACACCCCCGTTGGCCGCCCAACGCACCCCAGCCACCGCTCGCCGTCGAACCCGCAGCCTCTGCCGCCTAGAGAGCCTGACGCTCCCGACCAGCACCGAGCTTGCCTTGCCGCGCCTTTAAGCCTTAGCGCACCACCAGGAGACAAGCCACCGTCCCCTACCTCGAGCCACGCTGCTAGCCCCCTGTGCCACCCTCGCTAGAGTCACCTGCCCACACCGCTCGGTCTCACCGTCCGACCTATATAAGCCGGCCTCCCCAGCCTCATTTCTCCACACTCACTCACTCTCCACCTCTCACTGAACCTCACCCACCTCTAGCCGACGCCGCTCGAGCTCTGCCTCGCCAGAATTGGAGCCGGAGCCGCCGCAGCAGGAGGAGAAGGGCGCCTGCGATTTAGGGCACCCCAAGCTCCGCCGCAACCGCGCCTCGCCTTGCCGTCGTCTTCCAGCCCGTTTTCCCGCCTCACCGACCTTGCTGGAGCCCTGGTACGTCCTCGGTAGACCCCCACCGAGCCGCTAGGGTTTGAGCTCACCGGCGACCTGTTCGTCGTCGACGACGAACCTCAGCCATAGATCCCACTTCTAATCCTACGATCCATAGCGCGCGTACCGTTTCACATGTTAAGAGCCACTGACCAGCAGGACCCCCTGTCAGCTGAGCCCCATGCCGCAGAGCGCCACTGGGTCAGCCCATGTTCGTTCTCGCGCTAGCCCAGACATTCAAAGTTGGATATTTCTTTTTAGAGTTAATCTTATTTCTGTCCACTAGTTTAAAAATCAATTCTGGGAGTTTTCCAAATCCAATTGGCAGGAAACCAATTTTTCCTGAAAGGTATTGAAATGATCTATCCAATCCCGTTGGATTTAATTCAATTAGAGTTATAGATCTCTCCTAGTAAAAATAACAAAACAGAAGCATTTGCACCTTGCAACATTTTTATAAAATAAACTAAGATAGGTTTTGAGTTGATTCCAACTCTCAAAAATCACATTTCATCATATCTATCTGAATATGTAATAATATCAAGGTTTACATGCAGTGACTTTGGACTAGTACCAAAATAATGCTATATAGGCATTTCTAGTCACTTTAAATCATTAAATAATGAACTTAAACCAAAGTAATTATGATCCAACCTTTAAATCTCATTCCCACATGTTAGAATATGTGGTGATGACATATGTCAACATGATCCCATATTTTAAGTGGTGAATATTAAATCTTAGTTAAATTTTTCTATGAGTAGAAATTACTTTTCTAATTTAAAAGGAATGAAACTAGTGATTTAAACTTGTGATGCTTGTGATGATAATAGATCATCAAATGTGTTTCTTAGAATGCTATTTAGCGTAGTTAAGAATTGTTTGGTGATTGTGTACTCTGTATGTATTTATAGACGATAGTACTGACCAAGCTTTCAAGGAGGAGGAGTTCTACCAAGAAGAAGAAGAAGAAAACTTCAACCACTGCACTTCACAAGGCAAGCCACCATTAACAATGCAAGCTAACCCTTGCAAGTTTCATGCTTAGCAAGCTAGGCTTAAACTAGATGGTTTAGCAAAGATGCTTTAGTCACACTACTTTGGCTATTAGTACCCCAAGTCTTAGTTACAAACTTTATTCCCTTTACTTACACAAAGTTCTTTACTTGTTTTAAACGTAGCATAAAAAGTATAAAACTTGACCTATTTAGAACACTTTAGATGTCATTCTATGGCATGAGATTGAACCCATCTTTTCAACCTTAGTGAACACTCTTAACTTAGTAGTTTAAAGTAGATCAAAAACTTGAGTCACTTTAGATGGGAACACTTGGTGAAAATGAATTATTAAAACCTTTTAATGATGAGTCATTCTATTGAGATGTTTTGACATGTGTTGAGAAACACAAATGGTTTATGATGGTGAAAATGTTGAGGCCCGAGCCTTAACCCTTTTATAAAACTGATGGTTGGATTCGGATGCGATACCATTCCAAATTTAACGTACAACCACACTACCTGAATTGGGTAAGGCTTAGCTGGAAATTTATATGCATTAGTATTAGTTCCCTCATGGGAGAGGTTTGAGCTGAGGCTACCTCTCAATGTTGTCCACCTATGCAGTGCCCAAGATGACAGATGGTCATGGTTGGGAGGCCATGCTCATAGGAGAGGTGCTTATACTAGGGTGTGTAAAGGGAAAGTTATGTTTGATTATCGGCATACTAAGTATGATGATTCAGGGTTATCCCTGACAGATGTATCGAATCTTGTGGTGAAAGTGTACCACCTCTGTAGAGTGTCAAACTATTCGAATAGCTGCGTCCGCGGTTATGGACAGTTGGAATGGCCATACTGTTTCGTTGTCAGATGTTTTCCAAACAACTTATGAAATGAATGATGAACTTTGACTTGACCACAATAGGGTTGTGTTTATGACAATAGCTTCCCAACTTAAGTGATTCTAGAACTTTATCTTAGCTTTCTTTGCTTCAGAACTCAGCTTAGGTTTCAAACTTAACTTTATAGTTAAACTTAGATTTATCACTTTAATTTAGAACTATATTACTTGTTAGAGGTAGTTTGCGAGTACTTAAAGAGTACTCATGGCTTTTGTCCATGGCTATTCTCATGGCCAGACTCTGAAGGAGACTATCAATATGATGGGCAGCAGGACGGCTATGATAACTAGGACTATCTGCCTTCGTCAGCATTGCCTGTGCCCCTGAAGATGGACCCCACCACTGCGCTTATCTCTTATTTCCACTGCTTGTTGTATTAAGACTGGATCATGAGATCCTTATTTGTGTAAGACCTTACGTATGGTTTGTAATGGATGATGTACTGTGATATCCAATCCGTTATGTCTCGCAAAAATGGTAATCCTGGGATTGCGAGGTATGGCATAACAGGCATCTGGGATTAAAAATCCGGGTGTTGACACAAGGCAAGCAGACAATGAGCATCTTAGCAATCTTCTTATTTACCATGGGAATATGGTTCTTTTTACTCTCTTTCCTCTTTTCATAATCTCATTCTTTTTGTTTTTCTCTTTTTCTCTTTTTTCTCAATATAGGACTCGTTTTTTATAAGAAGAATGCTTCATAGACAGCTCATTATGGTTACGCTGCAGGTTTCCACCATGTCAGCATGGATTAGACCAGCGGCCCATGCGTTTCTCTAACACATATACATAACTCCATGGACTTACAAGCTCCCCTTTCATTTCACACCGACGACATCCATATATAAAAGAGCATGATATCTACTAGGTACAAGTACCAAGTGCAATGTTGAAAGCGTTCCCCATGACAACATGGTTCTGCTAATTCCCAACAAATAAGTGCAAGCATATACAACATAGACGACACAATGGTTCAAGTTTATTAAGGGCAAGAAAAGTAAAGTGTTCCATCAAGTTCGTGAGAGCTTTAATCACTAGTTTTCTCATAACAAGTTTAATTTGGAAGGTAAACAAAAGCATGAATATACTTGCAATAGCATAATATAGTAGGTAGGTATGATGGACTCTTTGGAATAACTTGGTTTAGGGAGTTGGATGCATGAGTGGAACTCATACTTGGTGGTGTAGGCTAGCAAAAGACTGGGAGCGACAAACTAAGAGAGCAGTAATGGCCATAATCATGCAGAGCGACAAAACATCATTGATCAAAGCATAAAGTGATACTACAAGTTGAAAACTAAAGGGCCATAAAGGCTATGGTGAATTTAGATAGTCATATCATGGTGTGAGCATGCGCCAAGTCAACCCAAATAAAGCATCAAAGGAGAATACCACTATACTATGCTTTAATATGCTAAAACAACACATGATTCATCCAAGGCACATTAAGCAATCTCAATTGTTTATAACAAGTCATGCTAAAACAAAGAATACTAAGCATAAAGCCAAAACAATATCAAGCATGGCATGACAGAGCATAGGCCACAGTCAAAAACAAGCTCTTTTTACCACATAAGTATGAACTTTCCTACTCTTTTCCAAACCAAACCAAACTATTTGCAAACCAATGTATGAAAGAGGAGGTCCAACCAATTTATTCAGAAAACTAATCAAACCAAGAAAACAAAAAACCAAAACGAAAAAGAAGACGCTCCAAGAACAACACAACTGTGCATGAAACAATAAAAATAAAGCGTTTGGAAGAAACCTGGGATTTTTATTAAGGAAGAAGGGGATGCCTTGGGCATCCCCAAGCTTTGACGCTTGTACTTCTTGGATATTTCTTGGGGTGACACGCGTGGCATCCCCAAGTTTGAGTTTTAGTCCATCCTTCATCTCATTACTCATTCCTTCCATACACCTGCAATTTTTCCTTCATACAAAACTTCACACAATCTTTATTAGCATCATTAGTGCACTCAAGATAATAGATCTTTAGGTTCATTTCTAACACCAATTAAACTTCCATTAAAACACTAGCTACTGTAGCACTTCCCTCAAAAAGCTCAATTCCCCAAAAGAACTCAAAAAGGAACCAACAAGAAGCAAATGCAAAAAATGGCAGAAATCTGTCAAACAGACCAGCAGGTAAAGGCGATTTTTTTCGAAAAATTTATGTTGCTCAAATCAAAAAGTGTTGAACTAACGAAAGTTAGATAATAAGCTGGGGCAGAAGCATAAAAAATTCACGCCTCAAAAAGATGTTCAGAGATTTTACACGAATTTTTACGGTGAAGCACAGAAATCTGTTTCAGGACAGCAACTTTCCCAATCATTACTTCTCTCTCATTAGAGGTTACTCTTGGCACAAAAAGCAAATAAAAAGGATAAGGAGAGGTTATTACAGAAGTAATAACTTCCAAGACTCGTCTAAAATTTTGGGTTATCTCCCAATAAGTACTTTTCTTTAACGCCTTTAAGTTAGGCACGATAGTTTGAGAAGATGCTCACATAATAAATACTACTTGAAGTAAAAGAGAGCATCAAGAAGCAAATTCAAAACACATTTAAGTCTAACCCACTTCCTATGCATAGGAATCTTGTAAATAAACAAGTCATGAAAGCACAAAGCTGAAAGCATAGGAAAGAAAAACAAGTGCAACTTCAAGACTTTCAACATAAAGAGGGGAAACTTAATATTATTGAGACGCATAAATCCATGTTTCCCTCTCTCATAATAACTTTCAGTAGCATCATGAATAAAATTAACAATATAACTATCACATAAAACATTCTTAGCATGAGCTACATGCATAAAAGAATTTATACTCCCCACATAAACATAGTCATTCTTATTAATTGTAGTGCGAGCAAATTCAACAAAATAGCTATCATTAATATTCTCATCACCATAATCATCAAATATAGGAGGCAGATTGTAATCATAATTACTTTCCTCCTCAAAAGTAGGTGGACTAAAAATATCATATTCATCATTGCAATCATCATATATTGGGGGTATAGTATCATCATAAGCAATATAATAGTTATCTTCCAAAGTGTGTTCATTTGTAAACATATCATCATTGGAAGGAACATGGATAACACTAATAGTACAACAGTTATCATCATTTTTCAGAATTGGTACCGAAGAGATTTTCAATATCAAAAGTAGTGTGCTTTTCCCAATCATGATCACTACTATAGGTAATAGGCATAGGAACATCATCGAGTTCAGACTCATCAAAAACTATAATAGGAGCAACATGCTTAGGGGAAAATACCGTTTCCTCTCTTCTTTTACTCCTCCTTTTCTTCATTTTCTTCTTCTCTTTAGGAGGGAGAGGCTTGAAAGGAAGCTTCTCCATATACCCTGGTTCATTGTTTGAGACAATAGAAGAAACTTTGGAGGATTCCTCCTTTTCATTAATAAGACCAAAACACATATTAGTCATGTCATATTTTGGTAAGATTTCATCTTTTATAATATTTTGTATGTAAGTATTTGTGTGGCAATTATCAACACAATAAAGATGACAACCATGCATGACACTATTCATATCAAAAGCAACCATATCTACCAAATAGGTTTTTCTTGATAACTCTTCACACCCCAAAAATAATGTAAGTTGATCATGCTAATTAGGAGTGATCATGTCATCACAATACAAACTTGCAGTACTCATTAGATTAGAAGCGCTATTATTATGACCTGAGCATTGAAAATTGAAATGACCCACTTCAAAGCAAAGTTCACAAATAAAAGGATAAAGGGCACAAACTTTTTTACCAAGATCATTTAAAGCCCTATACCACATTCTAGTTTTTTCATTCCTGTGGGTGATACAATATTCTTCTTCCATTTGACTATTTTCACAAGGTCTATGTATTCCACAAAAATTAACATGCTTATAAGAAATAGTACTTTCAGAGGTTTGAGCATGTTCATTGCTATCCTCAATAACAATTTCATTATCCCTGCAAGTGTCTTTAAAAGGCTCATGATACATGTCCCATTTTTATTTAGGAGCATTAATATGAGAAGAAAAGGTTCTAAAACAATCAATAAGAATTTGAGGATCAAGACCATATTTAGCACTAAGCTCTTGAAAATCAGCAGTTTCAGCAAAAGACTTAATGCAATCATACTCATAGTTTATACCTGGTTCTTTACCTTTGTTGTTATCCAATCTTCGGTATTGATTTGAATTGTTTCAAGAAGATCCCACTTAGCTTTGACCTCCTTACTTGTGAAGGATCCCTCTAAACAAGTATTTAGATAGTCCTTGTAATGTCCTGAAAGCCTTGCATAGAAATTATTAATAACAATATTACTGGGGAACTCATGAATGGGACATTTGAGCATTACTGACTTCAATCTCCCACATGCTTGGGCAATACTTTCTCCATCATGTGGATGAAAATTATAAATGTAATTCCTATCTTTATGAATTTCATGAGGAGGATAAAATTTAGAGTAAAAGAGAGATTCAAGTTCCTTCCACTAAAAATGATGAGGATCATATAGTAGCTCATACCACTCCCTTGCTTTGCCCCTAAGTGAAAAAGAGAATATCTTCCTCTTAACTTGGTTCATTGAAATACCTGCACACTTGAACAACCCGCATAATTCATGTATAAGGAGTAAATGATCACTAGGATGGACAGTTCCATCGCCAAAATAAGAGTTGTTCATAACATGTTCAACAATTTTATAGGTATTTTAAAAGAGATGCTTTCAGTATGTGGATTTAAAATATCACAAGTATCATTAGAATTACCACATATGGGAGATAAAGTATCATCAGAGCAAATTTTCTTCTTTAAAGCTGGGGAACTGGAAAGATCTTTTTCATAAAAACCAACTTCCCCAAGCTTAGATGTTTCCATAGCATTAGTAACAACGGTGTTCAAAAGATTCATACTAATAACATTGTTATTAGCATGCAAAGAAAGTTCCATGGTTTTTTAATTTTCTTTTCAGACAATTCGAGTTCTAACTTAGGAAAAATACTAAAAAGCTCTCTAATTTTGTTGTTGTTTCCATTAAGCCTAACTAGTGAAAACAAGAAACAAAAAGTCAAAATTGCAGAATCTAAAGGAAATAACTTTGAGCACTCACACCGGAGGATGTGAGTACCTTTTACCTTACATCCCCAGCAATGGCGCCAGAAAATAGGCGTTTGCCGTGGGAGGTTCTTCTGCTTTAATCCTCCGGTGTGAATACCTTTTACCTTTCCTCCCTGGCAACAGCGCCAGAAAATAGCTTGATGTCTACGCACTTCTATTCTTGCAGACAGTTGTTGGACCTCCAAGTGAAGAGGTTTGTAGAACAGCAGCAAGTTTTCCCTTAAGTGGATCACCCAAGGTTTATCGAACTCAGGGAGGAAGTGGTCAAAGGTATCCCCTCTCAAGCAACCCTGCAATCAAGATACAAGAAGTCTCTTGTGTCCCCAACACACCCAATACACTTGTCAGGTGTATAGGTGCACTAGTTCGGTGAAGAGATGGAGAAATACAAGTGGTATAGATAATTATAAGTTGTAACGGTGATAGAAGATAGATTGATGGCGTGGAAAAGACTAAAGGCAAACTGAAATAAAGAAGGAAACAAGCAAACATGTAACAAATCTAATTGCAAACGGTGTTTCAATGCTTAGAAACAAGGCCTAGGGATCATACTTTCACTAGTGAACACGCTCATGCAAATATATTATCCTCATGATACTACTCTTAACTACTCTCCGATTGGACACTCTAATCCATGGTAGGGCTATAACAGCACACCTCAAAGTAAGCCTTTCCCATCTAGAAAACCCCACACTGTCACCTTGAGTACTAGATGGGTCCAACAAACACCACAATTTCATAAAGACATCCAACTCCAAATATAAGTCATAACAAGTATTTGTAATCTCTAGCCTAAGTGCCACCATGGTTTGCACACTGTCAACTTCACACACATGGGGAGAGCAGAGATCTATTAAAGCACTTGAGTAGCAAGGTAGATCTATAGATTACAAGCTCGTGATCTCAATAAGATCATGCATAGAGAGAGATGAACACATAGCTACCGGTAGAACCCTTAGCCTCAAGAGAGAACTACTCCCTCCTCATCATGGGAATCAGCAATGGTGATGGAGATGGCGGTGGAGATCGATGGAGATGGCTCCGGGGGTACTTCCCCGTCCCGGCAGGGTGCTGGAACAGAGACTTTCTGTCCCCCAAATCTCCCCTTCGGTGGCGGCGGCGCTGCAGAACTTTTTGTGGCTGGAGGCTTGACGATTTAGGGTTTTTGCACCGGGAGGCTGTTATAGGCGAGGGAGGCAAGGTCGGTGGCCGGCCAGGGGGCCCACACCATGCCCTGGCGCAGCCTGGGGGTACCCGCGCCCGGGGGTGGTGTGCCCACCCTGTGGCCCCTCTCCGACTCTCCTTCTGGCTCCGTGAGTCTTCCGGGAAAATAGGAACTTTGGCTTTTGTCCCGTCCAATTCCGAGAATATTCATTTTCTGACTTTCTGGAACCAAAAACAGCAGAAAACAGGCAACTGGCACTGTGGCATCTTGTTAATAGGTTAGTCCACGAAATCATATGAAAAGTACTCCAAAATGTGGACAAAACATAAGAAAGTAGATAAAACCAAGCATGAAACATCAAAAATTATAGATACATTTGCAATGTATCAGGATATCATGTGGAATAGTATTAGTGATGGAGGCTATATTTAGAACCCCTGCGAAGTAGCAGAATCTTATCACTAGTTGATACCACTATACCACATAAGGTAGACCATCAGAGTATGTATATATCCAATTGGAAGTAAATCATGTGGCATTCACTTGATAATTACATGTGATGGAGTAGAATTTCGTTAAGAATCATTAATAGTAAGCTAAGAAGAAGAGTCATCATGGTGAGGTTAGCTCTTTAATCATGATGAGTAGGTAAATCTTAACAAGTTCGTGGTGAGAATAGCTCCGAGACCATGATAAGTCTGTATTTTGGGCAAGTACTCAGTAACAAATCTTGTAATAATAAGTAAATAAATAATAGTGTAGGTCTATGATAGAAGTCATAGGTATTGTAATATTATCATAATTGTTGGATTAAGGTAGTACCTACAATGTTGTTATTAGTTTTGAGAGATCATGTGAGGATAGTTTACGATAGAATGGAAATATAGTAGTCTTTACTCAAAATTAAGAGGTTAGTCAGAACCAAAGTGAGACCACTTTACTCAAAATTATCCTGTTGCAACTGAGCAATTTGGGTAAATATCGAGACAAAGAGTAGTTGAACACTTAAGTGCTAAGTATCACAGTATAAACCTATACTAGGAGGTGCCATATACTGCACAACTAAGCCTGAATTCTAGAGGTATTATACTCAACTACTATATTCCGGGCTTAGAATGATGTGTGTTATATGTACCACATTTGGATTTCTTGGTTTTTCTTGGATCTTCTTGATTGACTAGGTCTGTGTATGAATTTTGACTTGATGTGCAAATGCATGTTGCCTCATCAAGTTATTACTTGATGTTATCAACCTAGATAGAAAAGGGAATTCGTGTAAGGGAGTGACGAGTTCCGAAGATCAAGCTGAAGACTTGCAAGAAGAAGGAAGCCAACTATAAGGAGTATCAACACTATTTTTAAGTATGGATCAATCCCAACTTATTGTTAGTTGGCAACAAAAAAGATTATTAATGCAGAAAAGGGGTGGAGCAACATGAAGGAATGAACTTAAGTTCACTTAAGATAGGTGATGTTGCTCAGAAGCTAATGAAGTAGTTGTACCAAGTTCATGGAAATAACATGAAAGGGAGTAAAGAAGAAGTTTTGGAATAAGAGTGGTATTCAAGCTCTGACAATTCAGAGAGAATGCCAATAAGAAGTCAAAAAACCGTAGGGTAATCCATACACCTAGGAGGATCTGCAGCTGGTATCCGTAGCTGGTATCCTAACGGTGTAGTGAAGTAAGTCATATTTGTGTAATCTAAAGAGTATAAAACTTGGCCTAAGTTAAGTTAGACCTAAGGAAGTATGAAATTAACGATCGTCTTTCGAGATGCTTCATGAAATCGGGCTTACCAAAGCAAAAATGTCCAGAAGGTTAGAAGTAAGACAAATAGTGTTGGAAGATTCATTTCAGAGATCCAAAATGGTGTGGGTGTACCATAGATTCTTTCGTGAGACCTTATATAGGTAAGATATAAGCTGGACAGAGACCAATACCTTAACTATTGGGTATTATACATGAAGTTTAGAGACCATTAGGAAACCCCAAGGGGGAGAGTAAACAATAAACACTGAAGTGTTGCTGTCTAACTTTCCAACTAAATGTTGAAGAAGAAGTACAAAGTTATGATGAGGTTAAGCCTTATTCTCATAAGGTTATAAGAAATCATCTGTATAAGAGTACTCTCTAGAGTATGTCCCGATGAAAGATTGTAGGAGATATAACTGCTTAACCCTAGTAGACAAGTTATAAGGGGGAACAACTAGTAAGTTGTCGTTAAGAAGGAGGAGAGATTACTAAAATCTTATAGTGTAAAGTAGTAGGAAAGCCGGATTGGAATGCACAAAATGTGTCCACAACCGATTATAAATAGGACTGTAAGGACATAAGCCTAAAGGGATTATCATAAAAGGACCTATGGGATAACTTAGAACTATAGTTATACTATCAAGTATGAAGAGGATTCAAGGAAAAATATCTAGATACGGGATACCACAACGATTCCCAACTGTGATCACAATGGCATTTGAGAAATGGTGTGATAAATACAAGTCAACTCCTCATTCCTAAACATAAGAGAGTACGAACTTCGGGGACGAAGTTTATTTTAAGGGGGAGGGTCTATAACACCCCAGCATTAGAGCTTAGAAATAAGCTGAACACAGGTGTGTGCATTGTATTCATGCATAGAAAATATGGATAATTTTCGCGCTTTTAAATAAAAACTTGTCAAAGAGACTGAAGCTTCTCTTAACTTGGTGGAACTGAAGTAGATCCTCAAGTTGACTGCGATAAGTTTCAGTATGACCTTTGCTAAAATCTTATCTTTGGGGAATATAATTTGATCTAAGGGTAGATCAAATGTAATAAGATTAAGTCACAACACATTACTTAATATGAAGTACTTGATATTTTAGAGATCATTAAAGGGAATATGCCCGAGAGGCAATAATAAAGTGGTTATTATCTTATTCCATGTTTATGATAAATGTTTATTTTACATGCTATAATTGTATTAATCGGAAACATCAATACATGTGTGTTTAATAAACAAAAAGGGTTCCTAGTTATGCCTCTCTTATAGACTAGCTCGTTGATTAACAAGATGATCAAGGTTTCCTGATCATGGACATTGGATGTTGTTGATAACGAGGTCACAACATTGGTGGAATGATGTGATGAACATTCATCCGAAGTATAGCATTATGATCAAAGTCATTATGTTTATATTGCTATAACACTATACGAAGTAATCTTTATCCTTAGACCATGAGATCATGTTAATTGCTAACACTGGAAGAGTATCTTGATAACATCAAACGTCACACCATAATAGGGTGACTATAAAGCTGGGTTTAGTGCTACGAAGGTGTTATGTTGAGGCTCATGGATCAAGAGTGGAATTTGTCAATCCCGATGACGGATAGATATACTCTCGGCCCTCTCGGTGATATCACATTAAGATAGCTTGCAAGCAAGTGATGTGATCACTAGAATGTTATACCACGGGAACGAGAAAAGAGTGCATGTCGGTAACGAGATCAAACTCGGTATGGAGATACCGATGATCGAATCTCGGACATGTAATATATCGCGAGACAAAGGAATTTAGTTACACGCGTTAAAGGTTCTCACGATCACAGAAGTCATCGTTGAATGTGTAGGAGTCAGTACGGATCTCCAGGTCCCGCTGCTGATTATTGATCGGAGAGGGGTCTCGATCATGCCTGCATTATTCGTGAACCATAGGGTGACACACTTAAGGGATACCGACACCATTTGGAGAAAATATGTTTCAGATAAAGATTTAAGAAAGCGCTGGAATTATTTCCATAGACACCGAAACTGTTTCGGGTGAAATTGCTGAAATTGGTTCTGCATGTAATATTGAAATGTTGCAAGGGGTTTTATGTGAATGTTTGTTAATTAAAGTAATTAAAAAAATTCTTAATAAAAAATAATAAAAGAGTTTTATTAAATGGGAGAGCATTAAATTTGGAGAAATCTAATGCATTTAAAGTGGAGACTTTAAAAGGGAATGTGAAGAGGCATTTTAATGTGGAGGGGTTACCACCACATGAATGGAGGAGGTGAAGAGACACCTCCTCCATGCGCCGGCCATGAAGGAGGGGCATCCCCCTCCTCCTATAAAAGGCCACCCTCTCCTCACTTCTCAAACACACCTCCTTGTGAAGGATCTCTCTCCCCCTCTAGTATTATTCCCCATGGTCTCGGATTAGCGAGATACATGTTCCCGCTGGCTTTATCTGGAAAGGAGTTGCTGCTTCCGCTGCTTTCCTGGAGCGAGGGATGGAGGTTGTCGGGGTACCGGACGTGTGTGCGATCACGGATGCACCGCTGGTTTGCGGTGCTGGACTTGGTGGTGCTGGAGCTAGATCTGAAGGACGTGCTGGAGCCAGACCTGCTTGGACTTCCTCACGATCTTGAGATCGGCAAGTGTACGACTACATCAACCACGAGTTCCTACTCGTTAACAAAACTCGTTGTCTTCAAGGGTAAGTTCTCGATGGATGTATGCCCACCCGTTGCTTTCTACCTAGTAGATAGATCTTGGCATGTAGTTCACATCGTAGGAATTTTTTTGTTTTCTATGCCATAGACCCGACAGTCGTATCAGAGCCTGATCTATGCGTAGGTGCTTTGCACGGGTATTACACATAGGCGATGATGATCATGTTATTGCATCTTCTATGTATTTTGGATATTGGTGGCATAGTGGGATGAAGCGGCCCGGACCAACCTTACATGTCATCGTACATGAGACCGGTTCCACGACTGACATGCAACTTGTTTTGCATAAGTGGCTGGCGGGTGTTTGTCTCTCCTACTATAGTCAATATCTGATTTACAACGAGTTGCTAATAACTTGGTTATCCTCGTTGTGGTTTATGTTCGTAGGTAAGAACGGTTCTATCTCCGAAAGCCCTAAGCCACGTAAAACTTGCAATTGATAAATTAGAGGCGTCTAGTTTAGATCGTTGCTGGGCTAGTGTCTTGATATGGTATTGTTGTAAGTAGATGTATAGTAGATACTCTTACAACACACTCAACGTGTAAGTTCCATAGACCTTGGCGTTACACACAAAGGAATGATAGAGATCATACCACGATGCAAATGATAGAGATCAAATGCATGGACCGTATCATCTCACTTTACACATTAGATGTTAGCATCTTATACTGCTAGTTTGGCGCTTTCTGTAGCATTGTAAGATGATCCCTCATTTAGATATCAAGATAAAAATGTGTTCTTCCTTAAGTATGCATAGTTTTGTGGATCGTATTTCGAGACATCACATGATGATCGGGTGTACTCGACTCTACGCTTTCATACAAACGGGGGTAAGATAGTTTTACACATGCAAGTACTAAGGTTCTTACTTGGCGAGCCTAGCATGTATAGACATGGCCTCGGAACACGGACCGAAAGGTTAAGCATGAGTTATATAGTTGATATGATGCCCATATAGATGCTCGCCTTTGAAGCTACATCAACTCACATGATGATCGGACTTGGTGTAGTGGATTTGGTTCATGTAATCACCAAAAAGACACGAGGGATGTCGTTTTTGAGTGGGAGTTCATTTCTAATTTGGATTAGTCGAACCAAATTTGTCATAAATTAAATCAAAGTGAATTTTCATAGTTTGTTGTAGTCATTGGCATTCGTTTTCTACCTTATGCTTAGTTTTTTATTTGAGATAATAGAACTATAGAATTCTGGATATTTACTTTACGAACTGGTATCGTATTGTTTGAATGTCAATTTAAAGTTTATAAGTCCTATTGCAAAATTTCAGCAAACTCTATTTACTCCATGAAGTTTAATAAGTAGTATTAAATCAAGAGTAAGAATTCCAATGTTAGTATCTAAAGTATCATGTTTGACTCCATGATTATTGATATTCAAAAGTTGTTTTAATATCAAGATTATATTGGAGCTGAAAATTGTTTCAGAAACCATCATGTGTGAAAGATATTGTGATATCTGAAACAATGTTTTTGGTTGCATTATGATAGAGTATAATTTAGCAAAATACATGTTCTCATATTGTATGAGAATTTGTGAAGGTTGGAGATGCTAGGCATCTGAATCTACCAAAAAGGTTTTGGGAACTGATATTATACTCGCGATTCTTCCTTATAGGCTATAGTAGCTTGATCATGAAAGTTGTCATGATAAGGATGAATAGAAGATGTAAGTAAATTTTTTACTACACTAATAGATTACTAAAGAATGGATTTTTGAAAGAATGCCAAACATTTGATGATGGTGATCCACTTCAAAGTGCAAGTCCAAAGGTATTAGTATTTGACTATATACAAGCTTTGTACCATGTGTCATGTTGATGACACCACTATTGATGTTGATAGATTCTTTTAAAAGAAAAGGAATTGCTGAAAGAGAATCTATAAAATATTTGGCAGAAAATAAAAGGTTGGAGATGTCCAACTTGGGTATATAGAAGATATACATGTTATGGTTGTATTCCTTGCTTATTAAACAATGTGGTTCTTAGGTATTGGATACCGGTATTGGATACCGAATTGGTTGGTATGAAGTGTCATACAGGACAACGCAATTCATGAACTACAATGGCCTAAGTAACTAGCAAGAGAATAAGTGATGATGATCATCGAAAACAAATAAAGTGTTATTGTGCTTTTTCGTTGTCATCAAACCTAGCCTTCAAGATTTGTTTTAATAATTGTTATTTTGTTCCGGTATTACGAGAACAATGGTTGTTCAAATAATTACTGTATTCCATAAAGGATGGATGAACTTTTACAAGTCTAGTGGGAGAAATCACATCCATAAACACTATTGCTAAAATGTCGCAAGACAAATGATTGAAAGATCACTTATGAAGTGACATCGCTGTTTAAATTATATTGGAAACAAAACATGAAGAAACTCCATGTTGATGAATTTTTGGAGTCTTTGATTTTGATCAATTGACGCATGTGAGACTTCCCTCGAGATAAATGAAACTCCGTCCATAGGCCAGAGAGGAACGGATGACTAGCTTATTGGAAATTGTGCATGCCGATGTGCATAGTCCATTATGTGTAGCCATATGCGATGGATCTTTTTGCTTCATATGCTATCTTCGAAAATTTGAGTGAATATATCTGTATATTTACTTAAGAAGGAAGAAGTATGAAACATTTGAAAGTTGTTCAAAGACTTTCAAGATGAAGTGGAAAATCATTGTAACAAGAAAATAAAGAGTTTATGATTCAATCATAAAGGAAGATATTTGAGTTACATGTTTAGGAAAACACCTAAGATTTGAGGAATTGTTCCATGAATTTGGATTTCCCGATAAACCACATGAGTATGGTATGTTCGAGAGATGAAATCAAACCATGTTTGACATGGTAAGATCAAATGTGTCATTTATAAAACTGCCATTATGTTTTAAGGATTGAAGCTTTAGAGACTACCTTTTTTACACTGAAAAGAGCACCATCGTGATCCATTGAAATGACACCATATGAGTTATGGTTTGGGATAAAACCCAAATTGTCTTTTCTTAAATTTTGGTATGCTATGCATAAGTAAAATGTTTACAACCAAAGTCGGATAATCACGTCTTTGTAGGTTATCCCAAAGAATTTGTTGGGAATTTCTCCATAACACCGAGGACAAAAGAGTTTGTTACTTGGAACGTCAAGTTTCTTGAGAAGGAATTTTTTGTGAAAAGTTAAGTGGGAGGACAATAGAACTTTGATAAGGTTGTTGAACCTTAGCTATATGTGCTAAGTCGCGCAGTGCCGGAAAGTCTCCTGGTGGCGGCCACAATGCTCATGGCTCTCGTGATTACAAAAGGTGTGATCTCGGAGATTAGAGTTCCTATAGAACCGTGTGGGTCGGTAAGAATCAAATAGTAAGATTTGATAAGCAAGTCGTTATTGTTTTGACAATGATGAACCGACTACATGCAAAGAAGCGGTGATGGGCCCTGACTCCATAAAATGACTAGAAGTCATAGAATCCGTGATAGTATCCATACACGAGAAATCAAGTTTCTAAACTTGGAAGACCCTCCGGAAAGGCATGAAGCCTATCGGTTGTGTTTGGATCTATAAAGAAATAGACATGGATGTTTAACATCTATGAAATAGTCGACATGTCGGAAAGAAATTTACGACAATGTTCAAGGAGTTGACTATGACAATATTTGATCTTTCATAGCGATATTTAGTCTTGACGGATTAATGTAGCAACCACTACATATAATTTCGTATATGGTAGTTGAATAAACAAAACAAGGTTCTTCTAATAGAATGATTACCTAGGACGTGTACATGACACGGTCCGAAGGGTTTTTGTTAATTCAAAGGGTGCTAAAAGGGCATGCAAACTTCAATAGTTGAATTAAGCATAGCGGAGTTGGAATCTTCACCATGATGAAACTGTTAAAAGAGTTTAAATTCATCGGAGATGATGAAGATTCTTGCATTTGCAAGAAATTAAGTGGGAGCGCTGAGACATATTTCTAATACTTTATGTAGAGGACATATTGTTGATTGGACATGATGTAACTTGTATTGACACAAGTTAAGAATGTCATTAAAATAAGATTTCGTTGAAAGACTTGGGCAAAACCGGAATATTAGGCATCAATATCTATATGGATAGATTAAGGCGCTAATATGGTTGTGCTAGACATACATATATGCGATATTGAAAGGGTTCAATATGGAAACACCAAGAAAGGTTCTTGCTGCATGGAAAGGATTGTATCAAAATTCAAGTGTTTCAACACTTGGTGAGTAAAATCACATGAAGATTTTGATCAATTATACCATGATATGTATATATCCAGAATGTCCTATGCGCTAAATGTTATGACCACATATCAGAATGATTCATGAGATGATGATTGGACGATAGTAAAGATATTCTTATGAGCTTTGGAAGAACTAAGAATATATAATGTATAAGTGACAAATAGTTAAAGGTAGTTCATTGCAAAGTGTTACATTGATACTAGTTTTGTCACAAGATACAAAGTAAATTTATCTCAATTTAGACTATGGGTGGCACAATGTAATGGAAAGGATGTTCCATGATGTATTTGGATGAGTTCCAAAGTTGAGACATTGTGACGGATACTACAACAAAAGGCTAAGTATATGACTGCTATAGTAGCAGTATAGGAGGGCATTTGTGTTAAGTAGTTTGTTATCAAACTTGGTGTGGTTCAAAGTGGGCTAATACTATTAAGATATATTGTGTGACAATAATATCAACATATTTTAACCGGAACGAACTAAAGGTATCACCAAAGGATCAAATTTATACAAAATGCCATCTCATTTGAGAATGAGTGATGCGTAGAGACGCAAAGACATGCAAATACACACGGACCTGAAACTGTCAGATCCGAAGATTATGTTAACCACTAGCAATAGCGTATATGCAATACCAGAAAGCCAAAGGTGTTCAATACACAAAGTTTTTTAAACTAGATTATTGACTCTAGTGCAAGTGGGAGACTAAAGGAAATATGGCCGAGAGGCAATAATAAAGTGGTTATTATCTTATTCCATGTTTATGATAAATGTTTATTTTACATGCTATAATTGTATTGATCGGAAACGTCAATACATGTGTGTTTAATAAACAAAAAGGGTTCCTAGTTATGCCTCTCTTATAGACTAGCTTGTTGATTAACAAGATGATCAAGGTTTCCTGATCATGGACATTGGATGTTGTTAATAACGATGTCACAACATTGGTGGAATGATGTGATGAACATTCATCCGAAGTATAGCATTACGATCAAAGTCATTATGTTTATATCGCTATAACACTATACGAAGTAATCTTTATCCTTAGACCATGAGATCATGTTAATTGCTAACACCGGAAGAGTATCTTGATAACATCAAACGTCACACCATAACAGGGTGACTATAAAGATGGGTTCAGTGCTACGAAGGTGTTATGTTGAGGCTCATGGATCGAGAGTGGAATTTGTCAATCCCGATGATGGATATATATACTTTGGGCCCTCTCGGTGATATCACATTAAGATAGCTTGCAAGCAAGTGATGTGATCACTAGAATGTTATATCACAGGAACGAGAAAAGAGTGCATGTCGGTAACAAGATCAAACTAGGTATGGAGATACCGATGATCGAATATCGGACATGTAATATATCGCGAGACAAAGGGATTTAGTTACAAGCGTTAAAGGTTCTCACGATCACAGAAGTCATCGTTGAATGTGTAGGAGTCAGTACGGATCTCCAGGTCCCGCTGCTGATTATTGATCGGAGAGGGGTCTCGATCATGTCTGCATTATTCGCGAACCGTAGGGTGACACACTTAAGGGATACTGACACCATTTGGAGCAAATATGTTTCAGATAAAGATTTAAGAAAGCGCTGGAATTATTTCAATAGACACCGAAACTGTTTCAGGTGAAATTGCTGAAATTGGTTCTGCATGTAATATTGAAATGTTGCAGGGGGTTTTATGTGAATGTTTGTTAATTAAAGTAATTAACGAAATTCTGAATAAAAAATAATAAAAGAGCTTTATTAAATGTGAGAGCATTAAATTTGGAGAAATTTAATGCATTTAAAGTGGAGACTTTAAAAGGGAATGTGAAGAGGCATTTTAATGTGGAGAGGTTACCACCACATGAATGGAGGAGGTGAAGAGACACGTCCTCCATGTGCCGGCCATGAAGGAGGGGCACCCCCTCCTCCTATAAAAGGCCACCCTCTCCTCACTTCTCAAACACACCTCCTTGTGAAGGATCTCTCTCCCCCTCTAGTATTATTCCCCATGGTCTCGGATTAGCAAGATACATGTTCCCGGTGGCTTTATCTGGAAAGGAATTGTTGCTTCCGCTGCTTTGCTGGAGCGAGGGACGGAGGTTGTCGGGGTACCGGACGTGTGTGCGATCACGGATGCACCGCTGCTTTGCGGTGCTAGACTTGGTGGTGCTGGATCTGAAGGACGTGCTGGAGCCAGACCTGCTCGGACTTCCTCACGATCTTGAGATCGGCAAGTGTACGACTACATCAACCACGAGTTCCTACTTGTTAAAAAAACTTGTTGTCTTCGAGGGTAAGTTCTCGATGGATGTATGTCCACCCGTTGCTTTGTACCTAGTAGATAGATCTTGGCGTGTAGTTCACATCGTAGGAATTTTTTTGGTTTCTATGCTGCAGACCCGACAATCATTACATGGTATTCCATACAACAACTCAAGGATGAATACTTAATGTTCTAAAGATGATATCAAGGTATTACCTACCGCAAATCTTGAATATCAAGTTAAGTATATTACTTAAGTAAAATAAACTCTATAACTAAATCTTGAAACACTTGTTTACCATAGTTACTCCTACCATGGGTATCATGGTAGTTCTTAAACATTGACTCTTATTACAAATAGAGTAGAAAGAGAAGTGAGCCAAGACCATTCATCACATACTCTTAATATGATATTAAGGGGTGCCATGTCTATTTAACCAAGTCCTAGTATCAGTTGATCATCAATATTGGGTGATCAATTCCTGATGTAGAACTTATTGACTCATAGCCTTTGACCTATTGTGTTGACCTTCCAAAGACCTAAGTAAATTAATAAGGAGAAGGAACTAGATATGGTTGAGTGTACCATCATCAATGGAATGAGATCCTTAGTGGTGATCAAACCATTTGGAATTAGAGGAGTTAACTAGAAGTAGTATCTAAACCAAAGAGTTAAGCTAATAATGGAGAAGCTATGAGAAAGCTAATAGTATTAGTACATCAAATAGTAATCTTGTTAAGACAAGTGGATATAAACTTAGAGTAAGCTTGCTTAACAAGATAAGCCTATAGAGAGACTAGTTCAAGTCTATTACTTAGTTGAGTATAGATCTTGATCAGACAATTGGAAACCTAAGCTTTGTTTGACCAAATGATGGTGGTCATTATTCCCAAGTCACTTGAGAATAGATGACTAGATGTTGAAGAAGACTTGTGAGTATACCAAATTAGGTAAAGCCTAGTAAGCTGAATCATCTAGCTTGAACATGTGAAGTCAAGCTAGATTATGATGAAGTATATAACATGAATATATAGAGTAGATTGAGACATAGTGTCAACACCCGGATTTTTAATCCTAGATGCCTGTTATGTCATACATCGCAATCCCAGGATTACCATTTTTGCGAGACATAACATATTGGATATCACAGTACATCATCCATTACAAACCAATATAAGGTCTTACACGAATAAAGGATCTCATGATCTAGTCTTAATACAACAAGCAGCGGAATAAATAATAAGCATAGCTGTGGGGTCCATCTTCAGGGGCACATGCAATGTTGACGAAGGCAGATAGTCCTAGTTATCATAGCCATCCTGGTGGCCGTCATCTTGGTAGTCTCCTTCATAGTCTAGCCTTGAGAATAGCCAGGAACAAAAGTCATGAGTACTCTTTAAGTACTCGCAAACTACCACTAACAAGTAGTATAGTTCTAGTGTAAAGTGCTAACTCTAAGTTTAACTCTAAAGTTAAGTTTGAAACCTAAGCTGAGTTCAGAAGCAAAGAAAGATAAAATAAAGTTCTAGAATCACTTAAGTTGGGAAGCTAGTGTCATAGTCACAACCCAGTTGTGGTCAAGTCAAGATTCATCATTCCTTTCATAAGTTAATTTGAAAACATCTGACAACGAAACAGTATGGCCACTCCAACTGTCCATAACCGCGGACGCGGCTATTCGAATAGTTTGACACTCTAGAGGTGGTACACTTTCACCACAAGAGTCGATACATCTGTCAGGGATAACCCTGAATCATCATACTTAGTATGCAGATAATCAAACATAACCTTTCCTTAACACACCCTAGTATAAGCACCTCTCCTATGAGTATGGCCTCCCAACCATGACCATCTGTCATCTTGGGCACTACATAGGTGGACAACATTGAGAGGTAACCTCAGCTCAAACCTTTCCCACGAGGGAACTAATACTAATGCATATAAACTTCCGGCTAAACTTCCGGCCTGGCTGGGCTTAGGGAAGGGGCAGGGAGGTGCGGTAGGGGTAGGCGGAGCTAGTGGTGGTGCTGGAACGGCACGACGCTGTTTGTGGCGCTTTTCCCACGTTCGGCTGGCGGCGACCACAAAGTGGCGGCGCTCCATTGCTGCTGCGGCTTAGGGGTTGGCCGGTGGGGTGTTGGTTGGTCTCAGGGGGACAAGGGAGCGTAGATAGGGTGCAATGGGAGACAATGGCTTAATTAGAAACACTAATAGTTAGGCCATTTTATTTCTGTCCGCCAGGTGTTCGATCAAATGGCCGCAAGAACAAAACATTTGAATTTTGGGCTGAATTTTGGTGGAGTATTGTATGTTATGCTTGAGCTTCTATGTGTGCTTGGGTTTTGAAAATGGAAGTCATTTGAGTGGTTTTTGAAATAGTGTGATCTTGATACCTACACTAGATTCAATTTTCAAATGCAATTTAAAATTAGTGTTTGAAAGTTTTTGGTAGATCACAAAGTGGGCCTTGGTACATCATTACATGTACTAGGAAAGGGTGTAAATATCCACATTTGTTTCTGTTAAGAACCGATTTCTAGGAATGGCCAAAGTAGGCATGGTGATTAAAATGGCACAAATGACCATTTGCTTCTTTTATTCATTTTGATTTGTTTTTCTTTGGGATTTGTTTGGGAATGATCGAGATGATGTTTATTTCACATAAGAATCATTTTAAAAGCAATGGATCACTTAATCAAGGCAATTCAAAACAACTCCTATTTAAATGCACACACATATGAATGCTTTAATAATTTTAATTGGAAACGTTTTTATTAACTCTAAATTTTGATGATTTGGATCTTGATCACTTGGATTAGAGTTTTGGGATGTTACAAACCTTCCCCCCTTAAAAAAAATCTCGTCCCGAGATTTACGAAAGAAAACTAGGAACTAAAGAGATCTGGGAACTCTGTCCTAATGTAATCTTCTCGCTCCCAAGTGGCTTTCTCTTCAGTATGGTTGCTCCATTGAATCTTGAGAAACTTGATACTCCTGGTTCTGGTGGTTCTGTAAGCTTCTTCTAAGATACGGATGGGCACTTCATGATATGTCAGGTCATTGTTGATCTCAACGGCTAGATGATCGATGTTCTTGAAAACTTCAGTCTTCTCCAGCACTTCCAGGAATTTGCGAAGTAACGAGATATGGAACACATTGTAGATGGCTGACATCTCCTCTGGCAGTTCTAGTTGATACGATACTTCTCCTCGGTGATTCAAAATCTTGAAGGGCCCGATATATCTAGGGGCTAACTTTCCTTTCAGACTAAAGCGTTGGGTTCCCTTTAAGGGCGAAACCTTGAGATATACAAAATGTCAACACCCGGATTTTTAATCCCAGATGCCCGTTATGCCATACCTCGCAATCCCAGGATTACCATTTTTGCAAGACATAACGGATTGGATATCACAATAAATCATCCATTACAAACCATACATAAGGTCTTACACAAATAAGGATCTCATGATCCAGTCTTAATACAACAAGCAGCGGAAATAAAAGATAAGCGTAGCGGTGGGGTCCATCTTCAAGGGCACAGGCAATGCTGACGAAGGCAGATGGTCCTAGTTATCATAGCCGTCCCGTTGGACATCATCTTGATAGTCTCCTTCATAGTCTAGCCATGATAATAGCCAGGGACAAAAGCCATGAGTACTCTTTAAGTACTCGCAAACTACCACTAACAAGTAGGATAGTTCTAAAGTTAAAGTGCTAACTCTATGTTTAACTATAAAGTTAAGTTTGAAACCTAAGCTGAGTTCAGAAGCAAAGAAAGATAAAGTAAAGTTCTAGAATCACTTAAGTTGGGAAGCTAATGCCATAAACACAACCCTGTTGTGGTCAAGTCAAAATTCATCATTCATTTCATAAGTTGTTTGGAAAAACATCTGACAACGAAACAGTATGGCCATTCCAACTGTCCATAACCGTGGACGCGGCTATTCGAATAGTTTGACACTCTGCAGAGGTGGTACACTTTCACCACAAGATTCGATACATCTGTCAGGGATAACCCTGAATCATCATAATTAGTATGCAGATAATCAAACATAACCTTCCCTTTACACACCCTAGTATAAGCACCTATCCTATGAGCATGGCCTCCCAACCATGACCATCAGTCATCTTGGGCACTGCATAGGTGGACATCATGAGAGGTAGCCTCAGATCAAACCTCTCCCGCGAGGGAACTAATACTAATGCATATAAATTTCCAGCTAAGCCTTACCCAATTCGGGTAGTGTGGTTGTACGGTAAATTTGGAATGGTATCGCATCCGAATCCAACCATCAGTTTTATAAAAAAGGTTAAGGCTCATGCCTCAACATTTTCATCATCATAAACCATTTGTGTTTCTCAACACATGTCAAAACATCTCAATAGAATGACTCGTCATTCCAAGGTTTTCATAATTCATTTTCACCAAGTGTTCCCATCTAAAGTGACTCAAGTTTTTGATCTACTCTAAACTACTAAGTTAAGAGTGTTCACTAAGGTGGAAAAGATGGGTTCAATCTCATGCCATAGAATGACAACTAAAGGGTTCTAAATAGGTCAAGTTTTATACTCTTTATGCTACCTCCAAAACAAGTAAAGAACTTTGTGTAAACTAAGGGAGGTAAAACTTGTAAATAAGACTTGGGGTAACTAATAGTCAAAGGAGTGTGATCAAAGCATGCCTAAAGCATCTTTGCTAAATCATCTAGTTTGATCCTAGCTTGCTAAGCAGGAAACTTGCAAGGGTTAGCTTGCATTGTTAATGGTGGCTTGCAAGTACAACTTGCAAGGGTTAACTTGGATAGTGCTAGCTTGCCTTGGTTGGTTTAGTGGTTGAAGTTTTCTTCTTCTTCTTCTTGGTAGAACTCCTCCTCCTCGTAGACTTGGTCGGTACTATCGTCTATAAAGACATACGGAGTACACAATCACCAAACAATACTTAACTAGTCTAAATACCACTCTAAAACACACATTTGATGATCTATTATCATACAAGTTTAAATCACTAGTTTCATTCTTTTTAAATTAGAAAAGTAATTTCTACTCATTGAAAAATTAACTAAGATTTAATATTCACCACTTCAAATATGGGATCATGTTGACATATGTCATCACCACATATTCTAACATGTGGGAATCAGATTTAAAGGTTGGATCATAATTACTTTGGTTTAAGTTCATTATTTAATGATTTAAAGTGACTAGAAATGCCTATATAGCATTATTTTGGTACTAGTCCAAATTCACTGCATGTAAACCTTAATACTATTACATATTCAGATAGATATGATGAAATGTGATTTTTGAGAGTTGGAATCAACTCAAAACCTATCTTAGTTGATTTTATAAAAATGTTGCAAGGTGCAAATGCTTCTGTTTTGTTATTTTTACTAGGAGAGATCTATAACTCTAATTGAATTAAATCCAACGGGCTTGGATAGATCATTTCAATACCTTTCAGGCAAAATGATTTCATGCAAAAAGGATTTGTAAAACTCCCAGAATTGAATTTTAAACTAGTGGATAGAAACTAGCTTAACTCTAAAAAGAAAAAAACTAGATTTGAAATTCTAATTCGCGCGGGAACTAACTGGGCCGGCCCAGCTACGCACAGTGATCGCAACGGGCTGCCTGACAAGCGGGCTCCACCAGTAAGCGGCACAAGAACACTGAAACGGTATCTAGCATTCTAGGCCGCACAATTAAAAGGGGATCTAACGGTGGGAGTTCATCGTCGTCGACGGATTACTCCGGCGAGAACTTGACCTAGACGCGGTGGTGGGGGTTGATTGGGGGTGTACCAGGGCTCCAGTAAGGTCGGTGAGGCGGGCAAACAGGCTAGAAGACGACGGCGAGACGAGGCGCGGTTGCGGCGGAGCTTGGGGTGCCCTAAATCGCAGGCGTCGTTCTCCTCTTGCTGCGGCGGCTTCGGCTCCAATTCCGGCGAGGCAGAGCTCGAGGGGCGTCAGCGAGAGGTGGGTGAGGTTCATTGAGAGGTGGGGAGTGTGGAGAAATGTTGCTGGGGTGGCCGCTTTATATAGGCTTGACGGTGAGACCGAGCGGTGTGGGCAGGCGACTCCGGCGAGGGCGGCATAGGGGGCTAGCGGCGTGGCTCGAGGTAGGGGACGATGGCCTGTCTCCTGGTGGTGCTCTGAGGCTTAAAGGCGCAGCAAGGCGAGCTCTATGCTGGTCGGGAGTGTCACGTGCTCTGGGCGGCAGAGGCTACGGGTTCGACGGCAAGCGGTGGATGTGGCGCGTTGGGTGGCCAACGCGGGTGTCTGGGGTGTTCCCTAGGTCATGGCGAAGCGGTGGGCGCGGGCTGCGGCCGAGGGGCGGTCTGTGCACGTGGGGACAGGGCGCGCTCTGCGGGCGGTGTCGGCATGGTCGACCAGCTCCAGGCGCGGCGGTTCCTGGCCGTTCTGGTCTCTATCTCTTGGCTGGGGCTGGTTGGACGGTGGCCGTGGACCACGGGCTAGCGTGTAGACATGGCGAGAGAGGGGGAAGCAGTCTGCTGCTGTGAGGGCCAAGTTGGCCGGCAATGTGCTCTCGGCATGGCCTTGCAGTGCAGCTAGGAGGTAGGGGATGTGTTGGTGTTGGTCTGGTTAGACTTGGGGGAGACAAGAGTGATCAAAGCACTTCAATTGGCTAGACAAGATCAACCCCAAAACAGTAATAGTTAGGCCACTTTGATCTTGCCCACAAGTTGTTTGACAAAATGGCCGAAAGAGAAAAACTTTTGAATTTTGAGTTCAAATTTTTGAGTGTTCTCCCCTGGTACTAGGTAGTCTCTGGTTGTAAGGGTTTTGAAAGTGGAGCTCAAATTGATGGTTTTTGAAAAAGTGGGATCTTCCCATATGAAATAGATTCAATTTTCCAATGCCTTTTAAATATAGTGTTTGAATGTTTTTAGCGGATCAAAAGGTGGGCCTTGATACCTCATTATGTGTACTAGCAAGGGGTGTAAAGATATAGAATTATATCTGTTGAGAAATGAGTGCTAGGAACACTCAAAGTAGTGTAGTGGATTAAAATGGCCAAAATGACCATTCCTCTTTTTTAATTGTTTTTGATTTGATTTTCTTTGGGAAAAGTTTGGGAATGATGTAGATGATGTTTAAATCACCTAAGAAACATTTTACAACCAAAGAATCACAGAACCCTGGCAATTCAAATCAATTCCTAATTTAAATGCCCATACACATGCATGCTTTCATTTTTAATTTGAAAAAGTTTTTGTTAACCCTAATTTTGATGATTTGGATCTTGATAAGCTTGGATTGAAGTTTTGGGATGTTACAGACCTTCCCCCATTAAAAAAAATCTAGTCCCGAGATTTACAAGGAAAACTAGGAACTAAAGAGATTTGGGAACTCTGTCCTAATGTAATCCTCGCGCTCCCAATTGGCTTCCTCTTCGGTATGGTTGCTCCACTGAATCTTGAGAAACTTGATGCTCCTGGTTCTGGTGGTTCTGTAGGCTTCTTCTAAGATACGGATGGGCACTTCCCGATAGGTCAGGTCATTGTTGATTTCCACAGCTCTTTGATCGATGTTCTTGAAAACTTCCGTCTTCTCGGGCACTTCCAGACATTTGCGAAGTAACGAGATATGGAACACATTGTGGATGGCTGACATCTCTTCAGGCAGTTCCAGTTGATACGATACTTCTCCTCGACGGTTTAGAATTTTGAAGGGCCCGATATATCTGGGGGCTAACTTTCCTTTCAGACTAAAGCGTTCAGTTCCCTTCAATGGTGAAACCTTGAGATATACAAAATCTCCGACATTGAAAGTCAGGTCTCTCCTTCTCTTGTCAGCATAACTCTTCTGTCTGGATTGGGCGGTCTTGAGGTGCACACGGACTTTGTGAACTTTCTCTTCTGCTTCTCGGAGAATGTCGGGTCCAAAGATCTGACTATCTCCTACTGGGACCAATTCAAAGGGGTACGAAACTTTCTTCCGTATAGGAAATCAAATGGTGCCATCTGCAAACTAGCTTGATAACTGTTGTTATATGAGAATTCTGCGAAAGGCAGGCAGTCTTCCCATTTAGATCCGTATTCAAACACACAAGCTCTAAGCATATCCTCTAGAATCTGGTTGACTCTCCCAGTCTGTCCATTAGTTTGCGGGTGATACGCGGTACTGAAGTTCAACCTGGTTCCTAATCCTTCTTGGACTTTCTGCCAAAATCTTGAGGTAAACTGGGTTCCTCGATCTGATACTATGGTCTTGGAGGTTCCATGCAGACTAACAATCCTAGCAATGTACAGCTCTGCTAACTTTGCACTCTAGTAAGTTGCCTTGACAAGTATAAAGTGGGCTACCTTGGATAGTCTATCAACTATGACCCAAATTGAGTCATTTCCCCTACTAGAAGTAGGGAAACCGGTGATAAAGTCCATTCCGACGGAATCCCATTTGCATTCCGAAATCTGCAATGGTTGCAACGGTCCTGCAGGTCTCTGATGCTCTGCTTTGACTCTTTGACAGATGTCACATTTGGCGATGTAGCTTCCGATTCTCTCTTCATCTTGTGCCGCCAAAATTGCTCCTTCAAATCCTGATACATCTTCATTCCTCCTGGATGGATAGAATAAAGAGTATCATGAGCTTCCTTCATGATAACCTGCTTCAGCTCTGTAGCATCCCATCTGTCTAACATCTGTAATGCTACATGGTCTAATAATAAAATGCTACTTCCTACATATATTTGTTGCATCATAATTATATCATGCTCATGTCATCATGCCACCTTGCATTTGAGCATCATATACAACCCTTTTCTTTTGGATCTTGTCTCATATGCATTTATCAATTGTATTTGGTTCTGAATAAATTGTATTTGGTTCTTGATAAATGCTTGGTGCCCAAGTTGAGTTGGGGGCATATCTTTTATTTAACTCGACCACCTTTTCTTTTCACCACCCCATAATTCCACCATCCAACTATATGTGACCTTTGCATTTTATTTGGGTTTACCTCTAGCTCATGTGGGTTGGGATGGATCCACTTCTAATTCCACATGCTCCCATATATGCCTCATGTGGGTTTCACATTAATTAATATGGGGAGAGACACATGGCCACCTTTGCATGCTATGTGAGTAGTTTCCTTGTCTGGCTTCCATATGTTTTGAAATTGAATAAATGCTCATATAATAATATAATTTTGGCCATGTTATGCTCAGTGGTTCACACACACAAGCTTGGCCACCTTATATTCATGCATGATCTTTTATTTAGTCCATGTGGTAAACTAGCGCTCTTTTCTTTTGTTGATCCTTATTCCAAAATTTGGGAATCTTGCTTATATAATTGCCATGAGATATTCTAGTGGTTTTTACTACTAGAGGGGGGCATTTACTATTCATGCATGGGCCATGCAAGATCACTACCATCTTCTTTTCTTTGGGTATTTCTTGGATTCTTGAGTGGAGCATTCCTTTCTCTTTAGCTCTATTCTTTTTCTCTTACACCAAGCCTCATCTCACATACATGCATATACATTTTTGTTTTCACAAAAATGCCACATGCATGTACTCCATTATTGCATGCAATATAAACTATCTACTCCTAGTCACATAAAATAACCACACCCCTATGTGGCTTTCTCTCTTGTTTTAAATGCCATTTGAATTCTTGCTTAGTTTTAAAATGTGTTCTAAACCTAGTCTCTCATCTATGTTCAAAATCTCTCTTGTGCACACATGTTACACCCATACCTCTTTTCTCCCTCTTTTAACCTTCCCCAGCAAACCCCTTCTTTCTCTTGTTGTTTGGCACCAGGCCGAGCCACCACCCTGGACCCTTTCTCTATGTTGCCAACCAGACCTGCCATCTGATCAAACCTGACCCCTCCCTGGTTCCCTCCTTCTCTCACGTCGATAACAAGCAAAGAGAGAGGGGAGAGTACCTAGTCTACCGATCCCTCTCTCCCTCCCTTTTCACCTTTTTGGGCAAAGCCACCACCACCACCACATGAGCCCCTTCCTCCCCCCAGCTACCCTCTCATCTCCAACCAGATCGCGATCCAGTTCCTCCTCCTCTTTTCCCTTCCTCCCTAGCCATGGCCAGGGCCTTCCTAAACCCTAGCCTGGGCCTCAGTTGCTAGCCAGTGGAGGAGTGGTACCCAGAGGTGGGGATAGTCGGGGAAGCTTCTTCGCCGTCCTCACCGTCACCTCGCACCAGGGACTCCGCCGGAGCGTGCCGGAGAAGCCTCGCCTCCGCCGTGCCCGAGCTGAACCTGGCGCAGCTGCCGCCAAGCCCCGTCGCTGATCACCTCCACCTCCGCCTCTAGTACCGCTCACGTGAGCCTCTGTTGAGCCCCTCTACTCGCCAGACACGCTCACCTCCTCCCTCTCTTACGGTATCGCCGCCGCGCTCCGTCGAACGCCCTGCGCGCGCTGCCGCCGCCGCCACCAGCTGCACCTGCGCGCGCGTGTACCCTCTGTTCTTCATGTGTTTCCCGTTGCTGCAGACCTCCTTTGCGAAATCCCCAAACACCAAAATCGTAGCCCTATCTACCCTCTTTCGAACAATCTAGGCCACGGTCATATCGGTTCAGTGATGCGGTAGTAATCATCCTCGCAACATCGTTATAGCTCAGGTGTTCCCTGACAAAAACCGGTCCGCACCGGGCGTGTTTTCTGCCTCTGTTCCTCGCAAGATCCCGGACGTTGTTGACCTCCGTTTGAGAAACCTAGTACACGAACTTTGTAGAGCTAAATGAGATCTACACTTTTCGTTTTTACATTATCTCCAAATTGTCGCTAGATTCGTCGCCATCGTCCTCCGAACTTAGCTCTAGACGCTGTTTTTTTTCCAGATACAGATTTCAGTTCATCAGCCTTCGCAGAAAGTTTTGCGCATAAGCCCCTGTAATTTTTCCCGCCTCCACCCGCAGTCCCCCGGATCGCACACGTGTCAGCGTCCGATAGCTGCGCGCGCGCTGTGACCCCGCCGCCCGGAGGCCTACCAGTCAGCCTCTGTGGCTAGGATTCCCCGCGGTGAGAAAAGTCCGGACCAGCCCACTGCGCCAGCTGGCGCTGACTCAGCGCTGACCCCGCGCGTCAGTGACTCGGGCTAGACCCACCTGAGTACAAAAATTTTCTGCGAGCCTTTTCCAAATAAAAATAATTCCAGAAAATGCAAATATGTTTTTAATATCCAGAAATTATTAACTTTTTATTAATAAATCCAAATAATAAAACTAATATATGTTTTTGAATCAGAAAAATGTGAGGATTTCAAATATGCCATCCAAAATAATGTTTGACTAATTTTAAATTTTCTAAATTGTTTAATTGCAATAAAAATACCTTTTCTTAATTAATTAATAACTTTAATTCTATAACTCCAAATTCGAACAATAATATGTCTAAATCGATCAGCACGACGAGCCCGTTCTATTTATGCATTCCATGTTATGAGTTGAAGCATGCATCATATCATTACTAAAAATCAGAACTGTTTATGGTAATAAAACTTGACCAAATAATTAATAAAATGAGTTATTCTTGTCCATACACCTCACCCTTGCCATGCTACATTATTGCCATGTAAATTATACATCATTCATCATGGCATGCTTGTTTGCTTGTCGCATTTTATTCATATGCTTGTGCATTTTATTTATGTTGCCCCTTGTTTGTTTGGCTCTTCTTTCGAATAGACGCCGAGTAGGGGAATTATCAAGAATCCCAGGAGTACTACCCAGATCCATCTCTCGCTTCAACTGAGCTGCCAGGAAAGAACTACCACATGCTTGCATACATATAGTACCTATTGCTTCTATCTTATTCTTGCATCATGGAGTCGCGATTGCAATAAATTGAATCCCAAGTACTGCATAGCCTTTATTTTTAAACCCCACCGAGCTTGTTCCTCCATCCCATGAGCCATTACTACATTAGTTGTTTGAGCCATGCGAGTCGTAGAACAGCATGTGTAGGGTATGTGAGTGTCTGATGGATAACGAGGTACCTAAACAACTGAACCTGAGTAGTAATGGGATAACTAATGAAAGAGGCACCGGTGGGCAATATCTGTCATTTGGTTTTTATGTCCACTTGTGTCCCGTAGGACCCCGAGTACTTGATTCCTGTTCCTTCACTATTCGCACTATCCACATCCGGGAGGCCTTATGGACCCCCCTGAGCCAGAGCTTGATTCATTCTTATTTCTTGGGGCCACAAAGTAGTTTGGGGCTTTATTACTATCCTGTACTTATGCCATGCTTTACCGCTTTATTTATGATTGTGCGTGGAGCACCTGTACTGTTTAGGGATCACGGCACGATTTCACGGCATCGACAAGCCCAGTCACACTTTCGGATTCCCAGTCGTTTACAACCGTTCTCGCAAACCCTGGGTCCGTCTCGGAGCCGGCCAACTTCGTTGCGGGTAGCTTATTGGGGTGGCCCCCTGAAATGAATTATGAATCCTGTGATTGCTTTGTCATGAAAGCCTCGTTGGGTTTTGATTTCGTTTTTCCGAGGTCGATCGTGTGTGTGTTGCTATTTGTGCACCCCTGCAGGGTAAATCTTTCTGAAAGCCGTGTCCACGGTTATGGATGACTTGGAGCATAGTTTCTCGATCATAGACAAGTATAACTAAAGTACCGCTTTTAATCTGACTAAATATCTGACTAGTAACTAGTGCAATATTCACGTAATGATTATTAAAACTGCCAACAGATGGATCGTTCGTCCGCTTTCTCGTTGGTAAGCAAGAAGGAGGATGGATCTGTGACTTGATACTGTTATAACTATTGTTTCTAATTCACGGACATCCGTCTATATTTGGTTGGGCGGATGGTTAGCGAGTATCTATAGACTTGTTAGTTATTATCTTTTGCTGCAATTGCGTCACCCTAGGTATATGTCCCCTTTAGAGGCATAAAGACTTGCTTAGTACCCCTAGGGTCTCACACGATAAATTGTTTGATTTAGATGAACATGTGTATTCGCAAGATGGATACTGGGTGGAGGAGACAGATGATGTTGGGAACGATCACTCGGTGTAGAGATTCCGAGGATGGGGATCCGTGAGATCTGTGGGCGGGATGTGCTTATTTATGTGGCATCTTATGCTGATTTGCTTCTTGTCCGTACTCGGATCTTGTTTCCGGCTTCCGCTTGATACTCAGTTGATTGATGTATGAGGAGCTATCCTACACTATTATCTCTATCTAGGATATTTGGATCTTGCCGTATGGCGTTGCAATATTTCTATTTCTTTTAGATGGTATGGCTCTGAGAACTGTTGTAAGGTAGCTTGCATACATACTCACTTGTGTACGTATTTGATCTCTTCGCCTGTTGCCTACGCCGCTCGCTCTTGTCCCAATGTTCTTGGAAGTGGTTATGTTGGCCGACGGGCCTACACGTGGGTGGCCCTGGGCCTCCGCTGTAAAACCCTTAACCACTTTTGGTTCATCCAGGCTTGAACTTAGAGCGTAGGGTCCGAGGTTGTTACAATTGGTATCAGAGCCATCCCGCCCTTCAGGGTCTCAGCCAAATGGTCGTTGTCGGTCCAGCAAATATTTTGGTAGTTATGTATACTAGGGAAAAACAAAACGTGAGAGTAGGACTGCTTCCATTTTTTCTTCTTACCCACCCACCCACCCTTTTCTGGTAAGGAAGTGTAACGTTTTCAATCCTCTTCTAAAATTCAAACTAGGATTCACGTGTTCTGGGTTTCGTAGTACCATAGGTTGTGTGAGTGTGTGTGTGCGTGGGTAATTCCTTGTCTATCTGTTGCATCCAACTTGTTATCGCTATCCGCCTTTTGGTTATCAACTATTGCTACATTCCATACCGACAGGCTTTTGTAAAACGACGCGATCTATCTGATTCGTTGAAAACCGACGCGATCTGTCTTACTCTTGTTATCCGACGCTATCTTGTTTGGGGTGTTTGTTTTCCATAGTTGTTATCTTTAGGTTCATCTTAAGAAGGAAGAGAGTTGGGATATGTGTTTTACTTATTCATGTGCGGAGTAATGATTTGAGTGTGGGATGGAGTCGCGACCATACCACTACTTTTATCATTCGCTCTGGTATATTGAATTGGTAGAGTTACTAATCTTGATTCGTTATGTGGTTTTGCGTATATAGTGGTATTTTAATGCCAAAATTTGCGGATTTTTTTTCTTTGATAGCTTTGTGTACCACACTCCTTGTTCAGTCGTGTGCGATATGCTTACTATCTCCTAGGTGCTTTGAACTTTGTTGATATTTTAATATCATCTTAGTAATTTGTATCCTTTAATCTTGGTTGATTCCATTTTGGTACTATTGTGGATTATTATTATTCTCCATTATGGTACTGACTTGAGTTTTATATCAATCACAGGATGGCACCACCACGCCGTACTGAGGAGGACATACCACCTGAACTGGGGGCTGTGTTGGCAAGTATTGCTAATGCCTTAGGAACAATGCAGCAGAACCAGCAACGCTTTGAAGAAAGTGTCAGGAGGAATGAGTTTGTTCCGCTACCTCCACCTCCCAAGCGAGGAGACATCAAGGACTTTCTGAAGTTTAACCCGCGCCACTTTGAGGTGTCTGATCAGCCACTGGATGCTGATGATTGGCTTCGTGAGATGTCAAGGTTGCTGATGACTGCTGATGTTCCAGAGCAAGAATGGGTAAAATGTGCCACTCGCCTTCTGAAGGGAGACGCAACTCTATGGTGGGAGAATTACCTGAAGGCAAACCACTCTGGTTTTCAGCCTACTTGGGAGCAGTTCACTGGGGCTTTCAAAGAGCAATACCTGTCAGAAATTGTCATGGAAAGGATGAAGGAAGTGTTTCTCAACCTCAAGCAGGGCAATGACAATGTCAACACCTATATCAGAAACTTCATGAATCTTTCTCGGTATGGTGGCGATGAGATCTCTGATGACAAGAAGAAGCAAAAGAGGTTCAGGCAAGGGCTCAATGCATCTATCAAATATGCAATCACTCATGCAAGGCCGAGGTCTTTTCTGGAACTCCAACATACAACTCTACAGGAAGAAGCCAGTAGGCAAGTGTTCGAGGAATCCAAGAAACACAGCCGTGATGCAGCAAGCTCTTCCGCTATGACAACTCCTTCTAGGCACCGCGTGTGGGTTCCTAATACCGCACCCTCGCTCCCGGCTCCACCAAGAACTCCAAGCTACGCAGCAAGGCCACCAAACTCCTTCACCACTGCTCCTAGGGGCTACAACCATAACTACCCTAGAGCGCCTAGCGGAGTCCCTGGCTATGCTGCTCCACATCCACCTGGTGCTTGTTACACTTGTGGGAACACTGGGCATCAACACTGGAGTTGTCCCATGAACAACAAAGCTCTTCCGCCACCACCTCTGTCAACACCCGGATTTTTAATCCCAGATGCCCGTTATGCCATACCTCGCAATCCCAGGATTACCATTTTTGCGAGACATAACGGATTGGATATCACAGTACATCATCTATTACAAACCATACATAAGGTTTACAGAAATAAGGATCTCATGATCCAGTCTTAATACAACAAGCAGCGGAAATAAAAGATAAGCGTAGCGGTGGGGTCCATCTTCAGGGGCACATGCAATGCTGACGAAGGCAGATGGTCCTAGTTATCATAGCCGTCCCGTTGGCCATCATCTTGATAGTCTCCTTCATAGCCTAGCCATGATAATAGCCAGGGAGAAAAGCCATGAGTACTCTTTAAGTACTCGCAAACTACCACTAACAAGTACTATAGTTCAAAGTTAAAGGGCTAACTCTAAGTTTAACTATAAAGTTAAGTTTGAAACCTAAGCTGAGTTCAGAAGCTAATAAAGATAAAGTAAAGTCCTAGAATCACTTAAGTTGGGAAGATATTGTTATAAACACAACCCTGTTGTGGTCAAGTCAAGATTCATCATTCTTTTCAAAGTATTTAGAAAACATCTGACAACGAAATAGTATGGCCATTCCAACTATCCATAACCGCGGACGCGGCTATTCGAATAGTTTGACACTCTGCAGAGGTGGTACACTTTCACCACAAGATTCCATACATCTATCAGGGGTAACCCTGAATCGTTATACTTAGTATGCAGATAATCAAACATAACCTTCCCTTCATACACCCTAGTATAAGCACCTCTCCTATGAGCATGGCCTCCCAACCATGACCATCAGTCATCTTGGGCACTGCATAGGTGGACATCATGAGAGGTAGCCTCAACTCAGACCTCTCCCGTGAGGGAACTAATACTAATGCATATAAATTTCCAGCTAAGCCTTACCCAATTCAGGTAGTGTGGTTGTACGGTAAATTTGGAATGGTATCGCGTCCGAATCCAACCATCAGTTTTATAAAAGGGTTAAGACTCATGCCTCAACATTTTCATCATCATCAACCATTTGTGTTTTCTCAACACATGCCTAAACATCTCAATAGAATGACTCATCATTCCAAGGTTTTCATAATTCATTTTCACCAAGTGTTCCCATCTAAAGTGACTCAGGTTTTTAATCTACTCTAACTACTAACTTAGGAGTGTTCACTAAGTTGGAAAGGATGGTTTCAATCTCATGCCATAGAATGACATCTAAAGGGTTCTAATTAGGTCAAGTTTTATACTTTTTATGCTACCTTCAAACTAAGTAAAGAACTTGGTGTAAACTAAGGGAGTAAATCTTGTAACTAAGACTTGGGGTACTAATAGTCAAAAAAGGGGGGTGTGTGATCAAAGCATGCTTAAGGAATCTTTGCTAAACCATCTAGTTTGATTCTAGTTTGCTAAGCACTAAACTTGCAATTGTTAGCTTGCACTGTTAATGGTGGCTTGCACTTAGGTAGTGCTAGCTTGCTAATAGTAGCTAGCCTTGGTTGGTGCAGTGGTTGAAGTTTTCTTCTTCTTCTTCTTCTTGGTAGAACTCCTCCTTCTCGAAAGCTTGGTCGGTACTATCGTCTATAAATACATAGGGAGTGCTCAATCACCAAACAATACTTAACTAGGCTAAATAGCATTCTAAGACACACATTTGATGATCTATTATCATCACAAACATCACAAGTTTAATTCAATAGTTTCCTCCTTTTTATTTTAGAAAAGTAATTTCTACTCATTGAAAAATTAACTAAGATTTAATATTCGCCACTTAAAATATGGGATCATGTTGACACATGTCATCACCACATATCCTAACATGTTGGAATGAGAATTAAGGGTTGGATCAATATTACTTTGGTTTAAGTTCATTATTTAATGATTTAAAGTGACTAGAAATGCCTATATAGCATTATTTGGGTACTAGTACAAATTCACTGCATGTAAACCTTAATATTATCACATATTTAGATAGATATGATGAAATGTGATTTTGGAGAGTTGGAATCAACTCAAAAGCTAACTTGGTTGATTTTATAAAAAATTTGCAAGTTGCAAATGCTTCTGTCTTCTTATTTTTATTAGGAGAGATATATAACTCTAATTGAATTAAATCCAACGGGCTTGGATAGATCATCTTAATACCTTTCAGGCAAAATTTGTTTCATGTAATTTGGATTTGTCAAACTCCCAGAATTGAATTTTAAAATAGTGAGCAGAAACTAGATTTAACTAAAAAGAAAAATCCAGATTTGAAAGGTTGGGCTAGCGCGGGAAAAGACTTGGGCCGACCCAGTTGCGCTCCGCGGCGCGGGGCTCAGCTGACAGGGGGTCCCGCTTGTCAGCGGCACTTAACACGCGAAACGGTACGCGCGCTGTGGGCTGTAGGATTAGAAGGCAGATCTACGACTGAGGGTCGTCGTCGACGACGAACAGGTCGCCGGCGAGCTCAAACCCTAGCGGCTCGGTTTGGGTCTGCTGGGGACGTACCAGGGCTCCAGCGGGGTCAGCGAGGTGGGCAAACGAAGTGGACGACGACGGCAAGGCGAGGCACGGTTGTGGCGGAGCTTGGGGTTGTCGCAATCAGCGGCGCCCTTCTCCTCCAGAGGCGGCGGCTCCGGCTCCAATTCCAGCGAGGCAGAACTCGCCTTGCTCTAGCTAGAGGTGGGTGAGGCTCAGAGAGGTGAGGGGAGTGGAGTGGTGTGGAGAGAAGAGGCTGGGGAGGGCTCCTTTTATAGGCCCGATGGTGAGACCGAGCGGGATGGGCAGGCGACGGTGGCGATATGGCTACAGCGGGGTAGAGGCATGGCTGCGGGTGGCAATCGACCTACGGTTCCCTGGCGGTGCTCTAGGCATTGAATGCGGCCGTAGGGGCGGTGGCATGCGATCTGGGCGAGGTGGTGCTCTGAGCGGCAGAGGCGGTGGTGTCCACGGCGAGCGGTGGCTGTGAGGCATTGGGCGGCTAGCGGGGGTGTCTTGGGTGTTCTCCAGGTCGTGGCGGAGCAGCGGACGCGGGCTGCGGCCAAGGGGCGGTCTGTGCGAGCGGGGACAGAACACGCTCTGGGCGCGGCACCGGCATGATGCGGTGGCACTGGGCGCGGGCTTTCCTCGGTGGTCCACGGCAGGGCTTGGCTCGGGTAGGGGACAGAGAGGGGCGGTGAGGTGTGGGTTACCTCCTAGATATGGAGAGAGAGGTGGGAGAGGGCTGCTGCGGCGAGTGCATGGTCGGCCGGTGAGAGGGTGCTCGGCATGGCATGGCAGTGCACCTAGGGGGTAGGGGAGATGCTGGTGTGGGTCTGGTTGGGCTAGAGGGGGGACAAGATGATCAAAGCACTTCCAAATTGCTAGACAAAATCAGCCCAAAACAGTATTAGTTAGGCCAATATGATCCTGCCAGCAAGGTGTTTGACAAAATGGCCGAAAGAGAAAAAGTTTTGAATTTTGGTTTCAAATTTTTTGAGTGATCTCCACTAGTGCTAGGTAGTCTCTGGTTGCAAGGGTTTTGAAAGTGGAGCTCAAAAAGATGGGTTTTGAAATAGGGGTGATCTATGCATATGCATTAGATTCAATTTTCAAATGTCATTTAAAATAAGTTAAAGCATGTTTTTAGCAGATCAAAAGGTGGGCCTTGGTACCTCATTATGTGTACTAGCAAGGGGTACAAAGATCAAAAATTGTTTCTGTAAAGAAATGAGTGCTAGGAACACTCTAAGTAGTGTAGTGGATTAAAATGGCCAAAATGACCATTCCTCCTTTATAATTCTTTTTGATTTGTTTTTCTTTAGGAAAAGTTTGGGAATGATGTAGATGATGTTTAAATTACCTAAGCAACATTTTACAAGCATTGTTTCACTCAATCATGGCAATTCAAACAACTCCTATTTTAAATGCACACATATATGAATGCTTTCATTTTAAATTTGGAAAAGTTTTTGTTAACCCCATTTTTGGTTGATTTGATCTTGATAAGCTTGGATTGAAGTTTTGGGATGTTACAACCTCCAAGACCTGCAGCAAGTTCTTCTATGGTTCGTGCACCTCCACCTCGGGCTCTCAACATCAACACCAAGCCCGGGTCCACTGTTGCTCGTGCCAACTGTGTCAACGTCGCTCAAGCTGAACATGCACCTGGAGTTGTGCTGGGTACGCTTTCTATTAACTCAGTTTCTGCACGAGTGTTATTTGATACTAGTGCATTGCATTCTTTTGTGTCTCAAAGGTTCTCTCAGCAACAAGGTCTTCCGCTTCAATCCTTGTCCAAGGTTCTTAGGGTGCAATCACCGGGGACAACAATGAAGGATTCTCAAATAAGCCATGGGAACCAAATTGAAATTGGAAACAAAATTTTCCCGGCATCCCTCAATGAATTGGGTAATTCAGATATCGATGTCATTTTGGGCATGGATTGGTTAACAGCAAATGCAGCCGTGATTGATTGTGCTGAACGCTCGGTTTCTCTGAAAATTCCTGAAGGCCATATAGTATATTCTCCAAGTCTGACTCCTGCAATTCAGCTTTTCTCTTTGGCGACTCTGAATGACAATGATATGGATGCTATTCAGAGTGTTCCGGTGGTCTGTGAGTTCCCAGATGTTTTTCCTGAAGAGTTACCAGGTATGCCTCCTGATCGAGAGGTCGAGTTTGTGATTGAGCTGGAACCTGGAACCGCTCCTATCTCCAAGCAGCCTTATAAAATGGGTCCTTCTGAGTTGGTTGAACTCAAACGTCAGCTTGATGAACAAGAGAAGTTGGGTTTCATTCAGCACATCACTTCTTCTTGGGGTAGCCCAACCATCTTTGTGAAGAAGCGAGACCGCACTGATAGACTTTGTGTTGACTATCGGGCTCTCAATGCAAAAACCATAAACAATAAATATCCCCTTCCGCGGATTAATGATCTCTTCGATCAGCTAGCCGGAGCTGTGGTATTCTCTAAGATTGACTTGAGAAGTGGATATCATCAAATCAAGATTCGCAAGGAAGATGTTCCCAAAACAGCTTTCACCACCCGCTATGGCCTGTATGAGTACACGGTCATGTCTTTCGGTCTCACCAATGCACCTGCCACCTTCTCGAGGCTTATGAACTCGGTTTTCATGGAGTATCTTGATAAGTTCGTCGTGGTCTATCTGGATGACATTCTAGTCTATTCTAAGTCAAAGGAAGAACATGAAGAACACCTACGGTGTGTCCTAAACAAGCTTCGTGAGAACCGCCTGTATGCAAAGTTCTCTAAGTGTGAATTTTGGCTTCCCGAAGTCACCTATCTTGGTCACGTCATCTCTGCTAAGGGCATTGCCGTCAACCCAAAAACTATTCGGACAATTGTTGAGTGGCTTCCACTCAAAAATGTCAAAGAAGTCCGGAGTTTACTTGGTTTGGCTAGTTACTGCCATCGCTTCATTTAGAACTTCTCGAAGATTGCGAAGCCTCTTACCGATCTCCTCAAGAAAGGAAAGAAATACCTTTGGTCTCCTGCATGTCAAGCAAGCTTTGAAACCCTCAAAGAGAAGCTCACTTCCACACCAGTCTTGATTCCTCCAGATACATCAAAGCCTTTCTAGATATTCTGTGACGCCTCCTTGCAAGGATTGGGTGCGGTCCTCATGCAAGAAAAACAAGTCATTGCTTATGCTTCCCGTCAGTTGAAAACTCATGAGCTCAACTATCCAACACATGACCTCGAACTCGCAGCAGTTGTCTTTGCTTTGAAAGTATGGAGGCACTACTTACTTGGCAACCGTTGTGAGATCTTTTCTGATCACAAGAGTCTGAAGTAGATCTTCACACAACCAGATCTCAACCTTCGTCAGAGGAGGTGGATTGAAGCAATTAATGATTTCGATCTGACAATCAACTACACTCCGGGAAAAGCTAATGTGATGGCCGATGCTCTCAGCCGAAAAGCTTATGTCAACAACCTCATGGTGGAAGAACAACAACCTCTCTTGTGCGAGGAATTCCGCCAGCTCAACCTTGAAATTGTGGATCAAGGGTATCTTCTAAACCTTCTGGAAACACCTCTCTTGGAAGAAAAAGTTCGCTCCATTCAACTTGGTGATCCTTACACTAAAAACATCATCTCTAAGATTCAGCTTCCGAAGTATGAACCTTTCCACCTTGACGACCAAGGCACTCTATTCTTTAAGCACCGGATGTTCGTTCCGAAGTATCCGGGTTTGAGAGAGCAAGTTCTTAAAGAAGCTCATGATTTTGTTCTTTCTATCCACCCGGGCAGCACTAAGATGTACATGGATCTGAAAACACAATATTGGTGGCCTGGATTGAAACGATATTGTGCCAAGTATGTCTCGGAGTGTGATGTCTGCCGCAGAGTTAAAGCTGTCCATCAGAAACCTTCTGGTCTTCTACAGCCATTGAAGCCTCGGGAATGGAAATGGGAGAAAGTTGAGATGAACTTCATAAATGGTTTTCCAAGGTCGCAGAAGGGGAACAATGCAATCTTTGTTGTCATCGACGGGCTTTCTAAAGTGGCTCACTTCTTTCCCGTCAAGGAAACAATTTCTGCAATTCAGTTGGCTGAGCTCTATATCAACAGAATTTTCTCTCTGTATGGGGTTCCTCTTGAGATCAGCTCAGACCGTGGAAGCATCTTCACTTCCAAGTTCTGGGGAAGTTTCCAAAATGCTTTGGGAGTAAAGTTGAACTTCAGCACTGCCTATCACCCTTAGTCGCAAGGACAAGTTGAAAGGATCAATCAGATTCTGGAAGATATGCTCCGTGCTTGCGTCATCTCTTTCGGCATGAAGTGGGAAGAATGCCTTCCTTATGCTGAGTTCTCTTACAACAATAGCTTCCAGAAGAGTCTAAAGATGGCACCATTTGAGGTTCTCTATGGCCGCAAATGCAGAACTCCGATTGGTTGGTTGGGCGCAGGTGAAAGAACATTGTTTGGCCCCAACATTGTAACTCAAGCGGAGGATAAGGTCCACATCATTCTCGAAAACCTAAAGGTTGCTCAAAGTCGCCAGAAGAGCAACTATGACAGAAAGCACACGGACATGGAGTATGTCCCTGGTGATCTCGTTTACCTTCGTGTCATTCCCATGAGAGGCACGCACCGGTTTGGTATCAAAGGGAAGTTGGCTCCTAGATACATCGGTCCTTTCAAAATTCGTGGAAGAAGAGGAGAAGTTGCTTATGCTCTTGAGCTCCCTGAAAAACTCAAGGTCCATGATGTTTTCCATATCTCTCAACTCAAGAAGTGCTTCAAGGATCCCGACAGGACCGTGGACCATGAACTCATCAATCTCCAAGAAGATCTGTCTTATCAAGACCACCCCACAAAAATCCTAGAAGTCGCAAAAGTAAAGAATTGCAACAAGTCTATCAAGTTCTGCAAGGTGTAGTGGTCGCACCATTCCGTTGATGAAGCCACTTGGGAACGCGAGGATGAGCTCCGTGCCAAGTACCCTAACCTCTTCGTGTCTTCTTCTTCTTCCTAGAATCTCGGGGCGAGATTCCTGTTTAGTGGGGGAGAGTTGTAGCATCCCATCTGTCTAACATCTGTAATGCTACATGGTCTAATAATAAAATGCTACTTCCTACATATATTTGTTGCATCATAATTATATCATGCTCATGTCATCATGCCACCTTGCATTTGAGCATCATATAAAACCCTTTTCTTTTGGATCTTGTCTCATATGCATTTATCAATTGTATTTGGTTCTGAATAAATTGTATTTGGTTCATGATAAATGCTTGGTGCCCAAGTTGAGTTGGGGGCATATCTTTTATTTAACTCCATCAACTTTTCTTGTCACCACCCATAATTCCACCATCCAACTATATGTGAGCTTTGCATTTTATTTGGGTTTACCTCTAGCTCATGTGGGTTGGGATGGATCCACTTCTAATGCCACATGCTCCCATCTATGCCTCATGTGGGTTTCACATTAATTGATATAGGGAGAGCCACATGGCCACCTCTGCATGCTATGTGAGTAGTTTCCTTGTCTGGCTTCCATATGTTTTGAAATTGAATAAATGCTCATATAAGAATATAATTTTGGCCATGTTATGCGCAGTGGTTCACACACACAAGCTTGGCCACCTTATATTCATGCATGATCTTTTATTTAGTCCATGTGGTAAACTAGCTCTCTTTTCTTTTGTTGATCCTTATTCCAAAATTTGGGAATCTTGCTTATATAATTGCCATGAGATATTCTAGTGGTTTTCACTACTAGAGGGGGGCATTTACTATTCATGCATGGGCCATGCAAGATCACTACCATCTTCATTTCTTTGGGTTTTTCTTGGATTCTTGAGTGGAGCATTCCTTTCTCTTTAGCTCTATTCTTTTGCTCTTACACCAACCCTCATCTCACATACATGCATATACATTTTTGTTTTCACAAAAATGCCACATGCATGTACTCCTTTATTGCATGCAATATAAACTCTCTACTCCTAGTCACATAAAATAACCACACCCCTATGTGGCTTTCTCTCTTGTTTTAAATGCCATTTGAATTCTTGCTTAGTTTTAAAATGTGTTCTAAACCTAGTCTCTCATCTATGTTCAAAACCTCTCTTGTGCACACATGTTACACCCATACCTCTTTTCTCCCTCTTTTAACCTTCCCCACCAAACCCCTTCTTTCTCTTGTTGTTTGGCACCAGGCCGAGCCACCACCCTGGACCCTTTCTCTATGTTGCCAACCAGACCTACCATCTGATCAAACCTGACCCCTCCCTGGTTCCCTCCTTCTCTCACGTCGATAACAAGCAAAGAGAGAGGGGAGAGTACCTAGTCTACCGATCCCTCTCTCCCTCCCTTTTCACCTTTTTGGGCAAAGCCACCACCACCACCACATGAGCCCCTTCCTCCCCCCAGCTACCCTCTCATCTCCAACCAGATCGCGATCCAGTTCCTCCTCCATCTTTTCCCTTCCTCCCTAGCCATGGCCAGGGCCTTCCTAAACCCTAGCCTTGGCCTCAGTTGCTAGCCAGTGGAGGAGTGGTACCCAGAGGTGGGGATAGTCGGGGAAGCTTCTTCGCCGTCTTCACCGTCACCTCGCACCAGGGACTGCGCCAGAGCGTGCCGGAGAAGCCTCGCCTCCGCCGTGCCCGAGCTGAACCTGGTGCCGCTGCCGCCAAGCCCCATCGCTGATCACCTCCACCTCCGCCTCCAGAACCGCTCACATGAGCCTCTGGTGAGCCCCTCTACTCGCCAGGCATGCTCTCCTCCTCCCTCTCTTACGGTATTGCCACCGCGCTCCGTCGAACGCCCTGCGCGCGCTGCCGCCGCCGCCACCAGCTGCACCTGCGCGCGCGTGTACCCTTTGTTCTTTATGTTTTTCCCGTTGCTGCAGACCTCCTTCGCGAAATCCCCAAACACCAAAATCGTAGCCCTATCTACCCTCTTTCGAACGAGCTAGGCCACGGTCAGATCGGTTCAGTGACGCGGGTAGTAATCATCCTCGCAAGATTGCTGCAGCTCAGGTGTTCCCTGACGAAAACCGGTCCGCGCCGGGCGTGTTTTTCTGCCTCTGTTCCTCGCAAGATCCCGGCCGTTGTAGACCTCCGTTTGAGAAACCTTGTACACAAACTTTGTAGAACAGCATGTGTAGGGTATGTGAGTGTCTGATGGATAACGAGGTACCTAAACAACTAAACCTGAGTAGTAATGGGATAACTAATGAAAGAGGCACCGGTGGGAAATATCTGTCATTTGGTTTTTATGTCCACTTGTGTCCCGTAGGACCCCGAGTACTTGATACCTGTTCCTTGACTATTCGCACTATCCACATACGGGAGACTCTATGAATCCCACTTTGCCAGAGCTTGATTTGTACTTTATTTCTTGGGGCCACAAAGTAGTTTGGGGATTTATTACTATCCTGTACTTATGCCATGCTTTACCGCTTTATTTATGATTGTGCGTGGAGCACCTGTACTGTTTAGGGATCACGGCACGATTTCGCGGCATCGACAAGCCCAGTCACACTTTCGGGTTCCCAGTCGTTTACAGCCGTTCTCGCAAACCCTGGGTTCGTCTCGGAGCCGGCCAACTTCGTTGCGGGTAGCTTATTGGGGTGGCCCCCTGAAATGAATTATGAATCCTGTGATTGCTTTGTCGTGAAAGCCTCGTTGGGTTTTGATTTGGTTTTTCCAAGGTCGATCGTGTGTGTGTTGCTATTTGTGCACCCCTGCAGGGTAAATCTTTCTGAAAGCCGTGTCCGCGGTTATGGACGACTTGGAGCACAGTTTCTCGATCATAGACAAGTATAACTAAAGTACCGCTTTTAATCTGACTAAATATCTGACTAGTAACTAGTGCAATATTCACGGAATGATTATTAAAACTGCCAACATATGGATCGTTCGTCCGCTTTCTCGTTGGTAAGCAAGAAGGAGGATGGATCTGTGACTTGATACTGTTGTAACTGTTGTTTCTAATTCACGGACCTCCGTCTATCTTTGGTTGGGCGGATGGTTAGCGAGTATCTATAGACTTGTTAGTTATTATCTTCTGCTGCAATTGCGTCACCCTAGGTATGTGTCCCCTTTAGAGGCATAAAGACTTGCTGAGTACCCCTAGGGTCTCACACGATAAATTGTTTGATTCAGATGAATAGGTGTATTCGCAAGATGGATACTAGGTGGTGGAGACAGATGATGTTAGCAACGATCACTCGGTGTAGAGATTCCGGGGATGGGGATCCGTGAGATCTATGGGAGGATGTGCTTACTTATGTGGCATCTTATGCCGATTTGCTTCTTGTCTGTACTCGGATCTTGTTTCCCACTTCCGCTTGATACTCAGTTGATTGATGTATGAGGAGCTATCCTACACTATTATCTCTATCTAGGATATTTGGATCTTTCCGTATGGCGTTGCAATATTTCTATTTCTTTTAGATGGTATGGCTCTGAGAACTGTTGTAAGGTGGCTTGCATACATACTCACTTGTGTACGTATTTGATCTCTTCGCCTGTTGCCTACGCCACTCGCTCTTGTCCCGATGTTCTTGGAAGTGGTTATGTTAGACGACGGGCCTACACGTGGGTGGCCCTGGGCCTCCGCTGTAAAACCCTTAACCACTTTTGGTTCATCCAGGCTTGAACTTAGAGCTTAGGGTCCGAGGTTGTTACAAGCTCCGAATCTGCTGGCACACAGATATGTCCTTTGTACCACAGTACACCTTGTTCGTCTTCGGTGAATCCAGGTACCTTTCCTGTACCAATACGATGTTTGATTCCGTCGATACTTTCATTCCCCTTCTAGGCTTCCTTGATTTGGCTAATCAAAGTGGGTTGAAGTTGAATGCTAGCCAAGAATCCTTTGCTAACTAATTCAGTCCTGAACTGCTCCAACTCTTCATACAAACTTCGTTGCTTCTCCTTGATCATGGTATTTAGCCTACACGGCAATCTGCTCAGAGCATCCGCTACCATATTGGCTTTGCCGGGGTGATAGTGAATGTCAAGGTCATAATCCTTGATTAACTCTATCCATCTCCTTTGTCTCATATTCAGCTCCTTCTGAGTGAAAATATACTTCAAGCTCTTATGATCTAAGTAAATCTCACAACGATTACCCATCAGATAATGACACCATGTCTTCAATGCTAGAACCACAACTGCTAGCTCAAGATCATGGGTCGGATAGTTCTGCTCATGCTGCTTCAGTTGTCGAGACAGATACGCGATGACTTTGCCTTCTTGCATGAATACACATCCTAGACTAATCTTGGATGCGTCACAATATACATCAAACAGCTTCTTGATGTCTAGCATGATTAATATTGGGGTTGATATCAATCTCTTCTTCATCTCCTGAAAATTGGCTTCACATTTGTCTGTCCATTCAAACTTCTTGTCCTTCTTCAACAATTGGGTCATTGGTCGGGCTATGCTCGAGAATCCTTCTACGAACTTGCGGTAATATCCTGCTAATCCGAGAAATGCACAGACTTGGGTTTGAGTGGTTGGGGCTTCCCATTCTTCGACATCTTTGATCTTGGCGGGATCAATAGAGACTCCTCTGGCAGACACAATATGTCCTAGGAATCCTACTTCTTTCATCCAAAACTCACACTTGCTGAACTTGGCATATAACTGATGCTCTCTCAAGGTTTCTAGGATAACTCTCAGATGTTGCTCATGATCTTCTTCTGACTTGGAGTAGATAACGATGTCGTCGATAAACACAACTACAAACTTATCTAGGAAATTCATAAAGATCTTATTCATGAGATTCATGAAATAAGCAGGGGCACGTATAAACCATAGCGAGTAGTAAAGGAGGTCTTCGGAATATCCGTTGCACGAATCTTAAGTTGGTGATAACTAGTCCTAAGTTCAATCTTTGAGAATACCTGGGCTCTAGTCAACTAATCAAATAGATCCTCTACCTTTGGCAAGGGGTACTTGTTCTTGATAGTGACGTCATTCAACTTTCTGTAATCTGTACACAGACAATTTCCTCCATCTTTGTTGTCGACGAATAACACTGGTGATCTCCATGGTGATGCGCTTGGTTGAATCAAGCCTTTCTCTAACATGGCATCCAACTGCTTCTTCAGTTCCACTAACTCTTAGGGGTTCATGCTATAGGGTCTCTGGGCTATGGGTTCGGTTCCGGAGATTAGTTCGATAATGAACTCAATATCCCTATCCGGGGGCATACCGGGAAATTCATCTGGGAATACGTCGGCGTATTCACGGACTACTCGGACTTGGTCAATGGTGGGCAGGGCTATACTTTTGTTGCACTTGAATTGACGGGGTAAGGTTTCAGAGATATGCTCTGCTGTTACTCCAGAACTACTGGTCATGGTGATGGCTTTCTTAGCACAGTCTATCAGTCCTTTATGCCTTGACATCCAGTCCATACCTACTACTACTTGCAAACCTTTGGTTCCAAGTACAATTAGGTTGGCATAAAAATATATCCCATGTATTCTGATAGGCACAGCTTTGCAATTTTTTCTAGCTTTGGTTGTTGAACCGGGGATTTGAACTATCATGACATGCTTCAAGTTGGTTGGGTGAATCTTACTAGTGCATGCAAATTCTTCGGTGACAAATGAATGTGATGCTCCCGAATCAAACAATACTCTTGTTAAAACTGAGTTGACAGAAAACATACCCAGCACTACATCTGGCGCTTCTTGGGCTTCTTCTGCGTTCATGTGGAAGGGACGGCCGTTGCGGTTGTGAGGGTTCCCTAGGGAAAATCTCCTTCCTGGTTGAAAACGACGTTGCTGCTGAGCTGGGGCATTCACATTGGCATTGTTTACAGTCTTCTTGGGACACTCATTAGAGTAGTGACCCTTCACTCCACACTCGAAACAAGTGATCTCGGACTTGTCCTTGACTGCAACAGGCACAGCATTGCTACCAGTTCTAGGTGCAGTGTTGTTGTTGTTGCTGTTGTTCTTGGAGGTGCACGGTTAAAATTGTTGGCATTACTGGAGTTGTGATTGTTTCCTCCGGACTTCAAATTGCCTTGGGCGAGACGTTGGGGGTCGGTTGTTCCTTGGTGCATATCCTGGTGAAGGGTTGGGACGATACTTCTGGTGACTATTGGATCCAGACTGCTTCATGATACGACGCTTGCGGTTGTCGTTTGCCTGGTTAATGTTCCCTTCCATATGAATGGCAGAGTCGACTAGCTCTTCCAGATCCTGGAAACGGATGTTGACGAGGACAGTCTGCATTTCATCATGCAGTTCGTTCAGGAATCTCTCCTTCTTCTTGGCCTCCGTGTTGATCTCATCCTGTGCATATCTGGCAAGTGACAGGAATCTATCACGATACTCCACCACAGTCATTCTTCCTTGCTTCAAGTCGCGGAACTCATCTCTCATTCTATTGACTAGACCTTGCGGCACGTGGGTGCGGCTGAACTTGAGTTTGAATGCTTCCCATGTCATCACTTGACCATGGTTCATATTGCGGATGCTATTCCACCAAGCTCTTGCATCTCCTACCAGATAGTGGGTGGCAAAGAGAACTTTGTCATTTTCATCAACTCTTGCAACTTCTAAGTTGTTTTCCATGGTCTATAACCAGTCATCAGCATCTAATGGGTTCTCAGATTGGTGGAAGATTGGAGGATTGGTGTTCTAAAAGTTTTTGAGTTTGGATCCCTGGTGATCCTGATTTCCATGCCCTTGGTTGTTGAGAGCCATCTGGGCGATCTGTTGGAGTGTTGCTAAGTTGGCCTGACGTTCTGCCCTGCTTGCTTCACGGTCTGCGATGAGATTCTGTAAGATCTGCAGCATTGGGTCTTGTGACTAACTGCTCCCTCCTTGGTTTCCACAAGTCATCTGAAGATTTAGATGGATATAGGGGTAAGAGGGAATTTCTACGGTTCATGGTTTTGGGTTTTCAAAGCTAAAACTTTGAGTTAGACTCAGGTTTTTCAACTAACTCCATTTCATTCATGCAAGCAAGCACACGATACAACACACACCACAACAATCAAAGGGAAAACAGATGGTTTGAAGATCCATTCTGCAAGCTACGATACAATGAGACCGATACATCTCATGCTACGATAGTGCTCTAGTGCATCTACTCATCGTCGATGAAGTCAGAGTCCTCATCGTCAGTGTAGAAGTCCACGGCATCCTCCGCCAGAAAGTCATCTTCATTGCTGAGGTAAGAATCCATGTCTCCCTGGATGTCTTCACCCTCATCTTCTTCTTCTTTTGCTGCAAGCTGGGCTGTCTGTTCATTGACTGTCTTCTCGAGGTCGGCCACCTTCTTGCGAAGACAGGCGATGGTGCGATCCTTCTTTGCACGCTAGCGGCGAAGAGACTGGCGATCCTAGACGAGCAGTGCGAAAGTCTGGGCCTTCTGGTCGGCAATGGCACAGTTCTGGTTGGCTAACTCTCTAGCATTGTCTAACTCCTTCTGACGGTCATACAACAGGATGTCAAGGTTCTCCACTTGGCGCTTCAGTGCTGGATGACTTGGCATCTCCATCGGCATTCCCATGAAGTCACGTCTTGCATAGTGGGCAAAACGGGTTCCTTGGATCTGGTTGACGCTGAGGGCACATAGACATGCGAGAGCTTCATGCATTGCCCTGGCTAATCCATCTAGCCAATTGTTCTCTCTCACGGAGAACAGAATTCTCCCAAAAGTTGGTGCTTCAATGCTTCCTCTAAGATCTGCGGTAACTAGCCACTGTAGGTCTCCTCCTGGGGGTCCTGGAAGTTGAGCTCCAAGAAACTCCGGATGTGGGCGTCCCAGTAATTCTGACAGTGAATCCAGATCCCTCTCGAAGATCAGCTGACCTCCGTTTCCCAACTGGTAGAACTTGCTGAACTGAGACTCCATCTACAAGAATTTAGGATGATGAAGTTAGTGAAGTGATCAAGTGTGTCAAATTTTGAAGTAGTAGTAATGTAAGAATTTTGCGGAACATGAATTTTTGAAAAAGAGTGAATCCACAAGGATAAGAGAGGAGGTAGTTTTTTCATAAATACTCACTTTGGTTTGGAAACTAAGTTTTTGTTTGAACGTCCATTCTAACTAGGGTCTCCAATGGTTAGGATGGCTCTGATACCAACTTGTCAACACCCATATTTTTAATCCCAGATGCCCGTTATGCCATACCTCGCAATCCCAGGATTAACATTTTTGCGAGACATAGCGGATTGGATATCACAGTACATCATCCATTACAAACCATACGTAAGGTCTTACACAAATAAGGATCTCATGATCCAGTCTTAATACAACAAGCAACGGAAATAAAAGATGAGCGTAGCGGTGGGGTCCATCTTCAGGGGCAAAGGCAATGCTGACGAAGGCAGATAGTCCTAGTTATCATAGTCGTCCTGCTGGCCATCATCTTGATAGTCTCCTTCATAGTCTGGCATGAGAATAGCCAGGGACAAAAGCCATGAGTACTCTTTAAGTACTTGCAAACTACCACTAACAAGTAGGATAGTTCTAAAGTTAAAGTGCTAACTCTATGTTTAACTATAAAGTTAAGTTTGAAACCTAAGCTGAGTTCAGAAGCAAAGAAAGATAAAGTAAAGTTCTAGAATCACTTAAGTTGGGAAGCTAATGTCATAAACACAACCCTATTGTGGTCAAGTCAAAATTCATCATTCATTTCATAAGTTGTTTGGAAAAACATCTAACAACGAAACAGTATGGCCATTCCAACTGTCCATAACCGCGGACGCGGCTATTTGAATAGTTTGACACTCTGTAGAGGTGGTACACTTTCACCACGAGATTCGATACATCTGTCAGGGATAACCCTGAATCATCATACTTAGTATGTAGATAATCAGACATAACCTTCCCTTTACACACCCTAGTATAAGCACCTATCCTATGAGCATGGCCTCCCAACCATGACTACCAGTCATCTTGGGCACTGCATAGGTGGACATCATGAGAGGTAGCCTCAGCTCAGACCTCTCCCGCGAGGGAACTAATACTGATGCATATAAATTTCCAGCTAAGCCTTATCCAATTCAGGTAGTGTGGTTGTACGGTAAATTTGGAATGGTATCGCATCCGAATCCAACCATCAGTTTTATAAAAAGGGTTAAGGCTCATGCCTCAACATTTTCATCATCATAAACCATTTGTGTTTCTCAACACATGTCAAAACATCTCAATAGAATGACTCGTCATTCCAAGGTTTTCATAATTCATTTTCACCAAGTGTTCCCATCTAAAGTGACTCAAGTTTTTGATCTACTCTAAACTACTAAGTTAAGAATCTTCACTAAGGTGGAAAAGATGGGTTCAATCTCATGCCATAGAATGACATCTAAAGGGTTCTAAATAGGTCAAGTTTTATACTCTTTATGCTACCTTCAAAACAAGTAAAGAACTTTGTGTAAACTAAGGGAGGTAAAACTTGTAAATAAGACTTGGGTAACTAATAGTCAAAGGAGTGTGATCAAATCATGCCTAAAGCATCTTTGCTAAATCATCTAGTTTGATCCTAGCTTGCTAAGCAGGAAACTTGCAAGGGTTAGCTTGCATTGTTAATGGTGGCTTGCAAGTACAACTTGCAAGGGTTAACTTGGATAGTGCTAGCTTGCCTTGGTTGGTGTAGTGGTTGAAGTTTTCTTCTTCTTCTTCTTGGTAGAACGCCTCCTCCTCGTAGACTTGGTCGGTACTATCGTCTATAAAGACATACGGAGTACACAATCACCAAACAATACTTAACTAGTCTAAATAGCACTCTAAAACACACATTTGATGATGTATTATCATCTCAAGCATCACAAGTTTAAATCACTAGTTTCATTCTTTTTACATTAGAAAAGTAATTTCTACTCATTAAAAATTAACTAAGATTTAATATTCACCACTTAAAATATGGGATCATGTTGACATATGTCATCACCACATATTCTAACATGTGGGAATGAGATTTAAAGGTTGGATCATAATTACTTTTGTTTAAGTTCATTATTTAATGATTTAAAGTGACTAGAAATGCCTATATAGCATTATTTTGTTACTAGTCCAAAGTCACTCTATGTAAACCTTAATATTATTACATATTCAGATAGATATGATGAAATGTGATTTTTGAGAGTTGGAATCAACTCAAAACCTATCTAAGTTGATTTTATAAAAATGTTGCAAGGTGCAAATGCTTCTGTTTTGTTATTTTTACTAGGAGAGATCTATAAATCTAATTGAATTAAATCCAACGGTCTTGGATGGATCATTTCAATACCTTTCAGGAATAATTGATTTCATGCAAAAAGGATTGGTAAACTTCCCAGAATTGAATTTTAAACTAGTGGATAGAAACTAGCTTAACTCTAAAAAGAAAAAAACTAGATTTGAAATTCTAACTTGCGCGGGAACTAAGTGGGCTGGCCCAGCTACGCACAGTGAGCGCAACGGGCTGCCTGACAAGCGGGATCCACCAGTCAGCGACACAAAAACACCGAAACGGTATCTAGCATTCGTCGACGGATTCCTCCGGCGAGAACTTGACCTAGACGCGGTAGTGGGGGTCGATTGGGGGCGTACCAGGGCTCCAGCAAGGTCGGTAAGGCGGGCAAACGGGCTGGAAGTCGACAACGAGATGAGGCACGGTTGCGACAGAGCTTGGGGTGCCCTAAATCCTTGGCGCCCTTCTCCTCCTGCTGCAGCGGCATCGGCTCCAATTCCGGCGAGGCAGAGCCCAAGCGGTGTCGGCGAGAGGTGGGTGAGGTTCAGTGAGAGGTGGGGAGTGTGGGAGTGTGGATAAATGGTGCTGGCATGGCCGCTTTATATAGGCTCGACAGTGAGACCGAGCGGTGTGGGTAGGCGACTCTGGCGAGGGCGGCACAGGGGGCTAGTGGCGTGGCTCGAGGTAGGGGACGGTGGCCTGTCTCCTGGCGGTGCTCTGAGGCTTAAAGGCGCGGCAAGGCGAGCTCTGTGCTGGTCGGGAGCGTCACGCGCTCTGGGCGGTAGAGGCTGCGGGTTCGACGGCGAGCAGTGGTTGTGGCGTGTTGGGAGGGCAACAGGGGTGTCTGGGGTGTTCCCTAGGTCATGGCGAAGCGGTGGGCGCGGGCTGCGGCCGAGGGGAGGTCTGTGCACGCGGGGACATGGCGCGCTCTGCGGGCGGCGTCATGGTCGACCATCTCCGGGCGTGGCGGTTCCTGGCCGTTCTGGTCTCTGTCTCTGGGCTGGGGCTGGTTGGACGGTGGCGGTGGACCACTGGCTAATGTGTAGACATGGCGAGAGAGGGGAAGCGGTCTGCTACTGCGAGGGCCAAGTTGGCCGGCAAGGTGCTCTCGGCATGGCCTTGCAGTGCAGCTAGGAGGTAGGGGATGTGTTGGTGTTGGTCTGGTTAGACTTGGGGGAGACAAGAGTGATCAAAGCACTTCAATTGGCTAGACAAGATCAACCCCAAAACAATAATAGTTAGGCCACTTTGATCTTGCCCACAAGGTGTTTGATAAAATGGCCGAAAGAGAAAAACTTTTGAATTTTGAGTTCAAAATTTTTGAGTGTTCTCCACTGGTACTAGGTAGTCTCTGGTTGTAAGGGTTTTGAAAGTGGAGCTCAAATTGATGGTTTTTGAAAAAGTGGGATCTTCCCATATGAAATAGATTCAATTTTCCAATGCCTTTTAAATATAGTGTTTGAATGTTTTTAGCAGATCAAAAGGTGGGCCTTGGTACCTCATTATGTGTACTAGAAGGGGGGGTAAAGATCTAGAATTATATCTGTTGAGAAATGAGTGCTAGGAACACTCAAAGTAGTGTAGTGGATGAAAATGGCCAAAATGACCATTCCTCCTTTTTTTTTATTTGATTTTCTTTGGGAAAAGTTTGGGAATGATGTAGATGATGTTTAAATCACCTAAGAAACATTTTACAACCAAAGAATCACAGAACCCTGGCAATTCAAATCAATTCCTAATTTAAATGACCATACACATGAATGCTTGCATTTTTAATTTGAAAAAGTTTTTGTTAACCCTATTTTTGATGATTTGGATCTTGATAAGCTTGTATTGAAGTTTTGGGATGTTACACAAAATCTCCGACATTGAAAGTCAGGTCTCTCCTTCTCTTGTCAGCATAACTCTTCTGTCTAGACTAGGCGGTCTTGAGGTGCGCTCACGGACTTTGTGCACCTTTTCTTCGGCTTCTCAAAGAATATCGGGTCCAAAGATCTGACTCTCTCCTACTTGAGACCAATTAAAAGGGGTACGACACTTTCTTCCGTATAGGAACTCAAATGGTGCCATCTGCAAACTGGCTTGATAACTGTTGTTATATGAGAATTCTGCGAAAGGCAGGCAGTCTTCCGATTTTGATCCGTATTGCAACACACAAGCTCTCAACATGTCTTCTAGGATTTGGTTGACTCTCTCAGTCTGTCCATCAGTTTGTGGGTGATAAACGGTGCTGAAATTCAACTTGGTGCCTAATCCTTCCTGGACTTTCTGCCAAAATCTCGAGGTAAACAGGGTTCCTCGATCTGATACTATGGACTTGGGGGTTCCATGCAGACGAACAATCCTAGCAATATACAGCTATGCTAGCTTCGAACTCTGGTAGGTTGTCTTGACAGGTATAAAGTGAGCTACCTTGGACAGTCTATCTACGATGACCCATATTGAGTCATCTCCCCTACTAGAAGTAGGCAATCCGGTGATAAAGTCCATTCCGACGGAATCCCATTTCCATTCCGGAATCTGCAATGGTTGCAACAGTCCTGCGGGTCTCTGATGCTCTGCTTTGATTCTTTGATAGATGTCACACTTGGCGATGTAACTTCCGATTTCTCTCTTCATCTTATGCTACCAAAATTGCTCTTTCAAATCTTGATACATCTTTGTTCCTCCGGGGTGGAAAGAATAAAGAGTATCATGAGCTTCTTTCATGATAACTTGCTTCAGCTCCGAATCTGCTGGCACACAGATACGTCCTTTGTACCACAGAACTCGGTCTTCGTCTTCAGTGAATCCAGGTACCTTTCCTGTACCAATACGACGTTTGATTCCGTCGATACTTTCATTTCCCTTCTGGGCTTCCTTGATTTGGCTAATCAAAATGGGTTGAAGTTCAATGCTACCTAAGAATCCTTTGCTAACTAGCTCAGTCCTAAACTGCTCCAACTCCTCATACAAACTTGGCTGCTTCTCCTTGATCATGGTGTTTAGCCTACACGGCAATCTGCTAAGAGCATCCGCTACCACATTGGCTTTGCCGGGGTGATAGTGAATGTCAAGGTCATAATCCTTGATTAACTCTATCCATCTCCTTTGCCTCATATTCAGCTCTTTCTGAGTGAAAATATACTTCAAGCTCTTGTGATCTAAGTAAATCTCATAGCGATTACACATCAGATAATGACGCCATGTCTTCAATGCCAAAACTATGGCTGCTATTCAAGATCATGGGTCGCATAGTTCTGCTCATGCTACTTCAGTTGTCGAGACAGATACGCGATGACTTTGCCTTCTTGCATCAATACACATCCGAGACCAATCTTGGATGCATCACAATATACATCAAACGGCTTCTTGATGTCTGGCATGATCAATATTGGGGCTGATATCAATCTCTTCTTCAGTTCCTAGAAACTGGCTTCACACTTGTCGGTCCATTCAAACTTCTTGTCCTTCTTCAACAATTGGGTCATGGGTCTGGCGATGCTAGAGAATCCTTGTACGAACTTGCGGTAGTATCCCGCTAATCCGGGAAATGCACGGACTTGGGTTTGAGTGGTTGGGGCTTCCCATTCTTCGACATCTTTGATCTTGGCGGGATCCATAGAGACTCCTCCAGCAAACACAATATGTCCTAGGAATCCTACTTCTTTCAGCCCAAAACTCACACTTGTTGAACTTGGCATATAACTGATGCTCTCTCAGGGTTTCTAGGATGATTGTCAGATGTTGCTCATGCTCTTCTTCTGACTTGGAGTAGATAAGGATATCATTGATAAACACAACTACAAACTTATCTAGGAAATTCATAAAGATCTTATTCATGAGATTCATGAAATAAGCAGGGGCATTGGTTAATCCAAAAGACATAACCGTATACTCGTATAAACCATAGCGAGTAGTAAAGGCGGTCTTCGGAATATCCGTTGCACAAATCTTAAGTTGGTGATAACCAGTCCTAAGATCAATCTTTGAGAATACCTGGGCACCAGTCAACTGATCAAATAGATCCTCTATCTTTGGCAAGGGGTAATTGTTTTTGATGGTGATGTCATTTAACTTTCTGTAATCTGTGCACAGGCGGTTGCCTCAATCTTTCTTGTCGATGAATAACACGGGTGATCTCCATGGCGATGCGCTTGGTTGAATCAAGCATGTTGCTAACATGGCATCCAACTGCTTCTTCAATTCCACTAACTCTGAGGGGTTCATGCTATAGGGTCTCTGTGTTATGGGTTCGGTTCCGGGGATTAGTTCGATAATGAACTCAATATCCCTATCTAGGGGCATACCTGGCAATTCATCTGGGAATATGTCAGGGTATTCACAGACTACTTGGACTTGGTCTATGGTGAGTAGGGCTAGACTCTTGTTGCACTTGAATTGACGAGGTAAGGTTACAGATATATGCTCTACTGTGACTCCAGAGCTACTGGTCATGGTGATGGCTTTCTTAGCACAGTCTATCAGTCCTTTATGCCTTGACATCCAGTCCATACCTAGTACTACTTCCATTCCTTTGGTTTCGAGTACGATTAGGTTGGCATAAAATCTATCCCATGTATTCTAATAGGCACATCTTTGCAAATTTTTCTAGCTTTTGTAGTTGAACCGGGGATTTGAACTATCATGACATGCTTCAAATTGGTTGGGTGGATCTTACTAGTGCATGCAAATTCTTCGGTGACAAATGAATGCGATGCTCCCGAATCAAACAACACTCTTGCTAAAATTGAGTTGACAGAAAACATACCCAGCACTACATCTGGCGCTTCCTGGGCTTTCTCGGCGTTCATGTGTAAGAGACGGCCGTTGCGGTTGTGAGGGTTCCTTGGGGCAAATCTTCTCCCTGGTTGAACACGACGCTGTTGCTGAGCTGGGGCATGCACATTGGCAGTGGCGCAAGTCTTCTTGGTACACTCATTGGAATAGTGGCCCTTCACTCCACACTCGAAACAAGTTAACTGGGACTTGTCTTTTGCGGCGATAGGCACAACATTGCTGCCAGTTCTGGGTGCAGCGTTGTTGTTGTTATTGCTCTTGGGAGGGGCACGGTTGAAATTGTTAGTGTTGTCGGAGTGATTGTTGTTTCCTTCGGACTTCACATTGCCTCCGCTACGGTTGGGGTGGCTTGGGCGAGACATTGGGGGTCGGTTGTTCCTTGGTGCATATCCTAGTGAGGGGTTGGGACGGTACTTTTGGTGACTGTTGGATCCAGATTGCAGCATCATACGACGTTTGCGGTTGTTGTTTGCCTGATTAATCTTCCATTCCATCTGAATGGCAGAGTCGACTAGCTCTTCGAGATCCTCGAAACGGATGTTGATGAGTACAGTCTGCATCTCATCATGCAGTCCGTTCAGGAATCTCTCCTTCTTCTTGGCCTCCGTGTTGATCTCATCATGGGCGTACCTTGCAAGGGACAGGAATCTGTCATGGTACTCCACCACAGTCATTCTGCCTGCTTCAACTCTCCAAATTCATCCCTCATTCTGGTGACTAGGCCTTGCGACACGTGGGTGCAGCTGAACTTGATCTTGAAGGCTTCTCATGTCATCACTTGATCATGGTTCATCAGGAGGATGCTGTTCCACCAGGCTCTTGCATCTCCTGCCAGGTAGTGGGTGGCAAAGAGAACTTTCTCGTTGTCATCAAATATGGCTACTTCCAAATTGTTCTCCATCGTCTAGAACCAGTCATCAGCATCTAGTGGGTTCTCTGAAGTGCTAAAGATTGGGGGATTGGTATTCTGGAAGTTTTTCAGCTTGGATCCTTGATGATCCTGATTTCCATGCCCTTGGTTGTTGAGAGCCATCTGGGCGATCTGTTGCAGTGTTGCTAGATTAGCTTGGCGCTCTGCCCTACTTGCTTCTCGGTCTGCGATGAGATTCTACAAGATCTGCAGCATTGGGTCTTGCGACGAGCTGCTCCCTCCTTGGTTTCCACGAGTCATGTAAAGATTGAGGTAGATAAAAGGGTAAGAGGGAAAGTTCTAAGGTTCATGGTTTTGGGTTTCAAAGCTAAAACTTTGAGTTTGACTTAGGTTTTGCAACTAACTTCATTTCATTCACTCAAACAAGCACACGATACAAACACACACATACCACGCAAGGAAAACAGATGGTTTTAAGAACCATTCTGCAAGCTACGATATAGTGGGACCGATACATCTCATGCTACGACAGTGCTCTAGTGCATCTACTCATCGTCGATGAAGTCGGAGTCCTCATCGTCAGTGTAGAAGTCCACGGCATCTTCCTCCAGAAAGTCATCATCATTGCCGACGTAAGAATCCATGTCTCCCTAGATGTCTTCACCCTCCTCTTCTTCCTCCTTTGCTGCAAGCTGAGCTTCTTGCTCCTTGAGGGTCTTCCCGAGGTCGGCCAACTTCTTGCAAAGACGGGCGATGGTGCGATCCTTCTTCTCGCGCTGGAGGCAAAGAGACTGACGGTCCTTGACTAGCAGTGAGAAAGTCTAGGCCTTCTGGTCGGCAATGGCACGGTTATGGTTGGAAAACTTCCTAGCATTGTCCAATTCCTCTTGGCGATTGTACAGCAGGAAGTCAAGCTTCTCCACTTGACGCTTCAACTCAGGCTGACTTGGCATCTCCATCGGCATTCCCATGAAGTCACGTCTTGCATAGTGAGCAAAACGGGTTCCTTGGATTTGGTTGACACTGAGGGCACATGGACGTGCGAGAGCTTGATGCATTTCCCTAGCTAATCCATCTAGCCAGTTGTTCTCCCTTACAGAGAACTGGATTCTCCCGGACTTTGGTGCTTCTATGCTTCCTCGAAGATCAGCGGTCACTAGCCACTGTAAATCTCCTCCTGGGGGTCCTGGAAGTTGAGCTCCAAGAAACTCCAGATGTGGGTGTCCCAGCAACTCGGACAGTGAATCTAGGTCCCTCTCGAAGATCAACTGGCCTCTGTTGCCCAACTAGTAGAACTTGCTGAACTGAGTCTCCATCTACAAGAATTAAGGATGAGGAAGTTAGTGAAGTGATCAAGTGTTTCAAATTTTAGGTAGTAATGTAGGAATTTGAGGAACATGAATTTTTGAGAAAGAATGAATTCCCAAGGGTAAGAGAAGAAATAGTTTTTCCTAAATACTCACTTTGGTTTTGAAATTAAGTTTTTGTTCGGACATCCATTCTTACTAGGGTCTCCTATGGTCAGGATGGCTTTGATACCAACTTGTCAACACCCGGATTTTTAATCCCAGATGCCTGTTATGTCATACATCGCAATCCCAGGATGACCATTTTTGCGAGACATAACAGATTGGATATCATAGTACATCATCCATTACAAACCAATATAAGGTCTTACACGAATAAAAGATCTCATGATCCAGTCTTAATACAACAAGCAGCGGAATAAATATTAAGCGTAGCGGTGGGGTCCATCTTCAGGGGCACAGGCAATCCTGACGAAGGCAGATAGTCCTAGTTATCATAGCCGTCCTGGTGGTTGTCATCTTGGTAGTCTCCTTCATAGTCTAGCCATGGGAATAGCCAGGAACAAAATCCATGAGTACTATTTAAGTACTCGTAAACTACCACTAACAAGTAGTATAGTTCTAGTGTAAAGTGTTAACTCTAAGTTTAACTCTAAAGTTAAGTTTGAAACCTAAGCTGAGTTCAGAAGCAAAGAAAGATAAAATAAAGTTCTAGAATCATTTAAGTTGGGAAGCTAGTGTCATAGTCACAACCTTGTTGTGGTCAAGTCAAGATTCATTATTCCTTTCATAACTTATTTTGGAAACATCTGACAACGAAACAGTATGGCCACTCCAACTGTCCATAACTGCGGACGCGACTATTCGAATAGTTTGACACTCTGCAGAGGTGGTACACTTTCACCACGAGATTTGATACATCTGTCAGGGATAACCCTGAATCATCATACTTAGTATGCAGATTATCAAACATAACCTTTCCTTAACACACCCTAGTATAAGCACCTCCCTATGAGTATGGCCTCCCAACCATGACCATCTGTCATCTTGGGCACTTCATAGGTGGACAACATTGAGAGGTAGCCTCATCTCAAACCTCTCCCGCGAGGGAACTAATACTAATGCATATAAACTTCTGGCTAAGCCTTACCCAATTCAGGTATTGTGGTTGTACGGTAAAATTGGAATGGTATCGCATCCGAATCCAACCATCAGTTTTGTAAAAGGGTTAAGACTCATGCCTCAACATTTTCATCATCATAAACCATTTGTGTTTCTCAACACATGTCAAAACATCTCAATAGAATTACTCATCATTCCAAGGTTTTCATAACTCATTTTCACCAAGTGTTTCCATCTAAAGTGACTCAAGTTTGGATCTAGCTCTAAGCTACTAAGTTAAGAGTGTTCACTAAGGTGGAATGCTAAGATCAATCTCATTCCATAGAAAGACATCTAAAGTTATCTAGATAGGTCAAGTTTTATACTTTTTATGTTACCTTCAAAGCAAGTAGAGGACTTTGGTAAAGTAAAGAAAGTAAAAGCTTGAAAGTAAACTTGGAATAGGTACTAGTCAAAGTGGTATAACCAAAGCATGCCTAATGCATCTTGCTTAAGTTATCTAGCTTAATTCTAGCTTGCTAACAATAGCTTGCCTTGGTTGGTGTAGTGGTTGAAGTTTTCTTCCTCCTCTTGATAACACTCCTCCTCCTCGAAAGCTTGGTCGGTACTATCGTCTATAAATACATACGGAGTACGCAATCACCAAACAATACTTAACTATTCTACTTAGCACTCTAAGGCACACATTTTATGATCTATTATCATCAGAAGCATCACAAAGTTTTATTAACTAGTTTCATTCTTTTTATTTGAGAAAAGTAATTTCTACTCATTGAAAAATAACTAAGATTTAATATTCACCAATTAAAATATGGGATCATATGGACACATGTCATCACCACATATTCTAACATATGGGAATGTGATTTAAGGGTTGTATCACAATTGAATAAGTTTAGGTTTAATATTTAATGATTTAAAGTGACTAGAAATGCCTATATAGCATTATTTTGGTACTAGTCCAAATCACTGCACGAAAACCTTAATATTATTACATATTCAGATAGGTATGGTTAAATGTGATTTTTGAGAGTTGGAATCAACTCAAAAGCTATTATGGTTGATTTTATAAAAATGTTTCAATGTGCAAATGCGTCTATCTTGTTATTTTTACTAGGAGAGATATCTAACTCTAAATGAATTAAATCCAACGGGGTTGGATATATCTTTTCAGTAGCTTTCTAACAAAATTTGAATCACTCAATTTGGTTTGGTAGATCTTCTGGAATTTATTTTTAAACTAAGAGACATAAGTGAGTTCAAACTAAAATAGAAAAACCTAAATTTAAATTCACGGGCTAGCGCGGGAAAGGAAATGGGTCGGCCTAGTGGCGCTCAGCGGCGCAGAGGGCGGCTGACAGGTTGGTCCTGCTTCTCAGCGAGACTTAAAACCCGAAACGGTATCTATACATCTGGGCCACACGATTAGAACAGAGATCGACGGCTCACAGTCGTCGTCGACGACGGACTCGTCGCCGGCGAGAACAAACCCTAAACGGCCAGCGGGGGTCTACCGGGGACATACCAAGGCTCCGGCTACTGCGGCGAGGCGGGCAAACAAACTGGTGGACGATGGCGAGTTCAGGCGAGGTCGTGGCAGGGGCTGCGGTGGATGGAATCAACGACACCTTCTCCTCCTCTGCAGCGGGCTCCTCCGGTGCAATTCCGGCGAACTATGGCTCAAGCGGCTTCGGCGAGAAGTGGGGAAGGATCAGCGGCGGCTAGAGGCATGGGCGGCATAGGCGGACGGTGGCCTGCCTCCTGGCGGTCATCTACGGCTTAAAGTCAATGCTAGGGGCGGTGGCGTTTGGTAGGGGGCGTCCCGCTCTCTGGGAGACAGAGGGGGTGCTCGACCGGCGCACGACGACTGTGGGTCACACGGCAGCTCACGGCCGTGTCTAGCGGGGTGCTGGGGTCGAGGCGTGCACAGTATTGGGTCGAGGGGTGGTCTGTGGCGTGCTGGCGGCTAACACGCTCTGGCGGACTTTGGCGAGCTCGCAGAGAGAATGGGTGGAGGTGCCGGGGAGTGGTCTAGGGCCTGGCTAGGCTTGGGGAAGGGGCAGGAAGGTGCGGTAACGTTAGGCGGAGCTAATGGTGGTGCTGTAACGGCGCGACACTGTCTGTAGCGCTTTTCCACGTTCGGCCGGCGGACAAAGTGGCGGCGCTCCACTGCTGCTGCGGCTTAGGGGTAGGCCAGTGGGGTGTTGGTTGGTCTCAGGGGGGACATGGGAGAGTAGATAGGGTGCAATGGGGGACTATGGCTTAATTAGAAATAGTAATAGTTAGGCCATTTTATTTCTGTCTGCCAGGTGTTTGATCAAATGGCCGCAAGAACAAAACATTTGAATTTGGGTTGATTTTTGGTGGAGTTTTGTATCTTATGCTTGAGCTTCTATGTGTGCTTGGGTTTTGAAAATGGAAGTCATTTGAGTGGTTTTCGAAATAGTGTGATCTTGATACCTACACTAGATTCAATTTTCAAAGGCAATTTAAAATTAGTGTTTGCAAGTTTTTGGCAGATCACAAAGTGGGCCTTGGTACATAATTACATGAACTAGCAAAGGGTGTAAAGATCCACATTTGTTTCTATTAAGAACTGAGTTCTAGCAATGGCTAAAGTAGGCATGGTGATTAAAATGGCACAAGTGACCATTTGCTTCTTTTATTCATTTTGATTTGTTTTTCTTTGGGAATGATCTAGATGATGTTTATTTCGCCTAAGAATCATTTTACAAGAAATGGATCACTTAATCAAGGAAATTCAAAACAACTCCTATTTAAATGCACACACATATGAATGCTTTAATAATTTTAATTGGAAAAGTTTTTGTTAACTCTAAATTTTGATGATTTGGATCTTGATCACTTGGATTAGAGTTTTGGGATGTTACACATAGTAGTTTAACCAAGCTAGTACAAGAACAAACTTGTATTATGGGAGTAGTACCATACCTATCCTAGAGGATTGTTATCACATGTGATATATAGAAATAACTATAAACTTGCAAGCCTTGGAAGAAGTTGGAAGATGAAGTTAAGGAAGTTAATAGATGGAGTTAGGAGTAGCTACATTGATAGGTGCATCAATGGTATTTATTTAAGAGGAGTTATATACTAGGAGTAAGAAGGAGTAATGTTGAAGTGGCATGACCATGTCATCATATGTTGATGGATATGGTGGAGTCAGATGATTGACTTATTTAGGAAGATGTGATCTTTGTGATTTAAAAGAAGAGAGATATATAGAGTATATTTAGGAAAGGAATTTCTTATCTCAAGACCAGCCTAGTGAGGTGTTAAGGTAAGGATTCTTTCGAAGCCTTAACCAACAGTACATACAGCCATGACAAGACCCATGTCTACTGTATTATTCAAAACTCTAGAATAAAATGGATAATAAAACCATTTACTATTCCTAGGTAACTATTGAACAATACCTCTTGGACAACAAAAGCTTCCAAGAGGTAATTAGAGAACTAGGTGAGTGCTTGAAAAGCCTTGCCCAGTTGATTGTATTAAACCCTATTAGAAACCTAGTTTCATACAACCTCAAGATCACATTATGAAAGTAATCCCAATATCTCATTCTAAGATGAGTTATTATTCAGGATCACAAAACATGATAGTAATATGTCTTAGCCTTAATAATCATACATATCTCTAATTGAATATGAGTTGTTAAACCCTCTCAAAACCCATATGCCTATATTTGAATAAACTTTAGTATTTATCTATCCATGATTGTTGTTGATTCATAATGACCTAACCAAAAGTGTTCTATGGTAATTATAAACTCTACCCAACCAAGTAGAATTGGATTTGGGCAAATCCCCAAATGGGGAGAACCATGGACCTAAAATCACCATGTTGCAAAACCCAAGATATAATAGCTTATTATATATATATAATTGTTTTATGAGGCTAAGTATGAATGGAGTTCTTTACATATCATTCAACATTTTAAGTTCTTTCCATAACCATTACCATAGTGAAAACAAGAACATTTCTATAAGATTTTCATATGAGCAATAAATCCCTAAAACCCTAATCATAATAACTTTACTAAATAAAAGAACCCTTCATATACTTATGAATATCTTATACACAATAAGAAATGCAGGGAAAGTAGTTATAATTCCTTTATACAATAATATTTATAACTTACCATATCTGGATATTTAAATCCTTGAAGAAATTCCAATTTGAAAGGAATTTATTAAAGAAAAGAGAAAATAGAAAATAGAAAAATTAAAGAAAAAGGAAAAGGCAGCCAGCCTCTCTAGTCCACGGCCCAGTTCCACATTGCTATCTGCTGCTCGCGTGCACCAACCGTCACAGTTTGCTTGGTACACTACGGCACAGCAGCAGCCCGGCCCACATACCGGTTCGTCATCGTCACTTCCACGCACACACACTACTCGCTGGAGCACCTCACTACCACTCGATGCCGTCCGCCGTCATCAGCACAATTCGAACGCCCTGATGCTCGTCGACATCCCGGACCTCATTGATAAGATCAACCGCGTCGACCTCTATCCACTCATATCAGTCTTATCCTCTCCTTTGCTCTCTAGCGCCAGTTCCTCTTTCCTACCAAAACCCTAGCTCGGGCGGGAGCTCCGCCGTCAACATGGGAGCCTCCCCTAGCCTATCTGAGTGCACCACAGTGCTTGCCTAGGTCTTATTGTTTTTCTCTGATAGGCCTCGTAAGCAGGCGTGCTCCGTGTGGTGTGCAATCAAGTTCTATAGCTCGTCGGCCGCCACCATCATGATCGTCGATTCCGGCATCACCTCACTTCACCTCGTCTTACCGACTGCACCAACACCATCCTGGTGAGCCAACGGTGCTCAAGCACCTTTCCTTTTGTTTTCTCCTGCTTTGAATCGCTGTAGCGATGTGCACCGTCGTCGGCCGCCGCAACAAATGGTTGCCGGAGTAACTTCGGTGACCAAAAAGGGGCGGCGACACCACCCAGAGGTCCGCCTTGGTCTCCTCTGTCACACAGTGACCTCGATGCAATCTCGCAAGCCACACATCTTCGGGTCCGTCATCGACTGGGAGGATTCCTCCATTGATGACGTCATCGTGACCTCATCCCCGGACAAACATCAGTTTGACTTGGGTCAAGTGCTGAGGTGGCAACCAACGTGGTCCAGACCCCACCTGTCTATGACCCTAGGTAGAATAGGATCCGGTGTGAAAAGTTTCCTCTGTTAGTAAATAGATAAAACAATATAGGTTTATATATAAATACATTTTAGGAATTTAGGAAAATAGTTAAATCTTAATAACTGAATATCTTTTGTTTTATAATTCAGAAAAATATATATAATATATCAAAATGTTCAGAAAAATAAACTCCATATTATAAACTTATTATCAAATATTATTGTGTTAAATATTTAAATATTTATTATTTAATAAAGATATTATAAGTAATAATACTTTGCAAATTCATATTTTAATAATAAATAAGAAAAATGTAAATAATATACTAAAATTCTTGGAAAAATAAGGACTAAAATTTAAAAATATAAACTTAAAATATTATATTACTTAAGTAAGTATTTATTATTTATTTAGTATTTATAAGTGATAAAATTTGTAAAATCATATATTATTATTTAAAAATCACAAAAATACTTATAATATACCAAAATGATCACAAAAATGAAATCTACACACTAAAAATATCAACTATAATTTTCAAGTAAAATAAAAGGTAAAGGTTTAATAAAACTAGTTTAAACCCTTTTCTTTTATTTAAATTCCTTAAAAATATATAAATATTTATTATTGCCTTTGGTATTATTTGTTTAAAGTCTAAAAATGTAATAACAAGTCAACTAATGTTTAAGTAAAGATAAAATAGGTCAAACCATTTTAAAAAGTATTTACTAAAACTATCATCTCAAATAAAGGGTATTTTAGATTTCCTAAAAGATTTTTCCCAATTATAAAATCAACTAAAATGGTATATTGTTTATCACAAGAATACTATGCACTTACAAAATCACCAAACTCTTATTTACTAATTCTTTCACAGTCTGAGAAAACCACTTAAAGAGTTAAACTAAATTCCAAAGTAATTTAAATAATACATAGTATTTACTTATTAAGTATAACCATTGATTTTTAAGATTGAAAGGTAAATGCATCCCCTTATACTATGATTGTTTAATGTAGTAATATTTTCCTCTTTAATAATCTTAGCTAATAAGAAAACCTTAAAGTGTTAGCTTTAAGTTTGAATACTTTTTACTTTGTAAAGTAATATTTTCCTCAAAAGTTATTCTTTTAAGAAACATTAAAAGTAATCCTTGAACACTTCTTTAAAAGCTCTACTTAATTCTCAATCTTGCTTAAGGAATCTTTCAGATACCATAACCCATTGAGTGCTTTAGTATGGCATATTCCTTGTTGTATTTACTTATTGTTTCACACACACTCTCACAAGCCTTAATAAGAAGCACAAGTATGAAGTTGGTATAAAAGTGCAACACATTCCAAAGAATTCATCACAAACTCCAAACCCTAGATCAGATACGACTATTCTGGGGATTCACATTTATCAAATTGCATTACATTACTTATGCATCATTGCATCTTGCTTCTTTCAACATTAGTCCTTACCGGACCAATGATGTTGTTTACAGAATTTGGATCTTCTATTATCCCGAAGACCGTGAGTGCATAATCTTGCAATCACAAAAGGCAAGTTCACAACTTGCTCATGTCCTTTGATTATTTTCTATGCTTGTAACTCAATTGTGTCATCACCTGCATTTCAAAACGGTTAGAAAACACTATTTCCATAATAATTTGATTAATGATTATTTAGCAGATGGTAATAATCTACTGATACAGTTCCAGTGGTAAAGGAACAGAATATCTAGGACTTAACAACCAATGTCGCCAGTGATTCTAGCACCGTATATTACGCGTTAACCATGGGATTTGGAATGGGACAGAGAAGTTAGATGTATCTTCTTCCTTTCATATGGAGGCAAGATGACCTTATCGTGACGCTGTGATTCCTTGTGTGGATCCAGCATATGGGTGGGCACCCTTAGGCCCCATGATTTTGGTATCTAGATTATCTATGAGTGGCTGCCGGAGGTATAGTCGGACCTTTATGGAGCTTGCCAGAGGTATCACCAGCTCATAGAGTCATTGGGAACTCACCAGGGTTGTAGTTTGCCCAAAATGGGGGCATAACGGAGGTGTAGTCAGCCCCGGAGGATCGTGCAGACTTATGGGGGCGTGGAGAGGGCAGCGATTGGCTTGGATCGTAAGTTGGGACTCACCATGGAAGTTTGAATGGGGACATACTCCCGGCTGTGCAACAAAGCTTAAGGTCTCTTGTGGGAAAAGTGACGCACCTCTACAGAGTGTAAGAATTGTGACATGTTACTCCCTGTTCTGGGAAGGAGCTACGACCGCGACAGGAAAGGAACCCCACGAAGGTTCTGGTCAACCTGTGAAGGCTGTCGGACATAGTTTTTAGAATAAAAGCAACCTTTGAAGAAATGTTTACGAATACCTGTATTGCCTACGACCTATGGTATGTGGTTGTAGAGATAGTGCATCATACACTCCTTTTTAGTGAACTTGCTGAGTACGCTCGTACTCAACCGTACCTTCTTAACCCTTGCTAGGTTTTAAGCCATTGAAGACGACGTAAACATCAATTTCTGCTCAAGAAACCATCATCGACAACTCAAGTTCTTCAATAAAGTCAATGACGTCAACATATACATCAACCGAAGTGAATACAAAGTTCTTAAGTAGATAGGAGTAGATTCTCTAGCCATAAAACCTACTTCTGTAGAGCATTGCAAGAGAAGCAATGGCAAGCCTGATAGCTAAGATGCTAGTATTAGTTACTAGATATTTCGGAGTTATTATTTCTGGTTCTTCTTTGTAAGAAGTTCTTTCTATCTCTTAAACCTAGAGTGTTCTCTGGATCCTTTGTAAAGAGTCGAGTTGTAATCTATAGTCATGTCTTGGACCTGTTGTGTTTCTGTTGTACCACTCTGAGGGATGTAATACTAGTGAACGGTGTTTCATTGGTGTTATGTCAACGACTATAGTGTACTACATCATGTAGTGGTATGCTGGGTCACCGCACCTAGGGAGACCGGAATCGCGCGATTGGGGCGTCGGCATGACCGCGTCTCCGAGGGGCGTGAGGGAGATGAGTGAACGCGTGAGAGAGAGAAGCGAGTGGTACTGGGCCACTCGTTCAGAGAGGGTTTGACCATCCCAAGTGGGCCAAGTCAGGACTGGGCCATCCCAATGCGCTAAGTCCAGATTTAAAAGAAAAATCTGAGTAATTTATGAAAATACCAAAATACCCCTAGGACTTAAAAGGTTCTCAGAAATAAAATAAAAATCCTAAAAAAATAAATAAAATACCAATGAACTCATAAAAGTATCCTCTATTCAAAAATAATAATAGAGAGAATTTTAGGTAATTAAATTTAGAACTGTTATTATGAATGTTTATACTCCTTTTGGAATTTTATAAAAATATACAAAACACATAAATTGAATAAAATTCATTTTTAATATCCTAAAAGGGAGTACTATTATAGAAAAATACTAGTTTGTATTTTTGAAATGTAAATCAAGTGTGATAAAAATAAAGTCTTATTTCCTTAAAGGAGTTTTAGTTAAATATTTAAAAGAGTTAAAAATTAAATAAATTCATTTTTTAACTCTTAGAATAATACTAGTCATTATAAAATACTAGGTATAATGGATAGGTTAGTTTAAAATACTTTGAGTAATACTTTCTTATTATTAATCAAAGAAAATAATAAACCTTTATAAGGTGGGTAAAACACGCAAATAAGAAAAAGATAAACCATTGCATGACATGACTATGCATTTCATATTGCTTCTTTAAATATTGTCCTTACCGGGAAATAATGGTCTTCTGTAGAAACCAGAGCTCAAGGTCTGGTGGAAGTATCCGACTTCACTACCTTGAAGTCATAAGGCAAGTTCACCACTTGCTCATGTCCTTTGAAGAGTCTTTACGAAAGTATTTGAAAATTGTGTGATATCACCTATGTTCTAAAAGACACAGAAAATAAATATTTTCCCAAACAAATGAATGCTATTATCATCCTAAGTGATGATAAATACTAAGAATGACAATGGAATCTAGGATTCCAGTTGCCGAACAACTACGATGTAATAACCCATGACATCAGTGATTCTAGCACCGTATATTACGCGTTAACCATGAGATTTGGAATGGGACGGAGAAGTCAGTTGTATCATCTTCCTCTCGCATGTATTTGGATGCGTAGGTCATGGCTATTATCCTCATAGCATGCATTAATTTGTAATTCATAGAGGATATGCAGCATATGGGTGGGAACCCTCAACGTCCCACGATAGTTCTGGCATCTGAACGGTCTGTACCAACCATTGCCATAATTCAAGATGTGGGCATGGCGTACACCAAGGGGACATGCGAGGTCGCGAAGGGGGAAGTGATTGGCTTGGATCACCTACTGGGCCCCACATCACGGAATTGTGGACGGGAAAGTACGCCCGGTTGTACAACAAGGAGTTGATCTCTCATGGGTTAAGCAACGCACCTCTGTAGAGTGTAAGAACTGTAACTTGTTACTCCTTGTTCTGGCAAGGAGCTACGAATGCGGCAGGAAAGGAACTCCATGAAGTTCTAGTCAACCTATGAAGGCTGATGGGCATAGTTTTTGATAATAAAATCAATCTTTAAAGAAATGTTTACTAAAACTGCATAGTACCAAGGACTTATAGTCCGAGGTGGTAGTTAGAGCATCAAACCTCCCACCTTGCATATAGTGAACTTGCTGGGTAACTATGTGACTCACTCTTTCCTTTGAACCCCTTGCTAGACTTTGAGGAACAGAAGGATGACCAGGTGTATGCTACCGAAGTCCAAAACGACGTCTACTATGAAGAGCCAGACCTAACTGGTGGAATCAAAGGTGTGGACTACGGGATACACTATGGAGCTGAAGACAACGAGTCAGAGTAGTTGTCAGGCCGGATCATAGTTACCTAGGATGAGCCAAGCAGCACGAAACCTATAGAATAAGTTGTTGAGCTCACATCTTTCTTATCATTGTGTCTTTTGTTTTTACGCTGAACTTATTAAACAAGTTATATGGTTTGTAAGTTTGAATCACTTGAAGTCTTGAACTTCTGATATTGTAATAATAATGAAGTATGTATGTTTGTAATATGGACCCGCAATGTTTCTGTTGTACCACTCTGAGGGATGTGATATTTGCGGAACGGTGTTCTGTGGATGTCATGTCAACGACTATAGTGTACTACACATGGAGTGGTATGTTGGGTCACCACAGCTAGTATTAGAGCAATTGCTTTAACCTTAGGTTGGAAACCTAGTAAAGGGAACTACCTATAGGAGTCTAGGAGCAACGGTAAAGAGTTCTCTAGATTATATGATGAATATTCAATTGGGAATATTTCGTTATATCTTTTAGTGCGATAATTCTTTATTATGATGCATCATGATAATTAATGGTTACTAATTATGAAAAATTTGTATACAGTGAAAATGGCACCAAAGTTTCCAAAATGGACTTTTGTAAGGAAAGCAAAGACTCTCAATGATTATCAGGGGACTTTAACTGAACAACTTCGAGAACTTCTGAGGGTTTTTGGTTGCACAACTACTATTCTAGTTAGTACCTTGACATACCATGATGGGAAAATGTTAGCCAAATATCGTGTTAGCATCTAACTACTAGAAAAGCTTGGTTTATATCACGATTTACCTATGGGTGAAGGTAGAAGTCACCTAGCAGCATACCATGTTGCTATTTTGGAGGCGATATCCAATATTCGGGAGCACAAAGCATAGGAGTTAGCTGGAAGCACATATTCTGTGATTCCTCATGACTCTATAGACATGGAGCTAGTCCTGTATCATCTTACTTTAGTGAAGAAGAATCCAAAACTAGCTTCCAAGTTTATGGATCAGTATCGACTGATAGTTGGGTCTTTGTATAAGACACATCAGGTTATTGTGGAGGATCATATTGATATGCTAGAGGATTTAACTAATCCTGAACGAAGGGAGAAGTTAGCATCTCAACTGGAGAATGAAGCAGTGGGTAGGGTTAGCCCAACTTTTAAGGATATACCGATAGATCCAACATCTTTCACACCATATCCTTATTCACCTATGCCAGAACCCACTATATATCCTGATGAGGGTACTAGCCATCCAGTACCACAGAATTCATGGGGAACCGAGGACTCGGAACTACCTATTGGAAACTCTAAAGGATGGAGGTATGGATCGATGGATGGATCTACCGGGAATCCTATTCATGTTGAAGATTCTGTTGGTGATACAGGGTGAAATAGTCGGATGGGAGTGAGGTCTTATTCTGTTGATGGAAGGAATGTCCACGTGGAGGATGTAGAGTCTGATGAGATAGATCCTGAAGAAAGGGTGTTTGAGTCACCAGAACATTATCCTACTCCAGATAACATGCACTGTCCAATTATAGCTGAGGACTATCGTACCCACTAGAGTACTTGGCGAGCACCGGAAGCGGAATATTCTGTTGATTACTCTGGAGTCGAGATGCAGGAGGTGATTGAACAAGACAATGATTAGGATCGGATGTTTCTGAAGATACCTCAGATGAGTTGGAAGGTATGGACGCACTTCAGCTGGATGATTGTCAAGTCTGGATACTTCTGATACTGAGTATCGTCCATCGAAGAGGCAAGTCGTTCCACAGACGGTGCATCGTACTTCATGTCAGCGCGGTTGTACTCCGGGTATGCACGATGAATGTCACAACTTCTAGGGAGTGTGACCTTGAGGAGTATTCCATTGGTGATACGGAAGTTAGAGTCTGAGCACTTGATGTAACTAAATAAGTGGGATAGCATCCACATGAGTTTGTAATACCTAAATGGTATGGGCTTGTAATGATGTTGTACTAACTATGTTGTTTGTAATGTATAATATGGGAAATGCATAGTTGGTTCTTATTTGGATTTTGTTTTCCATTGTATGACTAGTTCTATGCATGAAGTTGAGCTCAGAACACATATGCATGATGTAATTATGAGTGTTCGCTTTATTTTACAGGACTAGGGGGTATGGAAACGGGTGTAGAGGACGACACCGAGTAGCAGCGCATGGAGCGCGAAGCTAAGGGAAAGGAAGATGAAGACGCTAGAATGCAGGAAAATTTACTACCACCACCAATGAGGTCGTTGATGGAACAGAACTTAATGCAGTACATGCAAATGATGCAAGAGTCCTAGAGCAAGTTTATGGAGGGGTTAATGGATCGAGTGGGACATCAGAGGGAACCTGAAGGACATGGTGTGAGTCTTTCTGACTTTCATAATGCAAGGCCTTTACCTTTTGCATCAGCCCCTGAGCCAATGGATGCAGAGGATTGGCTAGCAAATATAGAGAGAAACTTGAAAACCACAGGATGCAATGATGAGGAAAAGTTGAGGTATGCAACACATCTCTTAACCTGACATGCAGCATCATGGTGGGAGAATCAGTTAGCAATGCAACCTCCGGGAAGGGAGTATACCTAGGAGGAGTTTAAGCAGACATTCCGTGAGTATCATGTTCCAAAAAGTGTGATGGAGTTGAAGCGCAGAGAGTTTGAAGAGCTTCAGCAGGGATATACCAGTGTCATGAAGTACATCCGGGAGTTCAGTCAACTATCTTGTTATGCTAAGCATGAAGTGAACACTGAGGAAAAGAGGAAGAAACGTTTCCTGCGTGGTTTAAATCCATTTGTGAAGATGCAGCTGAGGTTGGCCAATAAGCAGACTTTTCAACAGCTACTTGATGCAGCCATCACATTTGAGGATGATTACAAGAATGTCCAAGAGGACCGAAGGAAGAGCACAAAGAAATAAACCAAGAGAATCCAAGCAAGTAAGCCTAAGTCCAATTTGGAGTTCAAACCAAGGAATCGACCCTTCAATACAACAATAATAACAAGAACAGCTGTGGAGTCCATTCCAACTCTAGGAGGAATATTATATGCAACAATTGTGGTATTCCAAGGCATTTCCAAAGGGAATGTAAGAAGCCAGTAATCATACGATGGTTGTGGTCATAAGGGGCACATGAAGCCCGATTGTCCCAAGAAACCACCAGGTGGTTGGCCTACATCAGGCGGTGGTCAAGCAAGATGCGGAGGTGGACAGCCTAACAGAGGTGGAAGTTATGGAAAAACGACAATAGCAAGAAAGGCAGACCTACTGGAAAGTTGAATGGCGCAACCTTGGAGGAGGTGGATAACTCGGATCAAGAGCATGCAGATCATTAGAGGGTAGCATTGCAAATTTTGAGAGAACATAAGCTATATGCGAAATTCAGCAAGTGTGAATTCTGGTTGGACAAGGTAGTTCCTGAAATAGGAAAGAATACACAGTATACTGTGACGCTTCCAAAGAAGGACTAGGATGTGTGCTAATGCAAGATCGCAAGGTAATTGCTTATGGGTCTAGACAACTCAAACCTCATGAAGACAACTACCCAACACATGATTTGGAGTTAGCAGCAGTGGTCTTTGCTTTAAAAGGATGGAGGCATTTTCTCTATGGAGCAAGGTGTGAACAATACACGAATCATAAAAGTCTCAAATATTTCTTCACTCAGAAGGAGCTGAATATGAGGCAGAAAAGATGGCTAGAGTTGATCAAGGATTATGACCTTACAATTAACTATACTCCGGGAAAGGCCAATGTAGTAGTAGATGCTTTAAGTCGGAAGAGTACAGATACTCAACCCATTAATAGAGAATTACCAAAAGAGTTGCAAATGGATTTGGAAAGGTTAGAAATACAATTTCCAAAGACAGGAGTTTGTGTAGGCTTAGCTACCATGAGGGTTGTAGAAGGGCAAAGCAGTGTTGTTCATCATGAGATCTATCGACATCAACTTGATGATTCATTCATTGCTGAAGAAATCAGAAGAATTTCCGAAGGACAAAAATCAGTTTTTCACCTAGGAGATTATGGATCTTTATGGTTCCAAAACCGTTTTTGTGTACTAGATGTACCGGAGATCGGAGAGGTGATACTCTGAGAAGCACATGAGACACCATATTCAATTCATCCAGGGAGTACGAATATGTACATGGATCTTAAGGAATTATTCCGGTGGAATAATATGAAGAGGGATATTGCAAAGTATGTATCTGAATGCCATACTTGCAAAGGGTGAAAGTGGAACATTAAAGTCCAATAGGACCCTTACAAGCGTTGGAAATTCTAGAATGGAAGTGGGAAGAAATTGGTATGGATTTTATCACAGGATTACCCATGAGACCGAAGCAGAAGGATATGATATGGGTGATTATGGATCGATTCATGAAAAGTGCACACTTTATTCCGATAAATCAAAAATATAATGCCAAGAAGTTAGTGGAAATCTATGTCAAAGAGATAGTAAGTAAGCATGGAGTACCAAAGAAATTTGTATAAGATAGAGAATATGTGTTTACTTCAACATTTTGGAAACAACTACATGAAGCACTTGGCTCAAAGTTGGATTTCAGCACAGCCTATCATCCAGAAACTGGAGGCCAGACAGAAAGAACCAATCAAATCTTGGAGGACATGCTTAGAGCTTGTGCATTAGATTTTGGAGGTTCGTGGGTAGATCATCTACCATTGGCAGAATTTTCCTACAACAATAGCTATCAAAGTTTTCTGAAAGCAGCACCATACCAAGTACTTTATGGGAGAAGATGTAGATCACCAATATGTTGGTATGAACCTGGTAGTATCAAGGAATTTGCACCAGACTATATCAAGGAGAAGCAAGATATCATCAATATTATTAGAGATCGACTGAAGATAGCTCAAAGTTGACAAAATAGTTATGCTGATCAAAGTCGGAGATCATGGCATCCAGAAGTGGGGGATATGGTATATCTCAAAGTAAGTCCAATGAAGGGAGTTAAGAGGTTCAGAGTTAAAGGAAAACTAAGTCCAAGATATATCGGACCATTTAAGATACCGAGTCAGAATAGAACAATAGCGTATGCTCTTGACTTACCAAAAAGACTGGCTCAATTTCAGAATGTTTTCCACGTGTCACAACTACGAAAATGTCTTCAAGTTCCCGATGATGCAATTACACATCAAGAAATTGAGTTACAAGCAGATTCGACTTATGTCAAACCCTGTGAAATTCTAGAAGAGAACTGGAAAAGGTTGAGAAACTGAGCAATCAAATACTGTAAGGTACAATGGGAACATCACCCGGAGCGAGAGGCCACATGGGAGAAAGAGGATGACTTAAAAGAAGCATATCTAGAACTATTCAGGTACACATCAGCAAACTTCGGGGCGAAGTTTAATTTAAGGGGGGGAGTCTATAACACCACAACATTTAGAAACCAACAAAGGGTAGAAATAGGAATCTGCGCATATGCATGCATTCATCTATAAAATCCGGGTAATTTTTTCGCCAAACAAAAGCCTAAAGAGATCAGAGTTTCTCTCACTAACAAGAGGTAGGAATAGCTCTTTCTGGTGATGCTATAAACTTTTGACATGACCCTTAGGAATTAATGAGTTTTGGGAGGAAATTATTTGAATTCAAATTTGAAATTTAAATCATTTGGAAAATAGAAGTGAGTAATATTACATTGTTTTCTAAAATGGTTTAGTAATATTGCTTGGTTATATTAAAGGTATATTGAACCATAATAGGAATTTAAGACAAGGAAACTCAAATAAGAAATGAATTTTTATTTCTTTTCTTTATTCCATAATAATATTACAATTGAGACCAATACACCAAAACAGAATATTACAGGGAATATAATCGAATGAATAAAACTTTTTTAACTTATATACTACCTACCTATCGAATGAAATAAAACTTTTTTAACTTATATACTACCTACCTATCGAATGAAATAAAACTTTACAAGATTCTTTACAAAAGAATAAAAGAAGGTTACAACCAGAATCTATACTACCTATCTACTCCTATACTAAGTCTTGACAATCTAGATCTTGTTCCTACAAAAATAAGATAAACAACTCAAATTGAAATAAGAGGTTAGTTGATTATTTTTACTCTCAGTGGTGAACAGTGAAGTTCACTATTCTTATTACCTCATTGAGTATAGAGAAAGGGGCAAGTTTCACCAGGTCAGTAAAAAGATAAGAAGTCAAAGTCAATTCACTTGATCTGATCCACAAACAACCAAGTAGCAAGGCAGCTTAGTCACCTAAATGCATGTAGTGTATTGTCCAAATCGCAGCAACATCACAAGCAGTCAAAAAGGAGTTCACAGCCGTAGCACAGCTACTAGGGAGCTCATTTTATCTTCTCAAACACACTGCAAGAACACAACAAGTTTGTGCACTTCCCAAATAAATCCCCCAGATAGCTTACCAAATCAACCAGCAAATCACCACAGAATGGTGACATAAGGAGGGGGTGGTGCAGGTGGATAGCAAGGATAAGTACAAGATCACGAGACCTAGGAGGAGCAAGAACAGCACCAGGAGGTTCAAAGCAAGATCAAGCTAGCAAGAACAAGCCAATAAGATCAACTAGCAAAACAACATCATCACCAACAATCCAGTTGTGTGGTGAGTACACATAAAACCATCACATGATCAAATCATCTTAGATTATCAGAGCATGTGTTGTTTTATATGAATCTTCTCACAAAGCACCCAAGTGGGGTGTATCCATCACAGAAGGAGTTACACAAATCCAACAACCAGTCTTTGCAAATCACACCAAGATCTTAGCCTATGCATCATAGATCTTGGGTATAAATTTATATTTATACATCCAAATATACTAGCAGCATTAGATCAAGATTTCTAGGCACATCTTTTAAATAGTAGCACCTCAGAAACTATTTCATCATAAGCATGCATCTCAAATAGTAAAGATCCATTATATGGTGATACGAAGTGACTATCAAATTAATTCTCAAGCATTGTAGTAATTCTACTTAGTGATGATCCATCATAGATCACTGAACATGGGGGGTAGGAGATAAAAACAGTTGTTCTTACCTAGCTATGCCTTAGACCAGCATCATAGGCCAAAGGAAATTCATACGAACCATAGGCTAATATATCCAGCAGGAGTTTTCAACTCATCTTAGCATCAAGTCACTCTAGAACATAGGTAGAATAAAGCCAGTACTAGAATAAACCCCTATGTACCATTACAAGGAAGGTGTCATAAGGATCTATTCTAACCAGACCAATCCTACACAGAGATTTCATAATCAAACAATTGCAGAAAGATATTCAATCATCTTCCTAATGTAATAATTAGGAATCATAGTGTTCTACATAAAGGAACTATCACTAGAGGCATCAATGGTAACTTCCTAGACAGCCAAATATATATTTCAGTACTAAAACTAGTTAACCATCACAACTAATTAGGTATTAGACTAGATCAGAGTCACAACATCACCATTTGAACCATGACAGTCACCAAAATTAGATAAGAATTTATCTTACAAAGTTATTAGCAATTCCAATCCCATCAATAGGCAATGGATCAGCATAGTATAATCACCATAAATACTCCTAAAGCGTTTAGTATCCTTAATAATCAACATAGAGAGATAGAACCCTAATAGCACAGATGAACCCTAACTAGGGTGTTCCTCACCATAATCACACAGACGACAACAAGAGAGGCAGAGGGGCCGACGAGCACACACGGCAGCACAGGGAGCACCCGAGGGCGCTACAACCTGCACCAAGCCATGGGGCGAAGGCCATAGCTACACGCGCAGCAAAAGTGACATCATAGGGCCACCAGAGCCGTGGCTCAGCACCGCGGGGCAGCGGAACCCCACATCACCGGTGACGACCACCAAACCCTAGGGTTCAGGATGGAGTCGACCTGGACGGGAGAGGGGTCCAAAGCCGAATCAAACTGGACCAATTGATGGAGCGGCATCGTCTACCCCATCATGCACTAGGATGGCGGCCGAAGAGGCCTGGGGAGGCTGGAATCGCACGACGGCAGCGTCGGCAGCACCGTGTCTCTGCGGGGCGCGAGAGAGATGATTGAACGTGTGAGAGAGAGAAGCGAGTGGTACTAGGCCACTCATTCAGAAAGGGTTTGACCAGCCTAAGTGGGCCAAGTGAGGGTTGGGCCAGCCCAATAGGCTAGGTCCAGATTTAAAAGAAAAATCTGAGTAATTTACCAAAAGACCAAAATACACCTAGGACTTAAAAGGTTCTAAGAAATAAAATAAAATCCTAAAAATATAAATAAAATACCAATGGACTCAGAAAAGTATCCTCTATTCAAAAATAATAATAGAGAGAATTTTAGGTAATTAAATTAAGAATTGTTATTATGAATGTATATACTCCTTTTGGAATATTACAAAAATATACAAAAAACTTAAAATTGAATAAAACTCATTTTTAAGATCCTAAAATGGAGTACTATTATAGAAAAATACTAGTTTGTATTTTTGAAAAGTAAATCAAGTGTGATAAAAATAAAGTCTTATTTCCTCAAAGGAATTCTAGTTAAATATTTAAAAGAGTTTAAAATTAAATAAATTCATTTTAAACTCTTAGAATAATACTAGCATTATAAAATACTAGGTATAATGGATAGGTTAGTTTAAAAGACTTTGAGTAATACTTTCTTATTATTAATCAAAGAAAATAATAAACCTTTATAAGCTGGGTAAAAACACGCAAATAAGAAAAAGATAAACCATCGCATGACATTACTATACATTGCATATTGCTTCTTTAAATATTATCCTTACTGGGCAATAATGGTCTTCTGAGCTCAAGGTCTGGTGGAAGTATCCAACTTCACTACCTTGCCGTCACAAGGCAAGTTCACCACTTGCTCATGTCCTTTGAAGAGTCTTTATGAAAGTATTTGAAAATTGTGTGATATCACCTATGTTCTAAAAGAGACAGAAAATAAATATTTTCCCAAACAAATGAATGTTATTATCATCCTAAGTGATGATAAATACTAATAATGACAATGGAATCTAGGATTCCTATTGACGAACAACTAGGGCTTAATAACCCATGACATCGGTGATTCTAGCACCGTATATTACGCGTTAACCATGATATTTGGAATGGGATGGAGAAGTCAGCTATTTCATCTTCCTCTCGCATGTATCCGGATGCGTAGGTCGTGGCTGTTATCCTTGTAGCGTTCATTAATTTGTAATTCGTAGAGGATAGGCAGCATATGGGTGGGAACCCTCAACGTCCGACGATAGTTCTGGCATCTGAACGCTCTGTACCAACCATTCTCGTAATTCAAGATGTGGGAATGGCGTACACCAAGGGGACATGTAGGGTCGTGAAGGGGGCAGTGATTGGCTTGGATCACCTACTGGGCCCCACATCACGGAATTGTGGATTGGAAAGTACGCCCGGTTGTGCAACAAGGAGTTGATCTCTCATGGGTAAAGCAACGCACCTCTGCAGAGTGTAAGAACTGTAACTTGTTACTCCCTGTTCTGGGAAGGAGCTACGAACACGACAGGAAAGAAACTCCATGAAGTTCTGGTCAACCTGTGAAGGTTGATGGGCATAGTTTTTGATAATAAAATCAATATTTGAAGAAATGTTTACTAAAACTGCATAGTACCAAGGACTTATAGTCCGAAGTGGTAGTTAAAGCATCAAACTTCCCACCTTGCATATAGTGAACTTGCTGGATAACGCTGTTACTCACTCTTTCCTCTGAAAGCCTTGCTAGACTTTGAGGAACAGAAGGATGACCAGGTGTATGCTACCGAAGTCCAAAACGACATCTACTATGAAGAGCCGGACCTATCTGGTGGAATCGAAGGGGTGGACTATGGGATACACTATGGAGCTAAAGACAATGAGTCAGAGTAGTTGTCAGGCCGGATAGTAGTTACCTAGGATGAGCCGAGCAACACAAAACCTATAGAATAAGTTGTTGACCACACGTCTTTCTTATCATTGTGTCTTTCGTGTTTCCGCTAAAATTATTAAACAAGTTATATGGTTTGTATGTTTGAATCACTTGAAGTCTCAAACTTATGGTATTGTAATAATAGTGAAGTGTGTATGTTTGTAATATGGACCCGCAATGTTTCTGTTGTACCACCCTGAGGAATGTGATATTTGCGGAACGGTGTTCTGTGGATGTCATGTCAATGACTATAGTGTACTACACATGTAGTGGTATCCTGGGTCACCGCAATGGAGATAGGGGAGTGCGGTCCTAATCTATTGGGCTATTCCTCCCCCTATAATTACAAAATTAAGAAAATCAATTCTCTTAATATCATTTTGTGATATGTAAGCTTCATTGCTAAGTAGTGCCTATGAACCCAAGGATAATTCTTCGAAGTGTCAGGCCTCACACTCTTACATGGTGGCCTCGGCCACCGCCCTTTTCATAATGAAGAGTTGATTCTTGTTTTGATTGAATTTGAGCTTTATTGTATATTTATTTCAATTTTCACCGATTCTTGGTTCTTCACAGTTTGGCATCTTAACCCAAGCATTTTCCTTGTCTACAAAACTTGCTCTCCATCATATATGTCCCCAAACACTTGAACCTGGCAGTTTTGGTCAAAGAGGACCAGAGATTCCGGTGTGCTTACACGGGAGTTTCCGGTCAGTCCAAGGTTTGTGTCCTGTCGGACCGGAGTCTCCGGCCTGGGATGGTTCGGGCAGTGACTAAAGGAGGCCAGGGTGAAAGAGACACACAGAACTCTTTCTTCCACCCCGACCTCCACCCTCACACCCGTCGCCTCCTCCTCCAAAACCGTCGTCCGGGGTCCTGAAGCCGCTGGGATTCGTCGTGCCACCGGCCACCTCCACGCTCTCCACCCTTGGTTCATTCCCCACCAGTGGAATCTCTCCAATGGACAGATCTGGTACCCACTCTCTGACCATGGACCTAGGGTTCATCCCCTTCGTTTATTTTGAGCAATGTACCGATTTTTTCACTTGAAACTCATGTATGCGTGCACTTCTATCACATTAGCCTCAATTCCTTGCCCGATTTCCTAGAAATAATGCCTCCTGCAGCCTCCATGTGCAACCCGATATCTCCAAACCGGATACTTCTGTCCCTCGGACCGGAGATTCTGGTCTAGACCATAGATTCCGGTGTTGCACACCGAAGACTCCGGTGTGGATTGTTTCTAGCACATCCTGCAAGGGATTCAGGGTCTTGTATTGCCTCCAGTACATATATGCTCACATCCATGTTATCCCCTTCCTCTATATTCACAGGTGGCTCTGGTTCTCGTCGAGGTCGCACCAAAGCCAAGTCCAAAAGAGGGGACCCACAATTTGATGAAGAAGTTGAGCAATATGTGATTCATCCATCTAACCGGAGGCAGCTAGTGATGTCTACGCACTTCTATTCTTGTAGACAGTTGTTGGGCCTCCAAGTGCAGAGGTTTGTAGAACAGCAGCAAGTTTTCCCTTAAGTGGATCCCAAGGTTTATCGAACTCAGGGAGGAAGTGGTCAAAGGTATTCCCTCTCAAGCAACCCTGCAATCAAGATACAAGAAGTCTCTTGTGTCCCCAACACACCCAATACACATGTCAGGTGTATAGGTGCACTAGTTCGGCGAAGAGATAGTGAAATACAAGTGGTATGGATATAAAACAATGGTGCTAGAAAATAACTTGATGGCGTGGAAAATACTAAAGCAAAACTGGAATGAAGATGTAAACAAGCAAACATGTAACAGATCTAGTAGCAAACGGTGTATCAATGCTTAGAAACAAGGCCTAGGGATCATACTTTCACTAGTGAACACTCTCTCATAAATATATCATCTCTTTATGATACTACTCTTAACTACTCTCCGGTTGGACACTCTAATCGTTGGTAGGGCTATAATAGCACTCCTCAAAGTCCATCTTTCCCATCTAGAAAACCCCACACTATCACCTTGAGTACTAGATGAGTCCAACAAACACCACAATTTCATAAATACATCCAACTCCAAATATAACTCATAACAAGTATTTGTAATCTCTATCCTAAGTGCCACAATGGTGAGCACGCTGTCACTTTCACACACATGGGGAGAGCAGAGATCTAATCAAGCACTTGAGTAGCAAGGTAGATCTATATATTACAAGCTCATGATCTCAATAAGATCATGCATAGAGAGAGAGATGAACACATAACTATCGGTAGAACCCTTAGCCTCGAGAGAGAACTACTCCCTCCTCATCATGGGAATCAGCAATGGTGAAGGAGATGGCGGTGGAGATCGATGGAGATGGCTCCGGGGCACTTCCCCGTCCCGGCAGGGTGCCGTAACAGAGACTTTCTATCCCCCGAATCTCCCCTTCGGTGGCGGCGGCGCTGCGGAACTTTTCGTGGCTGTAGGCTTGACTCTCTAGGGTTTATGTTTCGGGAGGCTTCTTATAGGCCAGAGGGCAAGGTCGGTGGGCGGCCAGGGGGCCCACACCATGCCCTGGCGTGGCCTGGGGCACCCGCGCCATGGGGTGGTGTGGCCACCCTGTGGCCCCTCCCCGACTCTCCTTCTGGCTCCATGAGTCTTCCGGGAAAATATCAACTTTGGCTTTTGTCCGGTCCAATTCCGAGAATATTGATTTTCTGACTTTCCTGGAACCAAAAACAGCAGAAAACAGGCAACTGGCACTGCGGCTCTTGTTAATAGGTTAGTCCATGAAATCATATGAAAAGTACTCCAAAGTGTGGACAAAACATAAGAAAGTAGATAAAACCAAGCATGGAACATCAAAAATTATAGATACATTTGCAATGTATCAACATCGCCAAGCTTAACTCCTGCTTGTCCTCGAGTAGGTAAGTGATAAAAAGAAAGAATAATTTTTTAGGTGACATGCACCATCATAAACTTGATCAAAGTATTTGTAAAACATTGATAGCTGGGATCATAGTACTTCAACATAGCATGAAAGATAAAGTTCTAACAATAAGACATAGCAAATATGTTGCAACATGAAAAGGCACAAACAAAAGATTCATGAATAACAATGCTTTGCAAGACGTTTGTTTGTTTCACATAAAGAAAACATAGCATAGTGGTATTCAGCTTGTCCCTCATAGAGTAGCAAACATAAATGCATAGGACACCTTCAAAGTTCATCAGAGTGACTAGATACAAATAGTTTAAAACAAGCAATATCAAAGCTATGCATCAATCAACAAGTCTTGGGACAATGCACATAGAACTAAGAATGGCCACTATGCTCTCAAAGTAGGTGCATAAAGGTAGAAGGTGGAGACTCAATATAATGGTGGAAGAAAGGCCTTCATAGAAGGAAGTAGGGATTCAATCTCATAAAGAGCTTCCAAAAATTATGGTACTTATTAGCTTTCAGCTCTCATTACCCCTATCATAAGCATCTTGAAGGTGATTAAGGTTAAAGTGAACAAAATATGGTGTACATGCTTGATGAAGTATAAGTTCGGAATCTCATGTCCCTTGTATACGAGGGTCGCTCCTCATGCTACTCAAGTTTAGTCACCGGTAAGTTCTTATCATCGTAAGTACATGTGTATCATAGAGAACCGCCAACGGGGTACCCCTTGCTCGATGATACGGAAGAATCCCCATATAAAAATGACAAGGCAAGCAGACAACGAGCATCTCAGCAATCTTCTTATTTACCATGGGAATATGGTGCTTTTTCTCTCTTTCCTCTTTTCATAATATCTTTTTTTTCTCTTTTTCTCCTTTTTTCTCAATAGGACTCTTTTTTTATAAGAAGAATGCTTCATAGACAGCTCGTTATGGTTACGCTGCAGGTTTCCACCATGTCAGCATGGATTAGACCAGTGGCCCATGCGTTTCTCTAACACATATACATAACTCCATGGACTTACAAGCTCTCCTTTCATTTTACACTTACGACATCCATATACAAAAGAGCATGATATCAACTAGGTAGAAGTACCAAGTGCAATGTTGAAAGCATTCCCCATGAAAGCATGGTTCTTCTAATTCCCAACAAATAAGTGCAAGCATATACAACATAGACGACACAATGGTTCAAGTTTATTAAGGGCAAGTAAAGTAAAGTGTGTCATCAAGTTCGTGAGAGCTTTAATCACTAGTTTTCTGATAACAAGTGGAAGGTAAACAAAAGCATGAATGTACTTGGAATAGCATAAGCTAGTAGGTAGGTATGGTGGAATCTTTGGAATAACTTGGTTTAGGGAGTTGGATGCATGAGTGGAACTCATACTTTGTTGTGGAGACTAGCAAAAGACTAGGAGCGACAAACTAAGAGAGCAATAATGGCCATAATCATGTAGAGTGACAAAACATTATTGATCAAAGCATAAAGTGATACTACGAGTTGAAAACTAAAGGATCATAAAGGCTATGGTGACTTGAGATAGTCATAACATGGTGTGAGCATGTGCCAAGTCAACCCAAATAAAGCATCAAAAGAGAATACCACTATACTATGCTTTAATATGCTAAAACAACACATGATTCATCCAAGGCACATTAAGCAATCTCAATTGTTTATAAAAAGTCATGCTACATCAAATAATACTAAGCATAAAGCCAAAACAATATCAAGCATGGCATGGCAAAGCATAGGCCACAGTCAAAAACAAGCTCTTTTTACCACATAAGCATGAACTTTCCTACCTTTTTCCAAACCAAACCAAACCATTTGCACACCAAATGTATGAAAGAGGGGGTCCAACCAATTTATTCAGAAAACTAAGCAAACCAAGCAAACGAAAACCAAAATGAAAATGAAAAAGAAGACGCTCCAAGAAAAACACAACTGTGCATGAAACAATAAAAATGAAGCGTTTGGAAGAAACATGGGATTTTTATTGATGAAGAAGGGGATGCCTTGGGCATCCCCAAGCTTTGACGCTTGTACTTCTTGGATATTTCTTGGGGTGACACGCGTGGCATCCCCAAGCTTGAGATTTAGTCCATCCTTCATCTCATTACCCATTCCTTCCATACACCTGAAATGTTTCCTTCATAACAAAACTTCACACAATCTTTATTAGCAACATTAGTGCACTCAAGATAAATAAGTCTTTAGGTTCAGTTCTATCACCAAATAAACTTCCATTAGAACACTAGATACTGTAGCACTTCCCTCAAAAAACTCAATTCCCAAAAGAACTCAAGAAGGAACCAACAAGAAGCACATGCAGAAAATGGCAGAAATCTGCCAAAACAGACCAGCAGGTAAAGACAAATTTTTTCGAAGATCTTATGTTGCTAAAATCAAAAAGTTTTGAACTAGCGAAAGTTAGATAACAACCTGGGGCAGAAGCACAAAAATTCACGCCTCAAAAAGACGTTCAGAGATTTTACAAGAATTTTTACGGTGAAGCACAGAAATCTGTTTCAGGACAACAACTTTTCCAATCATTACTTCTCTCTCATTAGAGGTTACTCTTGGTACAAAAAGCAAATAAAAAGGATAAGAAGCGGTTATTACAGAGGTAATAACTTCAAAGACTCATCTAAAACTTTTGGGCTATCTTCCAATAAGTACTTTTCTTTAACGCCTTTAAGTTAGGCATGATAGTTTGAGAAGATGCTCACATAAGAAATATGAATTGAAGTAAAAGAGAGCATCAAGAAGCAAATTCAAAACACATTTAAGTCTCGCCCACTTCATATGCATAGGAATCTTGTAAAGAAACAAGTCATGAAAGCACAAAGTTACAAGCATAGTAAAGCAAAACAAGTGCAACTTCAAGACTTTCAACATAAAGAGGTGAAACTTAATATTATTGAGATGCATAAAACCATGTTTCCCTCTCTCATAATAACTTTCAGTAGCATTATGAATAAAATTAACAATATAACTATCACATAAAACATTCTTATCTTGAGCCACATGCATAAAATAATTAATGCTCTCCACATAAACATAATCATTCTTATTAATTGTAGTGGGAGCAAATTCAACAAAATAGCTATCATTATTATTCTCATCACCATAATGATAAAATATAGGAGGCATATTGTAATCATTAATTTTCTCCTCAATAGTAGGTGGACTGAAAACATCATACTCATCATTGTAATCATCATATATTGGAGGCATAGTATCATCAAAGTAAATTTTCTCCTCCATGCTTGGGGGACTAAAAAGATCATTCTCATAAAAACTAGCTTCCCCAATCTTAGACTTTTCCATAGCATTAGCAATAATGGTGTCCAAAGAATTCATACTAACAACATTGCTATTAGCATGCAAATAAAGTTCCATAGGTTTTTTAATTTTCTCTTCAAACACTTCATGTCCTAACTCAAGATAAATACTATAAAGCTCTCTAATTTTGTTGTTGTTTTCCATTAAGCCTAACTAGTGAAAACAAGAAACAAAAAGACAAAATTGCAGAATCTAAAGGAAATAACTTCGAGCACTCACACTCGAGGATGTGAGTACCTTTTACCTTACCTCCCCGGCAACAACGCCAGAAAATAGCTTGATGTCTACACACTTCTATTCTTGTAGACAGTTGTTAGGCCTCCAAGTGCAGAGGTTTGTAGAACAGCAGCAAGTTTTCCCTTAAGTGGATCACCCAAGGTTTATCAAACTCAGGGAGGAAGTGGTCAAAGGTATTCCCTCTCAAGCAACCCTGCAATCAAGATACAAGAAGTCTCTTGTGTCCCCAACACACCCAATACACTTGTCAGGTGTATAGGTGCACTAGTTCGGCGAAGAGATAGTGAAATACAAGTGGTATGGATATAAAACAATGGTGCTAGAAAATAACTTGATGGTGTGGAAAAGACTAAAGCAAAACTGAAATAAAGATGTAAACAAGCAAACATGTAACAGATCTAGTAGCAAACGGTGTATCAATGCTTAGAAACAAGGCCTAGGGGATCATACTCTCACTAGTGAACACTCTCTCATAAATATATCCTCTCTTTATGATACTGCTCTCAACTACTCTCCGGTTGGACACTCTAATCGTTGGTAGGGCTATAACGGCACTCCTCAAAGTCCATCTTTCCCATCTAGAAAACCCCACACTGTCACCTTGAGTACTAGATGAGTCCAACAAACACCACAATTTCATAAAGACATCCAACTCCAAATATAACTCATAACAAGTATTTGTAATCTCTAGCCTAAGTGCCACCATGGTGAGCACGCTGTCACTTTCACACACATGGGGAGAGCAGAGATCTAATAAAGCACTTGAGTAGCAAGGTAGATCTATAGATTACAAGCTCATGATCTCAATAAGATCATGCATAGAGAGAGAGATGAACATGTAGCTACCGGTAGAACCCTTAGCCTCAAGAGAGAACTACTCCCTCCTCATCATGGGAATTAGCAATGGTGATGGAGATGGCGGTGGAGATCGATGGAGATGGCTCTGGGGGCACTTCCCCGTCCCGGCAGGGTGCCGGAACAGAGACTTTCTGTCCCCCGAATCTCCCCTTTGGCGGCGGCGGCGCTGCGGAACTTTTCATGGCTGTAGGCTTGACTCTCTAGGGTTTATGTTTCAGGAGGCTTCTTATAGGCCAGAGGGCAAGGTCGGTGGGCGGCTAGGGGGCCCACACCATGCCCTGGCGCGGCCTGGGGGCACCCACGCCATGGGGTGGTGTGGACACCCTGTGGCCCCTCTCCGACTCTCCTTCTGGCTCCGTGAGTCTTCCGCGGAAATATCAACTTTGGCTTTTGTCCGGTCCAATTCGGAGAATATTGATTTTCTGACTTTCTTGGAACCAAAAACAGCAGAAAACAGGCAACTAGCACTGCGGCTCTTGTTAATAGGTTAGTCCAAGAAATCATATGAAAAGTACTCCAAAGTGTGGACAAAACATAAGAAAGTAGATAAAACCAAGGATGGAACATCAAAAATTATAGATACATTTGCAATGTATCAGCTATCTAAAGATGATGAATATATGAGGAGGAACCATGAGCGCATTGAGGAACAAAACCATGCCAAAAGGGCGAAGTATGAAAATTTGCAATCTCTTGCCCATATGTCAAAGAGAGAATACCATGAGTTGCCAAGACAAGGTTCTATGACTTGCCAAGAACCAGCGATGACCCATGTTATTGGAGGAAGGAGAAAAAGGTCTTCATGACGGATGTATATCGCAAGCTCACCAAGTCGCCAGTTTGTCCACAACGGTATATGGACTTTCCTTATATGCGTGCCAATGACTACTTCATAGATGCTCTTTGGGGCACTGAGAAGCTTGGGCTGCACAATCTCATGGAGCTCCATGAGGACTACAACATTACCTTGGTTATTCTATGCCATAGTTATATTTGATCATGATGAGGCTAGGACCATGACTTGGATGACCGGTAACTTCCACTGCACTGCTACCTTCTATGATTTTGCCAGAGCCATTCACCAGACCTTTAGTGGTGTGTCTGTTCCTATTGGGCACCGCATGGATGATGTAGCTCTTGGAAAAAGCAAAAGCAAGCTTGCACCTCTCTATGGGAGTAATGCCACGGTTGGGGAGTCCAAGGGACTCAAGCCTCTCTACAATCCGTTGTTAAGGATCTTTCATCGCGCCATTTCCCCTAGTGCTGGAAATGATGATGATATATGATGTGGCCTTATCAACTTACTCCATCATGCTCACAAGGTGGTTTGTGTTGGGCCTACTGCTGATGGATTCACTATTGACATCATGGACTTCATTTTTTAGGAGATGCATCATGCCATTCTCTTCAGAGAATCTCCTCCATATGCAACTCTTGTGATGAGTCTCATCAATACTCAAGCTCATGGTTCACCTCTCGCTCTCTCACCGAACCTTGTAGAACATGTTTCTGTGGCTCTCTAGAAGAAAGGGGGAATGGGTCCAACTCCTAGGCAGCCATATGCTAGTGAGGATGATGAGATTTGTTAGGCTGAGCGGGCTACCAGTCCTCCTAGGACCTCTAGAAGGAGGAATGCCTCCAATGCACCTTTCTCCTGTGAGTATGTTCAGGAAAAGGTCAAGAAGGCATCATTTTGGGAGAAGACGCTATGTTACATGAATGTGGACATTCGCAAGGAACAACATGCCTCCTATAAGAGCAACCGCAGAATTGAGAATCTCCTTAAGAAAATCAAGGATTAAGAAGAAGACAAAGAAGATGAAGGGAGACATAATACACTGATGAGCATAGGGCTGCACCATCTGCAGAATCAGATCACACGCTCTCCTTTGGTGCTTGGAATGAAATGGATGACAGCTTGGTTGATTGGAATACCTTCTCAAAGGTCACATCTGGCTTTGCTTCTCAGGGTACTTCCTCCTCTCACCCTCATGGCAATTCCCCCTAGGTTCTAGCTGATGATGATGAATATGATGAGGATGAGGATGAGGATGACGACGACGATGACTCCGGGTGATTCCTTTGGGCGATAGCTTGGCCTTTTCCCTTTTCGGCGTTTCGATGCCAAAGGGGGATAAGATGTCTATTAGGATCATTCGAGATTTGCATGGGTTGGGAATTTGGATGTTTCGTATTTGCCTATGCCGTTAAAAATTCAAACATTTGCTTTATTTGGTTGTTGTGATACTATCTACTATTTGTATGGAAATACTATGCCTAGACTTTGTGAACCTTTATCTTATATTATCTAACATGCGTTGCTCTACATGTATATCTTGATGCACATCGTCAGGGGAGCATAGCTATGTTTCGTATCTTTAAAAATTTCATGTAAAACCTCTTGTTGTCATTGAACACCAAAAAGGGGGAGATTGAAAGGACATTAATTGTCTTAATCAGTTTTGGTGTTTGTTAACAACTTGAAGATCATTTTACTGTGTGCTAAATTTTCCAAGTCAATCTACTGAAAAGGTAAAAGCCCGTGTCATAGTGAAAAAATCACTGGCTGCAACAGATGTTTCCTGTAAAGTCCAGACCGGAGTCTCCAGTGTGGAAAGACTAGAGTCTCCGGTGTGGTCCACAGTTTCGCCTGAAATCCCCAGAGTGAATCCAAGATGAAGCGCAAGGTCAAACTATCTCGGGGTCTAGAGATAGGCCGGATATTGGCCGGAATCTCCGGTGTGAAAAGTCCGAAGTCTCCGGTGTGAAAAGTCCGGAGTTCCTGCCAAATCTCCAGAGGGAATGCCAAGGCCAGGCCCAGGACATTCTGATAGGTGGTCCAGAGACAGACCGGAGACTAACCGGAATCTCCGGCATAGACTAGAGTCTCCGATGTGTAGACCGGAGTTTCCGGTGTGGAAACTCTCCAACGGGCAGAAAACGGTCTGAAATCTATGGGGCAATAAATAGGGGACTTCATCCCCAACCTCCAGCTACTCCTCTCAGAAAAGAAGAACACCACCATTAGAGCCACCAAATCAACAAGATCTCCCCCTCCAACCGTCCAAAGTCTCCGATCTTTGGAGAATCGAAGGAGGAGGCCTTGATCTACAACTTCACCAAGAGAGATATTCATTTCCCCATCATTCACTTCAGGGCCCCTTGCTCTAGGGTTTCATTGGAAACCCTAGGCCTTGATTTGGTTCTTACAAGCTTGTCTTTGGTTGTGGATATGTTCCTCGAACTTGTCGTAAGGGTGTCGGCTACCACCTTGAAGGTTGCCGATATAGTGGAAGCGTGAATCGATCCCTTTGGGGTAAGGTTCACCGGAGAACAAGGGAGGCCTCTCGTGGCATTGGTGGTTTGATACCACCCACTCTCCAAACGCGGGCGTACTTCCCCTCAAAAGGAAGGAACTGCAGGAAATAATCCTTGTGTCTCCGCGTGCTTCATTTTGGTTAATTCTATCCTTTACCAGACCTTACTTATATCTTGCTCTTACTTAGTTAGTTGTGGAAGTGAGATATATAGGTAAATTCGCCTTAGTTGCATATCTAGAGAATTTACCTCCTGTGTCAAACCCTAATCTGAAAAGATTAAAATTTAATGTAGCACCTATTCACCCCTTCTAGGTGCTCCATGCGATCCTTTCAATCTTCTTCATCGAATCGATACCTATCATATCATGGATCCGACCAATATCGTCAAACACCACGACAACGACTCCACCAGTGACAAATGCTACAGAAGCGGCGCATACCTCGCACGTTTCCAATGTGCGGCCGTCATTGAGCCCAACGACGAAACCAATGGGGCCAACAGGACCCACACTGCCGACAACGGGAATCTCGCTAACGAAGGCAACGACAGGGACCCTGCCATCGGAGGGATGCCCGCACGAACCGATGTCAACATCTCTACAACTTCCTGGAAGAGGGCAAAGGAGGCCCTGAGAGGCGCAACTCCCATAGGACCAGACGTGACACGAGAGGAACTGATGTCCTATCAAAACCTTCTCCACTAGCAACACAATCGCCTAGTTGCGGTGGAGGGAGATCTTGTTGAACGCAAGGTACTCGTTGACGCATTGAGTTAGCGATGGCGATAGCGATAGCTCTTAAAGGGTTCACGAAATAGAAAACAAAAAAATTCCTATGATATGAACGCCTAAATATGCCAAGATCTAATCTAGTAGATTCTAGTAATAAGTAAGGGGGTAACCAGAATAACTTACCCTCGAAGACTGAAATCTTTTAAGAAAACTATTTTCGTTGATGATGTAGTCGATCACTTATTGATCTCAAGAGCGAGTTGAAGAACCCCGCAACCCAGTAGCGTATTCATCCTCGGGCACACATCCAGCTCCCGACATCCTCCATGGCCACACTCCAGCATAGCAGCGGAAGCAGCAAATCCTTCTAGAGAAACCACCGAGAACATGTACTTCGCTAATCCGAAGCCATGGGGAATTGCTAGAGGTGGAAGATAACCTTCACGCGGAGGTGTTGCAAATGGAGAGGAGGGACTGGACTTCTTTTATAGGGTAGGGGCATCCCCAAGGGGCATGGCTGTTGGCCATGGGAGGTCCCCCCACCTCTCCCTCATTCATGTGGGTCGACACTCCACTCACATAAAATCCCTCTCTACTCACTTGCATTTAATACCCACTAGCTTAAATGCATTTTCCCATAAATAAAAACACTTTTTATTTATTTTATTCAGAATTTTGTCAATTGCTTTAATCAATAAACATTTACATAAAACCCTTGCATTATTTTGATATCACATCTGAAACCAATTTCAACAATTTAACCTGAAACAAATCTGGTGATCATCAAAAAATTCCAGCTCTATCAAAACCTTTCTCTGGTATATTTTATTTGTCCATTAGTGTTGGTACAGTTCGCGAATAATGCATACATGATAACTCTTATCATGTATGCATTATTTAGCAGCGGGATCTGCAGATCCGTACTGACTCCTACACATTCAACGACAACTCTTGTGATCCTGTGAACCATTAACGTTGTACCCAATTTCTTTTGTCTCGCGATATGTTACTTTTCTGAGATCCGATCACAGGTATCAACCATACCCTAGTTCAATCTCGTGCCCGACAAGTATTCTTTACTCGTTTTGTAATACAGCATCCTTGTGACCTAGTCACATGCTTACAAGCGGTGTTGATGTGATATCACCGAGAGGGCCTAGAGTATATCTCTCCGTCATGTACAAATCTCACTCTTGATCTATGAACCTCTACATAACACTTTCGAAATACCTAAACCCACATTTATTGTCACCCTGTTACGGTGTGACGCTTGATGTTATCAAAGTACTATTCCAGTGTTAGTGATTGACATGATCTCATGGTGTATGGATTAGGGCTACTGCGTATGTGTTTGATGTAGCAATGTAAACTTAATGACTAGATTGTATTGCTATATCTACTTTGGGTGTATGTTTATCATAACATTCTTCTAATGATATGATCCTGTTATTAACAACATCCAGTATCCATGATCAGGAAACCTTGATCATCTATTAATCAACGAGCTAGTTAAATAAGAGGCATTACTAGGAACTTTGCTTTGTTTATTAAACACACATGTATTAATGTTTCCTATTAATATAATTCTAGCATGATAAATAAACATCAATCATAAACTTGTAATAAGATAATATTATTTTATTATTGCCTCTCAGGCATATTCTCTTTACTCTCCCACTTGCACTAGAGTCAATAATCTAGATTACACTGTGATGAATCTAACGCCCATTGAGTTTTGGTGTTGATCATGTTTTGCCCTAGGAGAATTTTAGTCAACAGATCTGCCACATTCACATCTGTGTGTACCTTGAAAATCTTTATATCAATATGCTTGACATGTTCATGAATGGAGTGAAATTGGCGCTTGATATGCTTGGAATTCTTGTGAGACCTTGGCTTCTTGGTATTGGCTATGGCACCATTGTTTTCACAATAGATGACCATTGGGGCAAACTCACTAGGAACCACACCAAGTTTTGATATGAACTCTTTCATCCAAACCGCTTCCTGCGTCGCTTCCGAAGCAACAACATATTCCGCCTCCATCCATGATCCCGCCACAATAGGTTGCTTGGAACTCCTCCAACTCACTAATACTCCATTCATGAGAAATACGTATCCGGATTGTGACTTAGAGGTCATCCGGATTGGTGTCGAAGCTAGCATCGACGTAACACTTTGCGACAAGCTCTTTTTCACCAGTATACACGAGAAACATTTCTTTAGTTCTTCTCAAGTACTGAAATATATTCTTGACCTCTATCTAGCGTTCCAAACCTGGATCAGATTGGTATCTAGTAGTCAAACTAATAACATGTGCCACATCTGGTCTTGTAGACAACATGGAAGACATCATTTCTCTATCTTCTATCATAGCCAGATTTTGAGTATTACTCAATGTCTTGCCTTGCAACATAGGTAAGAACCCTTTCTTACTTCCATCCATTTTGAACTCCTTCAATATCTTGTCAAGATATGTACTTTGTGATATCCCAATTTAGCATCTTGATCTATCTCTATAGATTTTAATGCCTAATATATACGCTGCTTCATCAAGGTCCTTCATTGAAAAACTACTGTTCAAATAATCCTTTACACTCTTCGAAAGTTCTATATCATTTCCAATCAACAATATTTCATCCACATATAAAATTAGAAATGCTACAGAGCTCCCACTTACTTTCTTGTAAATACAAGCTTCTCCATAAGTTTGGACAAATCCAAACACTTTGATGACTTCATCAAAATGGAGATTCAAACTCTGGGATGTTTCCTTCAGTCCATAAATGGATTGCTGAAGTTTGCATACCTTGTTAGCATCTTTATGATCAATAAAACCCTTGGGTTGTATGATACGTTACTAACGTCTCTATAATTTTTGATGTTCCAATCTTGGTTTATATCTACTTTCTTATGTTTTGTCCACACTTTGGAGTATTTTTATACACTTTCTTGGACTAACCTATTAACAAGATGCCACAGTGCTAGCTGCCTGTTTTCTGTTGTTTTTGGTTCCAGGAAAGTCAGAAAATGAATATTCTCGGAATTGGACGGGACAAAAGCCAAAGTCAATATTTCACCGAGGGGGACATGGAGCCAGAAGACAAGATGGAGAGGGGCCAGAGGCCGGCCACACCACCTGGCCGTTCGGCCAGGCCTAGCCCGTGCCAGGGGGTGGTGTGGCCGTCTAGGGCACCCCTCGGCCTCCCCTTTCGCTTATATGTCGCCTCCGATACAGAAACCCTAAGTACTCGATCAAAATTCCACGAAAGAGTCTGTAGCCGCTGTCATCTCCATCCCTACATTGGCAGGGATCTGAAGCTCTTCCCGACACCCTGCCGGAGGGGAGAATTCGCCCTAGAGGCCTTCTTCATCACCATGTCTGCCTACGGTGTGATGCGTGAGTAGTTCATCCCTGGACTATGGGTCCATGTAGTAGCTAGATGGTTGGTTCTTCTCCATTGTGTTATCATGTTTTGATCTTATGAGCTCTGTTCATGATGAAGATCATCTATTTTGAATCCTACATGTTATGTTTGCGGGGATCCGATGGATATTGAGATGCTATTTCAGATTGATTATTGATTCTATTATGTCTTTGTTATTTGTGATCTTGCATGCTCTCCGTTGTTAGTAGCTATCTTGGCCGAGTAGATTCTAGCAACTCCAAGTGGGAGTATTTATGCTCGATAGTGGGTCCATGCCTCTAGTAATCTGGGGAAGTGACAGAAATCTCTAAGGTACTAGATCTGTTGTTTCTACTAGGGAGAAAATAGCAATCCTTTGTTCATAGAACAATCGTATTGTTTACTTTACACATAATGCTTAATGCAATTATCTGTTGCTTGCAACTTAATACTGGAGGGGGTTCAGATGATAACCTGAAGGTGGATTATTAGTCATATATGCAGTTAGATTACGGTCTATGTATAATGTTGTAATGCCTAATCAAATCTCATAGGAGTCAAGATGATTAGTATATGCATGTATGCTTTCTCGATGTTTGTCAATTGCCCCACTATAATTTGTTCACCCAACATGTCATCTATCTTAAGGAGAATCACCACTAGTGAACTATGGATCCCGGTCCTTTCTTTTACCATCAATCTACAATTGTTTACTGTTTTCTGTTTACTTTCTGCAGGCTATTACTATCTTCCACACAATACGTTTAATCCTTTGTTTTCTGCAAAACCAGTGAGATTGACAATCGCACTAAGTTGGGGCAAAGTTATGTGATTGTGTTGTGCAGGATTCCAAGTTGGAAACAATACCTTGGAGGTGTTTCCTTGCTCCTACTGGTTTGATAAACTTGGTTTCATAACTGAGGGAAAACTTGTTGCTATACTCATCATACCTTCCTCTTAGGGTTCCCCAATGAGCTCATCATCTTGAGTAAGCAAGACTTTTTCTGGCGCCATTGCCGGGGAGTCAAGGACATCAAGTCCCTCATAACCAATCTCTTTACTTTTTTATTTTTGTTTTGCTGTTTATTTTATGCTTTGCTTGCTTGTTTCTTTATCAAAAACACACAAAAAATAGTTGTACTAGTTTGCTTCTTTATAAAAACATAAAAAAAATTAGGTCTTTCTACAGTTGTTACCTCTTTCTTAGCTCACTATGTTGATCCCTAAGTTCACCCTGAGAGACCTTTCAATAGGTAGGGGCTCTATAATTGGAAAAGATAATATTGAAGAATTCTTTAATCATGTTAGCAAGCATGAGGTTACTGAGGATAGATCCATTGCAGAACTTGCTCCACACTATGAAATTGCTGCAGCTTCTTTATTTCACATGTTGGAAGCTAGGTTTGTTAACCTTAACCCCTTAATGCAAGTAATGTTTCTTAAACTTAAAGAAATTGAGGACCCTAAAAAGAGGGATTTCATTCTGGAAACTTTGCTTAAGGAAGCTAGAAAAGTCTTTGAATGTTTTAATATGCTAGGCTCATGTGTAGATGTTATTGGTACATGAGAGAAGATGGGCAAAACCGAACCTAATGGGGAGGAAATTAAGATACCAATACCCATTAAACTTGTACCAATGCATGAAGCCTTAGAAAAGAATTTTGATTGGATTGTTCCTGAAAACCCATTTGATGAAAATAGTGAACCCAAGAACATTAAGAGAGGATCCTATAGAACTTTTTTGGATGAGATACCTTGCCTTGTTGGAGATATTTTTGGTATCAATCTTAATGCTTCTTCATTTGAGAATACTTGATTCCTTTCTTGCTTCTTATGCCTAACTTAAAGGCGTTAAAGAAAAGTACTTATTGGGAGATAACTCAAAAGTTTTAGTTGAGTCTTGGAAGTTATTGCTTCAGTAATAATATCTCCTTATCCTTTTTATTTGCTTTTTGTGCCAAGAGTAACCTCTAATGAGAGAGAAGTAATGCTTGGGAAAGTTGCTGTCTCGAAACAGATTTTTGTGCTTCGCTGTAAAAATTCGTGTAAAATATCTGTACGTCAGTTTGAGCTGTAATGTTTTGTGCTTCTGCCCCAAGTTGTTATCCAACTTTCGTCACTTCGACACTTTTCGATTTGAGCAACAGACGATCTTCGAGAAAATTGGTTTTTACCTGCTGGTATGTTTTGATAGATTTCTGCCATTATTTACATTTGCTTCTTGTTGATTACTTTTTAGGTTCTTTTTGGGAAATTGAGATTTTTGAGGGAAGTACTACAGTAGCTTGTGTTTTAATGGAAGTTTTATTTGTGTTGGAAATGAACCCAAAGACTTATTATCTTGAGTACACTAGTGTTGCTAATAAAGATTGTGTGAAGTTTTGTATGAAGGAAAAATTTCAGGTGTATGGAAAGAATGATGTAATGAGATGAAGAATGGACTAAAGCTCAAGCTTGGGGATGACACGGGTGTCACCCCAAGAAATATCCAAGAAGTACAAGCATCAAAGTTTGGGGATTCCCAAGGCATCCCCTTCTTCATCAATAAAAATCTCAGGTTTCATCCAAACACTTCATTTTTTCTTGTTTCATGCACAGTTGTGTTGTTCTTGGAGCGTCTTTGTTTTTTGTTTTTGGTTTTCTTAGTTTGTTTGAATAAATTGGTTGGACCCCCTCATTCATACATTAGTTTTCAAATAAGTTTGGTTTGGATTGGAAAAGAGTAGGAAATGTTCATGCTTAAGTGGTAAAAGGAGCTTGTTTTTGACTGTGGCCTATGCTTTGTCGTGTCATACTTGATATTGTTTTGGCTTTATGCTTAGTGATTTTTTCTATAGCATGACATGTTATAAACAATTGAGATTTCTTAATGTGCCTTGAAAGAATCATGCGTTGTTTTAGCATATTAAAGCATAGTATTGTGGTATTCTCCTTTGATGCTTTATTTCGGTTGACTTGGCGCATGCTCACACCATGATAAGACTATACCAAGTCACCATACCCTCTATGATCCTTTAGTTTTCGACTTGTAATATCATTTATGCTTTAATTAATCATGTTTTGTCGCTTTGCATGATTATGGCCATTATTGCTCTCTTAGTTGGTTGCTCCCAGTATTTTGCTAGCCTCCATAACAAAGTATGAGTTCCACTCATGCATCCAACTCCAAATAAAACCAAGTTATTCCAAAGAGTCCACCATACCTACCTATTAGCATTTTCTATTCCAAGTGTATTCATGTTTTTATATACCTTCCGAATTAAACTTGTTATGTGAAAATTACTGATTAAAGCTCTCACAAACTTGATGGCACACTTTACTTTTCTTGCCGTAATAAACTTGAACCATTGTGTCATCTATGTTGTATATTCTTGCACTTATACATTGGGAATTAGCAGAACCATGTTGTTATGGGGAACACTTTCAACATTGCACTTGTACATTGTACCTAGTTGATATGATGCTCTTTTGTCTATGGATGTCGTCGGTGTGAAATGAAAGGGGAGCTTGTAAGTCCATGGAGTTATGTATGTGTGTTAGAGAAACGCCTGAGCCGCTAGTCGAATCCATGCCTAATCATGGTGGAAACCTGCAGCGTAACCATAATGAGCAATCTATGAAGCATTCTTCTTATAAAAAAGAGATAGAGATTGAGAAAAAAAGAGATGAGAAAAGGGAAAGAGAGAAAAAAGCACCATTTTCCCGTGGTAAATAAAAATATTGCTGAGACGCTCGTTGTCTGCTTGCCTTGTCATTTTGATATAGGGATTCTTCCATATCATCGGGCAAGGAGTACCTCGTTGCCGGTTCTCTATGATACACATGTACTTACTATGACAAGAACTTGCTGGTAACTAAACTTGAGTAGCATGAGGAGCGGCCCTCGTATTCAAGGGACATGAGATTGCCAACTTATACTTTGTTAAGCATATACTCCATAGTTTGTTCACTTTAACCTTAATCACTTCAAGATGCTTATGATAGGGGCAATGAGAGCTGAAAGCTAATAAGTACCATAATTTTTGGAATCTCTTTATGAAACTTGAATCCCTGCTACCTTCTATGAAGGCCTTTCTTTTAATTTTATGTTTAGTCTCCATCTTCTATCTTTATGCACCAATTGAGAGAGCATAGTGACCATTCTTAGTTTAATGTGCATTGTCCCAAGACTTGTTGATTGATGCATAACTTTGATATTGCTTGTTCTTAAACTACTTGTATCTAGTCACCCTTATGAACTTTGAAGGTGTCCTATGCATTTATGTTTTGCTACACTATGAGGGACAAGCTGAATACCATTCTTATTATGTTTTCTTTATGTGAAACAAACATCTTGCAAAGCATTGTTATTCATGAATCTTTTGTTTGTGCCTTTTCATGTTACAACATAGTTGCTATGTCTTATTGTTAGAACTATATCTTTTATGCTATGTTAAAGTTCTATGATCCCAGGTATCAATGTTTTAAAAATACTTTGATCAAGTTTATGATGGTGCATGTCACCTAAAAAATTATTCTTTATTTTTATCACTTACCTACTCAAGGACGAGCAGGAGTTAAGCTTGGGGATGTTGATACGTTGCTAATGTATGTATAATTTTTGATGTTCCATGCTTGTTTTATATCTACTTTCTTATGTTTTATCCACACTTTCGAGTATTTTTATACACTTTCTTGGACTAACCTATTAACAAGATGCCACAGTGCCAGCTGCCTATTTTCTACTGTTTTTGGTTCCAGGAAAGTCAGAAAATGAATATTCTCGAAATTGGACGGGACAAAAGCCAAAGTCAATATTTCACCAAGGGGGACACAGAGCCAGAAGACGAGACAGAGAGGGGCCAGAGGCCGGCCACACCACCTGGCCACGCGGCCAGGCCTGGCCCACGCCAAGGGGTGGTGTGGCCGCCTAGGTCACCCCCTCGGCCTCCCCTTTCTCCTATATATCGCCTCCGATACAGAAACATGAAGTACCCGATGAAAATTCCACGAAAGAGTCTATAGCCGCCGTCATATCCATCCCTAGATCGGGAGGGGTCTTAAGCTCTTCCCAGCACCCTATCGGAGTGGAGAATTCACCCTGGAGGCCTTCTTCATCACCATGCCTGCCTCTAGTGTGATGCATGAGTAGTTCATCCCTGGACTATAGGTCCATGTAGTAGCTAGATGGTTCGTTCTTCTCCTTTGTGCTATCATGTTTAGATCTTGTGAGCTTCGTTCATGATCAAGATCATCTATTTGTAATCCTACATGTTGTGTTTGCGGGGATCCGATGGATATTAAGATGCTATTTCAGATTGATTATTGATTCTATCATGTATTTGTTATTTGTGATCTTGCATTATCTCCGTTGTTAGTAGCTATCTTGGCCGAGTAGATGCTAGCAACTCCAAGAGGGAGTATTTATGCTCGATAGTGGGTTCATGCCTCTAGTAATCAGGGGAAGTGACATAAATCTCTAAGGTACTAGATGTGTTGTTGCTACTAGGGAGAAAACAGCAATCCTTTGTTCGTAGAACAATCATATTATTTACTTTACACATAATGCTTAATGTAATTATCTGTTGCTTGCAACTTAAAACTGGAGGGGGTTCGGATGATAACCTGAAGGTGGATTATTGGTCATAGATGCAGTTGGATTATGGTCTATGTATAATGTTGTAATGCCCAATCAAATCTCATAGAAGTCAAGATGATTAGTATATGCATGTATGCTTTCTCGATGTTTGTCAATTCCCCCGCTGTAATTTGTTCACCCAACATGTCATCTATCTTAAGGAGAATCGCCACTAATGAACTATGGATCCCGGTCCTTTCTTTTACCATCAATCTACAACTGTTTACTGTTTTCTATTTACTTTCTGCAAGCTATTACTATCTTCCACACAATACGTTTAATCCTTTGTTTTCAGCAAAACCGGTGAGATTGACAACCTCACTGAGTTGGGGGAAAAGTTCTGCGATTGTGTTCTGCAGGATTCCAAGTTGGAAACAACACCTTGGAGGTGTTTCCTTGCTCCTACTGGTTCGATAACCTTGGTTTCATAACTAAGGGAAAACTTGTTGCTATACTCATCATACCTTTCTCTTGGGGTTCCCCAACGAGCTCATCATCTTGAGTAAGCATTGTACCATGTACAACTCTTTCTCAATGTTTCCATTAAGGAACACGGTTTTCACATCCATCAACCAAATTCCATAGTCAAAAAATGCAGCAATTGCTAACATAGCCCTAACTGACTTCAGCATCTCTACGGCAGAGAAATTCTCATCATAGTTAACTCCTTGAATTTGTTAGAAACCTTTTACAATAAGTCAAGCTTTATAAATGGTCACAATATTGTTAGCATCAGTTTTCTTCTTGAAGATCCATTTATTCTCAATAGCCTTATGGTCGTGAGGTAGGTCCACCAAGGTCTAAACTTGGTTTTCATACATGGATCCTAATGGCCTGCAAGTGCACATGTTCGTCAGAGAATGTTTTCACAGAAGTATTAATTCCAGTTTTTATATCAATCCCAACAAGGAGCCTAGGAAAGTGTTTTTTTGTGCGGTGTTTCTGTCGCGCCCAAGGTGTCATAGGTCTTGAGTGAATTTACCGCAAAGGTTGATGGTGGAAGTGGTGAGTAAAAGATAGAGGAACTTGCTTAGGAAATAAGTAAATTTCATAAAAGTAAATATGTGAAAGGTGTGTAAAGGTCCTGCAGATGAGAAGTTAGGCACGGAGAGAATCAGTTCATGGTGATAGTGAAAGTGCCAAATGGAATAAGCGGAATAAGTGATAATGGTAATTCTTATTTATAAGTGAGTAGGCAAGAAACCCATATACCGACTAGGATTCCTCATGGCCAATTCTTCCCAATCCCAATGATCCATCTGCATGTTACCACGACCATGGTCAGCACATTAATTAAGGTCTTTCGACCATATCAAGGCTTTAATATTGGTGGTTCCTTGTTGTCCTCGAGTAGTGCTAGCTCTTCTTTGATATTGGCTGTGTCACTCGGGGGTCGCCGAATTACTAGCATACAAGTTCATACCTATGAGATCTTTGGATCATGTTACCTGGGCCCTTAATCACTCTCACTGTTTAAATAAACATTACAACAATCACAAATAGGTGGAATTAAAGGGGGCACATCACATCTCACCAATCCCCTACATCTCCCACGCCGATGGGGATTTACTCAGACATGAGAGAAAGACAAATCAAAGGCATAATTGTATTACAAATAGAAATCATCTCAAAGTTATTATAGCAAACCACAATAGCAATTAAAGATCTAATCAAATACAAATCATAGGTAGATCAAAGTATCAAACCCTAATACTACAAGTTCCAATCTCTCTCTCTAAGTAATGATGGAATGATGGCGGAGTGTGTGGTTTTGAGGTTGAAGATCGTCGGGGAATAAGGTGAAGTTCTTCTCCTCTTTCAGATCCGATCTCCCCCTCTAGATGGCTTGCGGTGGCTGTAACTTCTGTTCTGTGGTTCTTCTCGTCTCTCCTCCTTTATAAAAGTTGCTTGTATTGATATAAGGAAGGCGCCGGTGGGTAGTACGGGCAGGCGTTACGAGCGCACCCCGATCGTACCAGTGGTCGTTATGCATACTAGACACCTCCAATGAAAGTGGCTCCAATTGGGGATTTGCTTATTCTGGTGTAATTATCCCATAGATGCTATTAGATCTTCAATAAATGTTCATTGCCTGAAAACCATCACAAGAAACCAAGGATTCGCTAATTATGACATTAACATTAGTGGAAAGGGTCAATCTTCAGTGAAATCCGGCAATAAACAAGCGGAAAACCAATGGTAAAAAGTGATGAAATTTAGAGCTATTAGATCCTATTTATGATTGCATGGTTTCTATCCATTTGTTGGAATACGGACTCACCATCGCTTCTTCATAAGTCGCAGGGTCATCATTTCCATCTACATGAAATTCATGACAAGATCAGCGTATTGTTCAGGAGCTACACGTGTCCTAGTTGACCTGTAAGGTTCAGTAGTATTCTCTTTCAGAGTTTCATGATCATTATCATTAGGTCCCACTTCATTTGATGAAGTTAAAAGCGGAACATTTTTCGACGTTGCACCACTCACCGTTTTTGATGGAGCACAATTCGCCATTCCATGAAGAGAAGGTTTAATAACCTCATCGAGTTCTACCTTCCTACTTACCATACCTTTCGAGAGAAACTCCTTCTCTAGAAAGGATCCATTCTTGTCAAAGAAAACCTTGCCTTCGGATCTATGATAAAAGGTATACCCAATTGTTTCCTTAGGGTATCCTCTGAAGATGCATTTTCCGCTTTGGGTTCGAGTTTATCAGGTTGAAGTTTCTTCACATAAACATCGCATCCCCAAACTTTTAGAAATGATAACTTAGGTTTGTTCCCAAACCGCTATTCATACAGTGTCATTTCCACGGATTTAGATGGAGTCCTATTTAAAGTGAATGCGTATGTTTCTAGTGCATATCCCCAAAATGACAATGGCAAGTCTTTGAGCGACATCATTGACCAAACCATATCTAATAATGTATGATTACGGTGTTCTGACACACCATTTTGCTGTGGTATTTTGGCAGGTGTTAGTTGTGAAACTATTCCACATTGTTTCATGCGTATGCTAAACTCATAACTTAGATATTCACCTCCATGATCGGATCGCAAAAATTTAATATTTCTATTACAATGATTTTCCATTTCACTCTAAAAGTTCTCGAACTTTTCAAAGATTTCAGACTTGTGTTTCATCAAATAGATATACCCATATCTACTCAAATCATATGTGAAAGTAACAAAACAACGATAACCTCCGCGTGCCGACACACTCATTGGTCCACACACATGTGAATGCATGATTTCCATTAATTCACTCGCTCGTTCCATAGAACCAAAAAATAGGCTTCTAGTCATCTTGCCCATAAGGCATGGTTCACATGTCTCAAATGATTCATAATCAAGTGATTCCAACAATCCATCAGAATAAAGTTGTTTCATGCATTTTACACCAATATGACCTAGGCAGTAGTGACATATATATGCAACATTATCATCATTCAATTTGATTCTTTTGGCATTCACATTATGCATATGTGTATTACTACAAACAAGATCCGAAAGAAATAAATCTTTCCTCACATGAGCATGAGAATAAAAGATATTATTCATATAAATGGAACAACCATTGTTCTTGGATTTAAACGAATAACCTTCTTGCAATAAACACGATCCAGAAATAATGTTCATGCTCAACACAGACACTAGATAAAAATTATTTAGGTTTATGACTAATCCCAGCGGTAAATGAAGTGGCAGCGTTCCTATGGCAATCACATCAACCTTTGATGCATTGCCGACCCACATCGTCGCTTCATCCTTGGCTAGTTGACACTTGTTCTGTAATCCCTGTTTTGAGTTACATATATTAGCAACTGAACCATTATCAAATACCCAAGTGCTACTACGACTACTAGTAAGGTACACATCAATAACATGTATATCGTATATACCTTTATTCATTTGTCGGCTTTCTTGTCAGCTAGATACTTGGGTTAATTGTGTTTCTAGTGCTCTGTATTATTGCAATAAATCACTCAGTTTCAGGCTTAGGGTCATTCTTGGTCTTCTTCTCAAGCACGACAACATACTTGCCACCCTTCTAGAAGTTAACCTTCTTCTTGCCTTTCTTGAAACTAGTATTCTTATTCACCATAAACACTTGATGCGCCTTTTTGATCTCCACTTTAGCAGTTTTGATGTAGCCCAACACACGGAAATCACCATTGGCCCACATCATGTCACGCCAACCTTTCTTACCACGGTGAACTCATTCCATCTCTTCTGTTCCTTTGGTCATCACATGAATGAGATCCTACTTGATTCAAATGCATGTTGTATGACTAGGCCCATGTTCCCGTTGCCAAGAGGAGTAGACAAGGATGCCCTGGAGCCAAGACCCCTAAGAAATAGGCTTACCCTAAAGATGATGGTATTACTCTAATATATCTAGATCTCTTACTTTTTGTTATAAGGATTGAATAGATTGAAGGTGTTGGGAAGAATAGAATATATAAAGGTTTACATAGATGAGGATTTTTTTTTGAGCTTTGATGCTCCAAAGTACTAGAGAATTGGCTAGCATATGTGATGATAGATTGAGAATGACTAGACTAGATAGATTAATATAGAATACATCTGGTTCATTGTTCACTGAGGATGTATTTGTGTTATGGTTCAGTTTTACTCACGAATGTCACTTCTACCTTCCTAAGATAGAGTATTAGCAAAGGTCACATCAAAGTTTATAACACTCAACTTGATGACTTAAGTCTAACTCATCAACTTGAGTGAAACTTTAATCACTTTGACAAGTTCTAATAAAAAGTTTTTAATTTTCCCATATTTTACATTCATGGATGCAATGCACACTTTTATGCTCTACCCATTTCGTCTCTCTTAAACTAGAGGATATTACATAAATATAGAACTAAAACTAGACATAACAAATACTATATTGATCTTAGAGATTAGCATGTCGTTGTGGTGTGGTTTATGCTCCTCTTTATGATCTTCGTCATCAATTGATTGTTCTTCATATCATGGCCAATCCTTTATGTTGATGAGCTAGCTCCTCCTGGTGGTTAGCTTATCCCGTCCTTCTTATGGTAAGCCTCCTCCTCCTTGCCTCTTGACCTGAGAACCGGGGCTCTAGGTGATCATGGTGGCAGTGTGGTGTTGGGTGTTATTTTGGTGATGAACTGGGAAGACTGGCGGTGTTTTTCATGGTGTTGTGGTAGACTCGGGTGGGAGTGATCATGTGGAGCACTGAGTAAGCTCTTGGGTTGTGACTTTGTGAATCCTTTTATGTGATGGTTCCTTTCTCTGCTATGTTGAAAACACATCTATTGCATGTAGTGTGTGAGTTTCTTGGTAACTTGGAGACTAACTGGATAGGTTTCCACACTCCTGTGAATCAGCTCGACTGAATTTTTGGTATTATATTTTGTTATTCCTTTTCTCATGCTTCCAAGCGTGTTTCCAATTGGTTGTGACAGAAATGACTGTTTGTGAGTGGCTAATCATGATATATGTTCATGTAGCTCAAAACTTAATCTATTTAGCTGATTATTGCTAAGATAGATTAATGTTTTATTTGGATCTTATTTTTAGTTAAACTTAGCTAGTACCAGAGGGTACCATAGCTATCCCTTTTTACTTTTATGGGGTTTCTATTTTCGTGCCCCTGGTTCGTTAGTTGTACTCAGTTTTCCTCAGCCGCTTAGTTTTTCCTCACTTTTGCCCTCCCTCCATTCTGAAACCATCACATGCGCTCGGATGGGGGGATGTCGTCAGGTCAAAGGCTTGACCGTTACATGCTGACCGGTGGGACCACGTTGGGGCGGGTCCGTTGATCATTACGTTACGTCGCCTCGACCGTTACATGCTGATAGGTGGGGCCAGGATACACAGCGGACCAACCATCCATCTCTCGCTGATTATGGGGATGTGGTGTGGGACCATGTGGAGCGCGTTTGGTGGTTACGTGTGCCCTGTCGCCTAAATTGGAAGTTTTCGTTTTTGTTATTTTTATGATTGGCCTTTTTAAGAGAGCCTTTCCCCTCTCTCTCGCTAACAGTTGTGCTTTTTTGTACAAAAAGATAGCAAATCTAGAGCAGCTTCTCTCGTCATTCATTGTTCCTTTTGGCCCTCATTTTCCCTAATCTGGTAGCAAATCTAACTAGCACCATAAATAAATTCAGTAAACAGAGCATATGTAGATAAAGCAGCTAATATAGGTTATATAGTACGGTACTTAACGAGGTTCGGCAATTAGGATGCTCACCAGCAGCAGCGAACAAGTTCAACAGAAACAAGACAAAATAAGCTACTTTACAACAGCAGCAGATCAGTGGCCCCTCATGGCCTCTGCCAGGAGGGCCTCCGCCTCCTCCCTATGGCGCCTCCTCCACTTCTTGCTGCCTAGTCCCTTGACCTTGGGCGACTTGGTATTGATCGGGGGCATGCGACCTTCCTCGATAGCCACCTTCTAGAGGTCGCGGAGGTGAAGACCGAGCGTCTGGTGCTTGTCTATGAATCCGTGGATATTCACGGACTCGCCGCAGGTCCTCACGTCCTCGGCATGCTTCACAAGGGAGTTGAAGTCCGTGGCATGGAGCCTCCTGGTGGAGCAGAAGGGGCACCTGTACACGTTGTCGGTGAAGAAGTTGTTGTACTGGCCGGACTTCAGCCTCCTCAACACATGACGAGTCTTTGTGTCCTTGGACTCGTCGTCGCTACGGATGTCGTTGCTATCCTCTTGTTGAAAAAAATAGTAGAGTGCAATAAGGACATGATTGGGATACTTCGATTATCGAGATTGACTGTTTGCATAAATTAACTGATTGAGATCTCCTGATTATTCCCCAAATCTCAAACCAAATCAAATACTGATCCCAACTACAAACAGGGGGGTTCAAATACGAACATGGGGATTCATTGAAATACGAGATCTAACACAAGAGGATTAGCTACTATAAAAATACGAACAGTCGAGCTCAAATAACATACGATCTAGCATCCAACGATGGGAACGGGGGAAGAACAAGGGAAGGGAGAAAACCTTGGTTATCTCCAACCATGGGTCAGCGATATTGGTGTCGTAGGGGTTCTCCGGCCTTATGTAATCAACCTTCTCATAGGGGTCCCAACCGAGCGGGATCTGCTCAAGACCGACGGGGGGCTCCTCGCCGGCGGCTACGGCGGATGCGGGGACAGGGACAGCGGCTGCCTTTGATGCCTGGATGTGGGCATGTACGGGGATGGGGGCCTCCTTGCTAGCGGCCTTGGAGGCGCCGATGGCCACCGCGCCGTTCTTCTCCATTGCCGGCGTGGTTGGGGTTTTCTTGGGGGTTTGCAGAAGGTGATGGGACAGTGGAGACAATTGAGTGAGCGAGTGAGTGATGAGTGAGAGTGAGAAGGCCTCTATTAAAGGAGAAGGGAAGCACCATTTCGTTGTACCACCGTGCACCGCGTATGCTACTACACCGTGCACGACCACACGTGTCCGCTACCGCCTCGTGCACCGCACACGCGTACCATGAGTCACGTTTTTTCCCTCGTGTCTAACCCTGGCGACTTAGTTGTGCTCAGTTTTGCTCTCGAGTGTAACACTGGCAGTTTGGTTATACTCAGTTTTTCCCTCCAATACTAACACTGCCGTGTGCAATATACTCAGTTTTACCCTCCGGTGGCTGGTCAACAGAGAGTCAACAAATAAGTTTTAGCTAGCTAATTGAGTCATTTTATGCACAACAAATTTAAAAAGAGCAAATCATAGTGGCATCTACCCAGGGAGTCTTATTATGTGACCTGCCATCATAAGAAATGTATATAAACCAAGTTTTCACCAAAATCACCACTTCTCAAATCACCTATCTATGAAGGTTCATGGCTTTCTAGTCAAGCCTCTTCCCAAAACATCCCTCCCCAAAACATAGTTTGTCTGAATGAGGCAATAATTGTCAAACTGGTGTATATTTGAATAGTAAATAGTTTGATGTGTGCCAAGATGTATTTTATTGTATAAAAGACGCAATTTTTATTTTTAAATCTTTTTCTATTTTCTTTTTAATCCATTTGTCAGTCCTGCCCTTAGTTTTTAAGTTCTACTCAGTTTTGCCCTTGGTTCTAAGTGCTACTCAGTTTTCCTCTCTCTTAGTATCAATCTCTCGCACATGTGCTCATCTTCACTGCTACGCTCTAATTAGTTGAGACAGTTGTCACACGGATTGTGCCCACCAACCGTTGATCCTATGTGACTAGCGGACAGGATAATCCCTATATCTGTCGGGAGGCACCCCTCTATCCATATAAAATAACGAGTTTGTCACCGGTACTTTAACTCTAAAAATAAATGAACTTGAATATAATTTGAAGGGAACATGTTCAAAGGTGTATAATTTGTGCATTACATTCCACTCTATGAAAATAATAATCTCTCAAGATTTTCTTAGCACAACATTATCGAGTATTAAGTGTAATTTTAAAGAGTTCAAATGTGGATAATTTTCGTAGATGCAAGTTTATGCATTACATTCCACTCTATGAAAATGGGGGGGGGTGATAATCTCTCAAAATTTTGCTAGCACATCATTATCTTGTTATTAAGTGCGATTTTACAGTGTTCAAAGATTTAAAATTTCCGTATACACAAGTTTATGCATTATATTTCACTCCATGAAAATGATAAATGATCAGGATTTTCTTAGCACGGTATTATCATGATCTAAGTTCGATTTTAAAGAGTCCAAAGGTGTATAATTTTCGTATATGCAAATTTATGCAGTACATTCCACTCTATTAAAATAATAATCTCTCAAGATTTTCTTAGCACAACATTATCATGTATTAAGTGTGATTTCAAAGAGTTCAAAGGTGTGTATATTTCGTATATGCAAGTTTATGCATTATATTCTACTCTATGAAAATAGGAGAGAAAATAATAATCTCTCAAAATTTTGTTAGCACATATTATCACGTATTAAGTGTGATTTATAAGTGTTCAAAGGTTTATAATTTTCGCATATGCAAGTTTGTGCATTACATTCCACTCTATGAAAATGATAATCTCTCAAGATTTGCTTAGCACGACATTATCACGTATTAAGTACGATTGTAAAGAGTTCAAATGTGTATAATTTTGTATACTCAAGTTTATGCATTATATTTTACTTCATGGAAATGATAAATGATCAGGATTTTATTAGCGCAACATTATCATGTCCTAAGTGCGATTTAAAAGAGTTTAAAGGTGTATAATTTTCGTATATGCATTATATTTCACTATATGAAAATGAAGCTAGACAAAGGCGCGAGCGCGGGGCTGGCTCGGGGTCCCATCTTGCAACACCAACTTGGATAAGTTGTAGGTCCGACGCTCACGTGGATAAGCTATGGGTTCGGCACTCACGTGGATAAGCTGTGGTCCGATGCTGATCTGGATAAGTTGAGAGAGGTGTCCACTACGGCAATTGACTGATTGTGGTCCCACTTGTCAGCATGTAATGACAAGCGTACACTAGGGACCCGACAGAACACGGCCCTACTCGTCAGCATGTAATGGCGAGGGTCCACTACGGGACCCGGCTGAACGCGGTCCCACTTATCAGCACGTAATGGCAAGGCTGACTGACGGCGAGTTTCAGACCATGTGAGTGTTTCGTTAAAGGAGATAGACAAAAGTGAGAAAAAACTAAGCGGCTGGAGAAAACTAAGTAGAAATAACGAACCGAGGGTACGGAAATAGGAATCCCTACGGATATTCACTTCGGCTCGCAGGTACAAATACACCCATTGTGAGAAAATATTTTTCGAAATGTCAAAAAAAAAAATATCTGCATATACATTTTAATATTTTATGTTTGTTCACAAGTTTTTAGGATGAAAGAACATTTTACTATTCACGTGACATTTTTTGTCTTTTTTATACACGACACATAAAATATCGTTTCGTCCGAAAACTTGTGAACCAACATAAAATGTTCGAATGTATATGTAATTTCTTTTTGAATTTTTTGATATTTCGAAAAATGTTTTTCTATAATGATGCATTTGCACCCGCGGGCCGAATTGCCACCTCCAAATCTCTACTTTTATTTTATTGGAAACCTTTATTGGTTGACTTGTCTCTCATATGCCTCTCTTAAATTAAGTGTATAATAAAAATTGATTGATGTCCTAAATGTTGCCTTCTAGTGCTAGGTTGTGAAATTTAGGAGTTCTTCCTAAATTCCTAGAGGGAAATCATGTCGGCGCCTTCTCCGTCCGAGTTGGTGAACGGTTCATTCCTTCTACAGTTGCTCTATATAAGAGCAAAAACAGAAAAGCGTCCAAGCACACGTGGACATTCAATTCATCTAAAAAAAGACTTAATTTAACGGTCTGGCATAGCAGCGGTTTGTGCGCAGGATGAAATACCAGAACGTTTGTTCCTTTTACTGCGGAGGTGTATCGGTAAATTCTTCATAAAATAGTACTTTACGTAATGTATTTTGAATATCCTTTTTTTCCAAAATTCTCCCCCATTCATACTCTCACAAAACCGAAAAGAATGTCGATTCAAGAAACAATTCAAACCGGCATAATCAGTTGAAGAGCTGTACGACTGGAAGATTCTTTCGGAGAATTAAAGGCGAGGATATTGGAATGTTGGCGTCTCCAAGCTGTGCCAACTGATTGATCGATGCTGCTGACTGGTGCACCACCCTGCAAAGAGCTAGTACGGGTTTTTTAGGGTGTGGAGTTAGATGATCAATTAACATCGATATAAAGTGCCACCGTACAGCTACTGTTGGGAGACCAGTATGATGACATCCCACACAAACTAACTAATAATGTGTCACCCTCGAAACAAAAACGAATAAATGAATCAACGATGGGGAGGTCAATTTTGTGCTATGCGGATTTGGGATTATATTAAATTTTGGATGGGTCTTTAGGATATCTCCACCTAGCCGACTAAAACGGCCGTCCCAAACGGTTTGTTTCTGTTCGTTTGGGTCGGGCCGCGGTCGTTTTGGATCGTGGTTCGGCCTGTCCGGTTAGCCGCGTCCAGCGGAGTGACCCGTTTGTTTGTGCCTGGCCAACATGATGAGGGAATTTTTTTTAAAAAAATTCAGACAATCCGCGCTCAAACTGGCTAAGTTCGTACATATTCATATATAATTTACAATCAAAATATAAAAAACTAAATCTAACCTAGCCCTAACTACTGATCCCCGCCGCCAGGGCCGCCAAGTCCATCTAAAGGTCGAGTTTGATGTACTCCGGGGACACTTAGGTGTGCCGGTGGTAGGGCCGGAGTAGGCGCGGGTGCGGGCTCATCAATCACCTTCCCAGGCCACGCTGACCATGCATCCGTCTCCTCCGGCAGGGTCGGAGCAGCCCATCCCGGCAGCGGCGACGGTGGAGGCAGCTGCGCGTTTGCCTGCGCCACCAGGCCGATGAGCTGGATGGCCTCTTGGTAGACGCTCCACAAGGCGTCCTCGTCCTTCACGCTGGCCACAATGGCCTGCTCGGTGAAGGCGTCCTCGTCGTAGCCCCGCGCCAGATGCTCCTGGTACTCTGGGGGCAGGTGCACGGCGACGGCTGCGACAGTATCCACCTCCTCCTCCTTGACGACGATGTTTGTCATCATCACCGATGCTGAGCTCGTTGTCGGAGTGGTTGACGACGTTGTCGTCGTCGGGATTGAAGGCGGGGACGTCTTAGACATGCCACGGCTTGAACTCTCCGCGGAAGGCGCTCGCACGCCGCGCTGTGTGTTCCCAGGCAAGGAACTCCTTCCAGAAGCACCTTGTTCTGGTAGGCGCAATCCCACCGGCGCGCCGGTGGGAGCTTGCGGACGCGCCGTGTGATCTCCTCCAGCCCCTTGCCCTCCTTGGGCGTGGGCGGTACCTACTCCCGGTTGAGTTGCCAGCCCATGGGGAGGGAGACATCATGGTGGGCGATGCCTGCTCCCTCCCTCCGTCGCCGCTCGCACTCCGCCAGGCGGAAGTAGCGACGATCGCGACGAGGCTCCTCCACCTGGCGCTCGGTGGGGAGGTGGGCGAAGTCTTGCGGCCGCCGCGGCGATGAAACGACCCCGCGAAGGAAGGCTGGCTGGCCAAAAGAGACAGGAGCCCCCTAACTGTGCCGGCCGCTCGAAGTGGATCCGCTCGACTCGTGGTTATTCTTGGTCTTCTTGAACCATCCTGGCTTCTTCATCGTTGGCGGTGGCCGCGGCGGAGGCGCTAGGAGTGGGTGAATCTGGCGATTGCGAGAGGTGGGGAGTGCGGTAGCGACGGGCGCAAGGACCGGCTTTATAGCCCCTTCTCATGCGAACGCGCGTAGATTCTTGCGCCTTTGCCTTCAATGTCAGGGCGGGAACTCAGATGCTGTCCCGTCGGTCAGGGTGTCGTCTCGTCGGTATTGATGGCTGTCAACACCCGGATTTTAATCCCAGATGCATGTTATGTCATACATCGCAATTCCAGGATTACCATTTTTGCGAGAGATAACATATTGGACATCACAGTACATCATCCATTACAAACCATAATAAGGTCTTACACAAATAAAGGATCTTATGATCCAGTCTTAGTACAAACAAGCATCGGAATAATAAGTGTAGCGCGGGATCCATCTTCAGTGTCACATGCAATGCTGACGATGGGAGATGATCCTAGTTGTTGTATCCGTCCTGCTGTCCTTCTTCCGGATAGTCCTCCTCACAGTTTGGCCACGGGAATATCCATGGACAAAGCCATGAGTACTCTTTTAGTACTCGCAAACTATCACTAACAAGTAATGTAGTCCTAGTAGGAATGCTAAACTCTAAGTTTATTTGCAAAAGCAAATTCGAAACCTAAGCTGAGTTCAGAAGTAAAGAAAGCTAATTTAAGGTTCTAAAGCACTTAAGTGGGAAACTAGTTTTCATGTTCACAACTTTGTTGTAGTCAAGTCAAGTCACAAATCATTTCATAAGTCATTTTGAAAACATCTGACGATGGAACAGTATGGCCACTCTAACTATCCATGACCGCGGACGCGGCTATTCGAATAGTTTGACACTCTGCAGAGGTGGTACACTTTCACCACAAAATTCGATACATCCGTCAGGGATAACCCTGAATCAATCATACTTAGTATGCGGATAATCAATTATAACCTTTCAATTACACACCCTAGTATAGGCACCTCCCCTATGAGCTTGGCCTCCCAGCCATGGCCATCTGCCATCCTGGGCACTACATAGGTGGACATCATCAAGAGGTAGCCTCATCTCAAACGTCTTTTGCGAGGGAACCCATACTAATGCATATAAACTTCCGGTTAATCCTTACCCAATTCAGGTATTGTGGTTGTATGGTAAAATTGGAATGGTATCGCATCCGAACCCAACCATCAGTTTTTAAAAGGGCTAAGGCTCATGCCTCAACATTTTCATCATCATAAACCTTTTGTGTTTCTCAACACATGTCAAAACATCTCAGTAGAATGACTCATCATTCTAAGGTTTTCATAATCATTTTCACCAAGTAGCCCCATATAAAGTGATCAAGTTTTATGATTAGCACTAGCCACTAAGATTAAGAGTGCTCACTAATGAGGGGTGCTAATCTTCAATCTCATGCCATAGAATGACATATAAGCATAACTAGATAGGTCAAGTTTTACACTCTTTATGCTATCTATAATAAAGATAAAGAACTTTAGTAAAGTAAAAGAAAGAAAAGCTTGCAAGTAAAACTTGGGATGGGCATAAATCAAAAATGGTATAACCAAAGCATGCTTAAGGCATTTTGCTTAGGTTATCAAGCTTGTAAGTGTTAGCTTGCATTGTTAATGATGGCTTGCAAGGAATAACTTGCATGGTTAACTTGTATAATGCTAGCTTGCCTTGGTTGGTCCAGTAATTGAAATTCTCCTCATCTTCTTCGGGGTAGAATTCCTCCTCCTCGTAGACTTGGTCCGTACTATCGTCTATAAAGGAATACGGGGTACACAATCACCAAACAATACTTAACTAGTCTATTTAGCATACTAAGGCACATACTTGATGATCTAGCATCATCACAATCATCACAAGATTTTAAAGAACTAGTTTCATTAGTTTATTTGACAAAAGTAATTTCTACTCATTGAGATTAATTAAGATTTAATATTCTCCAAATAAAATATGGGATCATGTGGAAACATGTCATCACCACATATTCTAATACATGGGAATGTGATCTAAAGTGTTGGTCACATTTTATAAAGTTTAATTTTATTATTTAATCAATTTAAAGTGACTAGAAATGCCCTAATAGCATTCTTTTGGTACTAGTCCAAATTACCTGCATGCAAACCTAAATATTTTTATATATTCAGATAGATATCCTCAAATGTGATTTTTGAGAGTTAGAATCAACTCAAAAGCTATAATGGTTGATTTTTGAAAAATGTTTGAATGTAGAAAAGTCTCTGTCTTGTTATTATTTCTATAGATTATCTCTAACTCCAAATGACTTAAATCCAATGGGCTTGGATAGATATTTTAATTATCTTTCTAACAAAATTTGAATCATGTCATTTGGTTTAGTAAATCTCCCTGAATGGATTTTTGAACAAGTAGACACAATCTAGTTTAAACCTAAATAGAAAAACCTTAATTTGAATCTATGGGGTAGCGCGGGAAAGCTAACGGACCGGCCCAGTGGCGCTCCGCGGCATAGCGGGCTACTGACAGGCTGGCCCCGCATGTTAGCGGCACAACTAACGTGAAGTGGTATGGGGCAATCTCAGTCGTGTGATTAGAACAGGAATCTACGGATGTGGTTCATCGTCTCCGCTGAACAGCTCTGGTGGGAACGAACCCTAACGCGGCACGATGGGGATACGTGGGGCTCACCTGGGCTCTAGCTAGGTGTGACGATGCGGGCGATCGAACTGGTAGACAACGGCGGTCCTAGGCATGGTCGCGACGGCTCCTGGGGCAGCTCCAATCAACGACACATCTTCTCCTCTGCAGCGGTAAGCTCCGGCGAAATTCCGGCGAACGGCAGCCCGCCTTGCTCCGGGGATGGGGTGGAAGGATCAGTGGAGAGAGGGGAGTGAGATGTTGTGCAGAATGAGGCTGAGGTGGCCTCTATTTATAGTTCGACGAAGCGACCAAACGGGATGGGCTGGCGTCTCCGGCGAGGGCGGTACAGCGTGCTATCATCGTGGCTGAAGGTAGGGGTCGGTGCGCGGTCTACTGGCGGTCATCTACGGCGTGAAGGCGTGGCTAGGGGCGGTGACATTTGGTCGGGCACGGCTGGTGCTCTACGCGGCAGAAGCGGCGTTCGACGCAGCGCACGGTGACTGCAGGTCAAGCGGCGGTGAACGGGCATGTCTGGGCGCTTCCTGGGGTCGTGGCAAAGCGGTGCGCACGGGTTTCGGTCGAGGCGTGGCGTGTGCACGCTTGTCGGGCGCGGCGCTCTGGCGCGTGCTCGGCATGGTGAAGACGTTCTGGGCGCGGCGCTCTATGGGTGGTCCATGGCTCGGCTCTGCTCGGGGAGGGGACAGAGGGTGGCGGTGTGGCCTCGCCTACCTCCTAGGTATCATGGGCGAGCTCGGGGCGGTCTGCTGGGGCTTTCCCATGGTCGACCGGCATGGAGGGCTCGGGGTGGCTTGGCACTGGTGCAAATAGCAACTATGAGTGGTGCATTGGTGCTGGTTGTGACTAGAGAGGACAAGGGGAGTGTAAAGGGGCAAAATGGTGGACAAGGCATTGATCAAGAATAGTAATAGTTAGGCGAGATTAGTTTTGTCTGCCAGGTGTTCGATCAAATGGCTGCAAGAGATTTAAATTCGAATTTTGGAAAGATTTTTGGTGTGTGATCTTATCTTATGCTTGGTAGTCTCTGGTTGCTGGGAATTGTCACGGTGAATTGGTTTGGTTGGTTTTTGAGAAATGGTGATCTTCACATATGCATTGGATTCAATTTTCAATTGCCATTTAAATTGCCTTGCCAAAGGTTTTTGTAAGTTTGTAAAGTGGGCCTTGGTATATCTTTACTTGGTCTAGCAAGGGGTGAAAAGAGTTGAGAAAGTTTCTGTTTGAAAAAAGACTTCTAGGAACACCTAAAGTGGCCTAGTGGATTAAAATGGTCAAAATGACCATTTGGTCTTTTTATCCTTATCTGATTTATTTTTCTTTGGATTTTGTTTGTAAATGGTCTAGAGGATGTGGCATTCACCCTTGAACCATTTCATACCATTTAGAACAATCATACATTGCATTTTCAAACAATTCTACACTAATGCAACGTACACATGCATTCATAAATCATTCTAATAATAAAAGTTTTTGTTAACCCTAATTTGGGTGATTAGAATCTTGATAACCCTGATTAAAGTTTTGGGATGTTACAAACCTTCCCCCCTTAAGAAAAATATCGTCCCGATATTTAAGAAAAAACAAGGAACTAAAGAGATCTAGAAACTCAGTCCTAATGTAATCTTCTCGCTCCTAGGTGGATTCTTCTTTGGTATGGTTGCTCCATTGGATCTTTAGAAATTTGAAACTCCAAGTCCTGGTGGTTCTGAAGGCTTCTTCCAACATACGGATGGGCACTTTGCGATACGTCAAATCCTTGTTGATATCAATGGCTCAGTGATCGATGTTCTTGAACACTTCGGTCTTCTCTGGCACCTCTAAGCATTTGCAAAGTAACGAGATGTGGGACACATTATGGATGAAAGAAAAATTTCAGGTGTATGGAAGGAACGAGTAATGAGATGAAGGATGTGAAACAATATTAGAAGCATCCTCACAAAACCTTTGTAGTTCTATTAGGATGGGAAACAATATTAGAAGCATCCTCACAAAAGATTATGTGCCCATCTTCTATGCTTTTAGTGACAAGGTCTTTCACAATTGCTACCACAAGTTCAATGTTTATTTGTTCAGCAGGTTTTACAGTTCTCTTTTCACTTTTGGTGATTATATTAGTTATCATAGGATGGTCCATTACCTTTTCGGGGAAGGGAATCTTCTCGATATAAGGTTCGGGTAAGATGGGATCAATAATGCAATATTCAGCACTTCCAATAGGAACATAGTCAACAATATCTTTGTAAGGTTCATGGTATTTATTCCATCCCCTTTTTGGAATTTCGATATAGGAAGCAAAAGTTCTAAATCAATTTGTAATAACTTGAAAATCAAGACCATAAAAATTACTAATATTTTGAAAGTCATCAGTTCTCATAAAAGATTCAATGCATTCATAATCATAATTTATACCTGACTTTCTACCTTTGTCATTCTCCCAAGCTTCAGCATTGTCTTGAATCCGGTCCAGAAGATCCCATTTAGCTTCTTCTTCCATGCGAGTGAATGATCCCGCACAAGAAGCATCCAATAAATCCTTATCATGTAGAGGGAGTTGTAACATCTCAAAACTTCAATCCAATCTTATCAAGATCAAATCAACCAAAAATGGGGTTAACAAAAACTTTTCCAAATTTAAAATGAAAGCATTCATATATGTGTGCTTTTAAAATAGGAGTTGTTTGAATTGCCATGATTGAGTGATACAATGCTTGTAAAATGTTGCTTAGGTGATTTAAACATCATCTACAACATTCCCAAACTTTTCCTAAAGAAAATCAAATAAAAAAGAATTAAAAAGGAGGAATGGTCATTTTGGCCATTTTAATCCACTACACTACTTAGAGTGTTCCTAGCACTCATTTCTTAACAGAAACAATTCTTGATCTTTATAACCCTTGCTAGTACACATAATGAGGTACCAAGGCACACCTCTTGATCTGCTAAAAACATGCTTTAACTTATTTTAAATGACATTTGAAAATTGAATCTAATGCATATGCATAGATCACCCCTATTTCAAAACCCCTCTATTTGAGCACCACTTTCAAAACCCTTGTAACCAGACACTACCTAGCACTAGTGGAGATCACTCAAAAAAATTGAAACCAAAATTCAAAACTTTTTCTCTTTCAGCCATTTTGTCAAACACCTTGCTGGCAGGATCATATTGGCCTAACTAATAATGTTTTGGGCTGATTTTGTCTAGCAATTTGGAAGTGCTTTGATCATCTTGTCCCCCCTCTAGCCCAACCATACCCACACCAGCATCTCCCCTACCCCCTAGCTGCATTGCCATGCCATGCCGAGCACCCTCTCGCCGGCCGACCGTGCACTCGCCGCAACAGCCCTCTCCTGCCTCTCTCTCCATGTCTAGGAGGTAGCTCACACCTCACCACCACCCTCTGTCCCCTGCCTGAGCCCAGCCTTGCAGTGGACCACCGAGAAAAGCCCGCGCCCAGTGCCACCGCACCATGCCGGTGCCGCCCCCAGAGCGCATTTTGTCCCCGCTCGCACAGACCGCCCCTTGGCCGCAGCCCGCGCCCGCCGCTCCACCATGACCTGGAGAACACCCCAGACAACCCCGTTGGTCTCCCAACGCCTCACAGCCACCGCTCGCCGTGGACACCGCCGCCCCTGCCGCTCTGAGCGCCACCTCGCCCAGACCGCATGCCACCGCCCCTACGGCCGCATTCAATGCCTAGAGCACCGCCAAGGAACTGCACGTCAATCGCCACCTGCAGCCATGCCTCTACCCCGTCGTAGCCATGTCGCCACCTTCGCTTGCCCATCTCGCTCGGTCTCACCGTCGGGCCTATAAAAGGAGCCCTCCCTAGCCTCCTCTCTCCACACCATTCCACTCCCCTCACCTCTCTGAACCTCACCCACCTCAAGCTGGAGCAAGGTGAGCTCTGCCTCACCGGAATTGGGGCCGGAGCCGGAGCCGCCGCCTCTCGAGGAGAAGGGCGCCGATGATTGCGACCACCCCAAGCTCCGCCGCAACCGCGCCTCGCCTCGCCGTCGTCTTCCACTTCGTTTGCCCGCCTCGCCGATCCCGCTGGAGCCCTGGTACGTCCCCAGCAGACCCCACCGAGCCGCTAGGGTTCGAGCTCGCCGGCGACCTGTTCGTCGTCGACGACGACCCTCAGCCGTAGATCTATCTTCTAATCCTACAGCCCACAGCGCGCTTACCATTTCGTGTGTTAAGTGCCGCTGACAAGCGGGACCCCTGTCAGCTGAGCCCCGTGCCGCGGAGCACCACTAGGCCGGCCCAATCTTTTCCTGCACTAGCCCAACCGTTCAAATCTGGATTTTTCTTTTTAGTTAAATCTAGTTTCCGCCCACTATTTTAAAATTCAATTCTGGGAGTTTGAAAAATCCAACTTGCATGAAACAAATTTTTTCTGAAAGGTATTAAGAGGATCTATCCAATCCCGTTGGATTTAATTCAATTAGAGTTATAGATCTCTCCTAATAAAAATAAGAAGACAGAAGCATTTGCAACTTGCAACAATTTTATAAAATCAACCAAGTTAGCTTTTGAGTTGATTCCAACTCTCAAAAATCACATTTCATCAGATCTATCTAAATATGTAATAATATTAAGGTTTACATGCAGTGACTTTGGACTAGTACCCAAATAATGCTATATAGGCATTTCTAGTCACTTTAAATCATTAAATAATGAACTTAAACCAAAGTAATATTGATCCAACCCTTAACTCTCATTCCCACATGTTAGGATATGTGGTTATGACATGTGTCAACATGATCCCATATTTTAAGTGGTGAATATTAAATCTTAGTTAATTTTTCAATGAGTAGAAATTACTTTTCTAAAATAAAAAGGAGGAAACTATTGAATTAAACTTGTGATGTTTGTGATGATAATAGATCATCAAATGTGTGTCTTAGAATGCTATTTAGCCTAGTTAAGTATTGTTTGGTGATTGTGCACTCTCTATGTATTAATAGACGATAGTACCGACCAAGCTTTCGAGGAGGAGGAGTTCTACCAAGAAGAAGAAGAAGAAGAAGAAGAAGAAAACTTCAACCACTTCACCAACCAAGGCAAGCTACTATTAGCAAGCTAGCACTATCTGTAACTACCTCGCTGAATTACGCTCTTAGTTACATGCCTGGATGAACGAAAGTGGTTAAAATACTACGGTGGGGCCCAGGGCCACTCACGGTAGACCTTTCGGCCGTCCTAACCACTTTCAGATCATCGGGACAAGAACGAGCGGCGTAATCGGCAGGTGAAGGGATCAACTACATACACAAATGAGTATGTATGCAAGCCACATACAACAGTCCTCAGAGCCATTCCATCTAAAAGAAATAGAAATATTGCAACGCCAGACGGCAAGATTCAAATATCCTAGATAGAGATAATACTTTAGGATAGCTCCTCATACAACAAACATCAGAGTATCAGGCGGAAGTGGAAAACAAGATCCGAGTACGGATAAGAAGCAAATCGGCATAAGATGCCACATAAATAAACACATCCCCCCCACAGATCTCACGGATCCCCGTTCCCGGAATCTCTACACCGAATGATCGCTGCCAACATCATCTGTCTCCTCCAACTACTATCCATCTTGCGAGTACACCTGTTCATCTGAATCAAACAATTTATCGTGTGAGACCCTAGGGGTACTCAGCAAGTCTTTATGCCACTAAAGGGGACACAACCTGGGGGGACGCAATTGCAGCAAAAAAAAATCTAACAAATCTATAGATACTCGCTAACCATCCGCCTAACCAATGATAGAAGGATGTCCGTGAATTAAGAACAACAGTTATAACAGTATAATTAACAGATCCATCCTCCTCCTCGCTTACCAACGAGGAAGTGGACGAACAACCCCCATCATCTCTTGGCAGTTTTATTAACCATTCCATGAGTATTGCACTATTTACTAGTCAAGTACTTAGTCAAATTAAAAGTCGTACTTTAGTTATACTTGTCTATGATCGAGAAACTGGGCTCCAAGTCGTCCATAACCGCGGACACGGCTTTCAGAAAGATTTACCCTGCAGGGGTGCACGAATAGCAACACACACTCGATCAACCTCGGAAAAACCAAATCAAAACCCAACGAGGCATTCACGACAAAGCAATCATAGGATTCCGAATTATTTCAGGGGGCCACCCCATTAAGCTACCCGCCATGAAGTTGGCCGGCTCCGAGACGGACCCAAGGTTTGTGCCAATGGCTGTAAACGACTGGGAACCCGAAATTGTGACTGGGCTTGTCGATACCGCGAAAACACTCCGCAATTCTTAAACAGTACAGGTGCTCCTCGCACAATCTTATTAAAGTAGTATCATGGCATAAGTACAGGATAGTAATAAAGCCCCAAACTACTTTGTGGCCCCAAGAAATAAGAATGAATCAAGCTCTGGCTCAGGGGGGTCCATAAGGCCTCCCGGATGTGGATAGTGCGAATAGTGAAGGAACAGGAATCAAGTACTCGGGGTCCTACGGGACACAAGTGAGCATGAAAAACCAAATAGCAGATATTACTCACCGGTGCCTCTTTCATTAGTTATCCCATTACTACTCAGGTTAAGTTGTTTAGGTACCTTGTTATCCATCAGACACCCACATACCCTACACATGCTTTTCTACGACTCGCATGGCTCAAACAACTCCTATTGTAATGGCTCATGGGATGGAGGAACAAGCTTCGGTGGGGTTTAAAAGTAAAGGCTATGTAGTACTTGGGATTCAATTTAATGCAATCGCGACTCAGTGATGCAAGAATAAGATAGAGGCAATAGGTACTATATGTATAAAAGCATGTGGTAGTGCTTGCCTGGCAGCTCAGTTGAAGCGAGAGATGGATCTGGGTAGTACTCCTGTGATTCCTGGTAATTCTCCTGCTAGGCGTCTATTCGAGGAAGAACCAAACAAACAAGGCCAACAAAATAAAGTGCACAAGCATATGTATTAAAATGCTACAAGCAAACAAGAATGCCATGATGAATGATGCACAATTTACATGGCATTAAAGTAGCATGGCATGGTGAGGTGTGAGATACAAGAATAAAGCATTTTATTATTTATTTAGTCAAATTTTATTGCCATAAACAGTTCAGATTTTTAAGAATGACATGATGCATGCTTCAATTCAGAACAAGGACTGTATAGATAGAACGGGCTCATCACGCTGATTGATTTAGACATATTATTTGCCAAATTTGGAGTTATAGAATTAAAGTTATTAATTTATTAAGAAAAGGGCATTTTATTTGTAATTTTAATCATCTCGAAATTTTAAAGTGTTCAAACAATATTTTGAATGGCTCGACGGAGGGCTCGGATCGTGGCGAGGAGCTGTGGAGCGGCGAGGTTGCAGACGTCCCGGATCTAGGGTTTGCGGCAGAGCGGCGAGGGTACTGGCGGTTCTGGTGCTCCTCCTCCTCGTTGGCGCGTACAGGGCAATGCAGGGGATCGTCCTTGGTCTCCTCGATCACCTCCACGTCGCGCGTGCTGGCCGGAACGAGGAGATGCCGGTGGTACTGGCGGGAACAGCGAGAGGAGATGGCATCGGGAAGAAGAAGAAGGAGGAAGAGGCAGGGGCTCTGGGGTGGATCTGGCGAAAGTAGAGGAGGCGTGGGGCGGAGGATAACAGAGAGTGAAAGGGAAGAGGGTTGCCGTGGGGATCGGGTTGGGAAAAAGGTGGTCTCAGCCACCTTTAGCCTCTCCTCCCTCACGTGCTTGTCGTGCACGGCCAGGGCAGGGCAGGGCTACCAGGTGGGGACGGCGTGGTGGTGCAGTTGGGGCCAGCATGGCATAGAGGAAGGGAGAGAAAAGAGAGAGGGAGGCTCGGTTCAGCTAGGGTGTAGCTAGGGCATGCTCGGCATGGGCTAGGGTTTGGGGGTGGGGTAGATGGGGTAGATGGGGTGTGGGTCAGGGAGTGAGAGGGCCAGTCTCGGCAGTGAGAGAGAGAGGTGAGGTGAGGGTAAGGGTTAGAGTTTAGCTTAGAACTAGGGTTAGAAAGAAAATGGAGAGGTGTTAGGGTTTTGTATTTAGTGTTTACTAGGTATGGTGATTAGATTAGAGAGGGAGATGGAGAGAGGTGTTTAGGGTAAGGAATGGTTTGGTGGTTAGGGTTACTCAAGCCCCCAAACTAGATCATGCATGGAATGGAGGGGAGTAGGGTGTGAGGTAGATATGGAGATGTGAGAGAGGCTTGATGGCCACATGGCAAGGATACACCAACAAGGTGGAAAGGTTGAGAGAGATAAGTAGCTCAAGAGAGATGAACCACCCAAAAATTCAAATAAAATCCAAAAGGCTAGAATGTGGTGGTGCTTGCATGGCCCATGCAAAATATTGGACGCCATGATTAATCTTGTAAAAACAAAGTTAATGGTCATGGCATTTATATATATGCATTCCAATCTATGGAGATAAAGCCATGCTAGAGGAAGTAGAATTTGGATCCATCCCAACCCACATGAGCTAAATTAAATGCCAAAATAAAATAAAAGCCCATGGTAATTAGGGTGGTGGATTTATAAGGTGGTGAAAAGAAAGGTGATGGAGTTGAATAAAAGATATGCCCCCAACTCAACTTGGGCATTAGACAATATATCAATAGCCAAAACAATATCAAGAGGCAAATACAATTAATAATGCATATGATAGAAAAACCAAATGTCAAAGGATTTTATATGATGCTCAAATGCAAGGTGGCATGATGACATGAGCATGATATAATTATGATGCAACAATTATATATAGGAAGTAGCCATTATATTACTAGACCAAGTAGCATTACCATTGTTAGACAATTGGGATGCTACAACTCTCCCCCACTAAACAGGAATCTCGCCCCGAGATTCTAGGAAGAAGAAGAAGACTCAAAGAGGGTAGGATACTTGGCACGTAGGTCATCTTCACGTTCCCAAGTTGCTTCATCAACGGAATGGTGCAACCACTACACCTTGCAGAACTTGATGGACTTGTTGCGAGTCCTTCTTTCTGCGACTTCTAGAATTTTTATGGGGTGTTCTTGATAAGACAGATCTTCTTGGAGATTGATGAGTTCATGGTGCACGGTCCTGCCGGGATCCTTGAAGCACTTCTTGAGTTGAGAGATGTGGAAAACATCATGGACTTTGAGTTGATCAGGGAGCTCAAGAGCATAAGCAACTTCTCCTCTTCTTCCACGAATTTTGAAAGGACCGATGTATCTAGGAGCCAGCTTTCCTTTGATACCAAAGCGGTGCGTGCCTCTCATGGGAGTGACACGAAGGTAAACGAGATCACCAGGGACATACTCCATGTCCGTGTGCTTTCTGTCATAATTGCTTTTCTGGCGACTTTGAGCAATCTTCAGGTTTTCCAGAATGATGTGAACTTTCTCCTCCGCTTGAGTTACAATGTCGGGGCCAAACAATATTCTTTCACCTGCGCCCGACCAACCAATCGGAGTTCTGCATTTGCGACCATAGAGATCCTCAAATGGTGCCATCTTTAGACTTTTCTGGAAACTGTTGTTGTAAGAGAATTCAGCATAAGGAAGACATTCTTCCCACTTCATGCCGAAAGAGATAACGCAAGCACGAAGCATATCTTCTAGAATCTGATTGATCCTTTCAACTTGTCCTTGCGACTGAGGGTGGTAAGCTGTGCTGAAGTTTAATTTTGTTCCCAAAGCATTTTGGAAACTTCCCCAGAACTTGGAAGTGAAGATGCTTCCACAGTCTGAGCTGATCTCATGAGGAACTCCATACAGAGAGACAATTCTGTTGATATAGAGCTCATCCAACTGAATTGCAAAAATTGTTTCTTTGACTGGAAAGAAGTGGGCTACTTTGGAAAGCCTGTCAATGACAACAAAGATTGCATTGTTGCCCTTCTGCGACCTTGGAAAACCAGTGATGAAGTCCAATTCTACTTTCTCCCATTTTCATTCCGGAGGCTTCAATGGCTGTAGAAGACCGGAAGGTTTCTGATGGACAGCTTTAACTCTGCGACAAACATCACACTCCGAGACATACTTGGCACAATATCGTTTCAAACCAGGCCACCAATATTGTGTTTTCAAGTCCATGTACATCTTAGTGCTGCCAGGGTGGATAGAAAGAACAGAATCATGTGCCTCCTTGAGAACTTGCTCTCTTAAACCCGGGTAGTTCGGAACAAACATCCGGTGTTCAAAGAAAAGAGTGCCTTGGTCGTCGACGTGGAAAGACTCATACTTCGGAAGCTGAATGTTGGAAATGATCTTTTTAGTGTAAGGATCACCAAGTTGAATGGAACGGACCTTTTCTTCCAAGAGAGGTGTTGCCAGAAGGTTCAGAAGATACCCTTGATCCACAATTTCAAGGTTTAGCTTGCGGAATTCCTCGCACAAGAGAGGTTGTTGTTCTTCCACCATGAGGTTGTTGACATAAGATTTTCGGCTGAGAGCATCGGCCATGACATTGGCTTTGCCCAGAGTGTAGTTAATTGTCAAATCGAAATCATTGATTGTTTCAATCCACCTCCTCTGATGAAGGTTCAGATCAGGCTGTGTGAAGATATACTTCAGACTCTTGTGATCAGAAAAGATCTCACAACGGTTGCCAAGCAAGTAATGCCTCCATACTTTCAAAGCAAAGACAACTGGTGCGAGTTCGAGGTCATGTGTAGGATAGTTGATCTCATGCGTATTCAACTGCCAAGAGGCATAAGCAACAACTTGTTTTTCTTGCATAAGGACCACACCCAATCCTTGCAATGATGCGTCACAGAATACTTGGAAAGGCTTTGATGTATCTGGTGGAACCAAGACTGGTGTGGAAGTGAGCTTCTCTTTGAGTGTTTCAAAGCTTGCTTGACATGCAGGAGTCCAAAGGTATTTCGTTCCTTTCTTGAAGAGATCGGTAAGAGGCTTCGCAATCTTTGAGAAGTTTTGAACGAAGCGACGACAGTAACTGGCCAAACCAAGGAAACTCCGAACTTCTTTGATATTTATGGGTGGAAGCCAGTCCATAATTGTCTTAATAGTTTTTGGGTTGACGGCAATGCCCTTGGCAGAGATGACGTGACGAAGGTAGGTGACTTGAGGCAGCCAAAACTCACACTTGGAGAACTTTGCATACAGGCGGTTCTCACGAAGCTTGTTTAGGACACACCGAAGGTGTTCTTCATGTTCTTCTTTTGACTTGGAATAGACTAGAATGTCATCCAGATAGACCACAACGAACTTATCAAGATACTTCATGAAAACCGAGTTCATAAGCCTCGAGAAGGTGGCAGGTGCATTGGTGAGACCGAAAGACATGATCGTGTACTCATACAAGCCATAACGGGTGGTGAAAGCTGTTTTGGGAACATCTTCCTTGCGAATCTTGATTTGATGATATCCACTTCTCAAATCGAGCTTAGAGAATACCACAGCTCCAGCTAGCTGATCGAAGAGATCATTAATCCGCGGAAGGGGATATTTATTCTTGATTGTTTTAGCATTGAGTGCCCGATAGTCAACACAAAGTCTATCAGTCTTGTCTCGCTTCTTCACAAAGATGGTTGGGCTACCCCAAGAAGAAGTACTGTGCTGAATGAAACCCAACTTCTCTTGTTCATCCAACTGACGTTTGAGTTCAGCCAACTCAGCAGGACCCATTTTATAAGGCCGCTTGGAAATAGGAGCTGTACCAGGTTCAAGTTCAATGACAAACTCAACCTCACGATCCGGAGGCATACCTGGCAACTCTTCAGGAAAAACATCTGGGAACTCACAGACTACAGGAACACTCTGAATACCTTCCATAGCATCATCATTCAGAGCCGCCAAAGAATAAAGCTGGATTGCAGGAGTCATACTTGGAGAATAGACTATATGGCCTTCAGGAATTTTCAGAGAAACCACACGTTCAGCACAATCAATCACAGCTGCATTTGCTGTTAACCAATCCATGCCCAAGATAACATCAATATCAGAATTGCCCAGAATAATTAAGGAAGCTGGAAACGAAGAACCACCAATCTCAATTTGATTGTTATGGCTGATTTTAGAAGATGCCATTGTTGCTCCAGGAGAAAGGACCATTAAACGCTTGGGGAGAGGATCCATAGATAACCCATTCCTATCGGCAAAACTCGTAGAGACAAAAGAATGCGATGCGCCAGAATCAAACAACACTCGTGCAGAAACTGAGTTAACAGGAAGCATACCCATCACAACTCCAGATGCATGCTCAGCTTGAGCGACGTTGACACAGTTGGCACGAGCAACCGTACACTCAGGCTTGGTGTTGATGTTGAGAGCCCGAGGTGGAGGTGCACGAATCATAGGAGAACTTGCCGCAGGTCTTGGAGGTGGTGGTGAAAGAGCTTTGTTGTTCATAGGACAGTTCCAATGCTGATGCCCAGTGTTTCCACAAGTATAGCAAGCACCAGGTGGACATGGAGCAACGTAGCCAGGGACTCCGCCAGGCGCTCCAGGGTAGTTGTGGTTGTAGCCCCTGGGAGCCGCAGTGAAAGAGTTTGGTGGCCTTGCTGTGTAGCTTGACGGTCTTGGTGGAGCAGGGAGCGACGGTGGGGTGTTAGGAACCCAGACACGACGCTTAGAAGGAGCTGTCATAGCAGAAGAGCTTGTTGTATCACGGCTGTGTTTCTTTGACTCCTCAAACACTTGCCTACTTGCTTCTTCCAGCAGAGCTGTGTGTTGGAGTTCCAGAAAAGACGCTGGCCTTGCATGAGTGATTGCATATTTGATGGAAGCATTGAGGCCTTGCCGGAACCTCTTTTGCTTCTTCTTGTCATCAGAGATCTCATCGCCACCATACCGAGAAAGGTTCATGAAGTTTCTGATGTAGGTGTTGACATTGTCAGTGCCCTGCTTGAGGTTGAGAAACACTTCCTTCATCCTTTCCATGACAATTTCTGACAGATATTTCTCTTTGAAAGCCCTAGTGAATTGCTCCCAAGTAGGCTGAAAACCAGAGAGATCTGCCTTGAGGTAATTTTCCCACCACAGAGTTGCATCTCCCTTCAGAAGGTGAGTGGCACATTTGACCCATTCTTGCTCGGGAACATCCGCAGTCATCAGCAACCTTGACACTTCACGAAGCCAATCATCTGCATCAAGTGGCTGATCAGACAACTCAAATTGGCGTGGGTTGAACTTGAGAAAACTCTTGATGTCTCCTCGCTTGGGAGGTGGAGGTAGCGGAACAAACTCATTCCTCCTGACACTTTCCTCGAAGCGTTGCTGGTTCTGCTACATAGTGCCCAAAGCATTTGCAATACTTGCCAAAGCAGCCCCAGGTTCAGGTGGTATGTCCTCCTCAGAACGGTGTGGCGGTGCCATCCTGTGATTGATATAAAACACAAGTCAGTACTATAATGGAGAATGATAATAATCCAAAATAGTACCAAAGTGGAATTAACCAGGATTAAAGGATGCAATTCACTGAGATGATATTAAAATATCAACAAAGTTCAAGGCAACTAGAAGATATTAAGCATAACGCACACGACTGAACAAGGAGTGTGGTACACAAACTGCAAAGAAAAAATTTCCGCAAATTTCGGCATTAAAATACCACTATATGCGCAAAACCACTTAACGAATCAAGATTAGTAACTCTACTAGTCCAACATACAAGAGCAAATGATAAAAGTAGTGGTATGGTCGCGACTCCATCCCGCACTCAAATCATTACTCCGCACATGAATTAGTAAAACACATATCCCAACACCTTCTTCTTAAGATGAACCTAAAGATTGGTAACTACGAAAAAGAACACCCCAACAAGATAACGTCGGATAACAAAGAGTAAGATAGATCGCATTGGTATACAACAAATCAGATAGATCGCGTCGGTTTACAAAGGCCTGTTGGTATGGAATGTACGAACAGTTGATAACCAAAAGGCAGATAGTGATAAAATTTGGATGCAACAGATAGACAAGGAATTCACACACACACACAGACACACAACCTATGGTACTACGGAACACAGAACACGTGAATCCTAGTTTGAATTTTTTAGAAGAGGGTTGAAAACGTTACACTTCCTTACCAGAAGAGGGTGGGTGGGTGGGTAAGAAGAAAAATGGAAGCAGTCTTACTCTCACGTTTGTTTTTCCCTAGTATACATAACTACCAAAAAATATTTGCTAGACTGACAACGACCATTTTGGCTGAGACCCTGAAGGACGAGATGACTCTGATACCAATTGTAACTACCTCGGTGAATTACGCTCTTAGTTACATGCTTGGATGAACGAAAGTGGTTAAAATAGTATGGTGGGGCCCAGGGCCACTCACGGTAGACCTTTCGGCCATGCTAACCACTTTCAAATCATCGGGACAAGAACGAGCAGCGTAATCGGCAGGCGAAGGGATCAACTACATACACAAATGAGTATGTATGCAAGCCACATACAACAGTCCTCAGAGCCATTCCATCTAAAAGAAATAGAAATATTGCAACGCCATACGGCAAGATTCAAATATCCTAGATAGAGATAATACTTTAGGATAGCTCCACATACAACAAACATCAGAGTATCAGGCGAAAGCGGAAAACAAGATCCGAGTACGGATAAGAAGCAAATCGGCATAAGATGCCACATAAATAAACACATCCTGCCCACAGATCTCACGGATCCCCGTTTCCGGAATCTCTACACCGAATGATCGTTGCCAACATCATCTGTCTCCTCCACCCAGTATCCATCTTGCGAGTACACCTGTTCATCTGAATCAAACAATTTATCGTGTGAGACCCTAGGGGTACTCAGCAAGTCTTTATGCCACTAAAGGGGACACAACCTGGGGGGACGCAATTGCAGCAAAAAAAATCTAACAATTCTATAGATACTCGCTAACCATCCGCCTAACCAATGATAGACGGATGTCCGTGAATTAAGAACAACCGTTATAACAGTATAATTAACAGATCCATCCTCCTCCTCGCTTACCAACGAGGAAGCGGACGAACAACCCCCATCATCTGTTGGCAGTTTTATTAACCATTCCATGAGTATTGCACTATTTACTAGTCAAGTACTTAATCAAATTAAAAGTGGTACTTTAGTTATACTTGTCTATGATCGAGAAACTGGGCTCCAAGTCGTCCATAACCGCGGACACGGCTTTCAGAAAGATTTACCCTGCAGGGGTGCACGAATAGCAACACACACTCGATCAACCTCGGAAAAACCAAATCAAAACCCAACGAGGCATTCACGACAAAGCAATCATAGGATTCCGAATTATTTCAGGGGGCCACCCCATTAAGCTACCCGCCACGAAGTTGGCCGGCTCCGAGACGGACCCAAGGTTTGCGCCAATGGCTGTAAACGACTGGGAACCTGAAATTTTGACTGGGCTTGTCGATACCGCGAAAACACTCCGCAATTCTTAAACAGTACAGGTGCTCCTCGCACAATCTTATTAAAGCAGTATCATGGCATAAGTACAGGACAGTAAGAAAGCCCCAAACTACTTTGTGGCCCCTAGAAATAAGAATGAATCAAGCTCTGGCTCGGGGGGTCCATAAGGCCTCCCGGATGTGGATAGTGCGAATAGTCAAGGAACAGGAATCAAGTACTCGGGGTCCTACGGGACACAAGTGAGCATGAAAAACCAAATAGCAGATATTACTCACCGGTGCCTCTTTCATTAGTTATCCCATTACTACTCAGGTTAAGTTGTTTAGGTACCTCGTTATCCATCAGACACCCACATACCCTACACATGCTTTTCTACGACTCGTATGGCTCAAAGAACTCCTGTAGTAATAGCTCATGGGATGGAGGAACAAGCTTCGGTGGGGTTTAAAAGTAAAGGCTATGCAGTACTTGGGATTCAATTTAATGCAATCGCGACTCAATGATGCAAGAATAAGATAGAGGCAATAGGTACTATATGTATGCAAGCATGTGGTAGTGCTTGCCTGGCAGCTCAGTTGAAGCGAGAGATGGATCTGGGTAGTACTCCTGTGATTCCTGGTAATTCTCCTGCTGGGCGTCTATTCGAGAAAAACCAAACAAACAAGGCCAACATAAATAAAGTGCACAAGCATATGTATTAAAATGCGACAAGCAAACAAGCATGCCATGATGAATGATGCACAATTTACATGGCATTAAAGTAGCATGGCATGGTGAGGTGTGAGGTACAAGAATAAAGCATTTTATTATTTATTTAGTCAAATTTTATTGCCATAAACAGTTCAGATTTTTAAGAATGACATGATGCATGCTTCAATTCAGAACAAGGACTGTATAGATAGAACGGGCTCGTCGCGCTGATTGATTTAGACATATTATTTGCCAAATTTGGAGTTATAGAATTAAAGTTATTAATTTATTAAGAAAAGGGCATTTTATTTGTAATTTTAATCATCTCGAAATTTTAAAGTGTTCAAACAATATTTTGAATGGCATATTTGAATTCCTCACATTCTTCTGATTCCAAAACATATATCATTTGTATTATTTGGATTTGTATTTTAAAAGTTATTTAAAATCTGATTTGAATTTGAATTTAAACAATTTCTGAAAAGTTTATTTAAAAACAGAAAAACAGAAAATGTTTTACACTCAGACAAACCCAGCCACAGACGCTGACGGGTGGGCCAGCGGCTGACTGGGCCACACAGCGCGCAGAGGACTTTTTCCACCGCGGCTTTGCCTAGCCAATGTGACTGCTAGGTGGGACCAGCTGGCTAAGGCCCACGTGACAGCGGCAGAACCTGCAGAGGCTGTCAGGTGGGACCGAACTGGACCGCGGGTTACGTCTACGAAAACCGGGGTGCCTTACTGCAAGATCGCCAGGGCAGCTGACAGGTGGGCGCGCGCGTACTGCGGGTTGAGGCGGCAAAAGAAACAGGGGGTTAACCGCAAAAAGGGGAGGCCGCGGTACTATGGATCTTCTCCACGGTCTGGCGGCAGATCTGCGCGCGGCGCGGAACGGGGACTCGAACCAGGGACCTGGGACTAGCGCTCGGCGGCGGCAACCAGTGCGGTAGGACGTGGGTGTTGACAGGAGGGAGCAACGCGGCTAGGTGAGGCTCTATGCGGCGTGGAGAACGTGCAGACACCAGCGACTGACAACACACTGAGGGCGTTCGGTGTATGGTCCGGTGCGGCTAGACGAAGATGGCGAAGATGGGGTTGTCTGGGAGGTACAGGGGCTCACCGCGGGCTCAACGGAGGGCTCGAATCGTGGCGAGGAGCTGTGGAGCGGCGAGGTTGCAGACGTCCCGGATCTAGGGTTTGCGGCAGAGCGGCGAGGGTACTGACGGTTCTGGTGCTCCTCCTCCTCGTTGGCGCATATAGGGCGATGCAGGGGATCGTCCTTGGTCTCCTCGATCACCTCCACGTCGCGCGTGCTGGCCGGAACAAGGAGACGCCGGTGGTACTGGCAGGAACGACGAGAGGAGATGGCGTCGGGAAGAAGAAGAAGGAGGAAGAGGCAGGGCTCTGGGGTGGATCTGGCGAGGTAGAGGAGGCGTGGGGCGGAGGATAACAGAGAGGGAAAGGGAAGAGGGTTGCCGTGGGGATCGGGTTGGGAAAAAGGTGGTCTCAGCCACCTTTAGCCTCTCCTCCCTCACGTGCTTCTCGTGCACGGCCAGGGCAGGGCAGGGCTACCAGGTGGGGACGGCGTGGTGGTGCAGTTGGGGCCAGCATGGCATAGAGGAAGGGAGAGAAAAGAGAGAGGGAGGCTCGGTTCAGCTAGGGTGTAGCTAGGGCATGCTCGGCATGGGCTAGGGTTTGGGGGTGGGGTAGATGGGGTAGATGGGGTGTGGGTCAGGGAGTGAGAGGGCCAGTCTCGGCAGTGAGAGAGAGAGGTGAGGTGAGGGTAAGGGTTAGAGTTTAGCTTAGAACTAGGGTTAGAAAGAAAATGGAGAGGTGTTAGGGTTTTGTATTTAGTGTTTACTAGGTATGGTGATTAGATTAGAGAGGGGGATGGAGAGAGGTGTTTAGGGTAAGGAATGGTTTGGTGGTTAGGGTTACTCAATCCCCCAAACTAGATCATGCATGGAATGGAGGGGAGTAGGGTGTGAGGTAGATATGGAGATGTGAGAGAGGCTTGATGGCCACATGGCAAGGATACACCAACAAGGTGGAAAGGTTGAGAGAGATAAGTAGCTCAAGAGAGATGAACCACCCAAAAATTCAAATAAAATCCAAAAGACTAGAATGTGGTGGTGCTTGCATGGCCCATGCAAAATATTGGATGCCATGATTAATCTTGTAAAAACAAAGTTAATGGTCATGGCATTTATATATATGGATTCCAATCTATGGAGATAAAGCCATGCTAGAGGAAGTAGAATTTGGATCCATCCCAACCCACATGAGCTAAAGTAAATGCCAAAATAAAATAAAAGCCCATGGTAATTAGGGTGGTGGATTTATAAGGTGGTGAAAAGAAAGGTGATGGAGGTGAATAAAAGATATGCCCCCAACTCAACCTGGGCATTAGACAATATATCAATAGCCAAAACAATATCAAGAGGCAAATACAATTAATAATGCATATGAGAGAAAAACCAAATGGCAAAGGGTTTTATATGATGCTCAAATGCAAGGTGGCATGATGACATGAGCATGATATAATTATGATGCAACAATTATATATAGGAAGTAGCCATTATATTACTAGACCAAGTAGCATTACCATTGTTAGACAATTGGGATGCTACACTATCTAAGTGCAAGCCACCATTAACAGTGCAAGCTAACACTTGCAAGTTTAGTGCTTAGCAAACTAGAATCAAACTAGATGGTTTAGCAAAGATGCCTTAAGCATGCTTTGATCACACCCCCCCCCCCCTTTTTACTATTAGTACCCCAAGTCTTAGTTACACGATTTACTCCCTTAGTTTACACCAAGTTCTTTACTTAGTTTGAAGGTAGCATAAAAAGTATAAAACTTGACCTAATTAGAACCCTTTAGATGTCATTCTATGGCATGAGATTGAACCCATCCTTTCCACCTTAGTGAACACTCCTAACTTAGTAGTTAGAGTAGATTAAAAACCTGAGTCACTTTAGATGGGAACACTTGGTGAAAATGAATTATGAAAACCTTGGAATGATGAGTCATTCTATTGAGATGTTTTGACATGTGTTGAGAAAACACAAATGGTTGATGATGATGAAAATGTTGAGGCATGAGTCTTAACCCTTTTATAAAACTGATGGTTGGATTCGGATGCGATACCATTCCAAATTTACCGTATAACCACACTACCTAAATTGGGTAAGGCTTAGCTGGAAATTTATATGCATTAGTATTAGTTCCCTCACGGGAGAGGTCTGTGCTGAGGCTACCTCTCATGATGTCCACCTATGCAGTGCCCAAGATGACTGATGGTCATGGTTGGGAGGCCATGCTCATAGGAGAGGTTCTTATACTAGGGTGTGTAAAGGGAAGGTTATGTTTGATTATCTGCATACTAAGTATGATGATTCAGGGTTATCCCTGACAGATGTATCGAATCTTGTGGTGAAAGTGTACCACCTCTGCAGACTGTCAAACTATTCGAATAGCCGCGTCCGCGGTTATGGACAGTTGGAATGGCCATGCTGTTTCGTTGTTAGATGTTTTCTAAATACTTTGAAAAGAATGATGAATCTTGACTTGACCACAACAGGGTTGTGTTTATAACAATAGCTTCCCAACTTAAGTGATTCTAGGACTTTACTTTATCTTTCTTTGCTTCTAAACTTAGCTTAGGTTCCAAACTTAACTTTATAGTTAAACTTAGAGTTAGCCCTTTAACTTTTAACTATAGTACTTGTTAGTGGTAGTTTGCGAGTACTTAAAGAGTACTCATGGCTTTTGTCCCTAGCTATTATCATGGCCAGACTATGAAGGAGACTATCAAGATGATGGCCAACATGAAGATTATGATAACTAGGACCATCTGCCTTCGTCAGCATTGCCTGTGCCCCTAAAGATGGACCCTACCGCTACGCTTATATTTTATTTCCGCTGCTTGTTGTATTAAGACTGGATCATGAGATCCTTATTTGTATAAGACCTTATGTATAGTTTGTAATGGATGATGAACTGTGATATCCAATCTGTTATGTCTCGCAAAAATGGTAATACTGGGATTGCGAGGTATGGCATAACGGGCATCTGGGATTAAAAAACCGGGTGTTGACAAGTTGGTATCAGAGCCATCCTGACCATAGGATACCCTAGTTAGAATGGACGTCAAACAAAAACTTAGTTCCAAAACCAAAGTGAGTATTTATGAAAAACTATCTCCTCTCTTACCCTTGTGGATTCTTTCTCAAAAATTCACGATACTCAAAATTCTTACACTACTACTTAAAAATTGACACACTTGATCACTTCACTAACTTCCTCATCCTTAATTCTTGTAGATGGAGACTCAGTTCAGCAAGTTTTACCAGTTGGGAAACGGAGGTCAGCTGATCTTCGAGAGGGATCTGGATTCACTTTCAGAGTTACTGGGATGCCCGCGCCCGGAGTTTCTTGGAGCTCAACTTCCAGGACCCCAGGAGGAGACCTATAGTGGCTAGTCACTGCAAATCTTATAGGGAGCATTGAAGCACCAACTTCTGGGAGAATTCAGTTCTCCGTGAGAGAGAACAACTGGCTAGATGGATTAGCCAGGGCAATGCATGAAGCTCTCGCACGTCTATGTGCCCTCAGCGTCAACAAGATCCAAGGAACTCGTTTTGCCGACTATGCAAGACGTGACTTCATGGGAATGCCAATGGAGATGCCAAGTGACCCAGAGTTGAGGCGTCAAGTGGAGAACCTTGACTTCTTGCTTCACGACAGACAGCAGGAACTGGACAATGCCAGGGAGTTAGCCAACCAGAACTGTGCCATTGCCGACCAGAAGGCCCAGACTTTCGCACTGCTTGTCCAAGACCGTCGATCTCTTCACAGCCAGCGTGCCAAGAAGGATCGCACCATCGCCCGTCTTCGCAAGAAGGTGGCCGACCTCGAGAAGACCGTCAAGGAGCAGGAAGCCCAGCTCGCAGCAAAGGAAGAAGAAGATGAGGGTGAAGACATCCAGGGAGACATGGATTCTTACCTCAACAACGATGATGACTTTCTGGCGGAGGATGTCGTGGACTTCTACACTGATGATGAGGACTCCGACTTCATCGACGATGAGTAGATGCACTAGAGCACTGTCGTAGCATCAGATGTATCGATCTCATTGTATCTTAGCTTGCAGAATGGTTCTTCAAACCATCTGTTTTCCCTTTGATTGTTGTGGTGTGTGTTGTATCGTGTGCTTGCTTGCATGAACGAAAATTAAGTTAGTAGAAAAACCTGAGTCTAACTCAAAGTTTTAGATTTGAAAACCCCAAAACCATGAACCTTAGAAATTTCCCTCTTACCCCTATATCTCAATCTTCAGATGACTCGTGGAAACCAAGGAGAGAGCATCTCGTCGCAAGACCCAATGCTGCAGATCTTGCAGAATCTCATAGCAGACCGTGAAGCAAGCAGGGCAGAGCGTCAAGCCAACTTAGCAACACTTCAATAGATCGCCTAGATGGATCTCAACAATCAAGGGCATGGAAACCAGGATCATCAAGGATCCAAGCTCAAAAACTTTCAGAACACTAATCCCCCAATCTTCAATCAATCTGAAAACCCATTAGATGCTGATGACTGGTTACAGACCATGGAGAACAACTTAGAAGTCGCCCGAGTTGATGAAAAGGATAAAGTTCTCTTCGCCACCCACTATCTGGCAGGAGATGCAAGAGCTTGGTGGAATAGCATCCGCAATATGAACCATGGTCAAGTGATGACATGGGAAGCATTCAAAGTCAAGTTCATCCGTACCCACGTGCCGCAAGGTCTAGTCAACAGAATGAGAGATGAGTTCCGCGAATTGAAGCAAGGAAGAATGACTGTGGTGGAGTACCGTGACAGATTCCTGTCACTTGCCAGATATGCACCTGATGAGATCAACCCGGAGGCCAAGAAGAAGGAGAGATTCTTGAACGGACTGCATGATGAGATGCAGACTGTCCTCGTCAACATCTGTTTCCAGGATCTCGAAGAGCTAGTCGACTCTACCATTCAGATGGAAGGGAAGATTAACCAGGCAAACAACAACCGCAACCGTCGTATGATGCAGCAGTCTGGATCCAACAGTCACCAGAAGTACCGTCCCAACCCTTCACCAGGATATGCACCAAGGAACAACCGACCCCCAAATTCTCGCCCAAGCTACCCCAACCGTAGCGGAAGCAATGTGAAGTCCGGAGGAAACAATCACAACTCCAGTAATGCCAAAAATTTCAACCGTGCACCTCCCAAGAACCACAACAACAACAGCAACAGTGCACCCAGAACTGGCAGCAAAGTTGTACCTGTCGCAGTCAAGGACAAGTCCCAGATCACTTGTTTCGAGTGTGGAGTAAAGGGTCACAACTCCAATGAGTGTCCCAAGAAGACTACAGCCAATACCAATGTGAATGCCCCAGCTCAGCAGTAGCGTCGTGTTCAACCAGGAAGGAGATCTGCCCTAGGGAACCCTCACAACCGCAACGGCCGTCTCTTCCACATGAATGCAGGAGAAGCCCAGGAAGCGCCAGATGTAGTGCTGGGTATGTTTTCTGTCAACTCAGTTTTAGCAAGAGTATTGTTTGATTCTGGAGCATCACATTCATTTGTCACCGAAGAATTTGCATGCACTAGTAAGATTCGTCCAACCAACCTGAAGCATGTCATGATAGTTCAAATCCCCGGTTCAACAACCAAAGCTAGAAAAATTTGCAAAGTTGTACATATCAGAATACATGGGATATATTTTTATGCCAACCTAATTGTACTTGGAACCAAAGGTTTGGAAGTAGTACTACGTATGGACTAGATGTCAAGGCATAAAGGATTGATAGACTGTGCTAAGAAAGCCATCACCATGACCAGTAGTTCTAGAATCACAGTAGAGCATATCTCTGAAACCTTACCCCGACAATTCAAGTGCAACCACAGTGTAGCCTTGCCCACCATAGACCAAGTCAGAGTAGTCTGTGAATACCCTGATGTATTCCCAGATGAATTGCCAGGTATGCCCCTGGATAGGGATATTGAGTTCATTATCGAACTAATCCCCGGAACCGGACCCATATCCTAGAGACCCTATAGGATGAACCCCTCAGAACTAGTGGAACTGAAGAAACAGTTGGATGCTATGCTAGCCAAAGTCTTGATTCAACCAAGTGCATTGCCATGGAGATCACCAGTGTTATTCGTTGACAAGAAAGATGGAGGAAACCGTTTGTGCACAGATTACCGAAAGTTGAATGATGTCACCATCAAGAACAAGTACCCCTTGCCAAAGATAGAGGATCTATTTGATCAGTTGGCTGGAGCTCAGGTATTCTCAAAGATTGATCTTAGGACTGGTTATCACCAACTTAAGATTCATGCAACGGATATTCCGAAGACCGCCTTTACTACTCTCTATGGTTTATACGAGTATACAGTTATGTCTTTTGGATTAACTAATCCCCCTGCTTATTTCATGAATCTCATGAATAAGATATTTATGAATTTCCTAGATAAGTTTGTAGTTGTATTTATCAACGACATCCTTATCTACTCCAAGTCCGAAGAAGAGCATGACCAACATCTGAGAGTTATCCTAGAAACCCTGAGAGAGCATCAGTTATAGGCCAAGTTCAGCAAGTGTGAGTTTTGGTTGAAAGAAGTAGGATTCTTAGGACATATTGTGTCTGCCGGAGGAGTCTCTATTGATCCCGCCAAAATCAAAGATGTCAAAGAATGGGAAGCCCCAACCACTCAAACCCAAGTCCGTGCATTTCTCGGATTAGCGGGATATTACCACAAGTTCGTAGAAGGATTCTCGAGCATAGCCCGACCAATGACCCAATTGTTGAAGAAGGACAAGAAGTTTGAATGGACAGACAAATGTGAAGCCAGTTTCCAGGAGCTGAAGAGGAGATTGATATCAGCCCCAATTTTGGTCATGTCGGACATCAGGAAGCCCTTTGATGTGTATTGCGACGCATCCAAGATTGGTCTAGGATGTGTATTGATGCAAGAAGGCAAAGTCATCGCTTATCTGTCTCGACAACTGAAGCAGCATGAGCAGAACTATCTGACCCATGATCTTCAGCTAGCAGTTGTGGTGCTAGCACTGAAGACATGGCGTCATTATTTGATGGGTAATCGCTGTGACATTTACTCAGATCATAAGAGCTTGAAGTATATCTTCACTCAGAAGGAGCTGAATATGAGGCAAAGAAGATGGATAGAGTTAATCAAGGATTATGACCTTGACATTCACTATCACCCAGGCAAAGCCAATGTGGTAGCGAATGCTCTTAGCAGATTGTCGTGTAGGCTTAACACCATGATCAAGGAGAAGCAACCCAGTTTGTATGAATAATTAGAGTAGTTCAGAACTGAATTAGTTAGCAAAGGATTCTTAGCCAGCATTGAACTTCAACCCACTTTGATTAGCCAAATCAAGGAAGCCCAGAAGGGAAATGAAAGTATCGACGGAATCAAACGTCGTATTGGTACAGGATAGGTACCTGGATTCACCGAAGACAAAGAAGGAGTACTGTGGTACAAAGGACGTATCTGTGTGCTAGCAGATTCGGACTTGAAGGAGGTTATCATGAAGGAAGCTCATGATACTCTTTATTCTATCCAACCCGGAGGAACAAAGATGTATCAGCATTTGAAAGAGCAATTTTGGTGGCACAAGATGAAGAGAGAGATCGGAAGCTACATCGCCAAATGTGACATCTGTCAAAGAGTCAAGGCAGAGCACCAGAGACCTGCAGGACTGTTGCAACCATTACAGATTCTGGAATGGAAGTGAGATTCCGTCGGAATGGACTTTATCACCGGTTTACCTACCTCTAGTAGGGGAAATGACTCAATCTGGGTCATAGTTGATAGACTGTCCAAGGTAGCCCACTTTATACCTGTCAAGACCACTTACCAGAGTGCAAAGTTAGCAGAGTTGTACATTGCTAGGATTGTTAGTCTGCATGGAACCCCTAAGACCATAGTATCAGATCGAGGAACCCAGTTTACCTCGATATTTTGGCAGAAAGTTCAGGAAGGATTAGGAACCAAGTTGAATTCAGCACCGCATATCACTCGCAAACAGATGGACAGACTGAGAGAGTCAACCAGATCCTAGAGGATATGCTTAGAGCTTGTGTGTTGGAATATGGATCAAAATGGGAAGACTGCCTGCCTTTCGCAGAATTCTCATATAACAACAGTTATCAAGCTAGTTTGCAGATGGCACCATTTGAATTCCTATATGGAAGAAAGTGTCGTACCCCTTTGAATTGGTCACAAGTAGGAGAGAGTCAGATCTTCGGACCCGACATTCTCCGAGAAGCAGAAGAGAAAGTTCACAAAGTCTGTGAGCACCTCAAGACCGCCCAGTCCAGACAAAAGAGTTATGCTGACAAAAGAAGAAGAGACCTGACTTTCAATATCGTAGACTTTGTATATCTCAAGGTTTCACCATTGAATGGAACTCAACGCTTTAGTCTGAAGGAAAAGTTAGCCCCCAGATATATCGGGCCCTTCAAAATTCTAAACCGTCGAGGAGAAGTATCGTATCAGCTGGAACTGTCTGAAGAGATATCAGCCATCCACAATGTGTTCCATATCTCGTTACTTCGCAAATGTCTGGAAGTTCCCGAGAAGACTGAAGTTTTCAAGAACATCGATCACAGAGCTGTGGAAATCAACACTGACCTGACCAATCGAGAAGTACCCATCCGTATCTTAGAAGAAGCCTACAGAACCACCAGGACCAGGATCATCAAGTTTCTCAAGATTCAATGGAGCAACCATACCGAGGAGGAAGCTACTTGGGAGCGAAAAAATTACATTAGGACAGAGCTCCCAGATCTCTTTAGTTCCTAGTTTTCTTTGTAAATCTCGGGACGAGATTTTGTTTAAGGGGGGAAGGTTTGTAACATCTCAAAACTTCAATCCAAGCTTATAAAGATCAAATCAACCAAAAATGGGGTTAACAAATTTTTTCCAAATTTAAAATGAAAGCATTCATATATGTGCATTTAAAATAGGAGTTGTTTGAATTGCCATGATTGAGTGATCCAATGCTTGTAAAATGTTGCTTAGGTGATTTAAACATCATCTACGGCATTCCCAAACTTTTCCTAAAGAAAATCAAATCAAAAAGAATTAAAAAGGAGGAATGGTCATTTTGGCCATTTTAATCCACTACACTACTTAGAGTGTTCCTAGCACTCATTTCTTAATAGAAACAATTCTTGATCTTTGTACCCCTTGCTAGTACCCATAATGAGGTACCAAGGCCCACCTCTTGATCTGCTAAAAACATGCTTTAACTTATTTTAAATGACATTTGAAAATTGAATCTAATGCATATGCATAGATCACCCCTATTTCAAAACCCCTCTATTTGAGCTCCACTTTCAAAGCCCTTGTAACCAGACACTACCTAGCACTAGTGGAGATCACTCAAAAAATTTGAAACCAAAATTCAAAAGTTTTTCTCTTTCGGCCATTTTGTCAAACACCTTGCTGGCAGGATCATATTGGCCTAACTAATAATGTTTTGGGCTGATTTTGTCTAGCAATTTGGAAGTGCTTTGATTATCTTGTCCCCCCTCTAGCCCAACCATACCCACACCAGCATCTCCCCTACCCCCTAGCTGCATTGCCATGCCATGCCGAGCACCCTCTCGCCGGCCGACCGTGCACTCGCCGCAACAGCCCTCTCCTGCCTCTCTCTCCATGTCTAGGAGGTAGCTCACACCTCACCACCACCCTCTGTCCCCTGCCTGAGCCCAGCCTTGCAGTGGACCACCGAGGAAAGCCCGCGCCCAGTGCCACCGCACCATGCCGGTGCCGCCCCCAGAGCGCATTTTGTCCCCGCTCGCACAGACCGCCCCTTGGCCGCAGCCCGCGCCCGCCGCTCCACCATGACCTGGAGAACACCCCAGACAACCCCGTTGGTCGCCCAACGCCTCACAGCCACCGCTCGCCGTGGACACCGCCGCCCCTGCCGCTCTGAGCGCCACCTCGCCCAGACCGCATGCCACCGCCCCTACGGCCGCATTCAATGCCTAGAGCACCGCCAAGGAACTGCACGTCAATCGCCACCTGCAGCCATGCCTCTACCCCGTCGTAGCCATGTCGCCACCTTCGCTTGCCCATCTCGCTCGGTCTCACCGTCGGGCCTATAAAAGGAGCCCTCCCTAGCCTCCTCTCTCCACACCATTCCACTCCCCTCACCTCTCTGAACCTCACCCACCTCAAGCTGGAGCAAGGTGAGCTCTGCCTCACCGGAATTGGGGCCGGAGCCGGAGCCGCCGCCTCTCGAGGAGAAGGGCGCCGCTGATTGCGACCACCCCAAGCTCCGCCGCAACCGCGCCTCGCCTCGCCGTCGTCTTCCACTTTGGTTGCCCACCTCGCCGACCCCGCTGGAGCCCTGGTACGTCCCCAGCAGACCCCACCGAGCCGCTAGGGTTCGAGCTCGCCGGCGACCTGTTCGTCGTCGACGACGACCCTCAGCCGTAGATCTGCCTTCTAATCCTACAGCCCACAGCGTGCTTACCATTTCGCGTGTTAAGTGCTGCTGACAAGCGGGACCCCTGTCAGCTAAGCCCCGCGCCGCGGAGCACCACTGGGCCGGCCCAATCTTTTCCCGCGCTAGGCCAACCGTTCAAATCTGGATTTTTCTTTTTAGTTAAATCTAATTTCTGCCCACTATTTTAGAATTCAATTCTGGGAGTTTGAAAAATCCAAATTGGATGAAACAAATTTTGCCTTAAAAGGTATTAAGACGATCTATCCAAGCCCGTTGGATTTAATTCAATTAGAGTTATAGATCTCTCCTAATAAAAATAAGAAGACAAAAGCATTTGCAACTTACAACATTTTTATAAAATCAACCAAGTTAGCTTTTGAGTTGATTCCAACTCTCAAACATCGCATTTCATCATATCTATCTAAATATGTAATAATATTAAGGTTTACATGCAGTGACTTTGGACTAGTACCCAAATAATGCTATATAGGCATTTCTAGTCACTTTAAATCATTAAATAATGAACATAAACCAAAGTAATATTGATCCAACCCTTAACTCTCATTCCCACATGTTAGGATATGTGGTGATGACATGTGTCAACATGATCCCATATTTTAAGTGGTGAATATTAAATCTTAGTTAATTTTTCAATGAGTAGAAATTACTTTTCTAAAATAAAAAGGAGGAAACTATTGAATTAAACTTGTGATCCAAAAGACTAGAATGTGGTGGTGCTTGCATGGCCCATGCAAAATATTGGATGCCATGATTAATCTTGTAAAAACAAAGTTAATGGTCATGGCATTTATATATATGGATTCCAATCTATGGAGATAAAGCCATGCTAGAGGAAGTAGAATTTGGATCCATCCCAACCCACATGAGCTAAAGTAAATGCCAAAATAAAATAAAAGCCCATGGTAATTAGGGTGGTGGATTTATAAGGTGGTGAAAAGAAAGGTGATGGAGGTGAATAAAAGATATGCCCCCAACTCAACCTGGGCATTAGACAATATATCAATAGCCAAAACAATATCAAGAGGCAAATACAATTAATAATGCATATGAGAGAAAAACCAAATGGCAAAGGGTTTTATATGATGCTCAAATGCAAGGTGGCATGATGACATGAGCATGATATAATTATGATGCAACAATTATATATAGGAAGTAGCCATTATATTACTAGACCAAGTAGCATTACCATTGTTAGACAATTGGGATGCTACACTATCTAAGTGCAAGCCACCATTAACAGTGCAAGCTAACACTTGCAAGTTTAGTGCTTAGCAAACTAGAATCAAACTAGATGGTTTAGCAAAGATGCCTTAAGCATGCTTTGATCACACCCCCACCCCTTTTTACTATTAGTACCCCAAGTCTTAGTTACACGATTTACTCCCTTAGTTTACACCAAGTTCTTTACTTAGTTTGAAGGTAGCATAAAAAGTATAAAACTTGACCTAATTAGAACCCTTTAGATGTCATTCTATGGCATGAGATTGAACCCATCCTTTCCACCTTAGTGAACACTCCTAACTTAGTAGTTAGAGTAGATTAAAAACCTGAGTCACTTTAGATGGGAACACTTGGTGAAAATGAATTATGAAAACCTTGGAATGATGAGTCATTCTATTGAGATGTTTTGACATGTGTTGAGAAAACACAAATGGTTGATGATGATGAAAATGTTGAGGCATGAGTCTTAACCCTTTTATAAAACTGATGGTTGGATTCGGATGCGATACCATTCCAAATTTACCGTACAACCACACTACCTGAATTGGGTAAGGCTTAGCTGGAAATTTATATGCATTAGTATTAGTTCCCTCACGGGAGAGGTCTGAGCTGAGGCTACCTCTCATGATGTCCACCTATGCAGTGCCCAAGATGACTGATGGTCAGGGTTGGGAGGCCATGCTCATAGGAGAGGTGCTTATACTAGGGTGTGTAAAGGGAAGGTTATGTTTGATTATCTGCATACTAAGTATGATGATTCAGGGTTATCCCTGACAGATGTATCGTATCTTGTGGTGAAAGTGTACCACCTCTGCAGAGTGTCAAACTATTCGAATAGCCGTGTCAGCGGTTATGGACAGTTGGAATGGCCATACTGTTTCGTTGTCAGATGTTTTCTAAATACTTTGAAAAGAATGATGAGTCTTGACTTGACCACAACAGGGTTGTGTTTATAACAATAGCTTCCCAACTTAAGTGATTCTAGGACTTTACTTTATCTTTCTTTGCTTCTAAACTCAGCTTAGGTTCCAAACTTAACTTTATAGTTAAACTTAGAGTTAGCCCTTTAACTTTGAACTATAGTACTTATTAGTGGTAGTTTGCGAGTACTTAAAGAGTACTCATGGATTTTGTCCCTGGCTATTCTCATGGCCAGACTATGAAGGAGACTACCAAGATGATGGCCAATAGGACGGCTATGATAACTAGGACCATATGCCTTCGTCAGCATTTCCTGTGCCCCTGAAGATGGACCCCACCGCTACGCTTATCTTTTATTTCCGCTGCTTGTTGTATTAAGACTGGATCATGAGATCCTTATTTGTGTAAGACCTTATGTATGGTTTGTAATGGATGATGTACTGTGATATCCAATCCGTTATGTCTCGTAAAAATGGTAATCCTGGGATTGCGAGGTATGGCATAACGGGCATCTAGGATTAAAAAATCGGGTGTTGACAGGAGTCTTGCATAAAAGTTGTTGATAATAATATTGCTGGGAAGCTCATGAATGGGAAATTTGAACATTAGTAACTTCAATCTCCCCCAAGCTTGAGCTGTACTCTCTCCATCAAGAGGACAAAAGTTGTATATTTGATTCCGATCTTTATGAATCTCACTAGGAGGATAAAACTTTGAATAAAAGAGAGGCACTATTTCCTCCCATTCCAGAGCTTGACCATTCTTCAGCAGCTTATACCATTCCTTAGCTCTTCCTTTTAGTGATAATGAGAATAACTTCTTCTTAACTTGATCTATAGTAATACCCGCACACTTGAACAACCAGCATAATTCGTGTATAAAGAGTAAATGATCACCGGGATGGACAGTTCCATCCCCAACATAGTAGTTATCCATAACACGATCAATAATTCTTGTAGGTATTTTGAAAACATCATTCTTAGCAGGTGGTGGCTTATCTACTACCTTAGCAGTGGTAGTAGCATTACCAAATAAGAAACTCAGCAAATTATCCATAACGAAAATAAAGCAACTAGCAGAAGTAAACAATACTCACAGTAGAAGTTTCCTTTACCAGTTCCACTCTCCAATAGCGCTTCACTCCCCGGCAACGGCGCCAGAAAATAGTCTTGATGACCCACAAGTATAGGGGGTGTATCGCAGTATTTTCGATAAGTAAGAGTGTCGAACCCAACGAGGAGCAGAAGGTGCTGGCTAGTGGTATGGATCAGGAATTCTCTACAAATACTTAGCAAACTGATTTTTAGGGTTTTTTGATTAAGCAAGTAAACAAAGTACGAGTAAATAAAAGACAGTAGGAATAAATGCAGCAAGTGGCCCAATCCTTTATGCAGCAAAGGACAAGCCGGTTGTATTACTTAAGATGACCAAACGTTCTCGAGGACATATGGGAAGACTGTCAAGTGCTTTCTCTTCATATAATTGATTAATCTTCTCTAGCTTGCTAAGTGTTGTGTGGGTGAACCTGTGCTAATGTACCGCCCCATCCAAGACTAATACATACTTGTGATTATATCCCTTGTAAACATCCGAAAGTACAAGAAAGTAATTAAGGTAGAAACCTAAACACAGCTTTAAACTCTAAGACCCTTACGTCCCTTGTGCAATGGTTTCCTAACGGGGGTTCAGGTTTCTGTCACTCCGGCAACACCTACGATTAGTAGCCAAATACACAATGCATTCCCCTAGGCCCATATAGGTGAAGTTTCATGTAGTCAACGTTCACATGACACCACTAGAAGAAGTACACCACAACTTAAATACCAAACTATTGAATCTTTCTCAACACAACTCCACTACTAACAACAAGACTTATCCCATGTCCTCAAGAACAAACGAACTACTCACAAGACATCATATGGATCATGATCAGAGATGGAATAATGATGTATAACAATCTGAACATAAACAATAATTCAACGGTTCACTCAATAGCATCAACTACAAAGAGTAATCAACACCGAGGAAGTTTCCCCTATGAACTATGCAAGATTCAACACAATTGTTACAGCAATATGGAGATGGTGATGAGGGTGCTGATGGTGATGATGGTGGTGATGATGATGATGATCCCGATGAAGTCCAGCTTGATGATGGTGTTGATGGTGACGATCTCCCCTCTCCGGGAAGGAATTCCCCCGGCAGAAATCTGTCTACTGGAGAGATCTTTCTCTCTCGATGTTTTCCGCCCCGCAGAGGCGGCGGAATCTTTCGGTGGTCCCTCCCCGAGTCTTAGGGTTTCGGGAGGATGATATACGTCTGAGGGGAGAGGCTGGAGTGGGCCAGGGTGGCCACACCACCTCCTGGCACGGCCTAGGGCTGCCCCGCGCTAGGGGGTGGTGTGGGCCCCCTGTGACCCATCTCCACTCTGTCTTCTGGCATCCTTAGTCTTCTGGAAAAATAGGATTTTCCGTATATTTTCCCGGATTTTCTGATCTTCACGAATTTTGCCTCCAAACAGCACCTTTTCCATTAGAATCCTAACTACAGCGGTCCATGCTCCAAAAGTCATCAACCATGGAAAAATAGATGAAATAACATAAGTATCACCTCTCAATATGAAATATATCAATGAATAATAGTGAATTGATACATAGAATAGTCATGCAAAATGGACGTATCAACTCCCCCCAAGCTTAGACTTCGCTTGTCCTCAAGCAAAACTGAGCTCAATAAACATGGCCTCAGGTTTATGGAGTGAAGAGTCGATAAAATAATACGAACAAGAAGCATCACATTCATCAAAAACATATATCATAATAGAAGACAACTCACTATTATATAACTCAACTTGTAATAAGTAAAGGAAACACAATAAAGATACATAAAGTGAATCAAAATTGGTAACGGCAAGCTTAGCTCTTGGTCGAAGAATAGTTGATAATTTGCTGGAGTTCACAAATAGCTGGTTTTCAAATAAAGCTTTCAAAGTAGTAAACATCAAGATAAGAGCAATGTGCAAAACAAGGAACATAAGACATGATTGAATGAATCATCATATGAATGAATGAAACACAACAACTCAAAATACTTGCTGAGGTAGAAGGGAGTAGGTTTACTGACTCAACTACAAAGTAAAAGAAAGGCCCTTCAAAGAGGGAAGCAGGGATTGCAAGTCTCATAAAGAGCTCCCAAAAATTATGATACTTACTAGCTTTCAGCTCTCATTGCCCCTATCATAGGCATCTTTAGGTGATTAAGGTTAAAGTGATCAAATATGAGGATATGCATTGACAAGTTGTAAGTTGAGAATCTCATGTCCCGTGAATACGAGGGCCGCTCCTCATGCTACTCAAGTTTAGTCACCGGTAAGTTCTTGTCATCGTAAGCATATGTGTATCATTGAGAACCGCCAACGGGGTACCCCTTGCCCGATGATACGGAAGAATCCCCATATCAAAATGACAAGGCAAGCAGACAACAAGTATCTCAGCAATCTTCTTATTTACCATGGAAATATGGTGCTTTTTTCTCTCTTTCCTCTTTTCATAATATCTCTCTTTTTTTCTTTTCTCTTTTTCTCAATCTCTATCTCTTTTTTTATAAGAAGAATGCTTCATAGATACTCGTTATGGTTACGCTGCAGGTTTCCACCATGTCAGCATGGATTAGACCAGCGGCCCAGGCGTTTCTCTAACACACATGCATAACTCCATGGACTTACAAGCTCCCCTTTCATTTCACACCGACGACATCCATAGACAAAAGAACATGATATCAACTAGGTATGAAGTACCAGTGCAATGTTGAAAGTGTTCCCCATGACAGCATGGTTCTGCTAATCCACAACTTACAAAGCGTAAGCATATACACAACATAGGTGAGCACAATGGTTCAAGTTTATTAAGTGAAAGGAAGTAAAGTGTGCCATCAAGTTCGTGAGAGCTTTTAGCACTAATTTTCACATAACAAGTTTAATTTGGGAGGTAGAAAAAACAAGAATTTACATGGAATAGCAATAATGCTACTAGGTAGGTATGGTGGACACAAATGACAAAGGTTTTGGTTTAAAGGAGGTGGATGCACGAGAAGGATACCCTCTCAGTACAGGTTTTTGGCTAGCAAGGCTGGGTAGCAAGTATAAGAGTTGAAGGAAACAACCAAACATACAAGTGATAAAAACAAACATGCAATATTTCTCGGAAGCACAAAAGATCTTAACAAGAGAATACTAAATTTATGAGCAAATCAAGAAAGAAAGATGATGAAATTATTTTTCTCTAGAGTACTTCTATCTTTTCTTTCAACTCTCAAAAATAGTGTTGCTACTGACCGAGCCAGGTTTCCCAAAACCAACTAAATTAACTCAATGATCCCAAAGTAATACCAATACTAACAACAAGATCAATCATATAACCACAAATTGAAAACTAATATAAGCTATGCAAAAGAGTGAATGATAGAACTTCTCATTAATATTCCATAACGGCAACTCACACCAAGGGATACATATCTAACGAGAGAGGGGAAACTTCCATAATGCAAACCATCCTACATAATAACTCCTCTATTCATGATATGACTCTACTAATAAGGTAAAAAGATAGAAGATAGTGATGTGATACCGCGGCACTCCCCCAAGCTTGGAACAAACCAAGGGGATGCCAAACCTGATGACGAATTACTCCTTCGGTGGTGGTATCCTCTCGATGAGCTCTCTGATCAATTTCCCCAAGTCCTCAATCTCGAAGGTGAGATTATGAATCAGCTGTTTTCTCAATGCGGCTCATGATCAGGTCGTGTTGAGAATTCCAGCTCTTGATATTCTTTCCCCACTCTTCCTTCTTGAAGTCTTATTTTCCTGCATGGCTAGAACGAGGCAAATCCCAATTGGAGGGTAATTTCCCCTTGGGCATATTCTGGTATTGATGCTCATGGATAAGGGTATGGAAAGGATTCTTGGTGCGTGGAGGAAGTGACTAAGGATCTGAACGGTGGTGAGGAGGCTTCCATCCAATGGCTGGGTTTGCCACCACTCCAATGCTTGCAATGGTAGTGCCGGTGTGCGGGTGTTGGCCTTGCTCCTCTTCTCCTTCACTCTTGATCTTCTTCTCCTTCACGGGGTCTTGGAGGTCTTCCTCCATAGGTTCCTTCCGTTTATCCTTGGCGGACACCATGGTGCTTCTAAACCTTCAAAGAGTATGTCCTGGCAGAAACAGATCGAAACAAAAACACGATGAAAACACGATATACGAACCTCGGGAGATCCGGGGGATTATATATTACGATATTTCATATCAAAAGGAAGGTACTGTGAGAAAACGAGTCGAAGGCGGAGTCCGCGGTGGACTCACCACCTGGTGGCGCAGCCTGGGGAGGGCCCGCACCACAGGGTGGTGTGGGCCACCCTGGCCCCGTTTCCGTCCCTTTTTCTCTTTGTAACTTCCCTTATTGACTGAAAACTACAAAAATATAGTTGGATTGTATTTTCACAGAAATTTTCTTACCAGAACTATTACCTATTTGAAAACAGACTCTGCATGTCTCTAAATTTGGTCCTTGATGAATCTCTCCGGAGTTATAACTTGAAAGGCATCAACATCTTCATTGTAAGAATCCCCAGCAATATAGTGCTTGAGTCGCTGCCCATTCACTACTTGTGTAGTATTATCTTTTAAAGAAGAAATTTTTATTGCTCCTGAACGGTATACTTCTTCAATAATGAAAGGTCCTTCCCATTTTGACAGTAGCTTTCCTGCAAAAAATCTGAGACGAGACCTATACAATAGAACTTTCTCACCAACATGAAATTCTCTCTCAAGTATTCGCCTGTCATGTCGTCTTTTATCTTTTTCCTTAAAGAGCCTAGCATTTTCATAGGCTTCACTCCTCCATTCATCTAAAGATCTTAAGTCAAATAATATTTTCTCACCAGCGAGCTTACAATCTCTATTTAGTTCTTTAACTGCCCAGTAAGCTTTGTGTTCTAATTCTAAGGGTAGGTGACAAGCTTTCCCATAAACCATTTTGTAAGGAGACATCCCCATAGGATTTTTGTAAGCAGTTCTATAAGCCCATAAAGCATCATTCAACTTTTTAGCCCAGTTTTTTCTAGATCTATTAACAGTCTTTTGCAAGATGGATTTAATTTCTCTATTTGATAACTCTACTTGCCCGCTAGTTTGGGGGTGATAGGCTGAAGCAATCCTACGATTAACATCGTATTTAGCAAGGGTCTTTCTAAAGCCACCATGAATGAAATGTGAATCCCCATCAGTCATGAGATACCTAGGCACTCCAAACCTAGGAAAGATAACATCCTTAAGAATTTTTAGAGAGGTCTCGCCGTCAGCACTCTTTATAGGAATGGCTTCTACCCACTTAGTAACATAATCAACGGCAACAAGAATATGAGTGTAACCTTTCGAAGGAGGGAAAGGACCCATAAAGTCGAATCCCCAGCAATCAAAAGGTTCAATAACTAGAGAGTAGTTCATAGGCATTTCATTGCGTCTAGAAATATTACCAACACGCTGACATTCATCACAAGATATAACAAATTTTCTTGCATCTTTAAAAAGGGTAGGCCAGTAGAAACCTCATTGTAGTACCTTCTGTGCAATTCTATCTCCTGCATGATGTCCTCCATAAGCACTACCATGACATTTATGCAATATCTCCTTTTGTTCATATTCTGGAACACATCTTCACATAATACCATCCACTCCTTTGTATAAGTGTGGGTCATCCCAAAAATAATGCCTCAAATCATAGAAGAACTTCCTTCTTTGCTGAGATGTAAAAGTTGGAGGCAAATACTTGGAGACAATAAAGTTAGCATAATCAACATACCAACGGCTCCCTCGCGAGCTCACCCCTACTGCAACTAACTTTTCATTTGGGAAACTATCATTAACAGGCATTGGGTCAAAAGAGATCTTTTCCAAACGAGATAAATTATCAGCTACAGGGTTTTCAGCACCCTTCCTATCTACTATATGTAGATCAAACTCTTGTAAAAGCAGCACCCATCTAATAAGCCTAGGCTTAGCGTCCTTTTTCATCATAAGATATTTAATAGCAGCATGATCAGTATGAATGGTGACTTTTGAGTCTACAATATAGGGCCTAAACTTATCACAAGCAAAAACAACAGCTAGAAATTCCTTTTCAGTAGTAGCATAATTCCTTTGAGCATCGTCTAGAGTCTTACTAGCATAATGGATAACATTTAACTTTTTATCAATACGTTGCCCAAGGACAGCCCCTATAGCAAAATCACTAGCATCACACATTATTTCAAAGGGTAAACTGCAATCAGGTGGTTGAACAATAGGGGTTGTAGTTAAAGCCTTCTTAAGAGTTTCAAAAGCTTCCTTACAATCATCATCAAAAACGAAGGGTACATCTTTTTGAAGAAGATTAGTGAGGGTTTTTGATATCCTAGAAAATCTTTAATAAACCTCCTATAGAAACCAGCATGACCAAGGATACTACGAATACCTTTGATGTCTCTTGGACATGGCATCTTCTCAGTTGCCTCAACCTTAGCTCTATCAACTTCTATGCCTCTTTCAGAAACTTTATGCCCAAGAATAATCCCTTCATTAACCATGAAGTGGCATTTCTCCCAATTAAGAACAAGATTAGTTTCTTCACATCTCTGCAAAACTTTATCAAGGTTGTGCAGACAATTATCAAAAGAAGTTCCATAGACAGAAAAGTCATCCATGAACACTTCTACAATTTCCTCACAAAAACCATGAAAGATAGCAGACATGCACCTCTAAAAAGTAGCAGGAGCATTACATAAACCAAAAGGCATACGTCTATAAGCATAAGTTCTGTAAGGGCAAGTAAAAGTAGTTTTTTCTTGATCTTGTTGTTTTACAGCAATTTGAGAGAAACCAGAGTAACTATCAAGAAAACAAAAATGGGTCTTTTTAGACAACCTTTTCCAACATTTGATCAATAAAAGGAAGCGTGTAGTAATCTTTCTTAGTAACTTTATTAACCTTCCTAAAATCAATGCACATCCTATAGCCTACCACTATTCTTTGAGGAATAAGCTCATCATTATCATTAGGGACAATGGTAATACCTCCCTTTTTAGGAACACAATGAACAAGACTAACCCATTCACTATCAGCAATAGGGTAAATAATACCAGCATCAAGGAGTTTCAATACCTCATTCCTTACCACTTCCTTCATCCTAGGATTTAAACGTCGTTGGTACTCCACTACTAGCTTCGCATCTGGTTCTATGTTGATAGAATGCTGACATATAGTAGGTGAAATCCCTTTATCATCCAGAGTATAGCCCATAGCTCCTCGGTGTTTCCTCAAAACCTCCAATAACCTTTCTTCTTCCTTCCCTAAAATTTTAGCGCTAATAATAACAGGATATATATTTTTATCATCAATATAAGCATATTTAATATCATCACGGAGAGGTTTGAGATCGAAAACCGGATCCTTTTTAGTCAGCATCGTGGTACCCAAGTCTTCTACAGGCAAGTCATGCTTAAGCATCTTATGTTGATCACGGAGAATCCTTTCAATTTCATTCCTTTCTTCCATGAAGATTCCACTTTCATGATCTTCCATAAATTGCTGCAAAGCATTGCTAGGAGCAAGAGAAATAGAAGCAAGTTGTTCAACTCTAAAATCCTCATTATGGGGTTCCTCTTTACAAGGTTCTTTAGCAAATTTTGAGAAATTAAACTCATAAGATTCCCCATCAAACTTAGTCAAGATTTTATCCCTCTTGCAATCAATAATAGCTCCATAAGTACTCAAGAAGGGTCTACCAAAAATGATAGGATAAGTTTTACTAGCAGCTGAACCAAGTACTAGAAAATCAGCAGGATACTTAATCTTACCACAAAGAACTTCCACGTCTCGTACAATACCAATTGGAGAGATGGTCTCTCTATTAGCAAGGTGAATAACCACATCAATCTCTTCCAATTTGTAGGGAGTGATTTCATGCATACTTTCTCTGTAAAGCTCATAAGGAATAGCACTGGAACTTGCACCAATATCACATAAACCATAATAGAAATGATCACCAATTCTAATAGAAAGCACACGAACACTAGCCTTTGTAGTTCTATTAGGATGTGAAACAATATTAGAAGCATCCTCACAAAAGATTATATGCCCATCTTCTATGCTTTTAGTGACAAGGTCTTTCACAATTGCTACCACAGGTTCAGTGTTTATTTGTTCATCAGGTTTTACAGTTCTCTTTTCACTTTTGGTGATTACATTAGTTATCATAGGATGGTCCTTTACCTTTTTGGGGAAGGCAATCTTCTCGATATAAGGTTCGGGTAAGATGGGATCAATAATGCAATATTCAGCACTTCCAATAGGAACATAGTCAACAATATCTTTGTAAGGTGCATGGTATTTATTCCATCCCCTTTTTGGAATTTCGATATAGGAAGCAAAAGCTCTAAATCAATATGTAATAACTTGCAAATCAAGACCATAAACATTACTAATATTTTGAAAGTCATCAGTTCTCATAAAAGATTCAATGCATTCATAATCATAATTTATACCTGACTTTCTACCTTTGTCATTCTCCCAAGCTTCAGCATTGTCTTGAATACGGTACAGAAGATCCCATTTAGCTTCTTCCTCCATGCAAGTGAATGATCCAGCACAAGAAGCATCCAATAAATCTTTGTCATGTAGAGGGAGTCTTGCATAAAAGTTATTGATAATAATATTGTTGGGAAGCTCATGAATGGGACATTTGAGCATTAGTAACTTCAATATCCCCCAAGCTTGAGCTGTACTCTCTCCATCAAGAGGCCAAAAGTTGTATATTTGATTCCGATCTTTATGAATCTCACTAGGAGGATAAAACTTTGAATAAAAGAGAGTCACTATTTCCTCCCATTCCAGAGCTTGACCATTCTTCAGCAGCTTATACCATTCCTTAGCTCTTCCTTTTAGTGATAATGAGAATAACTTCTTCTTAACTTGATCTATAGTAATACCTGCACACTTGAACAACCCGCATAATTCATGTATAAAGAGTAAATGATCACCGGGATGGACAGTTCCATCCCCAACATAGTAGTTATCCATAACACAATCAATAATTCTTGTAGGTATTTTGAAAACATCATTCTCAGCAGGTGGTGGCTTATCTACTACCTTAGAAGTGGTAGTAGCATTACCAAATAAGAAACTCGGCAAATTATCCATAACGAAAATAAAGCAACTAGCAGAAGTAAACAATACTCACAGTAGAAGTTTCGTTTACCAGTTCCACTCTCCAATAGCGCTTCACTCCCCGGCAATGGCGCCAGAAAATAGTCTTGATGACCCACAAGTATAGGGGGTGTATCGCAGTATTTTCGATAAGTAAGAGTGTCGAACCCAACGAGGAGCAGAAGGTGCTGGCTAGTGGTATGGATCAGGAATTCTCTGCAAATACTTAGCAAACAGATTTTTAGGGGTTTTTGATAAAGCAAGTAAACAAAGTACGAGTAAATAAAAGACAGTAGGAATAAATGCAGCAAGTGGCCCAATCCTTTATGCAGCAAAGGACAAGCCGTTTGTATTACTTAAGATGACCAAACGTTCTCGAGGACACATGGGGAGACTATCAAGAGCTTTCGCTTCATATAGTTGATTAATCTTCTCTAGCTTGCTAAGTGTTGTGTGGGTGAACCTGTGCTAATGTACCGCCCCATCCAAGACTAATACATACTTGTGATTATACCCTTTGCAAACATCCGTAAGTACAAGAAAGTAATTAAGGTAGAAACCTAACCATAGCTTTAAACTCTAAGACCCTTACGTCCCTTGTGCAATGGTTTCCTAACAGGGGTTCAGGTTTCTGTCACTCCGGCAACCCCTACGATTAGTATCCAAATACACAATGCATTCCCCTAGGCCCATATAGGTGAAGTGTCATGTAGTCGACATTCACATGACACCACAATTGTTACAGCAATATGGAGATGGTGATGAGGGTGCTGATGGTGATGATGGTGGTGATGATGATGATGATGCTGATGATGATCCTGATGAAGTCTAGCTTGATGATGGTGTTGATGTCGATGATCTCCCCTCTCCGGGAAGGAATTCCCCCGGCAGAAATCTATCTGCCGGAGAGATCTTTCTCTCTCGGTGTTTTCTGCCCCGCAGAGGCGGCGGAATCTTTCTGTGGTCCCTCCCCGAGTCTTAGGGTTTCGGGAGGATGATATACGCCAGAGGGGAGAGGCTGGAGTGGGCCAGGGTGGCCACACTACCTCCTAGCACGGCCTAGGGCTGCCCGTGCCAGGGGGTGGTGTGGGCCCCTTGTGGCCCATCTCTACTCCGTCTTCTGGCATCCTTAGTCTTCTGGAAAATTAGGATTTTCTGAATATTTTCCCGGATTTTCTTCGCGAATTTTGCCTCCAAACAGCACCTTTTCCATCAGAATCCTGACTGCAGCGGTCCATGCTCCAAAAGTCATCAACCATGCAAAAACAGATGAAATAATATAAGTATCACCTCTCAATACGAAATATATCAATGAATAATAGTGAATTAAGACATAGAATAGTGATGCAAAATGGACGTATCATCTACACACGATCCCCTATACTTGTGGGTTATTAGTAATCCGTGCACAAACGGTTACCTCCATCCTTCTTGTCCACAAACAGAACGGGCAATCTCCATGGCGATGCGCTTGGTTAAATCAAACCTTTTGCCAGCATAGCATCAAGTTGGTTCTTCAGTTCCACTAACTATGATGGGTTCATGCTATAAGGTCACTGTGCTATGGGTCCTGTTCTAGGAATTAGTTCAATAATGAACTCGATATCCCGATCCAGGGGCATACCGGGCAATTCATCTGGGAATACGTCGGGTATTCACAGACTACTTTGACTTGGTCTATGGTTGGTAGGCTAGACTCTTGTTGGACTTGAATTGACGGGGTAAGGTTTTAGATATATGGTCTACTGATACTCCAGACCTACTAGTCATGGTTATGGCTTTCTTGGCACAGTCGATCAATCCTTTATGTTTCGACATCTAATCCATTCCTAGTACTACTTCCAAACCTTTGGTTCCAAGTACTATTAGATTGTCATAATAATCTATCCCATGTATTCTAATAGGTATAGCCTTGCAAATTTTTCTAGCTTTGGTGGCTGAACCAAGTATTTGAACAATCATAACATGCTTCAAATTGGTTGGGTGAATCTTACTAGTGCATGCAAATTCTTCGGTAACAAACAAGTGCAATGCTCTAGAATTAAACAACACTCTTGATAATACTGAGTTAATAGAAAACATACCCAGCACGACATCTGGCGCTTCCTAGGCTTCTTCAGCATTCATGTGGAACAAACGGCCATTGCGGTTGAGTGAATTCCCTGGGGCAAATCTTCTTCCGGGCTGAACACGACGTTGCTGCTGGGCTGGGGCATTCACATTGGTGGTGGCTGCAAGCTTCTTGGGACACTTGTTGGAGTAGTGACCCTTCACTCCACATTCAAAGAAAGTAATTTGGGACTTGTCTTTGGCTGCAACAGGCACGACATTGCTTCCAGTCCTTGGGGCAGTATTGTTGTTGTTGTTGGACTTGGGCGGTGCACGGTTGAAGTTGTTGGAGTTGCCGGGGTTGTTGTTGTGGTTTCCTCCGAACTTCACATTTCCTTCGCTACGATTGGGGTAGCTTGGACGAGACATTGGGGGTCTATTGTTCCTTGGGGCATATCCTACAGACGGGTTGGGGCGATACTTCTGAGGGTGGTTGGATCCACTCTGGTGCATCATGCAACGCTTACGGTTGTCATTGACTTGGTTGATCTTCCCTTCCATCTAGATGGCAGAGTTGACTAGCTCTTCGAGATCTTCAAAATGGATGTTGATTAACACCGTTTGCATCTCATCATGCAATCCATTCAGGATTCTTTCCTACTTTTGGCTTCAGTGTTGATCTCATCAGGGGCATATCTTGCGAGGGACAGAAATTTGTCACGGTACTCAACTACCGTCATCCTTCCTTGCTTTAGTTCTCTGAATCATCTCTCATCCCGGTGACTAAACCTTGCGGCACATGGGTGCGGCTAAACTTGGTCTTGAAAGCTTCCCACGTCATCACTTGACTTTGGTTCATGGTACGGGTGCTATTCCACCATGCTCTTGCATCTCCTAATAGATAGTGGGTGGCAAACAGTACTTACTCATTGGCATAAACTCCTACGACTTCTAGGTTGTTCTCCATGGTTTGTAACCAATCATCTGCATCTAATGGGTCTTCAGACTTGCTAAAGATAGGGGGATTGGTATTCTGAAAGTTCTTGAGCTTGTATCCATGATGATCCTGATTTCCATGGCCTTGATTATTGTGGGCCATCTAAGCGATCTGTTGCAGGGTGGCTAGGTTGGCTTGGCGCTCTGCTCTACTAGCTTCACGGTCGGAAACTAGCATCTGCAGAATCTGCAGCATCGGGTCTTGCGAGGAGCTGCTCCCTCCGGGGTTTCCACGAGTCATCTGAAGATTGAGATAGATATAAAGGGGTAAGAGGGGAAGTCCTAAGGTTCATGGTTTTGTTTTCAAAAGCTTTTAGACTTTGAGTTCGACTCGGGTTTGGCAAACTAACAACTTCTCATTCATTCAATCAAAGCACACGATACAAACACACATACTACAACATGAAATGAAAACAAATGGTTTTAAGAACCATTCTGTGAGCTAAGATACAATGGGACCGATACATCTCCTTCCTAAGGTAGTGATCAAGTGCATCTACTCATCATCAATGAAGTCAGAGTCATCATCATCGATGTAGAAGTCCATGGCATCATCCTCCAGGTAGTCATCGTCATCACGGAGGTAAGAGTGAATATCTACCTGGATGTCTTCACCTTCTTCTTCTTTTGCTACAAGCTGAGCTTCTTATTCCTGGATGGTCTTCCCGAGGTCGGCCACCTTCTTGCGAAGACGAGCGATGGTGCGATCCTTCTTCTCGTGTTGACGATGAAGCGATTGGCGATCCTTGACAAGTAGGGCGAAAGTCTGGGCCTTCTGGGCGGCAATGACAAGGTTGTGGTTGGCGTAGGCTCGAGCATTGTGCAATTCATTCTGTCTATCATACAGCAGGAAGTCAAGATTATCCACTTGGCGCTTCATCTCTGGGTGACCTAGCATCTCCAATGGCATCCCCATAGAATCATGCCTTGCATAGTGAGCAAAGCGAGTTCCCTAGATCAAGTTGACCTTCTGTCCGCAAACACGGGTGAGAGCTTCATACATTGCCCTGGCTAATCCATCTAGCCAGTTGTTCTCTCCCACGGTGAATTTGATCTTCTCCGAAAGGGCTGTTTCCATCTTGCCTCGAAGATCAGCAACTATCAGCCATTGTAGATCTCCTCCTGGGTGATCATTGAGTTGATCCCCGAAGAATTCTGGATGCGGACGCTCCAAATACTCCGACAGTGCATCGAGATCCCTCTCAAAGATCAGTTGGCCTCCGTTTCCCAACTGGTAGAACTTGCAGTACTGAACTTCCATCTACAAGAATTTAGGATGAGTAAGTTAGTGAGGTGATCACGTGTGTCAAATTTTATGTAGTAATGTAAGAATTTTTTTAGGAACATGATTTTTTTGAAAGAATCCAGGATAAGAGAGGGAATAGTTTTTCATAAATACTCACTTCATTTGTTTTTGAAACTAAGTTTTTGTTTGGACGTCCATTCTAACTAGGGTCTCCTATGATCAGGATGGCTCTGATACCAACTTGTCAACACCCGGATTTTTAATCCTAGATGCCTGTTATGCCATACATCGCAATCCCAGGATTACCATTTTTGTGAGACAAAATAGATTGGATATCACAGTACATCATCCATTACAAACCATAATAAGGTCTTACACAAATAAAGGATCTCATGATCTAGTCTTAGTACAAACAAGTAGCGGAATAATAAGCGTAGCGGTGGGCTCCATCTTTAGTGTCACAGGCAATGCTGACGATGAGAGATGATCCTAGTTGTCGTAGCCGTCCTGCTGTCCTTCTTACGGATAGTCCTCCTCATAGTTTGGCCACGGGAATAGCCAGGGACAAAGCCATGAGTACACTCTAAGTACTCGCAAACTATCACTAACAAGTAAGGTAGTCCTAGTAGGAATGCTAAACTCTAAGTTTATTTGCAAAAGAAAATTCGAAACCTAAGCTGAGTTCAGAAGTAAAGAAAGCTAATTTAAGGTTCTAAAGCACTTAAGTGGGAAACTAGTTTTCATGTTCACAACTCTGTTGTAGTCATGTCAAGTCACAAATCATTTCATAAGTCATTTTGAAAACATCTGACGACGGAACAGTATGGCCACTCCAACTGTCCATGACCGCGAACGCGGCTATTCGAATAGTTTGACACTCTGCAAAGGTGGTACACTTTCACCACAAAATTCGATACATCCGTCAGGGATAACCCTGAATCAATCATACTTAGTATGTGGATAATCAATTATAACCTTTCAATTACACACCCTACTATAGGCACCTCCCCTATGAGCTTGGCCTCCCAGCCATGGCCATCTGCCATCCTGGGCACTGCATAGGTGGACATCATCATGAGGTAGCCTCAGCTCAAACCTCTTCCGCGAGGGAACCCATACTAATGCATATAAACTTCCGGCTAAGCCTTACCCAATTCAGGTATTGTGGTTGTACGGTAAAATTGGAATGGTATCGCATCGGAATCCAACCATGAGTTTTTAAAAGGGCTAAGGCTCATGCCTCAACATTTTCATCATCATAAACCTTTTGTATTTCTCAACACATGTAAAAACATCTCAGTAGAATGACTCATCATTCTAAGGTTTTTATAATCATTTTCACCAAGTAGCACCATCTAAAGTGATCAAGTTTTATGATTAGCACTAGCCACTAAGGTTAAGAGTGTTCACTAATGAGGGGTGCTAATCTTCAATCTCATGCCATAGATAGACATCTAAGTATAACTATATATGCCAAGTTTTATACTCTTTATGCTATCTATAAGAAAGATAAATAACTTTAGTAAAGTAAAAGAAAGTAAAGCTTGCAAGTAAAACTTGGGATGGGCATAAACCAAAAATGGTATAACCAAAGCATTCTTAAGGCATTTTGCTTAGGTTATCAAGATTGCAAGTGTTACCTTACATTGTTAATGATGGCTTGAAAGGAATAACTTGCATGGTTAACTTGTATAATGCTAGCTTTCCTTAGTTGGTGCAGTGATTGAAATCCTTCTCGTCTCTTCGTGGTAGAACTCCTCCTCCTCATAGACTTGGTCGGTATTATCGTCTATAAAGGAATACCGGGTACACAATACTTAACTAGTCTATTTAGCACACTAGGGCACATACTTGATGATCTAGCATCATCACAATCATCACAAGATTTTAAAGAACTAGTTTTATTAGTTTATTTGAGAACAGTAATTTCTACTCATTGAGATTAATTAAGATTTAATATTCTCCCAATAAAATATGGGATCATGTGGAAACATGTCATCACCACATATTCTAATACATGGGAATGTGATTTAAAGTGTTGGTCACATTTTATAAAGTTTAAGTTTATTATTTAATCAATTTAAAGTGACTAGAAATGCTCTAATAGCATTCTTTTGGTACTAGTCCAAAGTCACTGTATTCAAACCTAAATACTTTTATATATTCAGATTGATATCCTCAAATTTGATTTTTGAGAGTTGTAATCAACTCAAAAGCTATTATGGTTGATTTTTGAAAAATGTTTGTATGTAGAAAAGTCTCTGCCTTGTTATTTTTGTTATAGATTATCTCTAACTCCAAATGACTTAAATCCAGTGGGCTTGGATAGATATTTTAATTATATTTCTAACAAAATTTGAATCATGTCATTTGGTTTAGTAAATCTCCCTCAATGGATTTTTGAACAAGTGGAAAGAATCTAGTTTAAACCTAAATAGAAAAACCTTAATTTGAATCTATGGGCTAGCGCGGGAAAGCTAACGGGCTGGCCCAGTGGCGCTCCGCGGCGCAACTGGCTACTGACAGGCTGGTCCCGCATGTCAGCGGCACAACTAACGTGAAGCAGTACGGGGCAATCTCAGTCGTGCGATTAGAACAAGAATCTACGGTTGTGGTTCGTCGTCTCTGGCGAACAGCTCTGGCAGGAACGAACCCTAACGCGGCACGGTGGGGGTACGTGGGGGCTCACCTGGGCTCCAGCTAGGCGTGGCGATGGGTCGATCGAAATGGTAGACGGCGACGGTCCTAGGCGTGGTCGCGGCGGCTCCTGGGCAGCCACAATCGATGGCGCCTCTTCTCCTCTGCAGCGGCAAGCTCCAGCGAAATTCTGGCGGATGGTGACCCGCCTTGCTCCGGGGATGGGGTGGAAGGATCAGTGGAGAGAGGAGAGTGAGATGGTGTGCAGAATGAGGCTGGGGGTGGCCTCTATTTATAGTTCGACGAAGCGATCGAACGGGATGGGATGGCGTCTCCGGCTAGGGTGGTACAACGTGCTATCGTCGTGGCTGGAGGTAGGGGACAGTGCGCGGCCTGCTGGCGGTCATCTACGGCGTAAAGGTGCGGCTAGGGGCGGTGGCATTTGGACGGGCGCGGCTGGTGCTCTGCGCGGCAGAAGCGGCATTCGACGCGGCGCACGGTGGCTGCGGGTCAAGCGGAGGCGAATGGGGATGTCTGGGCGCTTCCTGTGGTCGTGGCGAAGCGGTGCACGCGGGATGCGGTAGAGGCGCGATGTGTGCACGCTTCTCGGGCGCGGCGCGTGCTCGGCATGGTGAAGACGTTCTGGGCACGGCGCTCTGTGGGTGGTCCATGGCTCGGCTCTCCTCGGGGAGGGGACATAGGGTGGCGGTGTGGCCTCGCCTACCTCCTAGGCATCATGGGCGAGCTCGGGACGGTCTGCTGGGACTTGCCCATGGTCGACCGGCATGGAGGGCTCGGGGTGGCTTGGCACTGGTGCAAATAGCAACTATGAGTGGTGCATTGGTGCTGGTTGTGACTAGAGGGGACAAGGGGAGTGTAAAGGGGCAAAATGGTGGACAAGGCATTGATCAAGAATAGTAATAGTTAGGCCAGATTAGTTTTTTCTACTAGGTGTTCGATCAAATGGCCGCAAGAGATTTAAATTCGAATTTTGGAAAGATTTTTCGTGTGTGACCTTATCTTATGCTTGGTAGTCTCTGGTTGCTAGGAATTGTCAAGGTGAATTGGTTTGGTTGGTTTTTGAGAAATGGTGATCTTCACATATGCATTGGATTCAATTTTCAATTGCCATTTAAATTGCTTTGCTAAAGGTTTTTGTAAGTTTGTAAAGTGGGCCTTGGTACATCTTTACTTGGTCTAGCAATGGGTGAAAAGAGTTGACAAAGTTTCTATTTGAAAAAGACTTCTAGAAACACCTAAAGTGGCATAGTGGATTAAAATGATCAAAATGACCATTTGGTCTTTTTATCCTTATTTGATTTCTTTTCTTTGGATTTTATTTGTAAATGGTCTAGAGGATGTGGCATTCACCCTTGAACAATTTCATACCATTTAGAACAATCAAACATTGCATTTTCAAACAATTCTACACTAATGCAACGTACACATGCATTCATAAATCATTTTAATAATAAAAGTTTTTGTTAACCCTAATTTGGGTGATTAGAATCTTGATAATCCTGATTAAAGTTTTGGGATGTTACAATGGCGAAGGTTGCCGCCCCGCAATCTCTGAATCGGTGTTGCTGTGCGTCTGAATCGGTGCCGCCCGCGCTCGCTGAAGGGTGGGCCAGTTGTACGCGCGGGGGACACGCCCTCGGACCGCCCGTGTCCCGCGCCTGATGCGCCGATGGGTCGAGCCGGACGCGTTGGTCCAAATGAGTCGTGCCGCTGGAGAGATCGCGCACGTCTGCGCAGTCGCGCTAAGACGCGTTCGGACTGGTTGGGTCGGCCCGGTAGAGATGCCCTTATGCCCTCATAATGGACGGGTCTCACTATGAAGAGTTGGTGGTCCATACTCTCAGAAGACCCAATTACCGCACCGGAAGGCCATGCCGTCGCTCACCCTTGTCACTGATTGGGAAATTTGGAATGAGTGAAATGCCCGTGCATTCCACAATAAATCCGTTCCTCATCTAGTTTTACTTGATTAAATTAAGAAGGAACTCGATTGTGGGTTATTGCGAGCGCAAAGCGCTTGGGCAAACTTATGGCATGAGAGTAGACGTTGTAATATTCGAACTTTTACTTTCTTGTAAAACTTCTTTTAATTAATGAATTGGGGCAAAGCTTTTGCCCCGTTTTGATTTTCTTTGTGTGTGTGTTTTATTCACTATTAAGCCATATATAGCATGTAAAGTTTATTGTTTTATGCCATAGACCAAGCTCTGGAACATTCACTAGTTTGCTTTAAGGCTTCCCGTCTCTAGTGATTCAATGGGTACATACATTGCTGAAAGGCTCTTGATGTCCTGTTCATGCCCTGGCTCAAGTGGCAAGCAGGCACCCATGCCAAGCCATCATGGACAGGGAGGGAGAAGGAGACGCGACAAAAGAAAGTCGGATTGTCCGCAGACGCCGCCACCACAGCAGGATTACAACATGTGGTGTGCAGTGGCAGCGTCGGGGATAAGGAAAGGGAAGGCAACGCATCGGGTGGATGGACGATTGGACGGGCATGTGTGGCTGTACGTTCATCTCCATACTATACTCATGTGAGCTAGTACCCTTTTTTCCTGTGGATGAAGATGAAGATGAGCTGAACCTGGCTAGCAGCCAGATCATCGTTTTTCTTAATTCTTCTTTTTGGGAGCCTTCCGTTGTTGCTATTTCTAATGTTTTCTGTATTTGGGCAAGATGGACATGGTGTTGGATACAAGTATTTGTAGCCTGGAACTTTCTCTTCCGGCTGTTGCTGTCATGTGCACGGTCCATGCTAGCTAGCATCCGCGCCACCACCGGGATGAGCGGTCCACCAATTGCGCAGGCTCAAGATTGCATGCATGGTAGTACTTCTCTTGCTGACCAGAACTTGCTAGTAGATGATAGAGTTTGGATCGCGAAAATGATTGCTTGGGCTCAAGGAAGAAAATGTTCAGAACCAAAGCCGAAAAAGAGAGCTCTCTCGAAATAGTCGTCCGCTTTATAGAATAAAGCCACATCGGCCGAACAGATACAAGGTGGCGGGGAGACCCCTTTTACAAAGCAGATCAAAATAAGCAAGACAACCGCGGAGAACCTAAATTACCATCGAAGATAAAGAGCCGAGACCGGGATGAACCAGGGCTCCACGACGACGCCTCCCAAGAGGATAACGACACACCGCGCCGCCCGTCGCCGAGACCAACGGTCAAGGGTTTTCACCCGGAGCCCTGTCGCGAGGGAGGTAGCCGCATCGGCGCCCCCAGGAGGGTAATGGTACCCGCAGGCATCGCCGTCGATGGTGCCGAAGCACTGAGCTTCCGCCCGGAAAAACCTTCGTATCGCTCCCCGTCTTTCGCCACGCCCGTTGTCCCCAAGATAGGCCTCCAGCACACGATCTGGGAGCTGCCGAAGCCGAGGCGCCCCCAACACTAAAGCCTCCCGCCGCCCTCTCCTCGCCATCCACATGACCGAGGGGAGAAGCCACCACCACTACCACGACGCTTGCCGAAGAGCCGCCCGCGCAGACCACCTTCCGGGGCCGCCACCCCGGCATCCTCGAGCTCTAGCCACCGCTTCGAACAGCGGCACATCGCAACATCGAAGAGGGGGACAGTTAGGTCTCACGGACTTGCAGGCCTTGAGGCACACGACGACGTGGGGAAGGGGAACTTCCCTCCATCACCTGAGGTGAGTGCTGTCCGGACGCCGTAGCAGATCCAATTAGGGCTGGAGCAAGCCTGGATCAGGCCCGGCCGCCGGCCAGGCCCATATCGAGGCCCGATCGGCCCCATCAGCTCCGCCGCAGTGATGCTGCAGCCGTGTCATCGTCACCCACGGACACCTGCACCCCGAGAGGAACCAGACCCGCCATGACTGCACTGGCAGATCGTCATGGCTGCCACCGGAGCTCTGGACGATCTCGTCGGGAGCTCGCACCGCACGGGCTGTCCCCGCAGCCGAGAGGGGAGGCCGCCCCCGTCGCTCCGGCGTCATCCGCCGCCCTACTAGCGGAGCATGCCGCCAGCGCTGAGAACTGTCTGTAACGGCCGCCGCTGCAAGCTCCAGAACTGCCGCCGCCTCCAGGTGCAAGGGCCATCCCTCCCGCCGGTCGCCACCGCGTCAGATCCAGACCGCCCCTGCCTAGGTTCACCACCGCCAAGGAGGACGCCGTCCCGCACGGTCCTCCGCGCGCCGGGGAGAGGAGATCCAGCCGTCGCCGGCACCGCGCGGGCTTTGCCCGGCGGCGCACGCCGATGACGGCCGGGAAGGAGGGAGGGTGGAGGAGGGAGACGGGGGGATTAGGTTTTTCTCCCCTAGGTCGCTCGGGAGCGACCAAGGAGCGACTCATTCCGAATTGTCTAGGTCGAAAAAGAGAGCTAGAGAATCAAATTGGGAAAGCATTTGCAATTCAGGAAAGAGTAGAAGATTTGGTGTAAGACATCCGAAGTGCGTGAGATCCTTCCCCGTGGCTACCTTTTTTATCTACTCCACTGTACTTCGGCTGCTTGTTCCGTGCGTAGCCCTGCCCCTAGTACACGTAACCACATCAGAGCAACTCTAACGACTAACTAAACTTTGGTGCTGTAAAATTGCTATGCAGCGTGCGTGATCTAATTTTAGCGCGCGCGACATTTCTTCTCCAGCGGAAGCGCTAAATTTGACGCGTGAAAATAGAGTTCAGAAAGAACCCTCAACAGATGCACAAAAATACAGCATGCAGGCGTCGGGGCAAACAGGTTTCACAACAAACTACATGTTCAAGAAGATCAAACAAACCAAATAAATTCAACAAAAAATTGTCTAGTTATTTTTACAACACAACTAAATGGCACATGAATAGTACAACAAATATAGGAATTGTTCATCAGTAAATACAACAAGTTTTTCATCAAACACTACAACAAATTGTTTTCCAACAATACAACAAACAACAAATAAAAGGAGGCTCAACGTTGTGCTCCAAACCATTTCTACCACTCCTCGATGAGATTTTTTAAAGATTATCATGGATCTTGTTGTCGCGAATGACATGATATGAGACAATGAAACACGCCACCCTATGCTCTCTCCTATGCACTTGCACGGGAATCCTCATCAAGTCATAGTGGGGGCTGCGATCTATATCTTTGCCACGGTCATCCTCTATGATCATGTTATGCATGATCACACAAGCGGTCATGATGTATCAAAGATATTCTTGATCCCAAAATCTAGCCGGTCCTCGCACAATAGTAAATTGGGCTTGTAAAATCCCAAAGGTTCTCTCCACATTTTTTCTACCCGCCGCTTGTGCGGCAGGAAAATTCTTTTCTTTCTTACCTTTGGGTTTGTGAACCGGCTTCACAAAAGTTTGTCATCTTGGGTAGATGCCATCTGCAAGATAATAGCCATAGTTGTATGTGCAGCTATTTCCTTCAAACTCTACTTGTGGACCAAGTAGCTTCCCGTCTCGAGGAGGACATGGCGGCCTAAGGCTGCGCGGCGCCACGGTCGCCGATGTGCGGGGAGGCGGCGCGGCGGCGGCGGTCGCTTGGCGGCGCGAGAGGACGCGCGGCGCCGGCCATCCGAGTCGATTCCTGCCGTGGCGAGCTCCAAAGAGGTGCGGAGAGGCGCGGCGGCAGCGGATCTGCAGCTTCCGCGCGCGGCGGAGGCGGCGAATCGAAGCGGCGGCGCCGACGCAATCACAGAAGGGGATTGGAGGCAATGAACGTGTGGATAAGTTTCAGCGGTCGTTGGCGTTCACGCGCGAGAGAGAGTGATAGCGCGCGCTGGCGGTCGGACATCAAATTTAGGGCGCGCGGGTGGACAAATTGACGCGCGTCCGGATTTTTTAGTGCGCGTCGAATTTCCGCACGCCTAGTGAAGAACGAAAAAGTGCCCCACGACGCTATATCAACAATCATTTTTATGCTGAATTGCTCTCATGCCTCGACCCTCAAACTATCGTCGGCTCGGCGCTCGCAACATGCACCCTCAACTATCGTCTCTCTCAAACAAAACTTTTTTTATCGTCGGCTCGGCGCTCGCAGCATGCACCGTGAACGCCAGCCAGGAAGCGCCAGGCCGGCGGCCCTCTAGCGCTGTCGCACGCGTCGTGCCTTCGCTGCCACCGGAAAAGGAGCTATTTTCAGCTCTAGTTGGGCCCGTTGATAGGCTCGAGTAGGAATTCAGAGAGCAAGAAACACACGATTCATAGATTCCTATACACCAACCAGGTTGATGTCTACACCGCAGGTGCACACATTCCGCACGCGCATGGGCCTGGCCCAGTTCGGTGTATAGGTAAAGGTCCCTCCCTTTTTCTGTTTTTCTTTTTCTTACTTTATATTTTTATTTCTGTTCTGCTAGTTTCTTTTCTTTTTTATTTTCCTTTTTAATTTCTTTTTTATTCAGATTTGAAATTTTTGAAATATAAAAATATTCAAATTAAAAAATGTTTATACCCCAAAATGTTCAAATTTAAAAGATGTTCATATTCGAAAAATGTTCTGATTCAGTAAATGTTCAAATTTCTATAAATATAAGATTTTTTAATTTTGAAAAATGTTCTTATTCGAAAATGGTTCAAATTTTATAAATGTTCAACTTTTGAAATATATATAAAAAATTAAATTTGAAAATACTTGTATTCAAATTTAAAATGTTCATATTTTTTGAGACTCAGTTTTAAAAAAAAAAATTCAGAATCAAAAGTCACAAAAAGAAACATAAAGAAACAATAGAAATAAGAAATAAAAACGAAAAAGGTAAATAAAAGAAAAATGAAAGGCCGGTGTAGGCCGACCCAACACACCCTCCTGGGTGTGCGGGGCGGGTTCCCGACTGCACTGGTCGGTGTATGGGAATGCCCGTAAAATGAGACTTGAGTCAATTTAGGTCTGTGTTTGGGATGCCCACATTTGAGTTTTTGTTTATTTTCTACCTATTGTTTGTTTATCTGCATATGTGGTTTTAGTGAGTGCAAATGAAGATCATTGGTGTTTGGTTATGTGCAAGTACTGTGTTCTGGTTACTTACTTCAAAGTGGTGATCTTACCACCACATTACTAACCAACGTCATAACACAAAAAACACCAGCACTTAAACAGTAAACAACCATACTAAGTAGGTTTGTTTGCCACTGCAGCTACATGGGGCTTTCCATGCCACACTAACATTAAGGGTTCGCACAAAGATCAAAATATTCATAGTTTACCATCAGTAGGGACATCCCATGCCCCTGTAACATCTGGGATTGAACCTGATCAAAAGCAACCAGACCAGTACTACATAAGTTCATATAGGTCCGTCATACTATATTGCTACGTACTCCCTCCATTCGGAAATATAAGACATCTTAGCTTTATGAATCGAATGTATCTAAACGTCTTTTAGTGTATAGATTCGTAGAGGTTCTGAGTGAATCTATACACTAAAAAGTGTCTAGATACATTCATTTCAGAAAACTAAAATGCCTTATATTTTCGAACGAAGGGAGTACATCTCTACTACCTAAAAAAGAAGTGGTGTTCCGTCTCCACCAATACGTCAATTTCGTTGTCGCTCTCTTCGTCTGACTCTCTGTCCCGCATGCCCAAACGGGCCAGGCCCAGCAAAACCTACGGAACATTGATTCATCTCTATCTCTACTACTAATAAAAGGGCAAACATAAATTTATCTACACGCACCCAACATATGTACACAAACAAACCAACAAACACGTAGCCTGGCCCACTAATCAGATCTAGGTACATGTAACAATTATATGCAAATGGACGGACTACTTATCCCATCCGAACAAACCAAAAAACAAAGCAGAAAAAAAGCCTCACGCTTCCCTACTTTTTTGAAACAAAACAAAGAAAAGCATCGCCATCACCGCCCCACCCTCGCGATCACGGCAATCTCGCCAGCACTCCCATCGCCCAGATCCAGTTCGACACCTATTACATGCCCTCGCAAAAAATACCCGACACCATCTGCAAAGCGTTCCTCGACGACGCCCTTTGCCTGCGTTCTGTGCTTGGCGGCGACACCCTCGCCCACGTCGTCTTCCTGGATGGGACCCTAGCCGTGATCCTCGACCACGGCATCCTCGCGGTGACACTAGACGCCCGAAATATGGCTTCCAGGCCGCTGTAGGTACATGGGATTCTGGAAATTCTATTGATGATTCTTTTTCCACCTGTGTCCTTTTGATTTCTTACCGCAAGTACAAGGCTCCCTCAATATTGTCATACTTATAATTTTTTTAAAGAATGATTCTTCCCGTATGTTCTGAATTGATAGCATAGAATAGAATGTGTCAGCTAATTCGAAGTACGAAGTACATATATAACTACATAACTACATACTATCCCCTTTCAAAATATAAGATGTTTTAGCTTTGTTAAATGAGTGTATCTAGCCCTCTTTTAGTGTGTAGGTTTATTTAGGTTTCTAGTGAATCTACATACTAAAAGGAGTCTAGATACCCTCCTTTCACAAAGCTGAAACATCTTATATTTTGAAACGGAGGGAGTACATGCAAACGATCGATCTTCCAAATTGTGATATTCATACTAACCTTTTTGTTTTTCCAAATCTTCGTACCAGCCTTTTTTTCTTAATCAAATTCCATACTACAGTGCTCCATAATTATGTAGAGATGTATTTGGTAATCAGGACAAGACAAAAATGCCAATGAGATAGTGCATAATCAGCAATGGATGAATATAGTTATTGTATCTCATAGTCTTATCAAAACTGCAACCTTATATTTTTTTTATAAAACTCAACATAGTAACTTGGAGGAAACCGAACTTCCTCATTGTCCGTAATTTCGTAAATATTTCCACGAGTTAGCAGAGCAACATCGCAGTAGCTTAATTCGAATATTTGGTGAGATCCATTTAGACAAGTAGCCTTATACTGCCTAGATGTCACACTATCCATGTCTTTGTTTATTTAATTACATGCAAGTTCATATGCCAGGATTAAGCTGATGGTATGTCATCTCCAAGTCGTGTTGGGGAACGGACGCCATTTCAGGATATAAGCAACACCTGCTCTTTAGGTAACTATTACGGCAACCACTATCTTCTAATTGCTGATATTTTTCATCTATAATGAACATTATTGTTATAGTCATGCAAAATAATTTTCCTACACGGACCCTAAAGAGTTGAAAAGACAGAGAATATTATGCGCGCAATAAAGATGCTATTCGAACAAGACGGCGTGAAGCCAACGAAAAGAAACAGGCTTTGAGAGCCCTACTTAGTGAAGAGCAAAATATACCACATACACCAATTTCCATGTCCCAAACTACTAATGGCCTGCAAAATGTACCACTTACACCAATGTCCATATTAAAAAATGATGAATACATGAATGTTGATTGCTTTAACATGGCTGTACGGATACTCGCGTGCCACGACATCCAACTTGTCAGAGATACTCCAGTTCACTACATGGATCTAAACTTCTGTGTAAGTTACTATACTCGCATATTACTACTTTATATCATAGTACTAATGTTTTCTTATTCTTATTTTAGTCGATGTCCCATTTTGCACGATACCCAAGTCGTCCTGAAAATTTCAATGATGATAGGTTGGTGTAGTTGTTTGATAGCTAGCCTGATAGCAATGAGTATCATATCTCATAATGCAATGAGGTAATATTTTACTTCTTTATTATTTGGTCTTATTGATTGGTTGTTTCTAAATGATTGCATCATTGCAAATTTATTGCATTGGGATATTCTTGGGGTATTCCTATTGTTTGTCTTGTATCAAAAAAAAGAGTGTCTCTATTTTGGATCCACTTCCAATACCTACCCGGGGAAAAATATCCTTAAAACTATTGTCAACAGTCTAAACCTTGCGCTCCAAGTTGCCAACCCTACATTCAAACACGATATCTTTAAATGGGGATTAAAAGTTCCCATTGTTCCGACAAACTCATTGAGGTATGAATCTTGTCAATCAATGCATTATAATCTTGATTGATTCATTTGACGCATAATGTAACATTTTATACATGCAGTCTTTTATCGGGTTATTTAGTTTTTAATCTCATGCACTCATGGGACGATGGAGCGCTACATTTTCCAATACCCAAGGTGAATATTTACACCATGCTCATTTGTATATACACGATGCACATGTTTCTTTACAATAATATTTGTATAATGGATATGTAGGATGACATTGAACTAAGGAGACGATTTTTGGTTCATATATTGAAGTACGAAGGAAATGAGACTCTAAAGAATATCCCAGACAGGGAGCACCACATTTTTTACACGGGGAGAGGACGCGTGGGGTGACGGTAGTGGATGTTGTTTTGGTCGGCGCCCCCAGGAGACCCCCAGCCCCTTGGGTTTGGCTTGGATACGCCAGCGATATTTTGGGATCTTGGGGGGCGACTGGGCCGTTTTTTTTTTGCATTTCCGGTTTGACGGCGGTAAAAACACTCTTAGGGAAACTGGTGGAGATGCTCTAAGCATCAACAAGAGGTGATTCCTAATAACCACATGGTATTGTTCCAGATGTATTTATTATTTTGGCTAAACTGAATTTTCGGTTTTGAACATTCTATAAACTAGAAATTTTGTTGACTTGTTGGACCTAAAGACCTCGGCGAAGAGTGTTTAGTATAATTTTTTGACCTTATTTCTAGTTTACTATTGTATCTTATCAAGCTTACAGGCTGCACAACTGTCTCTGCCTCCCCCTTTCATGCATCTTAATACAATTTAAAATGAAATCATTAGCATGATTTTCATTTGTTAATATCATGTTTATCGCCAGCCAAAAAGTACATTATCTCCTTAGGTTTGCATGTTGCCTGCCCATATTATCTTGTCTAATACCACGCAGATCTGATCATACTACCATGCAATTGTTCTCGCTACAAAGTGTTTTTCTCCTTTGATAATCTAAAACTGCCATGTTCAGATTCTGGTTATATGATTCTTTCGATTAGACACACCCTCATAATTTTAAAGGCGGTAAGGCTCTGTACCCCCACTCTGATGCCTAAGCACCTAAAAAGGGCAAATTTCCAAGAATGTGCCAATGCGCCTTATGGCCTATGCATCACGTCAGTGTCCTAAGACAGATGACTTAAAAAACATGAGTGCCTTTGTGTTTGCCAGATCTTTTCAGGTATCAAGTGGGTATGTGGTATGCATAAATTCATCATAACTTTTATTTAGTCCAAATCTATAGAGAGTATTTCAAAACACCACAATTGGGGTAAATGTGTCAAACACCTACCATTTCATGCGATTTGTGGTGGATTTTTTTTTACATGGTTGTCAACTTTAGTAAGATCCGTATATATATACATATATATATATATTTATTTATATATGCATGTTGAACTGATCTTCTTTTCTTTCATTTTAAGGTTGAAGGAGCTCCTAGGTTGGACGATTTAGGTGGACCTACTTCTACTACTCAAACAAAAAAAAAAAGATCTCTTAGCTAGGTACTACGTTCTCAATGTGGAGCATATTGCTGTCACCAGGATGCTAGGGTATAGGAAGAAAGGTGGTCCTCCAATGCGAAAGAAGCTAGATCCTTTGCCACTTCTCTCAAGCTAAATTGTAAAAAACTGAAATTTAGTGTGTCAATATTGGCAATTTGAAATGCTTATTCTCTGAAATGAATTCACATGTAGTAATCGGTTATATTAGGCATATAATAATCTCGTTATAGAATGATGTAGAGACCGATGTGTTGCTTCTTTTCGAAAAATGTTGTTTTACTAAAACTCTACACATGGTTGAGTATTATCACTACCAAAGTCAGAGAAATGAGTGAATATACTATATCCCAACCAGTTTAAAAGGTGCAGTTTAGAGGCAGTACTTTTTATTTTTTACCTTTACATATTTACATAGGGCGATGGTGATGTTGCCCAAATATACTATGAAAGTCAGTTTTAAAAAAGGTGCTTTTATAGAGTTGCTCTGGTTATTATTCCATGTGATCTGAAATCTGTAGGGTGAAGATCACGAGAGGATTGCATGGACATTGCCCTACATTGCCGTAAGATGTTGCTTGTTCAGTGAGCTAGGGTCTACTATATTGTCACTAGAGAAACACAAGCTTCTCAACAAGAAAGAAGATAACATGTACTTTAGTTTGAAAACTAATTTGTTTTACTAAGTATGGATAACCTCGGTCTAATTGTTGCTGGACAGAAAACATACTCCCTCCGTCCGGAAATAAGTGGCTTGTAATTTGACTAACCCAAATTTTATGGTCTTCCCCTTGGTCCGATGGTATTGTCGTTGAAATGTTGAATCAAAATGTGTATTCATTCACATATCTTACACTTCACCACGAATTTCACGTGCATTATGGTTACTCGTGTTGTCAAGAAAGAAATCATGAGAGCCGTGGCAACGCACGGGCATTTAACTAGTATATACATACATACATCATCGTCGCTCGTCGCCTAGTCATGGTCACGGTAGGTGTACTGCCTAGCGGTGGATGAGCCTCCCTTCTAGATCTTCATATTGAAGTCAAAGGGCTAAATCTTGAACTTCATGACATCGTTGTATTGCAGGTCCTACTTGAAGATGATTTTCTGCCACCCGCGTTTAGCACCATCTGCCCGCTGAAGTAGTCTACCTGCAAGCATCGGTCGCACTACCGTCATGCGGACACTAGCATGAAGCGGGGGGGGGGGGGGGTATTCATCCACTCCTTGAAGCCCTCTAGGGTGTGGACGTGCAATGGCGCTGCTGCCGCCTCAACCCTCCTTGGCACCAGGGTCTTCTGTCCCCAGAGGTTCAATGGGAGCAGGTCACATAACCTAGTTGGGGGATGCCAACCCGTCCCAACTGTGTCACAGTCCAACTTGATCATCTTGTTCGTAAATGACACATAATCGTGAGAACAAAAGTCTAATCAACAAAGCACAATATACATATAGTACACTGATCCATCAATGTGCACAATCATATTGCACATTGATCAATCACAATACACAATCAAATTGCACATTGATCAAGCGCAATGCACAATCATATTGCACGTTGATGGATCAATATGCCCAATGAGATTGCACATTGATCAAGCACAATGCACAATCTGATTGCACATTAGTCAATCATAGTGCACAATTGGATTACACATTGATCCATCTATATGCAAAATTAATTTGTGCACTAGTGAATGTGTAAGTAGTGCAAAAATAACTAGCACAATGTTTGAAGGGCATTTCCCTTCCTAACTGAGTTTTTGTCTGTTTTTTGTCAACACAAGTGAATTTTACCATGTCTTAAGTGTTTTAGGTACAATCTATGAAAAGCACAAGATCGTGACTGACCCCTCAAAAATATGAAAAGATCAAGAAGGTTTCTGTAGTTTTTTCATTTTGTTTGAGTCTTAGGAAACGGTACTATCATGAGGGGTTGCATAATGGATGGTAAAGGTGAAATCATCACCAACACAATCTATGCCGCACCTATAGCCATCATATGTTAATAAGGATAGAGAGAGCACCGGATATTTTGGTTAGAATGTGGTTGAGGGGAGATTCCAGCATGTCCACAACAGAGTTTCCAGTGTGCACATGCGAGAATATCCGATGTACACTCAGGCCAAAACTTTCAGTGTGAAATCTTAGGACCAGTTCTCGTATGGTGCTATGCCTACTAGAATAAGGCTCGACGGTGGAATGGACATTTAGACTAGAGATTCTGAAATCTTCGGACTCCTCAAAATGTCTGGCCCATTTTACCCTAGAATCTCCAACGCTTTGACACTTCCAATGGTCACCTTTCGTGGGGACCTATAAAAGCCCCCCTTCTTCCAAAAGGAGAGATTTCCCTTCCACTCTCTCTCTCTCCATCTATCTCTCTCTGTATATATATATACTCCATTAATGCTCAGATTTAAATGCCCAGATCTCTGTCTCTAGCTAACCAATATTGATACATTTGGGGATGTGAGAGAGAAGACCTATCTTCGCCAAAGGAATTTGATTTCCCTATTGATTTGATTTCCATTATGGAACTTGTAACTCTTGGGTTCTTGGAACCCTAGATGGAATTGGTTATACTAAGAACTTGAGCCGTGGTTATAAAGTTCCCTTCTCATGTTGGGAACCTCCAATTGAGTTGTGGAGATTGCCCCAACCTTATTTGTAAAGGTTTCCGTTGTCGCCTCAAGGACACCGCATAGTGGATCAGATGATTGCCCTTGTGGTTTGTACATGGTGAGAATAGGGTGAGGCTTTATGATTCCACACATCTTCAGCAAAGAAGAACTTTCATTCAAAAGGAAGGAATTTCGCGAATAGATCTTCGTGTATCCATTGCAGTTATCTCTTACCTATATTTTTATTTAGCTATTTGCTTACTTGCTTATCATATAGGGAAATTCACATAGTTGCATATCTAGAGAATTTACCTTTGTGTCAATCCTAATTTGGAAAAGAATTAAATATTGGTTAGTACTCCTCCCCCTTATTCACTCATACATGTCCTTTCAATTGTACCGGAGTCTCATCTCTTATTTCGGGTTTACCGCCTAAAACATTATGAAGGACACTAAGAGTTTGGAGGATGAAAATAAAAACAAAGAAACCATCACCATTGATAATCCTTCTCTATCTAGGAAAGAGCACAATGAGTCCATGGAGACAATGCACAAATCTTTGATGGAGGCAATTAGAGCAATGTTTGTGCAATTCAATAATACCAAAAACCAAGTACCCATCACTCCAAACGAGGCTACACTTGTGTTAACACATTGATATAGTTGAGAATCCTCCCAAGGATGCAACTACTGTACCGGAAGAAAGCGATGGCTTATCAAAAGATCCTAAATGACATAATGGTCTAGGTGTAAGAATTCCATCTCCATCGCTTTATAGTGTTCTAAACCCTCTCCCTATGCCTCACATAGTTTCTCAAGGCAAACCTCCCATGCTAGATGCATCTAATTTTTTTAATTGGCAATATTAGATGTGTTATAATCTTATTATCTCATGCATTATTTATGAAGAGTTATGGGGAATTGACACCACCCTTATGGTCCAAGCAACTTGACGGCAAGAAAAGAGATTAAAGATCAATGCGATACTACCACCTTGGGCATGACCTAAAGGAATTACCTTGGAGAACATAAATCATATCTATGTTTTCTCCACCGCCAAAAAAGCTTGGAATCAACTTGAAAAGGTGTTTATTGGTCACAATAGCATTCGTTGCTCCAAGTTTGAAGAGATGTAATATGAGTACGATGCCTTTGCCGGAAGAGAAGATGAGACTCCAGGAGAACTCTATAGAAGAACCACGGCTCTTGGTGTTCAGACGGTGGATCATGAGAGTCTTGGATATGAATGATAATTGGATCAATTTAAATTTCATGCAAGCCATCTTTCCATTCCATAATGCGATGGAAAACAACATTCGTTCAAGGATACTATCCACTCCTTGACTTCCAATGAGGTGTTGAGTTGGTTTGTTGTTTTGGGAATCATCAACAAGACCACAAAATAATCTCTTGCTCATGCATACATCATGAGATCATCAAATCTAGCATATAAGGCCACAACAAGTGTTTGTGATGAAGAAAGATAAATTGAGGAGACTGTGATGGGGTTTACCCTTGGGGTTTTCCTGATCTTCACATATTCTTGTAGGATTTTAGGGAGGAGATGAAGTGAGCATGTTCGTTCCATAGAAAACAAAAAAATTCCGATGGTTTGCAACCACCAAGATCATATCTTAAAGATACATGTAACGGTTTCAGATGGACTCATCCTCGAAGACCGTAACATGGGATAACGTTCCCGCAAACAAACATGGATGGTGTAGGATGTACTCGACCATCCTCAAGGATGCACAGACGATCAGCACAGAGGCAGCGCCTCCGTAATTGGTCACACATACGGTGTGCCGACAACTCCCGATCCCTCGCTCTAGCCAGGCAGCGGAAGTAGCGGATCCCCGGGAACTCCAACAATGCTATGCCATGGTAGTGGTGGTGGAGAGGAAGGTTTAGAGCAGGGCTTAGCCGAGCACCTTTTCTAGTGGCAATGGGAAAGACAAGCAAGGGGGAGAAGATGCCAACCAAAAGGCATATGAGAGAGCTTATGAGAGTGTGTGGAGAGGAGGAGGAGGCCACCTCCTTTTACAGAGGGAGGGAGGCAAGCCCCTCCATTGGCCGGCGGACAAGAGCATGCCCCCTCCCATCCTCTCATTCATGTGAGTGCTCCCTCCACTCACATGAACTCAACCTCCACTTTCTCCTATTTAATCTCCACTCAAAAATAAAAAGTCTTTCCATTAAAACACTTTAATTCCTTTGTTTTAATGAAAATCAATTTAATGAACACTTCATTTACTGATTACTTCATTTAATGAACACTTCATTTAATGAACACATTAATATTTTGATCCCTTGCTTCGTTTTGATACCCCAAAACTATTTCGGCATATTCGGCAGAACAATTTTCCGCAGCAGAATAATTTTCTGCGATGTCCATTGACTGCCCCTGTGTTCCCTATCCGCTCAAATGCGTCGGTTAACCTTAAGTGTGTCTCCCTACGGGTTCAAGAACTATGTATACATGGTCGAGACTTTCTCCGATCAATGATCATTAGCAGGATTTGGAGATCCATAATGACTCCCACTAGTTCCAGGAAAATCCAATGATCGTCTGAACCTTTTTCGCTGTAATCAAATTCCTTTTGTCTCGTGATATATTACTTGTCCGAGGTTTGATCACTCGATATCATCTATACCTTGTTTAATCTCGTTCCCGACAAGTACTCTTTTTCTCGTTCCTGTGATATAACATTCTAGTGATCAAATCACTTGCTTGCAAGCTATGTCAATGTGATTTCACCGAGAGGGCCCTCCGTATATCTATCCGTCATCTGGATGGAAAAATCCCATCCTTGATCCACAATCCTCAACTAACACTTTCCAAGTACCTGACGACACCTTTATAAACACCCATTTACAAAGTGACGTTGATGTAATCAAAGTACCTTTCCGGTGAAAGTGTTTGGCGTGATCTCATGGTCTAAGGACATTGAGTTACTACGAATGTGATAAAAATATAAACTTTAGGACATGATCGTATTGTTACATCTACTTCAGGTGACTGTTCATCATATCATTCTCTAATGATATGACCCTGTTATTAACAACATCTAATGTTCATGATCAAGAAACCTGTGATCATTAGTTAATTAACAAGCTAGTATTAAGAGAGGCTTTACTAGGAAACTTTTCTATTTATCAATCACACATGTATTAATGTTTCCTATTAACACAATTATAGCATGAAAATAAACATTTTTATAAACCTAGAATAACATAATAACCACTTTATTATTGCCTCTCGAGCATATTTCTTTCAGCCTCCCACTTGCACCAGAGTCAATAATCTAGTTTACATAGTCATAAATCTAACACCCATAGAGTTCTGGTGTTGATCATGTTTTTCCCTTGGGAGAGCTTTAGTCAATGGGTCTGCCACATTCAGATCCGTGCCTACTTTGCAAATCTCTATATCGCCATCCTGAACATGTTCCCGAATGGAGCTAAACCAGCGCTTTATATGCTTGGAATTCTTGTGAGACCTTGGTTCCTTAGCATTGGTTATGGCACCATTGTTGTCACAATAGATAACCATTGGATCCAAAGCACTTGGAACCACACCTAGCTCAGAAATGAACTCCTTCATCCAAACTGCTTCTGAAAAAGAGATATATTCTGCCTCCATTGTTGATCTCGCAATTACTGGTTGCTTGGAGCTCCTCCAACTCACCGCTGCATCATTCATTAAAAACACATATCCGGATTGTGACTTAGAGTCATCTGGATCGGTGTCGAAGCTAGCATCGACGTAACACCTTACAATGAGCTCTTCTTCACTGCCATATATGAGAAACATGTCTTTACTTCTTCTTAAGTACTTACAGACATCCTTTACTGCCTTCCAGTGTTCCAAACCTGGATCAGATTGGTACCTGCTAGTCAAATTAACAGCATGCCCCACATCTTGTCTTGTACATAGCATAACATACATGAGAGAACCTATGGCTAAGGCATAGGGGACACAGTCCATGAATTCTCATCTGTTGTTGTAGCCAAACTTTGAGTCTTACTCAAAACAGTGCCTTGTAACATAGGTAAGAACCCCTTCTTACTTTCGTCCATTTTGAACTTCTTCAAAATCTTGTCAAGGTATGTACTTTGTGACAATCCTATTAAGCGTCTTGATCTATCTCTATAGATCTTGATGCCTAATATGTATGCAGCTTCACCAAGATCTTTCATCGAAAACTTACTATTTAAGTAATCCTTTACACTTTTCAAAATTCTATGTCTATGTCATCCACATATAATATTAGAAATGCAATAGAGCTCCCACTCACTTTCTTGTAAATACAAGCTTCTCCAACAGTTTGGATAAATCCAAAACCTTTGATTACTTCATCAAATCGGAGATTCCAACTTCAGGATGCTTTATTCAGTCCATAAATGGATTGCTGAAGTTTGCATACCCAGTTAGCATCCTTAGGATCGAAAAAACCTTTAGGTTGCATCATATACAACTCTTCCTATGTTTCCATTAGGGAACACTATATTGACATCCATCTGCTAGATTTCATAATCGAAGAATGCAGCAATTGCTAACATAATCCTAACAGACTTTAGCATTGCTACCGGTGAGAAAGTCTCATCATAGTCAACTCCTGGAATTTGTCGGAAACCCTTCGTGAAAAGTCGTGTTTTATAGACGGTCACATTACCGTCAGAGTCCGTTTTCTTTTTTAAAATCCATTTATTCTCAACAGCCTTTTAGTCGTGCGGTAAGTCTACCAAAGTCCAAACTTGGTTTTCATACATGGATTCCATCTCGGATTGCATGGCCTTAAGCCATTTGTTGGAATCTAGGCTCATCATCGCTTCATCATACGTCGTAGGGTCATCATTTACATCTACCATGAAATTGAGGACTGGATCACCGTACAGTTCTGGAGCTGCACGTATCCTGCCCGGCCTGCGAGGTTCGGTAGCACTCTCTATCAGAGTTTCATGAGGAGGGGAATGTACCTCAGCATCATTTCTTTCTTCCATTGGTGGTGTCAACACTAGAACAGATTCCCATGCTACGCTACTCGCCGCTTCAGGGAGAGAAGGTTCAATAACCTCGTAAAGTTCTACCTTCCTCATGCTCACACCTTTCGAGAGGAACTCTTTTTTTGAAAGGATGCATTCTTGGCAAAAAAACCTTGCCTTTGGATCAGTGATAGAAGGTGTACCCAATTGTTTCTTTTGGGTATCCTATGAAGATGCATTTTTCTGCTTTAGGTTCAAGCTTATCAGGCTGAAGTTTCTTCACATAAGCATCACAACCCCAAACTTTTGGAAATGACAGCTTAGGTTTTTTTCCAAACCATAATTCATACGGTGTCGTTTCAACGGATTTTGATGGTGCCCTATTAACGAGGGGTTAACTCATCAATATCCATCGTTGATGGACTTAGGTTCAAGGAAGTAGGGATCACTAAGGGCATCGATCGGCTAGCAAACAAGCACACATGTGACACGAGGTTTTACCCATGTCTAGGCCTCATAGAGGACCCTACTCCTGCTTGTCTGCTCTTGATTATGAGAGAGTCTAAAGTTACAAGGGTGCACAAATGTAATCTGGCAAGGTGTATGCAAGGATGTGTGTATTGGTCCTCCTCGCCGCCCCTCCTAGCCTTTATATAGGGAGGCTAGGTATCGGGATAGCTGGTCGAGTCGGTTATAGATTAGGGTTTTCCCTTTAATTTTCTATCTACACTTTGTTGTGTCCTTCAAGAAGTCGAACTCCACTGGGCCACCCGAATCCTTGCTAGGCTTCGATTGCACCGTGGAATCCTTATTGGGCTGAACCATATAGGCTAATCTCAAGTACCTGTAAGCTATACCCATGTCAATAGCCCCTGCGTGTTCAGCCGAAAGTTTTTCGAGTGCGTGGGACATAGGCTCATCCGAAGTTCTTTCGGGTGCCGCAGTTCATGTCATAGGGATTGTTGATATGCGTGCATGATTCATCCGATAGATCGGGATCAGTTAACTGCCTTAGGTCAAAACAACACTATCTACTCAAAATCGAGTCTGAGACTCGAATTCGGAATAATTCTGGTGTAATTCGACTCCTGCCGTTGAGGCCTTACAGAGTCGAATTCCAGTGTTTAGGTGTGAGCACTTGATGCGTCCATCAAGGCCTTCTCATCGTACATGTAGGCACAAATTATTTCTGGTAGAGCGCATCAGGTGCATTGCCAGGCCTTTTGCAGGTCTTGCCTTCACGTTGTTAAGGCGACATCCGAATGTTTATTCACCGCGGAGGCAATTCAGGTGGAGATGTTGTCTCTTTGTAGGGTGTATTCAGTGTTTATGATGCGGAGTCGCCGAATGTTTCGAATGCTCATGGTGCAGCCATAATCAATGCCTTTTTTGCTTTGTATACTATATTTTCATTCCATAGGGTGCGCGACTAGTGCTCCTTATGGGAGTAGCCCCCGAGTACTTACTCGAGTCACAGACTCGAGTGGGAACTTTAAACAATTGTCGACTATTGTCATTAGTTTAATCTTTGCCGATTGTGCTTTTAGAGCTCCCTATGTGTAACATCCCAAAACTTTAATCAAGGTTATCAAGTGCCTAATCACCCAATTTAGGGTTAAGGAAATCTTTTATTAAGAAAAAGGCATATGAATGCATGTGTGTTTGCGTTAGTGTAGAATTGTTTGAAAATGCCATGCTTGATTATTCTAAATGTTGTGAAATGGTTTAAATGTGAATACCACATCATCTAGACCATTTATAAACAAAATCCAAAGATAAATAAATCAAATAAGAATAAAAAGATCAAATGGTCATTTTGACCAAAGTTAACCACTAGGCCACTTTAGTTGTTCCTAGAAGATAATTTCTAACAGAAACAATTCCACTTCTTTTCACCCCTTGCTAGAGCAAGTAAAAGTGAACCAATGCCCACTTTGCAAATCAACAGAAACAATTTGCAAATCAATTTAAAAGACATTGCCAAATTGAATCTAGTTCATATGGTAAGATCACACTTTTTCAAAAACCACTCAAATCAATTCACCTTGCCAAACCCAAGCAACCAGAGACTCTCAAGCACGAGTGTATATCACTCACCAAAAATCATTCCAAAATTTGAAACTTTATTTCTTTCGACCATTTCATCGAACACTTACAACAAAAATCAAATTTTGGCCTAATTTCACTATTTCAAACAGTGAGCATTCAAACCAAATGCCACATTACTCTCCCTTGGTCTCCCCCAATCCCAATCAGTGCAATTGATCCACCAATTCTTGCTATATGCACCAGTGCTTTGCAACCCGTGCACCCCCCCATGCCGGCCGACCATGGGCCACTCGCAACAGACCAACCCAAGCTCGCACATGATATCTAAGAGGTATCCAAGGTCACACCGCCATTCCCTATCCACCCCATGATCAAAGACAAGGAGTGGACCACCCCAGAAACGCCGCACCCAGAGCTTCTGCACCATGCCGAGAGCGTGCTAGAGCGCCACGCTCGACCAGCTAGCACAGACCGCGCCTCGACCACAGCTTGTGCACACTACTTCGCCATGACCCCAGGAACCGCCCAGACATGCCTGTTCGCTGCCGTGCGACCAGTAGCCACCGTGCGCCGCATCGATCACCCGCTGTCTCTGCCCAGAGCGTGTAAGCTCCCGACCAAATGCGACAGCCCCTTGCCGCGCCTTTAAGCCAGAGAGGACCGCCAGGGAGCACTACGTCGACCGCCGCTCGTAGCCATGCCGATAGCAGCCTGTAGACGCATCGCCGATGGTGCCCGACCATGCCGCATTGCCTCTCTCGCCGGTGTATAAATAGAGGCCACCCGTAGCCTCATTCCTCACACCATTCCACTCCCCTCACTCCTAGCAACACCCCGACCTCTCCCCGGAGCAAGGTGAACCCCAGTCAGCCAGAATTTCACCGGAGTTGGCCGCTGCAGTTGAAGAAAGGCGCCGTCGATTGGAGCCACCCTAGGAGCCGCCGCGACCACGACTCGAACCGCCATCATCTACCAGCTCGAACGCCCCCATCGCCATGTTTAGCTGGAGCCCAGGTGAGCCACAACGCACCCCCACCGTGCCGCTAGGTTTCGTTCTTGCTGACGAGCTATTCACCGGGGACGACGAGCCTCAGCCGTTAGATTAGATTCTAATGGTAGCGTCCAGATCGGTCGGTACCGCTTCGCGTAGTAACAGCCGCTGACGCGTAGGACCACCCTGTCAGCAGCCCGATGCGCCCACGCAGTGCAGCTGGGCCGACCCATTTTCTTTCCCGCGCGTAGCCCAACGATTCAAATAATCCTTTTCTAATTTAGTTAAAACTAGATTCTGTCCACTTATTCAAAAATCAATTCAGAGAGCTTCACTGAACCAAATTGAATGATTCAAATTTAATTAGAAAGATAATTAAAATAGGTATCCAAGCCTGTTGGATTTAAATCAATTGGAATTAAAGATAACATATAGCAAAAATAACAAGACATAGACTTTTCTACATTCAAACATTTTTCAAAAATGAACCATAATAGCTTTTGAGTTGATTCCAACTCTCAAAAATCACATTTGATAATATCTATCTAAATATGAAAAAATATTTAGGTTTGCATGCAATGACATTGGACTAGTACCAAATAATGCTATTAGGGCATTTCTAGTCACTTTAAAGCTATTAAATAATAAACGAAAACTTTATAAAATGTGATCAACCTTTTAAATCGCATTCCCATGTATTAGAATATGTGGTGATGACAAGTGTCCACATGATCCTATATTTTATTTGGAGAATATTAAATCTTAATTAAATTCAATGAGTAGAAATTACTTTTCTCAAATAAAATAATGAAACTAGTTCTTTAATTCATGTGATGATTGTGATGATGCTAGATCATCAAGTGTGAGCCTTAGTGTGCTATATAGAAATAGACAAGTATTGTTTGGTGATTTTGTACCCCGTATTCCTTTATAGACGATAGTACCAACCAACTCTACGAGGAGGAGGAGTTTTACCCAGAAGAAGACGAGGATAATTTCAATCACTGCACCAATCAAGGCAAGCTAGAACTAAGCAAGTTAACGCTTGCCACCTTGTTAACTTAAGCAAATGCATTAGGCATGCTTTGGTTATATATTTGATTATACCAATCCCAAGTTTTACTTACAAGCTTTACTTTCTTTTACTTTACCAAAGTTCTTTACTTTTAGTATAGATAACATAAAGAGTATAAAAATTGGCCTATCTAGTTACACTTAGATGTCATTCTATGGCATGAGATTGAAGATTAGTACTCCTCATTAGTGAACACTCTTAACCTTAGTGGCTAGTGCTAAGCATAAAACTTGATTACTTAGATGCGAATACTTGGTGAAAATGATTATGAAAACCTTGGAATGATGAGTCATTATATTGAGATGTTGTGACATGTGTTGAGAAACACAAATGGTTTATGATGATGAAAATGTTGAGGCATGAGCCTTAGCTCTTTATAAAAACTAATGGTTGGGTTCGGATGCGATACCATTCCAATTTTACCGTACAACCACAATACCTGAATTGGGTAAGCCTTAGCCAGAAGTTTATATGCATTAGTATGGTTTCCCTCGCGAAAGAGGTTTGAGCTGAGGCTACCTCTTGATGATGTCCACCTATGCAGTGCCCAGGATGGCAGATGGCCATGGCTGGGAGGCCAAGCTCATAGGGGAGGTGACTATACTAGAGTGTGTAATTGAAAGGTTATGATTGATTATCCACATACTAAGTATGATGATTTAGGGTTATCCCTGACGGATGTATCAAATTTTGTGGTGAAAGTGTACCACCTCTGCAGAGTGTCAAACTATTCGAATAGCCGCGTCTGCGGTCATGGATAGTTGGAGTGGCCATACTGTTCCGTCGTCAGATGTTTTCAAAATGACTTGTGAAGTGATCTATGATTTTCACTTGACCACAACTGGGTTGTGAATATGAAAACTAGTCTCCCACTTAAGTGATTTAGAACATTAATTTAGCTTTCTTTACTTCTGAACTCAGCTTAAGATAGAGCTTAGCATTCCTACTAGAACTACCTTACTTGTTACTAATAGTTTGCGAGTACTTAGAGAGTACTCGTGGCTTTGTCCCTGGCTATTCCTGTGGCCACACTATGAGGAGGACTATCTGAAAGAAGGACAGCAGGATGGCTATGACAACTAGGATCATCTCCCATCGTCAGCATTGCGTGTGAAACTGAAGATGGAGCCTATCACTATGCTTATTATTCCGCTGCTTGTTGGTATTAAGACTGGATCATGAGATCCTTTATTTGTGTAAAACCTTATTATGGTTTGTAGTGGATGATGTACTGTGATATCCAATCTGTTATGTCTCGCAAAAATGGTAATCCTGGGATTGTGATGTATGGCATAACAGGCATCTGGGATTAAAAACCCGGGTGTTGATAAGTTGGCATCAGAGCCATCCTGACCATAGGAGACCCTAGTTAGAATGGACGTCCAAACAAAAACTTAGTTTCAAAAACAAATGAAGTGAGTAATTATGAAAACACATTCCCACTCTTATCCTTGATTCTTTCAAAAAAATCATGTTCCTAAAAAATTCTTACATTACTACATAAAATTTAACACACTTGATCACCTCACTAACTTACTCACCCTACCTTCTTATAGATGGAAGTTCAGTATTGCAAGTTCTACCAGTTGGGCAACGGAGGCCAACTGATCTTTGAGAGGGATCTTGATGCACTGTCTGAGTATCTTGAGCGTTCGCATCTGGAATTCTTTGGAGCTCAACTCAAGGATTTCCTAGGAGGGGATCTACAATGGCTAATAGTTGCAGATCTTCAAGGCAAGATGGAAGCACTCCTTTCTAAGAAGATTCAATTCACCGTGAGAGAGAACAACTGGCTAGATGGATTAGCCAGGGCAATGCATGAAGCTCTTGCCCGTTTTCGTGGACATAACATCAACTTGATCCAAGGAACTCGCTTTGCTCACTATGCAAGGCGTGATTCTATGGGAATGCCATTGGAGATGCCAAGTCACCCGGAGATGAAGCGACAAGTGGAGAATCTCGACTTCCTACTGTATGATAGACAGAAGGAATTGGACAATGCTCGAGCCTACGCCAACCACAACCTTGCCATTGCCGCCAAGAAGGACCAGACTTTCGCCCTGCTCGTCAAGGATTGCCAATCACTTCGTCGTCAACGCGAGAAGAAGGATCGCACTATCGCTCGTCTTTGCAATAAGGTGGCCGACCTTGAGAAGACTATCCAGGAACAAGAAGTTCAGCTTGCAGCAAAAGAAGAAGAGGAATAAGGTGAAGACATCCAGGAAGATATTCACTCATACGTCAGTGATGACAATGACTACCTGGAGGATGGTGCCTTGGATTTCTACACCGATGATGAGGATTCCGACTTCATTGATGATGAGTACATGCACTTGATCACTACCATAGGAATGAGTTGTATCAGTCCCACTATATCGTAGTTCATAGAATGGTTCTTAAAACCATCTGTTTTTCTTTTGTTGTGGTGTGTGTGTTTGTATTGTGTGCTTGAATGAATGAATTAATGAGAAGTTGTTAGTTTGCCAAACCTGAGTAAAAATCAAAGTCTAAAAGCTTTTGAAAACAAAACCATGAACCTTATAACTTTCCCTCTTATCCCTTTATCTATCTCAATCTTTAGGTGACTCGTGGAAACCCCAAAGGAAGCAGCTCATCGCAGGACCCGATGCTATAGATTCTACAGATGCTAGTTTCTAACCGTGAAGCTAGTAGAGCAGAGCGCCAAGCCAACCTAGCCACCCTGCAACAGATAGCTCAGATGGTCCACAATAATCAAGGCCATGGAAATCAGGATCATCATGGATCCAAGCTTAAGAATTTTCAGAATACCAATCCCCCTATCTTTAGCAAGTCTGAAGACCCGTTGGATGCTGATGATTGGTTGCAAACCATGGAGAACAACCTGGAAGTCGCATGAGTTGATGCCAACGAGAAAGTACTATTTGCCACCCACTATCTGGCAGGAGCTGAAAGAGCCTGGAGGAATAGCACCCGTACTATGAACCACGGTCAAGTGATGACGTGGGAAGCTTTCAAGATCAAGTTTAGTCGCACCCATGTACCGCAAGGTTTAGTCACCAGAATGAGAGATGAGTTCAGAGAACTGAAGAATCGCAGGATGACGGTAGTGGAGTACCATGACAAATTTCTGTCCCTCGCTAGGTATGCACCTGATGAGATCAACACTGAAGCCTAGAACAAGGAAAGATTCCTGAACGGACTACATGATGAGATGCAGATTGTGCTAGTCAACATCCGTTTTTAAGATCTCGAAGAGCTTATAGATTCCACCATCCAGATGGAAGGGAAGATCAACCAAGCCAATGACAACCGCAAGCACAGAATGATGCACCAGAGTGGATCCAACAATCACCATAAGTATCGCCCCAACCCGTCTGCAGGATATGCCCCAAGAAACAATAGACCCCCAATGTCTCCTCCAAGCTACCCCAATCGTAGCGGAGGAACCGTGAAGTCTGGAGGAAACCACAACAATAACCCTGGAAACTCCAACAACTTCAATCGTGCATTGGCCAAGTCCAACAACAACAACAACAACAATACTGCCCCAAGGACTGGAAGCAATGTCGTGCCTGTTGCAACCAAAGACAAGTCCTAGATTACTTGCTTTGAGTGTGGAGTCAAGGGTCACTACTCAAATGAGTGTCCCAAGAAGCTTGCAGCCACCACCAATGTGAATGCACCCGCTCAGCAACAACGCCGTGTTCAACCCGGAAGAAGATTCGCCCCAGGGAACTCGCTCAATCGCAACGGCCGTCTGTTCCACATGAATGTTGAAGAAGCCCAAGAAGCGCTAGATGTCGTGCTAGGTATGTTTTCTGTTAACTCAGTATTAGCAAGAGTGTTGTTTGATTCTGGAGCATCACACTTGTTTGTTACCGAAGAATTTGCATGCACTTGTAAGATTCAACCAACCAAATTGAAGCATGTTATGCTAGTTCAAATACCTAGTTCAACCACCAAAGCAAGAAAAAATTGCAACGCTGTACCTATCAGAATCCATGGGATAGATTTTTATGCCAACCTAATAGTACTTGGAACCAAAGGTTTGGAAGTAGTACTAGGAATGGATTGGATGTCAAAACATAAAGGAGTGATCGACTGTGCCAAGAAAGCCATAACCATGACCAGTAGCTCTAGAGTATCAGTAGAGCATGTATCTGAAACCTTGCCCCGTCAATTCAAGTGCAACAAGAGTCTAGCCCTACCAACCATAGACCATGTCAGAGTAGTCTTAGGATACCTCGACGTATTCCCAGATGAATTGCCCGGTATGCCTCAGATCGGGATATCGAGTTCATCATTGAACTAATTCCTAGAACTGGACCCATAGCTCAGAGACCCTATAGCATGAACCCATCTGAATTAGTGGAGCTGAAGAAGCAACTTGATGCTAGGCTGGCGAAAGGTTTGATTCAACCAAGCGCATCGCCATGGAGATTGTCTATTCTGTTTGTGGACAAGAAAGATGGAGGTAACCATTTGTGCACAGATTACCAGAAGCTGAATGCCATCACCATCAAGAACAAGTACCCACTACCCAAGATAGAGGATCTGTTTGATCAGTTGACTGGTGCCAGAGTGTTTTCTAAGATTGATCTTAGGACTAATTATCATCAACTCAAGATTCGTGCAACGGATATTCCAAATACCGCCTTTACTACCAGATATGGATTGTATGAGTATACGGTCATGTCTTTTGGATTAACCAATGCCCCCGCTTACTTCATGAAGCTGATGAATAAGATTGATTTTTATGAACTTTCTGGATAAGTTTGCTGTTGTTTTTATCGACGATATTATTATCTATTCCAAGTCAGAAGAAGATCATGAGCAACATCTGAGAACTATCCTTGAAACCCTTAGAGAGTATCAGTTGTATGCCAAGTTTAGCAAATGTGAGTTCTAGCTGAAAGAAGTAGGATTCCTCGGACATATTGTGTCGGCGGGAGGAGTCGCTGTTGATCCCGCCAAGATCAAAGATGTGGAAGAGTGGGAATCCCCAACCACTCAAACCCAAGTCCGTGCATTTCTCGGATTAGCGGGATATTACCGCAAGTTCGTTGAAGGATTTTCAAGCATCGCCAGAACAATGACCCAACTGTTTAAGAAACACAAGAAGTTTGAATGGACTGAAAAATGTGAAGCAAGTTTCCAAGAACTCAAGAAGAGATTGATTTTAGCCCCAATATGATTATGCCAGATATCAAGAAGCCTTTTGATGTGTATTGTGATGCATCCAAGATTGGTCTCAGATGTGTGTTAATGCAAGAAGGCAAAGTCATAGCATATTTGTCAAGACAACTGAAGCAGCATGAGCAAAACTACCCTACCCATGATCCTGAACTAGCAGCCGTAGTTTTAGCATTGAAGACATGGCGTCGTTACCTTATGGGTAACCGATGTGAGATTTATTCGGATCACAAGAGCCTGAAGTAAATTTTCACTCAGAAGGAGCTAAATATGAGGCAAAGGAGATGGATTGAGTTAATCAAGGATTATGACCTTGACATTCACTATCACCCCGGCAAAGCCAATGTGGTAGCGGATGCTCTTAGCAGATTGCCGTGTAGACTAAACACCATGATCAAAGAAGCCCAGCCAAGTTTGCATGAAGAGTTGGAGCAGTTTAGAACGGAGCTAGTTAGCAAAGGATTCTTAGCTAGCATTGAACTTCAACCCACTTTGACCAGTCAGATCAAGGAAGCCCAGAAAGGAAATGCAAGTATCGACGGCATCAAACGTTGTATTGGTACAGGAAAAGTACCTGGATTCACCGAAGATGAAGAAGGAATTTTATGGTACAAAGGACGTATCTGTGTGCCAGAAGATTTAGAGTTGAAGCAAGTTATCATGCAAGAAGTTCATGATACTCTTTATTCTATCCACCCCGGAGGAACAAAGATGTATCAGGATTTGAAGGAGCAATTTTGGTGGCACAAGATGAAGAGAGAAATCGAAAGCTACATAGCCAAGTGCGATATCTGTCAGAGAGTCAAGGAGGAACATTAGAGACCCGCATGACTGTTGCAAACATTGCAGATTCCGGAATGGAAATGGGATTCCGTCGGAATGTACTTTATCACTGGTTTGCCTACTTATAGTAGGGGAAATGACTCTATCTAGGTCATAGTTGATAGATTGTCCAAGGTAGCCCATTTTATACCTATGAAGACTAGCTACCAGAGTTCTAAGCTAGCAGAGTTGTACATTGCTAGAATCGTTACTTTGCGTGGAACCCCCAAGACCATAGTGTCGGATCGGGGAACCCAATTTACCTCAAGATTTTGGCAGAAAGTCCAAGAAGGATTAGGAACCAAGTTGAATTTCAGCATAGCTTATCAACCGCAGACTGATGGACAGACTGAAAGAGTCAACCAAATCTTAGAAGATATTTTGAGAGCCTGTGTGTTAGAGTATGGATCAAAATGGGAAGATTGTCTTCCTTTCGCAGAATTCTCATACAACAACAGTTATCAAGCCAGTTTGCAAATGGCCCCATTTGATTTCTGTATGGAAGAAAGTGCCATACCCCTTTGAATTGGTCGCAAGTAGGAGAGAGCCAGATTTTCGGACCAGACATCCCACGAGAAGCCAAAGAGAAGGTTCAAAAAGTCCGTGAGCACCTCAAGACCGCCCAATCGAGATAGAAGAGTTAAGCCGACAAAAGACGTAGAGACATGACTTTCAATGTCGGAGATTTTGTGTACCTCAGAGTTTCGCCGTTGAAGGGAATGCAACGTTTTCAGCTGAAAGGAAAGTTAGTCCCCAGATATATTGGACCCTTCATGATTCTGAATCGCCGAGGAGAAGTATTGTATCAATTGGAACTGCCAAAGGAGATGTCAGCCATCCATAATGTGTTCCACATCTCGTTACTTCGTAAATGCCTAGAAGTGTCGGAGAAGACCGAAGTTTTCAAGAACATCGATCATCGAGCCATTGATATCAACAAGGATCTGACATATCGTGAAGTGCCCATTCGTATCTTGGAAGAAGCCTTCAGAACCACCAGGACCCGGAGTATCAAATTTCTCAAAATCCAATGGAGCAACCATACTAAAGAAGAAACTACCTAGGAGAGAGAAGATTACATTAGGACCGAGTTTCCAGATCTCTTTAGTTCCTAGTTTTTCTTAAATCTCGGGACAAGATTTTGTTTAAGGATGGAAGGTTTTGTAACATCCCAAAACTTTAATCAAGGTTATCAAGTGCCTAATCACCCAATTTAGGGTTAACAAAAACTTTTATTAAGAAAAAGGCATATGAATGCATGTGTGTTTGCATTAGTGTAGAATTGTTTGAAAATTCCATGCTTGATTGTTCTAAATATTGTGAAATGGTTTAAAGGTGAATTCCACATCATCTATACCATTTACAAACAAAATCCAAAGAAAAAGAAATCAAATAAGAATAAAAAGATCAAATGGTCATTTTGACCAAAGTTAACCACTAGGCCAAATTAAGTGTTCCTAGAAGATAATTTCTAATAGAAACAATTCCACTTCTTTTCACCCCTTGCTAGAGCAAGTAAAAGTGAACCAAGGGCCACTTTGCAAATCAACAGAAACAATTTGCAAATCAATTTAAAAGACATTGCCAAATTGAATCTAGTTCATATGGTAAGATCACACTTTTTCAAAAACCACTCAAATCAATTCACCTTGCCAAACCCAAGCAACCAGAGACTCTCAAGCATCAGCGTAGATCACTCACAAAATCATTCCAAAATTTGAAACTTTATTTCTTTCGGCCATTTCATCAAACACTTACAATAAAAATCAAATTTTGACCTAATTTCACTATTTGAAATAGTGAGCATTCAAACCAAATGCCACATTACTCTCCCTTGGTCTCCCCCAATCCCAACCAGTGCAATTGATCCACCAATTCTTGCTATATGCACCATGCTTTGCAATGCGAGCACCCCCCATGCCGGCCGACCATGGGCCACTCGCAACAGACCAACCCAAGCTCGCACATGATATCTAGGAGGTATCCAAGGTCACACCGCCATCCCCTATCCACCCCACAATCGAAGACAGGCAGTGGACCACCCCAGAAACGCCGCGCCCAGAGCTTCTGCACCATGCCGAGAGCGCGCTAGAGCGCCACGCTCGACCAGCTAAAACAAACCGAGCCTCGACCACAGCTTGCGCACACTACTTCGCCATGACCCCAGGAACCGCCTAGACATGCCCGTTCGCGGCCGTGCAACCAGTAGCCACCGTGCGCCGCATCGAGCACCCGTTGTCTCTGCCTAGAGCGCGTACGCTCCCGACCAAATGCGACCACCCCTTGCCGCGCCTTTAAGCCAGAGAGGACCACCAGGGAGCACTACGTCGACGCCGCTCGCAGCCATGCCGATAGTAGCCTGTAGACGCGCCGCCGACGGTGCCCGACCATGCCGCATTGCCTCTCTCGTCGGTGTATAAATAGAGGCCACCCCAGCCTCATTCCTCAGACCATTCCACTCCCCTCACTCCCAACAACACCCCGACCTCTCCTCGGAGCAAGGCGAGCCTCCCTCCACCGGAATTTCACCGGAGTTAGCCGCTGTAGTTGAAGAAAGGCGCCATCGATTGGAGCCGCCCTAGGAGCTGCCGCGACCACAACTCAAACTGCCATAATCTACCAGCTTGAATGCCCCCATCGCCACGTCTAGCTGGAGCCCAGGTAAGCCACAACGCACCCCCACCGTGCCGCTAGGTTTCGTTCTCGCCGGAAAGCTATTCACCGGGGACGACGAGCCTCAGCCGTTAGATTAGATTCTAATCGTAGCGCCCAAATCGCTCGGTACCGCTTCGCATAGTAACAGCCGCTGGCGCGTAGGACCACCCTGTCAGCAGCCCGCTGCGCCTGCGCAGTGCAGCTGGGCCGACCCATTTTCTTTCCCGCGCGGAGCCCAACGATTCATATAATCTTTTTCTAATTTAGTCCACTTATTAAAAAATCAATTTAGAGAGCTTCACTGGACCAAATTGAATGATTCAAATTTTGTTAGAAAGATAATTAAAATATCTATCCAAGCCCGTTGGATTTAAATCAATTGGAGTTAAAGATCACATATAGCAAAAATAATAAGACAAAGACTTTTCTACATTCAAAGATTTTTCAAAAATCAACCATAATAGCTTTTGAGTTGATTCCAACTCTCAAAAAATCACATTTGATAATATCTATCTGAATACGTAAAAATATTTAGGTTTGCATGTAGTGACATTGGACTAGTACCAAATAGTGCTATTAGGGCATTTCTAGTCACTTTAAAGCTATTAAATAATAAACTTAAAGTTTATAAAATGTGATCAACCTTTTAAATCACATTCCCATGTATTAGAATATGTGTTGATGACATGTGTCCACATGATCCCATATTTTATTTGGAGAATATTAAATCTTAGTTAAATTCAATGAGTATAAATTACTTTTCTCAAATAAAATAATGAAACTAGTTCTTTAATTCATGTGATGATGCTAGATCATCAAATGTGAGCCTTAGTGTGCTATATAGCAATAGACAAGTATTGCTTGGTGATTGTGTACCCCGTATTCCTTTATAGACGATAGTACTGACCAAGTCTACGAGGAGGAGTTCTACCAAGAAGAAGACAAGGAGAATTTCAATCACTGCACCAATCAAGGCAAGCTAGAACTAAGCAAGTTAACACTTGCCACCATGTTAACTTAAGCAAATGAATTAGGCATGCTTTGGTTATATATTTGATTATACCAATCCCAAGTTTTACTTACAAGCTTTACTTTCTTTTACTTCACCAAAGTTCTTTACTTTTAGTATAGATAGCATAAAGAGTATAAAACCTGGCCTATCTAGTTACACTTAAATGTCATTCTATGGCACGAGATTGAAGATTAGTACTCCTCATTAGTGAACACCTTAACCTTAGTGGCTAGTGCTAAGCATAAAACTTGATTACTTAGATGGGAATACTTGGTGAAAATGATTGTGAAAACCTTGGAATGATGAGTCATTCTATTGAGATGTTTTGACATGTGTTGAGAAACACAAATGGTTTATGATGATGAAAGGTTGAGGCATGAGCCTTAGCCCTTTATAAAAACTGATGGTTGGGTTCGGATGCGATGCCATTCCAATTTTACCGTACAACCACAAAACCTGAATTGAGTAAAGCTTAGCCAGAAGTTTATATGCATTAGTATGGGTTCCCTCGCGGAAGAGGTTTGAGATGAGGCTACCTCTTGATGATGTCCACCTATGTAGTGCCCAAGATGGCAGATGGCCATGGCTGGGAGGCCAAGCTCAAAGGGGAGGTGCCTATACTATAGTGTGTAATTGAAAGGTTATGATTGATTATACGCATACTAAGTATGATGATTCAGGGTTATCCCTGACGGATGTATCGAATTTTGTGGTGAAAGTGTACCACCTCTGCATAGTGTCAAACTATTCGAATAGCCGCGTCCGTGGTCATGGACAGTTGGAGTGGCCATACTGTTCCATCATCAGATGTTTTCATAATGACTTGTGAAGTGATCTATGATTTTGACTTGACCACAACAAGGTTGTGAATATGAAAACTAGTTTCCCACTTAAGTGATTTAGAACATTAATTTAGCTTTCTTTACTTCTGAACTCAGCTTAAGATAAATCTAGCTTTTGCAAATTAACTTAGAGATTAACATTCCTACTAGAATTACCTTATTGTTAGTGATAGTTTGCGAGTACTTAAAGAGTACTCGTGGCTTTGTCCCTGGCTATTCCCGTGGCCAGACTACGAGGAGGACTATCCGAAAGAAGGACAGCAGGACGGGTACGACAACTAGGATCATCTCCCATCGTCAGTATTTCCTGTGACACTGAAGATGGAGCCCACCGCTACGCTTATTATTCCATTGCTTGTTGGTATTAAGATTGGATCATGAGATCCTTTATTTGTATAAAACCTTATTATGGTTTGTAATAGATGATGTACTGTGATATCTGTTAGGGCAATAGATCTTGTATTGCCAGAGGGCCAAAGGCCAGAATATATAGTACAAGTACAAGTGCAAATATACAGAAAACCCCCTAACATATGGGGAAATACAATACACACATATATACTCTAACACCCCCCCCCCTCAAACTCATGGTGGATCCACAACACTGAGTTTGGAGAGTAAGAAATCATGCTGAGCGCGAGTTTGTGCCTTTGTAAAGAAATCTGCCAACTGCAAGTCTGAAGGCACATAATGGAGCGCAACAACCTGATCCTGCACCTGAGCACGTGTATAAAACGCATCAACACCAATATGCTTGGTCAGCTCATGCTTGACCGGATCACGTGCAATGCTGATAGCACCTGTACTGTCTGACAAAAGTGGAGTGGGCATCGTAACAGAGACCCCAAAATCTGCAAGCAACCACCGTAACCAGGTCACCTCAGCAGTCACCAAAGCCATAGCCCGCAACTCAGCCTCAACACTCGAACGGGAAACCGCTACCTGTTTCTTCGTCTTCCAAGCAACAAGCGAACCACCAAGAAACACACAGTAAGCAGAAAGTGAACGACGATCCGCAGGATCATTCGCCCACGTAGCATCCGAGTAGCACTGGAGCTGGAGAGAGATAGAACGAGGGAAGAAAAGGCGACGAGTAATCGTGCCACAAAGATAGCGAAGGACACGGAGGAGATGACCATAGTGGACAGTGGTAGGAGCTGAGACAAACTGGCTCAGAATATGAACAGGATAAGAGATATCAGGACGGGTGACAGCAAGGTAAACGAGACTCCCAACAAGATGGCGATAACGAGTGGGATCGGGAAGAGGATCACCATCCGTAGGACGAAGCTTAACATGAAGCTCCATAGGAGTCTCAACGGTGCGCTCATCCGCAAGAGCAGCCCGAGCAAGAAGATCCTGAATATACTTTTCCTGAGAAATAGAAAACCCATCAGAAGTGGATGAAACCTCAATCCCAAGAAAATAGCGAAGAGGACCAAGATTAGTCATAAGAAACTGATCACGAAGACGAGCCTTGACAAAGGCAATATACTCAGGATCATCACCAGTAATGATCATATCATCAACATAGAGAAGGAGAAGAGTGCGTCCACGAGGAGAAGTGTGAACAAAAAGCGCTAGATCATGGGAGCTAGGAGAAAAACCAGCAGCAGTCACCACAGAGGCAAAGCGCTCAAACCAGGCACGAGGGGCCTGTTTCAGGCCATAAAGAGAACGTCGAAGACGACAAACCATCCCATCAGGAACAGAAAACCCAGGAGGAGGTTGTATATAAACCTCCTCACTCAACTTGCCATTAAGAAAAGCATTCTGAACATCAAGCTGGGACACAGACCAGCGTCGGACAGAAGCAACAGCAAGAAGAGTACGCATAGTGGTCATATGTGCCACATGAGCAAAGGTCTCATCATAGTCACGACCATGTTCCTGCTGAAAACCACGAGCCACAAGACGCGCTTTATAGCGCTCAAGAGATCCATCAGAGCGGGTCTTAATTTTATAGACCCACTTACATGTGATAGGACGAACACCAGAAGGGGGAGAGACAAGATCCCAGGTGCCTGTGCGCTCAAGCGCAGCAATCTCCTCAGCCATGGCAAGCTGCCATTCAGGATGACACGCAGCATCCCGATAAGAAGTCGGCTCGGAAACTACAGAGAGACCATACTGACTAGGGGAGTAACGATCTGGAGCACGACGCTGACGAACAGGTCGTGAGGAAGGAAGCTCATCCGCGGAAGATGACTCATCCGAAGAGGAGGAAGAAGGAGGCGCGGAGGAAGGATCCGAAGCTGGAGACCGAGGAGAACTAGGGGAACTAGACGGAGGAGAGGATGGCGCCGAAGAAGGAGGCGCAGCAGAAGGAGGAGGCGAAGGAGAAGAGACAACGGAAGGTGTATCAGGAAAAAGAAGAAAAGAGAGATCATCCGTTGGGTAAGTACCAGAGGTGGGGCGAGGATAGAAAGGACGCGTTTCATCGAACATGACATCACGAGAGATGTGCATACGACGACCAACGGGGTCCCAACAGCGATAGCCCTTATGCTCATCACTGTAGCCAAGAAAGACACACTCAACAGACTGAGCAGGGAGTTTGGTGCGTTCACGAGGAGGGAGAAGGACATAGCAAACGCAGCCAAATAGACGAAGAGCCGAGTAGTCTGGACAGGATCCAGAGAGACGCTCGAGAGGAATGCCACCCTGAAGAGCAGCGAAAGGCTGAATATTAATGAGGTAAGTCGACGTAGCGACAGCCTCAGCCCAGAAATGCGGCGGAAGAGAGGAAGCAATCATCATAGCACGGGTAGTCTCAAGAATATGATGATGCTTACGCTCGGTGACACCATTTTGAGCATGGGCGCCGGGACACGAGAACTGAGCAAGGGTGCCCTGCACAGCAAGGATACCACGCAGGTGCTGAGAGATATACTCTCCTGCAGAATCAGCACGAAAAACACGAATAGGCATGGAATACTGGGTACGAACCATAGCCACAAAACGCTGATAAATAGCAAGCACCTCGTTGTGAGAGCGCATAAAAAATAACCAGGTGTACCATGTAAAATCATCAATAAACAAAATATAGTATCGATGACCCCCTTTTGAAGCAAAGGGAGCCGGACCCCACACATCTGAATGAACTAAATCAAAAGGTCGCTGAGATACAGACACACTAGTAGGATAGGGAAGCTGAATCTGTTTACCTAACCTACAACCCTGACACGAATGAAGCGACGATACATCTCCTGAGACAAGCCCCAGAAGCTCACGACGAAATAAGGATGATAAACGGGAACCACAAAGATGGCCTAGCCGATGATGCCACTGCTGACAAGAGCCAGTGACAGACGCAGCAACCGTAGGAGAAGTGGCAGAAGAAGTGTCGGCAGAAGGAACGCGAAGCCAGTCTAACTCCCAGAGCCCAGGAGACTCAATGCTCCGAGGGCCAGCTCCAACCAGAGCCTGTGTACGACGGTCCTGAACAGCACAAGAATCAGCATCAAGAATGACCCTACAACCAGAATCAGTAAGCTGACTAGCAGAGAAAAGATTCATCTTAAGACTGGGAACATGAGAAACATTAGGAACAGAGAAGGAAGAAGTAGAGAGGGTGCCTCGACTGGAAATAGGAAGAGAGGTACCATCAGCCGTAATAACACAGACATGGGAGATAAGAGAGCGAAGAGCAGAAATAATAGAAGATGCAGAAGTCATATGAAAAGAAGCTCCAGAATCCAGATACCACGGGGATGACGTACCTAACTGTGTAGAAGATGATGGTTGCCCAGTGCCAGAAGTAGTCACAGAACCAGCAGAACCCGACGAGGAGGAGCCTGTAACAGCGAGCAGACTATGAAGACCACGAATAATGTCCTAATCAGACAGAGCACCAGCAGGAGGTCCAGAAGCACCAATAGGAGGTCCAGAGGCAACAGCAAAAGATCCTGAAGACCCAGACTGTCGACGAGCAAGATACTGCTGACGTAAGCGTGGATCCCTCGTCCAGCAACCAGAGATGTCGTGGCCAGGCTTGCCACAGTGAGCACAGGGAGGACGAGAACCACGAGGCTGCTGAGACTGACGCTGACCCTGGGCCGGTGGAGTGGAGAGTAGTGGCGGCGCGAGAGACCGCGACGAAGCCGGCGGCACAGGGGGACCATGAGCAGCAAGCATAGACGGAACCTCAAGAAGACTAGCACCACGAAGACGAGTCTCCTCAGCACGAAGCTCAGCTAGTACCTCAGAGAGCGGAACACGGCCACAGGCAAGCAGCTGGGCACGACGTGGCTCAAACTCCTTGCGGAGCCGTGACAAGAACTCAAAGACGCGCTGAAACTCCAGATCCGCGCACACAATCAGACAGCAGGGACAGGTGTTACACACCGCTGTACGAAGAGACTCAAGCTGACGCCAAATAGCAGCACTCTGAGTGTAGAAATCATCAATAGTAGAATCACCCTGCTTGAGCTCATGCTCTTGACGAACCACTGACAGATAAAGAGCATCTCCAGATGGCTGATAGCGCTGACGGAGAAAAGCCCACTGAGCAGCAGCAGTTGGAAGACCCATGAACTCAGAAGCATACTGAGGCAGAACACTAGAAGTGAGAACAGCAGCAGCACGAGCATCCTCATCAATCCACTGAGTGTAGTCGGCCAGATCCAGCCGGTAGGCCGTGGTAGCAGCAGAATGCGCCTGAACCTGGCGCTCATAGTCAGCCCGAGCAGAATCATCAGCACTCTAGGCTGCATCCTTGACCGCCTAAGTAGCATCAGGGGCAAGGGCAACGGGTGTCGGGGCACGAGGCACTGGAGGCACAACGAGGCGCGGTGGACAGGAGACCTCACCGGAAAGCACACCCCAAAGGCGAAGGCCGCGCATATGAACGCGCATAAAGGCAGCGAAATCAGGATAATTCGCGCCATCAAAAATCAGCATCAAGAATGACCCTACAACCAGAATCAGTAAGCTGACTAGCAGAGAAAAGATTCATCTTAAGACTGGGAACATGAGAAACATCAGGAACAGAGAAGGAAGAAGTAGAGAGGGTGCCTCGACTGGAATAGGAAGAGAGGTACCATCAGCCGTAATAACACGGACATGGGAGATAAGAGAGCGAAGAGCAGAAAGAATAGAAGATGCAGAAGTCATATGAAAAGAAGCTCCAGAATCCAGATACCACGGGGATGATGTACCTGACTGTGTAGAAGATGATGGTCGCCCAGTGCCAGAAGAACTAGTCACAGAACCAGCAGAACCCGACGAGGAGGAGCCTGTAACAGCGAGCAGACTATGAAGACCACGAATAATGTCCTGATCAGACAGAGCACCAGCAGGAGGTCCAGAAGCACCAATAGGAGGTCCAGAGGCAACAGCAGAAGATCCTGAAGACCCAGACTGTCGACGAGCAAGATACTGCTGACGTCAGCGTGGATCCCTCGTCCAGCAACCAGAGATGTCGTGGCCAGGCTTGCCACAGTGAGCACAGGGAGGACGAGAACCACGAGGCTGCTAAGACTGACGCTGACCCTGGGCCGGTGGAGTGGAGAGTAGTGGCGGCGCGAGAGACCGCGACGAAGCCGGCGGCACAGGGGGACCATGAGCAGCAAGCATAGACGGAACCTCAAGAAGACTAGCACCACGAAGACGAGTCTCCTCAGCACGAAGCTCAGCTAGTACCTTAGAGAGCGGAACACGACCACAGGCAAGCAGCTGGGCACGACGTGGCTCAAACTCCTTGCGGAGCCGTGACAAGAACTCGAAGACGTGCTGAAACTCCAGATCCGCGCGCACAATCAGACAGCAGGGATAGGTGTTACACACCGCTGTACGAAGAGACTCAAGCTGACGCCAAATAGCAGCACTCTGAGTGTAGAAATCATCAATAGTAGAATCACCCTGCTTGAGCTCATGCTCTTGACGAACCACTGACAGATAAAGAGCATCTCCAGATGGCTGATAGCGCTGACGGAGAAAAGCCCACTGAGCAGCAGCAGTTGGAAGACCCATGAACTCAGAAGCATACTGAGGCAGAACACTAGAAGTGAGAACAGCAGCAGCACGAGCATCCTCATCAATCCACTGAGTGTAGTCGGCCAGATCCAGCCGGTAGGCCGTGGTAGCAGCAGAATGCGCCTGAACCTGGCGCTCATAGTCAGCCCGAGCAGAATCATCAGCACTCTAGGCTGCATCCTTGACCGCCTAAGTAGCATCAGGGGCAAGGGCAACGGGTGTCGGGGCACGAGGCACTGGAGGCACAACGAGGCGCGGTGGACAGGAGACCTCACCGGAAAGCACACCCCAAAGGCGAAGGCCGCGCATATGAACGCGCATAAAGGCAGCGAAATCAGGATAATTCGCGCCATCAAAAATCATCGGGCAGCGAGGAATCGCAACATAACCCGATGAGGAAGACATCCTGTTTTTTTTTTCACACCGACCGAGATCGGATCTGAGAGATCTGGCGGCGACTGAGAGCTCGGAGCGGCCGGCGGGGTGGGCCGGAGAGAGGCCTGCGGGGCGGGGGGCGGCGGCGGCGGGCCGGGAGGCGGTGGCCGGGGCGACGGAGAAGACGGGCGGCGGCGGCGGCGCGGTGACCGGCGGCAGCGGCGAGTAGAGAGAGAAAAAAAAGGCCTTACGGCTCTGATACCATGTTAGGGCAATAGATCTTGTATTGCTAGAGGGCCAAAGGCCATAATATATAGTACAAGTACAGGTGCAAATATACAGAAAACCCCCTAACATATGGGGAAATACAATACACACATATATACTCTAACAATATCCAATCTGTTATGTCTCGAAAAAATGGTAATCCTGGGATTGTGATGTATGGCATAACAGGCATCTGGGATTGAAAACGCGGGTGTCGGCACTATGGGAGTAGCCCCCGAGTCCACAATTGAATCGTTGATTCAAAGAGGGGCTTCAGCTGGTGAAGGCAGTTCTGTGACTATGAAGTCTTTAGGTGTGCGGCCAGCGCTCCTATTAGGAGTAGCCCCTGAGTGCTTGGTCGAGTTATAGAGTCGAGCAAGGACTAGATTAGTCGAAAAGATCTCCTGCTAGAGTAGACTAGATGATCTCAGTGCTGACGATTAGATGATCTCATTTTCCCGCATAAGCGGCATTGACAGGATGTGACAGAGGTGGGGCCCCATTTCTGACTGGGATTTGACCAGGAATACGTAATATTTGTTTTAACTACACCTCCTCGATTCTCGCGCGTAGTGGGGAAAGTGCAGCAACGGTTCACTGTTTCCACCACCACACATCTGCATTGATTTGCGCCATGCGTCTAGGTGAATCTTTGTGAGCCGTTGGATGGCATCTTTCCCGTGGTTAAGTAGGGATTATGTGCGGTAAGTTTCCCACAATCCATCTTCTTCCTCCTTGCACACTACTACAATTGCTCCTCGATGCTGCTCCATCGCCCTCGCCCCTGCTGCTACGCTGGACGGGATCATGACTTTTCCAAGCTACTTCTTGCAATCCAATCGCCACCAGAAGATGGGAAATAAGAAGGGTGACACCGTTGCTGGATCCGCTACCGCCGCCACCGTGACCAAGAAGAAGGGCACCGCTGCCGCTGGGTTCGGCACTACTGCTGCAGCTGAGAAGAAGAAGGGCACATGAGCGTCACCAATGGCCCATGGCAGCCACAACCATGAAGGAGCACGAGCTCCAACAACATCGCCAGGATGGTCTGCTCCCTGCCAGCGAAGCAGACTGCAAGCTGCCTAGCCAGGAGGTAATCCCCGATGCCCCTATTGGATTTTGGGTGATGCTCCTTGCTTTTGTCCTTTGGGGCCTTTCTCTTCCCCTCCACAAGTTTGTGCGAGGGTTGCTCTGCTTCTATGGGCTCCAGCCGCATCAGCTAACCGCAAACTCCACTTTGCACATGGCATTCTATATCACCCTCTACAAGTGCTGGCTCGGAACTGAGCCGCACTTCGGTCTTTTCAAAAAACTCTTCAAACTGAAGCGACAGTCGGGTTCTAGATCTGTGGTCTACGACATTGGAGTCTGCGGCATCTATGTGGACATGAACGTCCAATACTTCTCCCTCAACATTGCTGACACCGTCCAAGGGTGGAGGGAGAAGTGGTTTTATATCCGTGAACAAAAGGCCAGTGATGAACTTTTCGGACTCGCTCCTTTTGATCTGAAAGTAGAACTGAAGAGGAGAAGGTCTTGGAAAAATGTGGTGATGCTCGGTGAGGCCGAGGAAGTTGAGGTCTTGTATAAGCGTGTCTGTGATATCCAACTCATCCGAGGGAAGGAAATTGCTGGTGCGGACGTCATCCGTACCTGGATGTGTCGTTGGGTACAGCCACTGCAGGGATGGAAGGTGAAGGCTATTCTGCCTCCGTAGCCAGAAGGGATAATTCCCTCCAAGGCTGTGGAGGAAGATGAATCTGGGTCTACTATGCCTATCATTGAGGAGCAGGAAGCCCCCGAGTCCAGCGAGGGCGCCACTCACAAGCCCTTCCAAAGCAAGGACTCATATGCTTCTTCTCCTAAGACGTTGGAGGATCCGCCGATTGGGGTGGGTACCGTGGATCCGATTCCAGCGGTGCCTGTGTGCGCTATAGCTGCTCCACCGCGAAAGAAGCGGAGGAAGCAGAAGGAGGAGTCGGATGAATCCTTCGACCTTGACAACTTCGATGGGTGAGTCTTCTACTTTGCTGATGTCTTAAAGATTGTGTCCTGCGGCTTGCGTTGATGATGACATGGCTTATGCTTTGCTGAAGCATGACTGCCTCGTCATGGTCTGACGATTGCTGTCTCCTGGAGGAGGCAAGAGTTGTGGAATCCAAGAACATGGGTGTAGTAGAGCCTGCGCCCTCCCCAAAGATAGCGGCCAACTCTGGCGCAAATTCCTCGAGTTCTCCCAATGTGGGGGAGCAACTGGTTTTTGCTCGGACGTAAAATCAGAAGGAAACTTTGGAGTATTTGGGTGGCTAGGTAAGTATTCACGAACTTTTTTTACTCGAAGAGTTATTGCTCGGAGTTGAGTTGAGTCATGATATATGTCATCCTTCCGTAGCCCATTCTTCAAGAGTCTCTTCGCCTTGGCAAACATATCGTCAACCTGGGTCGGCAACACACTCGACTTGATACCGACAACCACCAGTTGCAAAGTAAGCTTGTCGACTTGTGTTCTGCTGCTGCAAATTTGTTTTGATTGGTCTTGATATATTTTCCTTGTTTTGGAGAGGATAATAATGACTTGCTCCGTAGGGTGAACTCCCTTGAAAAGGGACTCATCATGGCAAAGACCAAACAGGATGAGGCACTCATGGCCCTCGACCGCCTCAAGCAGGAGTCAAAGCAGTGCGAAGAGGAGCTGGTGGTTGTTGCCGCTAATAGAGAAAAAGAGTTCGCGGAACAGCTTCTTTCTGTCGCTAAAGCGCTTTTAGGTATGCCACTATCGCAGTTTTTGTGCCACTGTAACTTTACTTTTTTACTTGTTTGTTTTCTACTGGATTTATGCGGATCCACTTGAGATGCCACTGGGGTGAGTTTCGACCCCAAGGATCTTTCTCGCGAGGATGCGTTGGCCGGCATCGTGGCTGCAGCCGAAGACCGTAGCGTCTCCATCTAGGACTCACTCAAAAAGGACAAGGATGTTCTTGGGCGTCTTCGAGAGGAGATGGTCCCCAAGGCCAAACTTATTGAAGACCTAGATGGCTTGGTCGAGTATTTTGCCGAAGGCGTCCCTACGGACTTCAAGAATGCACAAAAGAGCCTCAGCACCACCCTAGGGCTGGGCAAAGGCCCACAGTGTCGACCTGAATGCCAGCAAGGTCTCCTCGAAGATGCCGGTGACCGCGGATGGTTAGCAGGTAGTTTTTGCTCCCTTTGCCTCTTGCTGTCACAAATATGGGCCTCGGCTCGTAGAGACACTTGCGAGGTACTCAGAGGGGCGGAAGCGTCTGAAGGCGGCGAAGGCCATGGCGTCATGGGCCACCGCAGCGAGGGCTTCAGCGTCAGATGCCACCAAAGTGAAGGTCGTGGCGTCGGAGGCTGTCGTGGAGTCGAAGAATCCCGCAGGTGCTGAAGCGTAGGCATAGCATCCTCATTGCTTCCTTTTGTAGCTACGTGAAGCACTTTAGCTTTGTCCTTGGACTGCTTTTGTGGGGCTTCCCCTGTGAGAACTTGGTTGCAATTATTGATGTATAAATTATCTTCGTTCTTGCACCATTCGACCTTTGTGCATAGTGTCTCTTATTCTTCCGATCTTCTGGTTGGTTAGGGTCCTTCGAGTGTGTCGCATGATGTACCCTCCACTGATGTGCCTGGCAAGTCCTCCCCTGGTGATCCTGTGGCATAGCCCCGTTTGAACGTGGAGGAGTTGTCGCTTTTGTCTTGATTGCACGACCATGTGAAGCACCCAGAGCGAGAGGCACCGGTCATCTGCAGTATTGCTAATGTCTCGGAAGTCGAAGGCAGAAAAAGCTTTGGAGCGGGAAGCTTATCTTCTTGGCGAGGTGGCCTAAATAAATGATTAGTTGCAATGTTAGTGTTTCTTCGACTTTGTTGTTGCAGTTTGCTTGTGTTGCTGTCTTCTGGTAGCTGATGCCTTTATGTTGCTGTCTTTTGTAGTTGTCAATCTCATTCTGTAGGAAGAGAGGGATCGCATCAACATTTGACTGAGCTGTTTGACTTAGGATCAGCTGGAAGATGGTGGATTCTTTTGGAATGAAAGGGATCGTGCAGTCGCGCTGGCGATGTTGCTAGATCGCGTGCTGCAAGTGCTGCATTTTTTGAAGAAAGCACAGTCGTTCCTGGAGCATGTTTTCAAGGAAATGTTTCTGTTGGATGCCGCAACGTCAAGCCTATTGGCCCTAATGCGGAAGTTTCAGAGTGCTAATGCAGTACGCGAGTGTGTGCACCAACAGCTCAGTGTGGGTGCTAAGGATGCGTTGGCGCTTGTGCGCATGCAGTGACCTAACGTGGACCTGGATGTTGTTGCAGTAGGACCACCGCCGCCTTTGGCAGGAATGGTGTGGAACATGGTGCCCCATTATCGAGTGGTTAATCATCCAGCAGAAGACATCGTGAACTTGTTCGATGAGCACACCAATGTTCTCCTTTCGCGTCAGTAGGATAGTTGTTGACCTGCATAGGATGTATAGGTGTTGTAAGAGTTGCATATTTGTTTCAACTAGGTGTTGACACCCATGTTTATGTGCAAAGCTATTAGCTTATTTGTTTCTCGAGTGCACTCTGTATGCAATGCCTTTTCGTTAGCCTGACACTTGCGAATCTCATTGTCGTGCCAGCCTGCTAGTTGCGTTGCAACCGGGTTGGTTTTACCAAGGGTTCGATTAGCAGTGTGGTCAGCTACTCAGGTCATTGTTTTGTTCATGTGACGAGGTCTTCAGGGAGGCGCAACCCTCAAGTGCAGAAATAGCAATGGAAGTAAATGAAAACAAGACACAAAGTTGGAGGCACTTAGCTTTATTTATTTGTAGAATATCAGGAGATATAATGTTTGGCTAAGTAGCCTGGCTGAGTAGCCTTATTTCAAAGTAAAAACATCTAAGGGTAGGAACATCGTAGCTACGCAATGTTCCAGGGGTTGGAGAATGCGACTCCACTCTCTACGTCCTTTAGGTGATAGGCACCACCTGGGATTACTTTGGTAAACACATAGGGCCCTCCTAGGGGGACTCGAGCTTGAGGTGTCATTTCTGCTCCAGTCGCAGGATGAGGTCTCCTTCGACGAAGGACCTTGGCCGCAGCCGTCGGCATGGTAGTTGCAGAGGCTCTGCTGGTAGATCGTTGATCGTTCTGCCATGATCTTGCGTGCTTCATCGAGGAGGTCGACGGAGTCTTCGAGTGCGGCTGTAGATTTGGCCTCGCTGTACGCGACGACCGTAGGGGCCTTGTAGCACACTTCTATAGGTAGTACTGCCTCGGCGTCATGTACGATGGAGAACGGGGTGTACCCTGTGGTGCTGTTTGGAGTTGTGCGCATGCTCCATAGTACTGATGGTAGCTCCTCAGCCCAACAACCAGCTGCTCGCTCGAGTGGTCGGAGGAGTCTTTTCTTGATGCCGTTGCAGACGAGGCTGTTGGCCTTCTCGACTTGACCGTTGGTCTAGGGATGTGCTACCGGAGCATAGCTGATGTTGATTCCTAGGTTTTTGCAGAAATCCTGGAAATCTTTCAAGGTGAAGTTTGTCCCGTTGTCGGTGATAATGCTGTGTGGCACCCTGAACCTGAAGATGATGGACTCGAAGAACTTGATGACGGTGGTGCTCGTCTGGTTAGTCACCGACATGGCCTCGATCCACTTGGTGAACTTGTCGACTACGATGTGTATCCTCCAGGTGATGACTTTTGCAGCCTGCCAACCATGTCGAGTCCCCATTGCACGAAGGGCCAAGCCACAGGTATTGGCCTGAGCTCTACGCCTGGTGCATGTGGCTTATCCAAAAATCTTTGGCAAGCATTGCACCTTTGGACGATGTCCTTGGCATCACGTATCGCCATTGGCTAGTAGATACCAGCTCGTAGAGCCTTGGTGATGAGGGCGCGACCCCTGGCATGATGATCGCAGGTGCCTTCGTGTACTTCAAGAAGGATGGCCCTCCCATCTCTGTTGGGACGCATCATTGAAGGACTCATGTAATGCTTCCTTTGTACAACTCACCATTAATAATGGTGAAAGCTTTTGAGCATCGGGTTGTGTCACGCAGCTGTCAGGTCATCTGGCAGCCTTTTGTTGAGCAGGTATGTGATGTACGACTGTGTCCAGTATGGCTCGATGAGCATGACCTCCATGGGGCCTTTGAGTTTGGGTCCCTGTTCCATATTGCTGGGACCTTCGAGTTCTTCGGGTGGGGCAGCCCCCGAGTCCTTTGATGTGCTGGCTTGTCCTTCAGGAGCCTTGGCTTGATGGAGCATTCACAGATCTTCTCCAGGAATACACCGGGTGGCACGGGAGCATAGGTGGACCCTATGTTGGTGAGCATGTCGGCCTCCTCGATGCTTTTGCGGCCTACATGCCGCAGTTCACAGTCGCCGAAGTCTCCTTCGAGTGTGTCGTAGAGGCTGCGCTAGGCGATCATGTTGTCGCTCAGAGCATCACATTGGTTCATGGTTTGGTCTACCACGAGTTTGGAGTCGCCATAGATGACGAGCCGTGTTGTGCCGTAGGCTTTGGCCATCCGCGTACCATGTAACATGGGCTTCGTATTCTGCTTCGTTATTGGAGGCGCGGAACTTCATTCGTAGAATATATCTCATATTGTCACCCTATGACGATGTCAGGATGACACTAGCGCCAGCTCCTTCTCGAAGTTTGGATCCATTGAAGTGCATTGTCCATAGGCAGGACATCTCCGACGTGTTTGGAAGCTGGTTCTCCATCTAGTGAACGAGAAAATCCGGGAGAACTTGCGACTTGATTGCCACTCGCTTCTCGTATGTAATGTTTCGTGGAGACAGTTTGATTCACCAAAGGGCGACTCATCCCGTGGCATCGGGGTTGTTGAGGATGTACCCCAGTGGAGCGTCGTTAACCACGACGATAGGGTGTTCCTAGAAGTAGTGGCACAGTCACCGTGCTGTCTTGAAGATGCCGTAAGCCAACTTCTAGTAGTGCGGATATCGTTGTTTTGTTGGCGTAAGGACCTCGCTGAGGTAGTAGACTGGGCGCTGCACCCCATGGACCTTGTTGTCTTCGGCTCGTTCTACCACCAGCATAGTACTGACCACCTGGTTGGTGGTGGAGATGTATAGTAACATGTGCTCTTTCTCCCTGAGCGTCACCAGCATGGGCGGGGTGCTGAGTAAGTGCTTGAGATCTTGGAATGCCTCTTGTGCTTCGTCCGTACACTCGAACTTCTCAGCTTTGCGGAGGAGCTGATAGAACGGTAGCGCCTTTTCACCCATTCTACTGTTGAATCGACTGAGAGGCACGATTCGCCCAGCCAGCTGCTTGATGCCTTTGATGTTCTTTGGATTCTCCATGTCCAGTATGACCTTTATCTTTTGGCCTTGATTCCCCTGGCAGATATGAGGTACCCGAGCAGTTACCTAGATGGCATGTCGAAGGCACATTTCTCCGGATTCAGCTTGATCCGGTAGCGATCGAGGTTATCAAAGGTCTCGCGGAGATCGTCGGGTAATGTGGCTTCCTCCTTGGTTTTCACAACGACGTCGTCGACATAAACTTGGATGTTCCAACCAAGTTGGTTTTTGAGGCAAGCTTTGCATAAACCGTTGATAGGTGGCCCCTGCGTTCTTCAGCCCGAATGGCATTGTTGTGTAACAGTAGACACCAAAGGACGTGATGAAGGCCGTTTTCTCCTGCTCCTCTTCCTTCATTCGAATCTGATGGTAGCCTAAGTAGGCTTCGAGGAAGTAGAGGCGTTCACATCCCACGATGGAGTCGATTATTTGATCAATCCATAGCAATGGGAAGTGGTCCTTTGGGCAATGCTTGTTGAGGCAGGTGAAGTCCACACACATCCATAGGATATCCGTGTACTTTTTAGGAACAAGCATAGGGTTTGCTACCCAGGTTCTCTCCTTGATTTCTCGTATAAAGTTGTCATCGAGGAGTCTGTTGACTTCCATACGGACCGCTTTTGCCCTTGGTTCTAACAGTCAATGTATCGACTGCTTCACTGGTCTTGCATCGGGATTCACGTTGAGTGAGTGCTCGGTGAATTCCCTGGGAACTCCTGGCATGTCCGCTGGACACCAGTCGAAGATCTCCTAGCACTCACAGAGGAATTCGATGAGCGCGAGTTCCTATGTGGGACTCAAGTTGTTGGCAATGAGGGTCATCTTGGCTGGGTCCTTCCGGTGGACCTGGACCACCTTGGTGTGCACCGACGAGTCGAAGGACTGGTCGGATCCATTTGGCTTACTCGGAGGAGGAAGACTGTTGTCTGTCGACTCCTTGAGCCTCGCCAGCTCCTCCTACATGCGAAAATACTGGAAGATTCTGTTGAATTTCCTATCACAGTTGTCTGACTTCTCGAAGCTTCCGCTGATGGTAATAATGTTGTTAGGTCCCGGCATCTTCATTTGCAGGTAGACATAGTGTGGGACCGCCATGAACCTCGTGAATGCGACACGTTCGAGGATTGTGTGATATGATGAGGGCCAGTGGAAAACTTCGAATTTGAGGCACTCTCACCGAAAGTTTGCCGGTGTGCCGAAGATGACGTCCATGTTGATTTTGCCCAAGGGGTATATGCATTTCCCTAGGACGATGTCATGGAACGTTGTGTCCGAGGTCTCTAGGCACGAGAGGGGGATCCGCATGGCATGCAGGGAACTGGCGAACATGAGGTTTATGCCGCTGCCGCTGTCGATGAAGATGCGACTCATCTCTAAGCCACCGATTTGTGCCTCGAGCACCAAGGGAGAATGGCCCGGACAAGATACTTGGTGCAGGTGATCGCGCTTGTCGAAGGTGATGCATGACTCACACCCGCTAAGGTACTCAGTGGTTGAGAGTGGGGAGTTGACCACCAAATTTATTTGGTGAGTGATTGACTTTTGCACTCAATTGGAGGGGCGTCCTTTTGGGATCATGCCCATATTTACCAGTGGTCGTGGGTTCTGATCGCCTCCGTTGTTCTAGGCTGGTCCGGCCGTAGGTGGTGATGGTCTGGGCGGGGGCTTGTTGGTTTGCGGCCCAAACCCAAGTTTCCTGTAATTGCCGTATTTCACAAAGTTGGGCTGCCAACTACTGAGAGGGGCCATTTCGAGGCAAACTCATCTCACCCCTACCAAATTCAAATATTCCACTAAACTGCCCCGTGAAGTAGACGGTCGGGACCCACATGTCGGTCATTTGTCCGTGACGTGAGCGCCAACGCGGCAACCTCTTAGGAAAATTGAGGAACTAAGTGGCTTGGATGTGTTGACCAATTTCACAAATCTATTCCCTCCTTTCCCCTAGCACCAGTGGCGCTGAAATCCACCCTCTAGGCAGAACAATCCCTTCGGACATTTGACTTCCGGCACCAAGTTGCTGCGCCCATTCGCTGATCCCAGCTCCAATGGCGCATGCCGTAGCCGCCGTTTCGAGGCTCTAGCCCGCCTTCGCTGCCGACGAGCTGAGCAGCTCGGAGGATGGCAGATCCTACTACCAAGGAAGAAGAAGTTCTGGCTACATGCGGGTGAGCCACCCTTATCTTTGCTATTTGCACTAACTATAATTGCTAGCTGGCTACTGAACCTAAAATTGTTTGTTAACCCAACACTGACAAACATATTTTGTCCACAGTTTTCTGTCAAGTGGGATCTCCACGGACCACCCTTACCTGGTTACGGTAGCCCTCTTTAGGTACGACTCTACATCAGCAAGGGTGAAGGACAAGTGGTATGTACACCATTGTATCATGATGGAAGAAGCGTCTGCGCAGATCTGCACTATCCCTGGTATGGTTGCTGCTCTATGTAATCATGTTGAAATATGGCCGAAGCAGACTGCAAAGTTCAGCTTCATGGATGAACGAGGCATCATGGTTCCTCTAACGTGTGACAGTCAGCTAATTGGGTTGATGAAAAGGTATGCTTCGGCTTGCATGTTTGAGCTAAATTGTGATGTACTGGATGTGGAAGCTGCTGCAACTGGGAGTCGCCCTTCTATTCTTAGACAGGGTGGTCGCTCGAACCCAATTAGCTCCTGGTAAGCAAAAGTATTTTGGGGTTTGCATGTTTGTGCTGAATTGTAATTTTTTTATTTACTCTGTAGATATTAGGCAGTTATGCAACCGTCCTGTTTCTTTGATAGGAAGCGCCACAAGGTTAGAAAAGTGACTGCCTGGTTAGTCATTTTGTTGCCGAAAGAAAATAAAAAGGAGTGGAGAGATGATGTCGGACACGATTCTGGTGCTGATTGTCCCGGCGATGCAGAGTACGTGAAGCTAAGAAAATTGGCACCAAGGAAGAGGAAGAAGGCAGGAAATGAAGAAGCCAGTGGACGTGAAGACTTGGCACCCAGGCGGGGGAAGAAGGCTGCTGTCAATGAAGATTTATAATAATGTGTTGAACTTGAACCTATATATGTAATTCAATTAAATTCTTGAGCTCTATGCGTGGAACTTGTCGGGCGAAACAATCTACCCACGTTCTCGGAGTAAAATGTAATGCGACTTAGGGTTTGGAAACGCCCGAGTCAGTAGTTCAATTCGAAATTGTGATTGTGCCACTACTATCTGAAAACACGTAGCACCGGTTCCACGATTGCTGAGGGGAAGGAGGTCTCCATATTCGATGGAATGTAAGTGGCACATAAATAAATTATTTAAGCTGCTACACTCCATGAAACAGCAACTTCTTTCAGCTGCTGCACAACGACATGGGAACATAAACATCAATGGCAACCGATACTGCCCAGATGATGAGGAAATCGGTACCACTTTTTGGCCTAATCTTAAGCCCGTCTATGCCCAGATAATGCCCGTTTATGAAAGGAACAGACATGCAATGAGTCTGGTGGATCCATATGTGATTTATGAAAAGAAGGCATGCAATGAACTCTAGTGGATCCATATGTGGTTTGTGAAAATAACACACATGCAATGACTCTAGTTGTGGTTAATGAAAAGAACACACATGCAATGACACTAGGGGATCCATATGTGGTTAATGAAAAGAACACACATGCAATGACACTGGTGGATATGTGGTTTGTGAAAAGAACACACACGCAATGACATTGGTGGATCCATATGTGGTCTATGAAAAGAACACACATGCAATGACACCGGTAGATCCATATGTGGTTTGTGAAAAGAACACACATTCACTGACTCTAGTTGTGGTTCATGAAAAGAACACACATGCAATGACACTGGTGGATCCATATGTGTTTTAGGAAAAGAACACACATACAATGACAATGGTGGATCCATATGTGGTTTGTGAAAAGAACAGACATGCTCATGTGGTTTATGAAAAGAACAAACATGCAATGAACTCTAGTGGATCCTTATGTGGTTTGTGAAAAGAACATACATGCAATGACTCTAGCTGTGGTTAATGAAAAGAACATACATGCAATGACACTGGTGGATCCATATGTGGTTTGTGAAAAGAACACACATGCAATGAATCTAGTTGTTGCATGTGTTGTTTGTGAAAAGAAGACACATACAATGACTCTAGTGGATCCATGTGGTTTATGAAAAGAACAGACATGTAATGACTCTGTTGGATCCATATTTGGTTTATGAATAGAACAGACATGCAATAACTCTAGGCGTGGTTTAAGAAAATAACACACATCTAATGACTCTAGTTGTGGATCCATATGTGGTTTATGAAAATAACACACATGCAATGACTCTGGTGGATCCATATGTGGTTTATGAAAAGAACTCACATCCCATGACACTGGCGGATCCATATGTGTTTGTGAAAACAACACACATTCAATGACACTAGGGGATCCATATGTGGTTAATGAAAAGAACACACATGCAATGACACTGGTGGATCCATATGTGGTTTGTGAAAAGAACACACATGCAATTAATCTATTTGTTGAATGTGTGGTTTGTGAAAATAACACAGATACAATGACTCTAGTGGATACATGTGGTTTATGAAAAGAACATACATGCAATGACTCTGGTGGATCCATATGTGGTTTATGAAAAGAATAAACATGCAATGACTCTGGTGGATCCATATGTTCTTTGTGAAAAGAACACACATGCAATGACTCTAGTTGTGGTTTATGAAAAGAACACACATCCAATGACTTTAGTTGTGGATCTATATGTGGTTTCTGAAAAGAACACACATGCAATGACTGGTGGATCCATATGTGGTTTATGAGAATAACACACATACAATGACTATGGTGGATCCATATGTGGTTTGTGAAAAGAACACACATGAAGTGACTCTAGTTATGGTTTATGAAAAGAACACACATCCCATGACACTGGTGGAACCATATGTGGTTCATGAAAAGAACACACATTCAATGACACTAGGGGATCCATATGTGGTTAATGAAAAGAACACATATGCAATGACACTGGTGGATCCATATGTGGTTTGTGAAAAACACACACATTCAATGACACTGGTGGATCCATGTGTGGTTTGTGAAAAGAACACACATGCAATGACTCTAGTGGATCCATGTGGTTTGTGAAAAGAACACACATTCAATGACACTAGGGGATCCATATGTGGTTAATGAAAACAACACACATGCAATGACTCTAGTGGATCCATATGTGGTTTATGAGACAAACAAACATGAAGTGTCTCTGGTGGATCCATATGTGGTTTATGAAAAGAACATACTGCAATGGCTTTGGTGGATCCATATGTGGTTTGTGAAAATAACACACAGGAAATGACTCAAGATGTGGTTTATGAAAATAACACACATACAATGACTCTAGTTGTGGATCCATATGTGGATTTTTCAAAGAACACGCATGCAATGACTCTGGTGGATCATATGTGGTTTATGTGAAGAACACACATGCAATGACTATGGTGGATCCATATGTGGTTTGTGAAAAGAACACACATGCAATGACTCTAGTTGTGGTTTATGAAAAGAACACACATCCCATGACATTAGTGGATCCATATGTGGTTCACGAAAAGAACACACATTCAATGACACTAGGGGATCCATATGTGGTTAATGAAAAGAACACACATGCAATGACACTGGCGGATCCATATGTGGTTTGTGAAAAGAACACACATGCAATTAATCTATTTGTTGAATGTGTGGTTTGTGAAAATAACACACATACAATGACTCTAGTGGATACATGTGGTTTATGAAAAGAACATACATGCAATGACTCTGGTGGATCCATATGTGGTTTATGAAAAGAATAAACATGCAATGACTCTGGTGGATCCATATGTTCTTTGTGAAAAGAACACACATGCAATGACTCTAGTTGTGGTTTATGAAAAGAACACATATCCAATGACTTTAGTTGTGGATCTATATGTGGTTTCTGAAAAGAACACACATGCAATGACTGGTGGATCCATATGTGGTTTATGACAATAACACACATACAATGACTATGGTGGATCCATATGTGGTTTGTGAAAAGAACACACATGCAGTGACTCTAGTTATGGTTTATGAAAAGAACACACATCCCATGACACTGGTGGAACCATATGTGGTTCATGAAAAGAACACACATTCAATGACACTAGGGGATCCATATGTGGTTAATGAAAAGAACACACATGCAATGACACTGGTGGATCCATATGTGGTTTGTGAAAAACACACACATTCAATGACACTGGTGGATCCATGTGTGGTTTGTGAAAAGAACACACGTGCAATGACTCTAGTGGATCCATGTGGTTTGTGAAAAGAACACACATTCAATGACACTAGGGGATCCATATCTGGTTAATGAAAACAACACACATGCAATGACTCTAGTGGATCCATATGTGGTTTATGAGACAAACACACATGCAATGAACTCTAGTGGATCCATATGTGGTTTATGAAAAGAACACACATGCAATGAACTCTAGTGGATCCATGTGTGGTTTGTGAAAAGAACAAACATCCAATGACTCTAGTGGATCCATATATGGTTTGTGAAAAGAACACACATTTAATGACTCTAGTTGTGGTTTATGAAAAAACACACATCCAATGACTCTAGCTGTGGTTTATGAAAAGAACAGACATGCAATGACTCTAGCTGTGGTTTGTGAAAAGAACACACATAAAATGACTCTGGTGGATCCATGTGGTTTATAAAAATAATAGACATGCAATGACTCTGGTGGATCCATATGTGGTTTATGAAAACAACACACATGCAATGACTCTAGCTATGGTTTATGAAAAGACAACACATCTAATGACTCTAGTTGTGGATCCATATGTGGTTTATGAAAAGAACACACATGCAATGACTCTGGTGGATCCATATGTGGTTTATGAAAAGAACACACATCCCATGACAATGGTGGATCCATATGTGGTTTGTGAAAAGAACACACATTCAATGACACTAAGGGATCCATATGTGGTTAATGAAAAGAACACACATGCAATGACACTGGTGGAACTATATGTGGTTTGTGAAAAGAACACACATGCAATGAATCTAGTTGTTGCATGTGTGGTTTGTGAAAAGAACACACATACAATGACTCTAGTGGATCCATGTGGTTTATGAAAAGAACAAACATGCAGTGTCTCTGGTGGATCCATATGTGGTTTATGAAAAGAACATACTGCAATGGCTTTGGTAGATCCATATGTGGTTTGTGAAAATAACACACAGGCAATGACTCAAGATGTGGTTTATGAAAATAACACACATACAATGACTGTAGTTGTGGATCCATATGTGGATTTTTCAAAGAACACGCATGCAATGACTCTGGTGGATCATATGTGGTTTATGAGAAGAACACACATGCAATGACTATGGTGGATCCATATGTGGTTTGTGAAAAGAACACACATGCAATGACTCTAGTTGTGGTTTATGAAAAGAACACACATCCCATGACATTAGTGGATCCATATGTGGTTCACGAAAAGAACACACATTCAATGACACTAGGGGATCCATATGTGGTTAATGAAAAGAACACACATGCAATGACACTTGTGGATCCATATGCGGTTTATGAAAAGAACAGACATGCAATGACTCTAGTGTATCCATATGTGGTTAATGAAAAGAATACACATGCAATGACTCTGGTGGATCCATATGCGGTTTATGAGAAGAACACACATGCAATGACTATGGTGGATCAGTATGTGGTTTGTGAAAAGAACACACATGTAGTGACTCTAGTTGTGGTTTATGAAAAGAACACACATCCCATGACACTGGTGGAACCATATGTGGTTCATGAAAAGAACACACATTCGATGACACTAGGGGATCCATATATGGTTAATGAAAAGAACACACATGCAATGACACTGGTGGATCCATATGTGGTTTGTGAAAAACACACACATTCAATGACACTGGTGGATCCATGTGTGGTTTGTGAAAAGAACACACATACAATGACTCTAGTGGATCCATGTGGTTTGTGAAAAGAACACACATTCAATGACACTAGGGGATCCATATGTGGTAATGGAAACAACACACATGCAATGACTCTAGTGGATCCATATGTGGTTTATGAGACAAACACACATGCAATGAACTCTAGTGGATCCATATGTGGTTTATGAAAAGAACACACATGCAATGAACTCTAGTGGATCCATGTGTGGTTTGTGAAAAGAACAAACATCCAATGACTCTAGTGGATCCATATGTGGTTTGTGAAAGGAACACACATTTAATGACTCTAGTTGTGGTTTATGAAAAAAAACACATCCAATGACTCTAGTTGTGGTTTATGAAAAGAACAGACATGTAATGACTCTAGCTGTGGTTTGTGAAAAGACAACACATCTAATGACTCTAGTTGTGGATCCATATGTGGTTTATGAAAAGAACACACATGCAATGACTCTGGTGGATCCATATGCGGTTTATGAGAAGAACACACATGTAATGACTATGGTGGATCCATATGTGGTTTATGAGAAGAACACACATGCAATGAACTCTAGTGGATCCATATGTGGTTTGTGAAAAAAACACACATGCAATGACTCTGGTGGATCCATGTGTTTTTTAGGAAAAGAACACACATTTAATGACTCTAGTTGTGGTTTATGTAAAGAACACACATCCAATGACTCTAGCTGTGTTTTATGAAAAGAACACACATGCAATGACTCTGGTGGATCCATGTGGTTTATTAAAAGAGCAGACATGCAATGACTCTAGTGGATCCATATGTGGTTTGTGAAAAGAGCACACATGCAATGAATCTGGTTGATCCATGTGGTTTATGAGAAGAACACACATGCAATAGACTCTAGTGGATCCATATGGTTTATGACAATAACACACATCCAATGACTCTAGATGTGGCTTATGAAAAGAACACACATGTAATGACACTAGTGGATCCATATGTTGTTTATGAAAAGAATAAACAAACAATGACACTGGTGGATCCATATGTGGTATGTGAAAAGAACACACATTCATTGTATTCCATTGTACAAGACACTCACTTTCCAATTTTATACTACTTAGTTTTGCCCTTGGTTTTCTTATACTACTTAGTTTTGCCTTCTCCCTCTCTCTCTTTTGTAGAAGCCCAAACCTGTGCTCACTCTGTCTGCTACACCCTGATTGGTTGACACAGTTTTCATGCGGATCATGCACACCAACCATTGATCCTATGTGATGCAATGAGGATCGTTGCACACGTCGTGCCCTTCACAGTACAGTGTGAGACATCACAGACGTCTCCCTCAGCAAGATTTCTACAAGAAGGATCATGAAGCCGTTCATGGAAAAGTCGTCAAGTGGTCATGTCATGTTTAATCACGTCTGAAAAGCCTACTACTGCTACTACAACACATGCACAGGGCAACGGGGTCATCGAGTGCACGGTTGTCGACGGGACACTACTATTTATTGCCACTTGATTTTAATAAGACATATCCCATTTTTACGCAGCGCTCTCAATCTCACTTCCAACTGGGCCCTACCACAAGTAACTTCCATGCGTCAAGGGGGGCCCTCGAGTAGACCTAACATTGCTAGAAATTGGTTCTGCGCCACTTGCATGCCGCAGAATCGAGGTCTGCCATGAGAGTGTTTTCAATGCAGTTCTAAAGTGGAGACTGTGATTGTTTCAAAAAAAGGGAACCAAAAAAATTGGAGATCGTGGTAACCCCATCTCCTCGCCCACCACATGTGTCCACTCGAGGACTACGAACAATCTAGTGTTTATAAACCCGCTTAGCCTTCTTCTTCCATGAGCTCATGTCATTCCCCCAATCTGTCTAGTCCCAAAACCCCAATCTGCACCTACCGCGCGTGCCGAAGCTCCTTCGTTTGAACCACCTCCTTCCCTAGGTGCGCCATGAAGCGTACGCGTGGAGACGAGCTGGAGGTGAAGCCAGTTGAAGGCATATCAGCAGATGGCTTGGTCGTCGCAAAGCAGGTGGAGGCATCTTCTCTGGGCACGAACACCACTCGTCGCCGCGTCGTCGAGGGTTCGAGCTAATCCGTCCAGCCAGTAGCCATCGCCATCGAGCAGCAGGTGGCCGACAATGTCGTGGTGCCAACGGCAGATCTGGATTGGGGGCAGGTGGCACGCGGAGGCAATCCGGTGCTTTACATCAATGACCCCATCCCGTCCAAGAAAACTTCGACGCAATCGCAGAGAATGACGAGTTCGTGGAGGAGGTCCCGGATGAGGAGTCCGAGGTACTACATTGCTAGCTTCTCTAGTTGTAGCCGCATATTTCTCTGTTCATACATATGATTTGCTCAATCATCTATAGATTCTTTTGCTATTGAAGTAGGGTAGTATATATATGGTTCAAACGGCCGATTGATGCATCTGCCATCTAGTCACAAAACCCCAATTCGTCTAGTCACAAAACCCAATTTGCTCATCTACCATCTAGTTGAGTTTGCTAGTTGAGTGTTGATTTAGATACACAACATGCCTATAACATTACATTTCTATTCCTTACTAAGCCCAGTGATTCAATTTTGCCCTAAAATAGTGCAAGGGAGACACATCTGATGGTGTCGTTTTCTTAGGGATGGTTAGTGAACCTGAGGCAGCAATGTACATCAACAATATATGTTGTGTTGTTGGTATTTTGGTTCTCCAACTCCATCTCTAAAAAATATAATGAGGCCCTTAATTTATTCTCATATGGAACCTATATATATATAATAATTGTATTGTTTCCGATCTTTGAATGAGTCGTATGATGCATATGTATATCCCTGAATATTGTTTTGTACGATTACATTTCAATTTCTTATTGTGGCCAATGATTCAAATTTGCCCCAAAAGAGAGGCAGACACATTGGTGTCATATTTTTTCTGGGATGAGTTAGTGAACCTAGGTCCATGTACAAGAACAATATAAGTTGTGCAATTGTTACTTGGTTCACTTACGCCATCCCTGAAGAAACTTATGAGGCCGCAATCTTTATTCTACATTCATAGAACTATGATATTTGAATTATCTATTCCATGCATTCATAGTGTATAAGAATTACATTTCCGTTTGTCATCGAGGCCGATGATTGAAATTTGCCCCAAAAGAGTTCAAGGGAGACACATATGATGGTGTCATGTTTTAGGGATAGGTTGGTGAATCTGAGGCAGCAATGCACACAAACAATATAGGTTGTGCTATTGGTACTTTGGTTCTCCAGCTCCATATCTAAAACAAATTATGAGGCCCTTGATTTATTCTCATATGGAACTACATATATGATCCTTGAATTGTTTCTGATCTTTGAATGATTCATATGATGCATATGTATATGAATGGTTTTGATCATAAGTATTTTTAACATGTACGTGAAGATTAATTGTTTGTTTTTTTATTTATAATTACAATATTTAGGCTTGTTTTTGTACTTGACTATGTATATCCCTAAATATTATTTTGCACGATTACATTTCAATTTCTTATTGTGGCCAATGTTTCAAATTTTCCCCAAAAGAGAGGCAGACACATTGGTGTTAGATTTATGAAGGGATCAGTTAGCGAACCTGGGGCGATGTACAAGAACAATATAGGTTGTGCAATTGTTACTTGGTTCGCTTACGCCATCCCTAAAAAAACTTATGAGGCCCCTAGATTTATTCTACATACACTCTGATCCAATTAATTTTCATTTTGTTGAGATGAAATGATATATGAATTGATCAAACTATTGCTGTGATGCTTTCTCTTTGATATCAACTTAATATTGTCTTACATATATATGTTGTTAATTTTTGTGTTGTAATACAATTCTATCATATGTATGAGTTCTAAGTTATGTTCTTAAAAATCAACAGGAGGATGATGATGACGTGGACGATATCAAGGAATGCAGGGACAACAAGAGCCGCTACGTGCTGAGGCAGTTACAGTGTGGGAAAATCCGTTTCTACTATAGGGGGAGACTATTTTGCCCATTCTGTGGCAGAGCAATCAGCATGGACCTCGACGGCTTGATCCAGCATGCGGTGGGCGTTGGCAAAGGCGGAGGCAGAAAGCATAAGCCGATTACCTTGGTGCGGCATGCAGCCTTCGACAAATTCATCTAAGAGTATGTCAGGACTGGCCTGTATCCCCTCGACTAGGCTGCCCCTGCCTTGCTAGGCGTCTTCGTGTCCCGGCCTCCTGCTGTTGCCCCTGTTTTATTTTGTTTTAGTTAATTATTATCTATGTGTTTCATGTAAGACAATATATCCGTGGACTGTGGTGTCTCTGGTGAATCTTCTATATATATGTATTAATCTACTCTTTTATATGGAGTGCCTTAAAATTTCTAGTATTCAATTATATTACTGATCATGCCCATGCACACTACCAAATATTTCTAGTGTTCGAGTATATTATAATTGTCAAGGAATCAATCAACAAGTTAAATTGGTCAAAATTTCATATTGAAGTAACTAATGATCTCACATTGGCGGTGGACGTTGGCAAAAGCTGAGGCCGAAGGCATCAGCCGAAGACATTGGCGTAGCACGCAGCCTTCGGCAAATTCCTTACAGTTTCAACAACGGGTTGCCGCCGCCCAGCTCCAAATTCGCTTATAGGTTCAACATGGCAGAACTTGAGCTACTGAGGGTACAACTCCCATAGAGACCTTGGTAGGGGTGGTAGAATTGGCGCGGGTGCGACCACGGTGACGGCGAGCTCTGATTCTAGAGGAGGAAAACATGACCGAGCATGGTCGACATGGTGACAGATCTCACTGGGAACCAATTCTCATCCCCGCACCGTGCCATGGTGAGGGCGAGATCCGACTCAAGATGGGGAGGAGAGCGGGGCCGAGAAGGTTCGTCCATGTCCCAGCTCTGCGCCATGGCCGGGACCACAGATTGCCGCTCCGGGGAAGAGGAAGACTCGTAATGGATGCATGCACCAACACTGCAAGCCTACAGGGAGGAGAGAGGGGCCGAGCAGGTTCATCCATGTTCCAGCTCCGCACCATGGTCGTGACGCCCCACAAATTGCCGCTCCGGGGAAGAAGAAGACGTGTAATGGATGCAGGCGCCAACGCTGCAAGCCAACATTGCAGTCATGACGGCAGCGACATAACGGTGAAAACTGACAGGGGGGCCTAACTGGACGGGCGTTAGCCTGATATTTTGTATTCAAACATAAAGTTGAATTCGTGCTGAAAAAGACCCTCTGAGTATTTGGCATGCCAACTGTGGTCAACGCGGCTGATTTCAAGCAACTTAGGTACCATGTTTCCTGGGTGCCTCAACTTTCGGGCCGCAAAATGATATTCTCTCCGGGCGGTGGTGGTGGTGCCCCATGAGCTACGGCACCAGGGAAGCTCCGTAACCCTGATTTATTGTGTCACGATTCATCTGGGCGGGGCCTTCATGAAGCTTGAGGAACTCACGACGGTCCTTTAGGTGGTGGCTGAAACTTCTTCTTGCCGTCATGTTTGTCGATATAGAAGTGGATGTTGCAAGGTCCAGATAATTTATCCTGGATCGTTGTTCCAGAAGCTTCATCGTAGTACGGTGTTGCCATATGTGCGTGGTTTTCCCGCTGCCACGGTAGCCACCGTGTGGTATCCGCTGATGCGGTTACCATTTTCGCGTCTGTCAGTGTAGCCAGTTGCGACCATGTCAACTTTTTCACGGTATTCATAGCCGCACATTCGATGTTTTCCTCAACTGTCGCGTCTGTGGCTGAGATTGTCGTCATCGTCTGAGTGGACGTGATTATTCTTCACCGAGTCCTCTCCATCATCCCATCTGTTTGCGATCTCCATCAGGTGGTCGATTGTTTTGGGTTTCCTACGGCCCAGCTCCTTCTTGAGCTCTCTACAGCGTACGCCACTATTGAACACGTCGATTGCGTGATCCTTGGAGATGTCCTCTGTAGAGTTTTTGATGATGGACCATCTCTCGATGTATGAGCATAGTGATTTGCTAGGATTCTGATAGCAGGCCTTTAGCTCTTCGATTGACGCGAGCCTTTTGTAAGTGCCCTTGAAGTTTCGCACGAAGCTGTAGACCAGCTCCTCCCAGCCGCGGCTCGATCCGTGAAGGAGGTTGTTGAGCCACGCGCGGGCAGCACCCTACAGCTATAGATGGAGGCACTGCATGGCTGTACTCTTGTTCCCGCTGTGCAGCTTGATGGAGGAGATGTGGTCCTCCAGCCAGATCTTCGGGTCTTGGAGGCCATCAAACTTTGGGTTCTCTAATGGTAGTTTGAACCCTTTCGGCATTCGTGTTTGCCGTATATCTTTGTTGATGCAGTCCGCGCCACAGAGCTCCGTTCCTTCATCCTACGGGTCCGTTGAGCGGGCGCGCCTTGCGTGCATCTTGTCGACCTTGCGTTGTGTGGTATGATCACGTGTGTCATAGTCGTGATCATGTTGATGTGAGCGGCGTCGCTACGACAGGTCGTGCTCGTCATCGCTGGAGGAGAGCGAGTAGTACCTGGCTAGAGCCTTGCTTTTCTTCGACTCCAGCATTGGATCTTTCGTGAGTGCAGCTTCGACTAGTCCAAGGCCAGCGATCATAGATCGGTGCATGGCGGATCGTGGATCCCCAGCTAGAGGTCAATTGTTGAGCAGGTACATGGTGACTGCTGTCACTGCTGCTTGTGGTGTTTTCGGGAGCACATTATCCTGTGAGTCCACCATCATGAAAGATAAGTCGAGGGCTCGAGTGGCCTCATCTCGTTCCTTGTCGTTGAGTTGGGCCATTCGAGAGCGCCTTTTGGCGGCTACATGGTCATTGCCCTTGTAGGAGGATCCTCCGATGGAGGAGAGCTAGGCTCGCCGAAGGCTCGACTCATCCGCCGCCCTTTTGCGTTCATTGAGTCGAGCGCTCACCACCTGCTAGAGCTTGTACTATTGGATGAGTAACCAATGATAACCCATCAACATCTGTTGTGATGAGTTTGGCGGCAGGGGGTTGCCCTATAGGGCCTCCCTGCATCGCGCCCACTCGGCATTGTTGAGATGAATCTCATGCCGCCCGCTGGCGCGTTTGCCCTCAGGGTTGGGCGGCTGCTCATCCTAGATGGGGCCGATGACAGGAGGTCGATTGGTCGGCCCGTTGTTGGTGGGTCCATCATTGATGTTGTCCCTTTGAGCACCTCCATCGCCGGTGTTGATGATGGCGCACATGTAGTGGCTTGGGAAGCTGTTGCTCCCGTAGCTCTCAAGATCCGGAGCCGTAGACTCCCTCTTCTGTCACTAGATCGCCCAGATCGGACTCGCAACTGCTATTGCTATCATTATTGGCTGATGCCAAGGCGTTGAGTTCACTCAGGGTACCAATCAGTAGTGGGAACCATGACACAGGAGTAATCAAGGGACCCTGCGGCTGGTCAGGGAGGCGAAGCGTGCCGATCGGGCCAACCTGGAAGCGTAGGCTTCCAATTACCAGGCCGATCCCATCACCCACGGACTCAAAGTTCGGGCGAGTTGCTGGCTCCTGGATAGTGAAGTCAAAGGTTCCAAAGAGGAGGCGAGTCTCTACTGCAGCAGAGTCGTAGATCGCAGTTGATGGGTCCGAGGAAGCCGCAACATCAACACTCCCGTTTCCCATAGATGACGCCAATTGACAAGGGGTTAACTCATCAATGCCCATCGTTGATGGACTTAGGTTCTCGGAAGTAGGGAGCGCTAGAGGCATTGATCGGCTAGCAAAAAAGCACACATGTGACACGAGGTTTTACCCAGGTTCAGGCCTTGTAGAGGACCCTACTCCTGCTTGTCTGTTCTTGATTACGAGAGAGTCGTAAGTTACAAGGGCGCGCATATGTAATCTGTCAAGGTGTATGCAAGGATGTGTGTATTGGTCCTCCTCGCCACCCCTCCTAGCCTTTATATAGGGAGGCTTGGTCTCGGGATAGCAGGTCGAGTCGGTTACAGATTAGGGTTTTCCCTTTAATTTTTTATCTACAATTTGCTGTGTCCTTCAGGAAGTCGAACTCCAATGGGCTGATGTCTACGCACTTCTATTCTTGTAGACAACTGTTGGGCCTCCAAGTGCAGAGGTTTGTAGAACAGCAGCAAGTTTTCCCTTAAGTGGATCACCCAAGGTTTACCGAACTCAGGGAGGAAGTGGTCAAAGGTATCCCCTCTCAAGAAACCCTGCAATCAAGATACAAGAAGTCTCTTGTGTCCCCAACACACCAAATACACTTGTCAAGTGTATAGGTGCACTAGTTCGGCGAAGAGATAGTGAAATACAAGTGGTATGGATATAAGATAACGGTGCTAGAAAATACTTTGATGGCGTGGAAAAGACTAAAGGCAAACTGAAGTAAAGATGGAAGCAAGCAAACATGTAACAGATCTATTAGCAAACAGTGTATCAATACTTAGAAACAAGGCCTAGGGATCATACTTTCACTAGTGAACACTGTCTCATAAATATATCCTTCTTTATGATACTACTCTTAACTACTCTCCGGTTGAACACTCTAATCGTTGGTAGGGTTATAACAGGACTCCTCAAAGTAAGCCTTTCCCATCTAGAAAACCCCACACTATCACCTTGAGTACTAGATGAGTCCAACAAACACCACAATTTCATAAAGACATCCAACTCCAAATATAACTCATAACAAGTATTTGTAATCTCTAGCCTAAGTGCCACCATGGTGAGCACGCTATCACTTTCACACACATGGGGACATCAGAGATTCATTAAAGCACTTGAGTAGCAGAATAGATCTATAGATTACAGAGCTCATGACCACAACAAGATCATGCATATAGAGAGAGATGGACACATAGCTACCGGTAGAACCCTTAGCCTCGAGAGAGGACCACTCCCTCCTCATCATGGGAATCATCAATAGTGATGAAGATGGTGGTGGAGATCGATGGAGATGGCGGTGAAGATGGTGAAGAGGCGGCGGTGATGCCGGCGGCGGCGCGGAGGACTCCTTCCCCGCCGCCAGTATCACAGGGAAGCACCGCCCCTTAGCATCCTTCCTTCATGGCTTCTTGGGAGCCCTTCCCCATGGAGATGGGATCTATGGCGGAGGCAAAAACGTGGCATTGGTGGCTGCAAATTCGTGGGTGGAGGTGTCTCCCACGAATTAGGTTTCCGCCCTTCATATAGCTTCTCGGATTCCCGTCACCCCATCTTGGGATGCAGTAAATTTGGTCTATTGGGCCCGTCCGGACTTGGAATCAGCTAAATTTTATGTCCAGAACGTTTGTCACGAAATTTCCAACAAGTTTGTAGTTGAAGAGTTTTCCGTTTGACGCCGTCTTTGATCCGGAACGTGACCATGTTCAGAAAGAGTTCTAAGACAGATTTCTGCAAAATCCCAATTTGACTCCAACAACGTTTCCACTTGTATTCTTGGTAATTCCTACACATCAAAGTATAAAACAAGAACATTGTGCACTTTTGCAACTATTAGTAGGTTAGTCCAATTAAATCATAAACTTTATATAAAAAGGAGTATCAAAAGCATATTATTAGCATAAAACCATCAAAAATTATAGATACGTTATGAACGTATCAACATCCCTAGGCTTAGTTCCTACTCGTCCTCGAGTGGGTAAACGATAAAAACAATATAATTTTTGAGGTGACACACAACCAACACAATCTTGATCATCATTATTGTAAAAGCATTGATAGCTAGGATCAAAGTACTCCAAACATGAACATGGAAGATAGAGTTCTAACAATAAGACATAACAACTATGCATGCAACATGAAAAGGCACAAACAAAAGATTATTGAATAACAATACTTTGCAAGACATTTGTTTGTTTCACATAAAGAAAACATAGCATAAAAGTATTTAGCATGTCCCTCAATAGAATAGCAAATATAAATGCATAGGACACCTTCAAAGTTCATAAGAGTGACTAGATACAAATAGTTTAAAACAAGCAATATCAAGTTATGCATCAATCAACAAGTCTTGGGACAATGCACATAGAACTAAGAATGGCCACTATGCTCTCAAAGTAGGTGCATCAAGGTAGAAGGTGGAGACTCAATATAATGGTGGAAGAAAGGCCTTTGTAAAAGGAAGTAGGGATTCAAGTCTCATAAAGAGCTTCCAAAAATTATGGTACTTATAGCTTTCAGCTCTCATTGCCCCTATCATAAGCATCTTCAACGTGATTAAGGTTAAAGTGACACAATTAAGAGGATATGCTTGACAAGTTATAAACCGAAATCTCATGCCCCTTACTTATGAAGACTGATCCTCATGCTACTCAACTTCAGTCACGAGTAAGCTCTTGTCATTGTAAGTACATGTGTATCATTAAGAAGCGCCAACATGGTACCCCTTGAACATGATGTGGGAGCTTTCCCATAATCAAAATGACAAGGCAAGCAGACAATGAGCATCTCAGCGATCTTTTTATTTGCTATTTACATAGGTTTTTATTGAGGATGCTTCATAGAGTGCTCATTGTGGTGATGCTGCAAGTTTCCACCATGATTAGGCATGGCTTAGGATAGCGGCCCAGGCGTTTCTCTAACACACATACAAACTCCATGATCTTACAAGTTCCACTTTTATTTCACACCGCCGGGATCCGTAAGCAAAAGAACATGATATCAACGGGGTACAAAGTACAAGTGCAATGTTGAAAGCGTTCCCCATGGTACATGGTTCTGCTAATTTCAACTTATAAAGCGCAAGCATATACGCAACAAAGAAGGACCCAGTGGTTCAAGTTTATTAGATGCAAAAAGTAAAGTGTGCCATCAAGTTCGTGAGAGCTTTAATCAGTAGTTTTCTCATAACAAATTTAATTTGGAAGGTAGAAAAAAGCATGAATATACTTGGAATAGCATAAGCTAGTAGGTAGGTATGGTGGACTCTTTTGGAATAACTTGGTTTAAGGAGTTGGATGCATGAGTGGAACTCATACTTGGTTGTGGAGGCTAGCAAAAGACTGGGAACGACAAACTAAGAGAGCAATAATGGCCATAATCATGTAGAGCGACAAAACATCATTGATAAAAGCATAAAGTGATACTACAAGTTGAAAACTAAAGGATCATAAAGGCTATGGCGACTTGAGATAGTCATAACATGGTGTGAGCATGCGCCAAGTCGACCCAAATAAAGCATTAAAGGAGAATACCACTATACTATGCTTTAATATGCTAAAACAACGCATGATTTATCCAAGGCACATTAAGCAATCTCAATTGTTTATAACAAGTCATGCTACAACAAATAATACTAAGCATAAAGCCAAAACAATATCAAGCATGGCATAGCAAAGCATAGGCCACTGTAAAAAACAAGCTCTCTTTACCACTTAAGCATGAACTTTCCTACTCTTTTCCAATCCAAACCAAACTATTTGAAAAACAATGTATGAAAGAGGGGGTCCAACCAATTTATTCAGCAAACTAAGCAAAAAAATTAAACGAAAAACCAAAACAAAAACGAAAAAGAAGACGCTCCAAGAACAACACAACTGTGCATGAAACAATAAAAATGAAGCGTTTGGAAGAAACCTGGGATTTTTATTGATGAAGAGGGGGATGCCTTGGGCATCCCCAAGCTTTGATGATTGTACTTCTTAGATATTTCTTGGGGTGACACGCGTGACATCCCCAAGCTTGAGCTTTATTCCATTCTTCATCTCATTATTCATTCCTTCCATACACCTGAAATTTTTCCTTCATACAAAACTTCACACAATCTTTATTAGCAACATTAGTGCACTCAAAATAATAGGTCTTAAGGTTCAGTTCTAACAACAAATAAACTTCCATTAAAACACTAGCTACTGTAGCACTTCCCTCAAAAAGCTCAATTCCCCAAAAGAACTCAAAAAGGAACCAACAAGAATCAAATGCAAATAATGGCAGAAATCTATCAAAACAGACCAGCAGGTTAAGACCAATTTTTTCGAAGACCTTCTATTGCTCGAATCAAAAAGTTTTGAACTAACGAAAGTTAGATAGCAACCTGGGGCAGAAGAACAACAAATTACAGCTCAATCAGACATACAGAGATCTCTCACGAAGTTTTACGGTGAAGCAGAAAAATCTGTTTCGGGACAACAACTTTCCCAATCATTACTTCTCTCTCATTAGAGGTTACTCTTGGCACAGAAAGCAAATAAAAAGGATAAAGAGAGCTTATTACAGAGGTAATAACTTCCAAGACTCATCTAAAACTTTTGGGTTATCTCCCAATAAGTACTTTTCTTTAACGCCTTTAAGTTAGGCATGATAGTTTGAGAAGATGCTCACATAAGAAATAGGAATTGAAGTAAAAGAGAGCATCAAGAAGCAAATTCAAAACACATTTAAGTCTAACCCACTTCCTATGCATAGGAATCCTGTAAAGAAACAAGTCATGAAAGCACAAAGCAACAAGCATAGTTAAGCAAAACAAGTGCAACTTCAAGACTTTCAACATAAAGAGGGGAAACCTAATATTATTGAGATGCATAAAACCATGTTTCCCTCTCTCATAATGACTTTCAGTAGCAACATGAATAAAATTAACAATATAACTATCACATAAAACATTCTTATTATGTGCCACATGCATAAAACAATTATTACTCTCCCTATAAGAATAGTCATTCTTATTAATCATAGTGGGAGCAAATTCAACAAAATAGCTATTATTCTCATCACCATAATCATCAAATATAGGAGGCATATTGTAATCATTAATTTTCTCCTCGATAGTAGGTGGACTGAAAATATCATATTCATCATTGTAATCATCATATATTGGAGGTTTTGTATCATCATAAGCAATATAATAGCTATCTTCCAAAGTTGGGGAACTAAAAAGATCATTTTCATAAAAACTAGTTTCCCTAAGCTTAGACTTTTCCATAGCATTAGCAATAATGGTGTCCAAAGAATTCATACTAACAACATTGATATTAGCATGCAAATAAAGTTCCATAGGTTTTTTAATTTTCTCTTCAAACACTTCATGTCTTAACTCAAGATAAATACTATAAAGCTCTCTAATTTTGTTGTTGTTTTCCATTAAGCCTAACTAGTGAAAACAAGAAACAAAAAGACAAAATTGCAGAATCTAAAGGAAATAACTTCGAGCACTCACACCAGAGGATGTGAGTACCTTTTACCTTACCTCCCCGGCAACGGCGCCAGAAAATAGCTTGATGTCTACGCACTTCTATTCTTGTAGACAGCTGTTGGGCCTCCAAGTGCAGAGGTTTGTAGAACAGCAGCAAGTTTTCCCTTAAGTGGATCACCCAAGGTTTACCGAACTCAGGGAGGAAGTGGTCAAAGGTATCCCCTCTCAAGCAACCCTGCAATCAAGATACAAGAAGTCTCTTGTGTCCCCAACACACCAAATACACTTGTCAGGTGTATAGGTGCACTAGTTCGGCGAAGAGATAGTGAAATACAAGTGGTATGGATATAAGATAACGGTGCTAGAAAATACTTTGATGGCGTGGAAAAGACTAAAGGCAAACTGAAGTAAAGATTGAAGCAAGCAAACATGTAACAAATCTAGTAGCAAACAATGTATCAATGCTTAGAAACAAGGCCTAGGGATCATACTTTCATTAGTGAACACTCTCTCATAAATATATCCTTCTTTATGATACTACTCTTAACTACTCTCCGGTTGAACACTCTAATCGTTGGTAGGGCTATAGCAGCACTCCTCAAAGTATGCCTTTCCCATCTAGAAAATCCCACACTGTCACCTTGAGTATTAGATGAGTCCAACAAACACCACAATTTTATAAAGACATCTAACTCCAAATATAACTCATAACAAGTATTTGTAATCTCTAGCCTAAGTGCCACCATGTTGAGCACGCTGTCACTTTCACACACATGGGGACATCAGAGATTCATTAAAGCACTTGAGTAGCAGAATAGTTCTATAGATTACAGAGCTCATGACCACAACAAGATCATGCATATAGAGAGAGATGGACACATAGCTACCGGTAGAACCCTTAGCCTCGAGAGAGGACCACTCCCTCCTCATCATGGGAATCATCAATAGTGATGGAGATGGTGGTGGAGATCGATGGAGATGGCGGTGAAGATGGTGAAGAGGCGGCGGTGACGCCGGCGGCGGCGCGGAGGACTCCTTCCCCGCCGCCAGTATCACAGGGAAGCACCGCCCCTTAGCATCCTTCCTTCATGGCTTCTTGGGAGCCCTTCCCCATGGAGATGGGATCTATGGCGGAGGCAAAAACGTGGCTTTGGTGGCTGCAAATTCGTGGGTGGAGGTGTCTCCCACGAATTAGGTTTCCTCCCTTTATATATAGCTTCTCGGATTCCCGTCCCCCATCTTGGGCTGCAGTAAATTGGGTCTATTGGGTCCGTCCGGACTCGGAATCAGTTAAATTTTATGTCTAGAATGTTTGTCACGAAATTTCCAACAAGTTTGTAGTTGAAGAGTTTTCCGTTTGACGCCGTATTCGACCCGGAACGTGACCATCTTCAGAAAGAGTTCTAAGATAGATTTCTGCAAAATCTCAATTTGACTCCAACAAGGTTTCCACTTGTATTCTTGGTAATTCCTACACATCAAAGTGTAAAACAAGAACATTGTGCACTTTTGCAACTATTAGTAGGTTAGTCCAAATAAATCATAAATTTTATATAAAAAGGAGTATCAAAAGTATATTATTAGCATAAAACCATCAAAAATTATAGATACGTTATGAACGTATCATGGGCCACCTGAATCCTTGCTGGGCTTCAGTTGCACCGTGGACTCCTTCTTGGGCTGAACCATATAGGGTAATCTCAAGTACCTGTAAGGTATACCCACATCACCTATTTAAAGTGAATGCAACAGTCTCTAATGCATGACCCCAAAATGACGGTAGCAAATCGGTAAGGGACATCATAGATCATACCATATCTAATGAAGTTAGATTACAACATTCAGATACACCATTCCGTTGTAGTTTTCTGGCAGGAGTGAGTTGTGAAACTATTCCACATTGTCTCATGTGCGTGCCAAACTCGTAACTAAGATACTCTTCTCCACGATCGGATCGTAGAAATTTGATCTTTCTGTTACGATGATTTTCTACTTCACTCTGAAATTCTTTGGAATGTTCAAATGTTTCAGACTTGTGTTGCATTAAGTAAATATACCCGTATCAACATAAATTATCCGTGAAGGTTACAAAATAACGATATCCGCCACGCGCAGACACACTCATTTGACCACATACATCGGTATGTATTATTTCCAATAAGTCGGTCACTCATTCCATTGTTCCAGAGAATGGAGTTCTAGTCATCTTGCCCATAAGGCATGGCTCACATGTCTCAAATGATTCATGATCAAGTGATTCCAGCAGTCCATCAGAATGGAGCTTCTTCATGCGTTTAACACCAATATGACCCAAACGGCAATGCCACAAATATGCAGCAATATCATCATTCAACTTGATTCTTTTGGCATTCACATTATGAATATGTGTCTTACTAATATCAAGATTCAAAACAAATAAACCATTCAACATAGGTGCATGACCATAAAAGATATTATTCATATGAAAGGAACAACCATTGTTCTCGGATACAAATGAATAAACATCTTGCATTAAACATGATCCAAACATGATGTTCATGCTCAACGCAACACATAATAACAATTATTCGGGTTTATTGTGAATCCCGAAGGTAGATGAAGTGGCAGCGTCCCCACGGCGATCACATAAACCTTCGATCCATTGTCTACGCGCATCGTCACTTCATCCTTTCCTAGTGGTTGACTATTCCTTAGTCCATGTTTCGAGATACATATATTAGCAACTGAACCGATATCAAATACCCAGGTACTACTTCGATTACTAGTTAGGTACACATCAATAATATGTATATCACATATACCTTTGTTCACTTTCCCGACCTTCTTATCTACCAAGTACTTTGGGTAGTTCCGCTTCCAGTGACCAGCCTATTTGCAGTAAAAGCACTCAGTATAAGGATTAGGGCCTCCCTTGGTTTTCTTCTCAGGCGGAGCAATAGATTTGTTGTCCTTCTTGAAGTTACCCTTAGGCTCGCCCTTTTCTTTAGAGGTGGTGATATTATCATCCATCAACTCAAGGTGCCTTTTCTTTATGTCTACTTCGACCACCATCAGCAAGGTTGCAAGTTCAGTGAGCGATCTAATCACATCACTCATTTGTAATTTAGTACAAACTCTTCATAACTAGGTGGGAGCAATTGCAAAACTTTATCCATCATAAGATCAGCTAGGATATCACATCCCAGTGCCTTAAGACGTTGAACATAGCCCGTCATCATCATGACGTGCTCATTCACATAGTTGTGTTCCTTCATCTTTGCACTAAAGAACTGGATAGAGATCATGTATCTCTCAGCATGGATCTGGCTCTCAAACATGGTTTTGAGTTCCTTCACCATAGCATCAGCATTGCTAAGTTCAAAGCGCTTTTGGAGTTTAGGCTCCAGTGATTAAAGGACCGCACACCATACACGAGTGTAGTCATCATGCTTTGTGTCATACACATTACACTCATCCTGAGATGTAGTATTGGCAGGAATATCACCTATTGGACCATCCATCACATAGGACCTTTTTATGCCTATGAGGAAAACCCTCAAGTTGCGATAACAGTTGGTGAAATTAGACCCATTGTCTTGCAGCTTTTATTTCTCAAGGAATGCATTAAAATTGAATACAGGGGTGCCATGATCTACAATGTATTTGCAAAGACTATTTAGACAAGGTTTAAAACAGATAGTAAATTTTAAAATTACTTATAAGAACTCCCACTCAAAATGACATCCCTCTAGTCATTTTAGTGATTACACGAACCAAATTTACTACGCTATGACCGATCATCACGAGTGGTGGCGCAACGCCAATGGCGAGCATCGTATGGGCATCATATCAACCATATGACTCGTGCTTTATCTTTTGGTTCATGTTCCGTGGACATGTATGTACATGTTAGGATCGTCAAGTAAGAACCTTAGTACTCGCGTGTGTAAAACTGTCATACACCCGGTGTATGCGAACGTATAATCTGTCACACCCGATCATCACGTGGTGCTTCGAGACGACGAACTTTCTTAACTGTGCATACTAAGGAAGAACATATTATTATCTTGATATTTAGTGGGAGGGATCATCTTATAATGCTACCGAGGCAATTAAATACTACCGAGGTGATCAAATCAATGCAAAATAAGATGCATAAAAGGATAAACATCACATGCATATATATAATGTGATATGATATGGTCCTTCTCGCATTCGATCTCCATCTTATGCATCTTGGTATGATCTCCATTATTCCAACTATGTTCCACCAAGGTCCATGGTGCCATCACCATGGTTGTTCTCCACTAATCTAATTACATGGATTTCCATTTTCTGGCACGCAAGCCATAAATAAAATAACAACCATATGGCTCATGCCGGTTGTTTTACAATAAAACACATAGAGCATATCACATCACATGCCGTGCAAAAAGAAGTTAGACGCCTCTAATTTATTTATGCATATTTTACGCGGCTTTGGGCTTTCTAGGAGAGAACCGCTCTACCTATGAATTTAAGCCACAATGTCGATAATCTTGTTATATGCAAACAGTTGTAAATTAGATCACGATTATGTTGGGAGAGACAGACACCCACTGAGCCACTTATGCAATAAAAGTTGCATGTCAAGCATGGGACATGTCTCATGTGCGAGGATATGTAAGTTAGTCTGGGCCGCTTCATCCCATCATGCCACCATGATCCAAATTTACGCAAGTAGGAAACAACAAGACTATAAACACCCACATCTCTACATGTTCTAAACGTACAAAGCATCTACGCATAGACATAGCTATGATACCACTGATGGGGTTCATTGCATAGAAAGCAAAAAGTTTCCTACGATTTGCAACCACCAAGATCATACCTAGGATACATGTAACGGTTTCAGATGGACTCACCCTCAAAGACCTTAATGGGGAATAACATTCCCACAAACAAATGTGGATGGTGTAGAATGTACTCGACCATCCTCAAGGACGCACAGACGATCATCACCACAAGAGGAAGCGCCTCTGTAATCAGTCACATGTACGGTGTGCCGACGACTCCCGATCCCTCGCTCCAGCCGAGCAGTGGAAGTTGTGGATCCCCGGGGTTCTACAACATCGCTACACCATAGTAGTGGTGATGGAGGGGAAGGTTTAGATCAGGGATTTGCCAAGCACCTTTTCTAGTGCCAATGGGAAAGGCAAGAAAGGGGAGAAGATGCCAACCAAAGGGCATATGAGAGAGAGCTTATGAGAGAGTGTGTGGAGAGGAGGAGGAGGCCACCTCCTTTTATAGGGGGAGGGGCAAGCCTCTCCCTCGGCCGGTGGCCAAGAGGGTGCCCCCTCCCCTTCTCCCATTCATGTGAGTGCTCCCTCCACACACATAAACTCCACCTCCCTTTCTCCCATTTAATCTTCACTCCAAAATCAAAGGTCTTTCCATTAAAGCACTTTAATTCCCTTATTTTAATGCAACTCAATTTAATGAGTACTTCATTTAATGAACACATTAACATTTTGATCCCTTGCTTTGTTTCGATACCTGATGCATGTAAAATGCATACATGAACTTGCACTTTATTAATTGATATTCCAACACATTTGTAACATATATGGGTTATATTCATGTTTTATTTTAATTATTGGGAATAATTCACACTTCCCATATTGCTTATAATTAACCCTATCGATTCAGAAAACCCTATTTCAATGTTTTTGAGTTTCAGGTATCCAAATGACGTCCAATTGACCTGAAATTTCATGGGACCTAGCATTTATCAGAATGAAGAACAATGGGCCAAAGATCTACGAGAAAAGAAGACCGAGGAGGGAACGGGCACAACAGTCGCAGCCCACCCCCTGGCCGTGGATGATATGCTCTTTCCTTCCTCGAGTCTCCGATGCCGTGGATTCTTTCGCCAAACGACTTGTCTTGACCTAAAACCTACTATATATACCCCCATTCAGCGATCCTCGACACAGATGGAGGTGGAGTTCAAAAACACAGAAAAAGAGAGTTAGGAGGGGTGGAGTCGGAGGTGAGTCTAGAGGAGGGAAACACCGCCGGAATCGCCTCCGGAGGGCTCCACCCCCCTTTGGCGTGTTCATCATCAACACCTACACCAATATCCTCTCCACCTAATGTAATCTCTTGGCAAACATGATGTCTAAAGAAATATTTTATCTTCCCTTGGTCTAGTGTGACTACATGTCTTTGTTTGAGTAGTGAATTTTTATGGCAAAGTAAAATAGTTTGTTTATTGGTTGCATTCAGTGTTGTTATCTGTTATGATTGTCTTCTCGTATAATATATGAGTGCATGCATATGTTGGGGAATGCATGTAAGGTGATCACCGTGATGTAATCGAGTGGGGAGGACCGTGGAGGACAGAAAATCGTGGTCCAATCCATAAAGTTACATTAGGGGGGACATATATCGGGGACCCTAGAGTTTATAGCTATGGTGGGACAATTATGTCTTAATAATTCCTATGTTTTCTCAGTAACATGGCCTTAGGATCCATCATAAGAGTTGTGTATGCACATTTATTTGGCTGCACCTAATTAAGGCTTTGTCCTGGAAGAAACAATAAACAACCAAACAAACGAATGGAATAACAATTGCCTAAACATTTACTCCCTTAGAGAAACTTTCTGCTTGAAGAACTTGCTACTTGAGAGAACTTGCCACCACTCCACTCCACTTCATTAGATCAATTTAACTTGCACTAGTTTACTTGTAGTTTCCACTAACACATACTTTATTTATTTTCTACCTAGTACCAAAACAAAACACACACTTAGATCCCAGCTCTGCATAGAAGGCCATATAAGAGGGTTATAGGGATTTAGAGAATAGATAGTTTACCTTCATCTCCTCGTGGGTTTTACACTCAAATACTTATTGAATTGTACTACGATGATCCCCTGCACTTGGGGGTTATCAAGATACTTTTCTAGCACCGTTACTAGGGAGCATAGAGCTAGGCTTCTATTCTTGCTTACATTGCTTGTTTATTTTTAGTACCTTTTTCTTTTATATAAAACTAAAACCCAAAAAAATTAGATGGATCCTTTTCCCAAGATTAACCATGAGATATATGATTTTTATGTCAAATATATTCTTTTGGGCACTAACCTTTGGGATGCAAGAGATAATGTTGAAAGTGCAAAGGAATGAGATGACAAAAGCCTAATCTTGGGGATGTCCATACCACCCCAAGAAGTAGAGGAAAAGGAAGAAAACATGGAGGAAGAATGGAGTAGCTACCCATCTCCTACACCCAACAATGGTAATGAACACATTCTTATTAATGATGATGATCTTTCATTGTCTAGTAGTCCTCTATGTGGAACAATTATGACTAATATATGGGAGGATGAAAGTGATATAATTGAGTTAGATGATCCAATATGATCATTAGATGACTTGTCTTTATATGGTGAATCTATTCAAAACTATGAGATTAAATATGCTTTTGATGCTTGCAACTATTATGAGATAGGAAGAGATAAGATCCTTCTTTATATTTCTATGTTATTTAAAATACAATCTACTGTTCATTATATGCATTGTACACCACAACTTTGTTGCTATTTATTCACATATAAAATGTCAATGCACGAAAGAGAGTTAGACTTAAAAGTTAATGTCTATGTGCTTTGTGGTGTGCTCGACATGCTTTCAAATACTATTAAATTTGAGAACACCTTGATATCCATTTAACATGTAAAATAACTTTACCTACTGATTTCTAACAATTAATTTAAGATTTTCACTTTTTATAAATTTTGGAAAAGTAAATGAGAAGTTGAGCAATGGAGAAGTTGGGGTCGACCTTGAACATGTGTTGTTCATGCCAATGAAACCATTGCAAAATCTCTATCATTAAAACTTCTCCCATTATAAAACAAAATAAAAATAGTGTTTATTACTACTGTAACATCACCCTTGTATCTTACTTTATCATTTTTGTGCCAAGAATAACCTCTTTTGAGAGGTAAGATCAAACAATTGTAACTTGCTGTTCAGAAAACAGATTCCCGAGCTTCACTGGGATTTTTTTAAATCACATAAGAGGAATTTTGACCTGAAATTTCACGCCAGGAATATTCATCTCTTTCCCCACATTTCATTAGTTCAATTTTTTTGATTTGAGCAACATAAGTGCCTCTGAAAATTCGATCTTTATAGACTGTCCAGTTTTTCACAGATTTTATTTCTATTATGCATTAGTCTTGTTACCTTTGTTATGTGCGGTTCCTTTTTATCAAAGATAAATACGAAACTATGCTAACAATAGCTAATGTTTATTTCATCATATGTCTTTGCTGTACCTATTGGGATTTAATTTATGGAGGCACTAACCACTCTAGTCAAGTTTTATGATGAGTTTTGTGTGGAAAGAGCTTTCAAGTGAAAGAGTTGAGGGTGATGAATGAAGATTAAGAAGGACAAACGCTCAAGATTTAGGATGTTACCCCTGGGAGGACCCCACATGTATCAAAGGAATACAAGCATTCAAGATTGGGGATGTCCAAGCTACCACATAAGCTCAAACCATCTTGATATCAAGTAAGTAAGCCTAGCTATATGGCTATAAAGAAAGCGCTTTGCGAGAGGAATCCCGATTATTTTTGTTTTGATTTTCTTTGTGTCCTCTTGCTGTAACAAGAGAACTTAGTTTTTTTTCTGAAATTTTCAATAAAGTACCAAGCTTTACCCATTTTGGAATGAAAAAGTTGAACATATATATGGAGTTGCATATTCCTGCACGAATCTGTTTACCATATGATTTTTTATTTCTGCTGTGTAACTCCGATTGAGATCCAATTTTAACTGTATTTACAGATTTTCGTCCTATGTATTATCGTAAAGTTTCAAAAAAAATGGACATGCTTAAGTAGGGTAACCAACTGTCTTTTGCTGCTGCTATTTTTCTGGACAAATTCTGTCCCATTTTGTTTGATGCATTCTTTGACCTTTTAAGTTGAATATTTTTGATTAATTTCGGTTCATGAGAGAGCATACAACATTATATACCTACTGGTAACTTCATATATACATTTGTTTAAGGATTTCTTGCAGCAAATATTATGTCCTTTATGCCCACTAATGTCACCTCCACAGAAAAGAGATGGGAGAAATTTTTGTGTTGATGTTTTTTCACAGGGATTAGAGGAGATGCACCAAGAGCTATCCAAGGATGGTGAAAACCATAATCTTGGGGATTCCCAAGGCACCCCACTGGACCAACCACACAATCGGTTTGCACACGTCTACTCTCTGTTTTTCGAGCAACACATTACTATCGCATAAACTTGGAGCGTTTGTGTCTTACTTCCTTTATTTTTAGTTTTCATTTTGTTCATGTTGCCAAGACCATTATCAATATATACTTTCTGTAAAATAAATTAAGTTGGACGCTATAAAAGAGTTGGAATAGGGATGTTGAAGTTGATTCAAAAAGGATACATATAGTTGCATGATTCATATGCTTTGAGTGAATATTAATTTGCAAGTGAGTTATGTAGAGCTATCTTTTATTCATGTTTTGATGCTTGCTATTAGTTTACATTGTTTGACATAGATTGAATATAACTATGGAATTTTATGCATGCATGTAGACGGTCAACTTTCTCCCTCTTGCTAACCTAAAAATAAATCCAACAAGTTAAAACTTGTTTATCCAACTCCCTTTGAACCAAGTTTCTCCAGAATGTCCACCATACCTACATATTAGCATAATTTCTATTTCAAGTATATTTCTCATGATTTATTGTTTTATCTAACTTCCAAATTAAAATTCTTATGATTGTGTTTGCTATGAGAAAGTTAGTTAGTAAAGCTCTCACAACCTTTATGGCACAATTTATTTTCCTGCACATAATAAACTTGAACCATTGTGACTATGTTATGAGGCTATGTTCTCGTAAAATTATGGGTTGGGAATTAGCACAACCATGTTTTAATGGGGCATGTTTTCAACATTGCACTTATTTATATTTAGTTGATATCATGTTCTTTTGTTATGGATACCTATCGGTGTGAAATAAGCTGGAAACGTGTAAGCTCATGGAGTTTTTATATGTGTTAGAGAAACGCCTGGGTTGCTAACCCAAGCCATGCATCATTCACGGTGGAAATTTACAGCAACCCATAGTGAGAATTCTATGAAGCATCTTCAATAAAAAGCTACGCCATAGTAAATAAAAAGAATTGCTGAGATGCTCATTATCTGTTTGTCTTGTTGTTTTGATATGGGAAACCTCCAATATCATGAGACAAGAGGTACCCCATTGGCGTTCTCAATGATACATGTATGCTTATAATGACAAGAACTTATTTGGGACCTAAGTTGATTAACATGTGGTTTAGGTACTCATATTCAAGGGGCATGAGGCATTCGACTCATATTTTGTCAAGCATATACCTCATACTTGCCATCACATTAACCTTAACAATTCATGATGCTAATGATAGGGGCAATGAGAGCTCAAAGCTAATGAATACCATAGTTCAAACATAATCATAAGAGGAAGCGTTTGGAAGCTATATGAATCTTGTTCATGATTAATCTCTGCTTATTATCTATCTTTCCAAAGTGTCCACTTTAATATTCAGAATTTAGAAGAAAACTCTATGACCACTATAGGATGTTTTTACTTTTACTTTGGCTATTGCACTTTGCATTCATTTGGTCCATAGCTCTTTCTTCTATGTTACACTTCATGAATTTCTATTGATCGTCCCTTCATTTGTATATGAGATATCACTTTATAATCTATCTTACATATTCATATTCCTTTAAGAATGAATCATTTAACTTTGTGTAACAGCTATAATCACTTTTGATATCCAACATAGTAACAAACTGCAAAGTCCATGTTTAATTTTGTCACCTTCATGCTCGAGGACGAGCATAGGTTAAGCTTGGGGATATTGATGCATGTAAAATGCATACATGAACTTTGTACTTTGTACTTTGTACTTTGTTATTTGATATTTTAACATATTTGCATCATATATGGGTTATATTCATGTTTTATAGTGATTTTTGTGAATAATTCACACTTCCCATATTGCTTTGGAATTAACCTTGCCGGGGCACAAAACCTCTATTTCAATGTTTTTGACTTTCAGGTACCCAAACAATGTCCAATTGACCTGAAACTTCATGGGACCCAGCATTTATCAGGATGAAGAACAATGGGCCAAAGATCCATGAGAAAATAACACCAAGGATGGAACGGGCACAGTAGCCATGGCCCACCCCCTTGGACACGACTGGTATGCTCTTTCCTCCCTCGAGTCTCTGATGTCGTCGATTCTTTTGCCAAAAGACTTGTCTTGACCTAAAACCTACTATATATACCCCCTTTCGGGGATCCTCGACATAGATAAAGGAGTTGATCAAAAACACAGAAACAGAGAGTCAGGAGGCTGCCACCGGAGAAGATCGGAGGGGGAAACACCACCGGAATCGCCTGCGGAGGGCTCCACCCCCTCCGACGTATTCATCATCAACACCTACAACAAGAACCTCTCCATCCCCTACTATAATATCTTGCCAAACATGATGTGTGAAGAAATATTTTATCTTCCCTTGATCTATTGTGACTCCATGTCTTTGTTTCAGTAGTGAATTGTTATGGCAAAGTAAAATAGTTTGTTTATTGGTTGCATTCAGTGTTTTTATCTTTTGTGATTGTCTTCTTGTACAATATATGATTGCACACATATGTTGGGGAGTGCATGTAAGGTGATCACTGTGATGTAATAGAGTGGGGAGGACCGTGGAGGATAGAAAACCGTGGTCCAATCCATAAAGTTACATTAGGGGGACATATATTAGGGACCTTAGAGTTTATAGCTATGGTGGGACAATTATGTCTTAATGATTCCTATGTTTGCTCAGTAACATGGCCTTAGTATCCATCATAAGAGTTGTTTATGCACATTTATTTGGCTACACCTAATTAAGTCTCCGTCTTGGAAGAAACAATAAATAACCAAACAAACGAATGAAATAACAATTGTCTAAACATTTACTCCCTTAGAGAAACTTTCTGCTTGAAGAACTTGCTACTTGAGAGAACTTGGCACCACTCCACTCTACTTCATTAGATCAATTTAACTTGCACTAGTTTACTTGTAGTTTCCACTAACACATAATTTATTTATTTTCTACCTAGTACCAAACAAAACACACACTTAGATCCTAGCTCTGCATAGAAGGCCATATAAGAGAGTTATAGGGCTTTAGAGAATAGATAGTTTACCTTCAGCTCCTTGTGTGTTCGACACTCAAATACTTATCGAATTGTACTACGGTTATCCCCTACACTTGGGGGTTATCAATACCCTGAAACTATTTCGGCAGATTTGGTTGAACAATTTTCTGTGATGTCCATTGACTTCCCCTATGTTCCCTATCTGCTCAAATGCGTCGATTAACCTTAAGTGTGTCTCCCTACGGTTTCAAGAACTATGTAGACATGATCGAGACTTTCTCTGATCAATAATCATTAGCGGGATCTGGAGATCCATAATGACTCCCACTAGCTCCACGAAAATTCAATGATCGTCTGAACCATTTTCACTGTAATCAAATTCCTTTTGTCTCTCGATATATTACTTGTCCGAGATTCGATCACTCGGTATCATATATACCTTGTTTAATCTTGTTCCTGACAAGTACTCTTTTTCTCGTTCATGTGATACAACATTCTAGTGATCAAATCACTTGCTTGCAAGCTATGTCAATTTGATACCACTGAGAGGGCCCTAAGTGTATATATCCGTCATCTGGATGGACAAATCCCATTCATGATCCACGAGCCTCAACTAACAATTTGCAAGTACCCGACGACACCTTTATAATCACCTAGTTACGAAGTGATGTTTTATGTAATCAAAGTACCTTTCTAGTGAAAGTGATTGACATGATCTCTTGGTCTAGGGACATTGAGTTACTACGAATGTGATAACAATATAAACTTGAGGACATGATCGTATTGTTACATCTACTTCGGGTGACTGTTCATCATATCATTCTCCAATGATATGACCCTGTTATTAACAACATCTAATGTTCATGATCAGGAAACCTGTGATCATCAGTTAATCAACAAGCTAGTATTAAGAGAGGCTTTACTTGGAACCTTTTCTATTTATAAATCACACATGTATTCATGTTTCCTATTAACACAATTATAGCATGAAAATAAACATATGTTATAAACCTGGAATAGCATAATAACCAATTTATTATTGCCTCTTGGGTATATTCCTTTCATGAAGAACATGATAAATAGTGTCAACAACATGACACAAAAGCACGCCACATATGATACAATTCAGTTTTTCGTTGTCTCAAACCACCAACCCAATGGAATCACAAGGGAGCGAGAGGTCATGGTGCAGAATCCCTTGCGAGTGATCGACAATTCCTTGATAGAATCTAGTGGGAAGGAGATATTGCTCCAAGTTGAATCCATAGAGGAGATACTATATAGAAATAGAATCCAACAAAATATAGATATCAGATCCTTGAAGAGATCTATTACAACTCATAGATTAAATCTAGAGGAACTGGTATCCATGTATGGATCTTCTTCACAAGGGGAAGAAAAAGCACATAGCTCGATCTTATCGCATATCTTTCCTATGTTACATATCTTTCTAATTAGGTTTTCTAACGACACCTAATCAAACCTTCGAGTAACCCCACACATTTATTGCTGCTTGAGATTCAGCTCTCATGAGGTGAAATGATATACCAGATTCAACATGCACAATTAGAAAGATTGCAATGGTTGTCACTGAGATAAAGTCACTAGATTCATCAAAAATGGACTATCTTGTTAAGCTTTGAATGAATAAGCTTATCAGTGAGATCCATATATTAGCAATTGTCAAAAAACTACACCTACATGAATTACATCAATGTAAAGAAACTAAATACTAGTTAGAAAACCTTTAAGAGGATACTAAAGTTCTTCAAAATTTCGTGGCTCTGTGTGTATGGAAGAATTTTCAAGTAAATAGAGGTAACAACCTGCTATCACAAAATTCTTCACACATCATGCTTTAACTTACTTGAGATAATTCCCGGAGACTAAGAAACCTCTACTCAGATCCATGACGACATCTATCAACGGATGCATGCTAACCTGAGAAAGTTATTTCCAATATCCTAAACAAATCCTTTGTAATGACATGAAGATGGCTCCAATTTTTTTAAGATGTTAGTATCCATTGCTCAATATGAGTCTCTTCAATTATCTATCGTGTATTACCTAAAATAATGTCATCGATAGCTCGATAACAAACTTATTCAGATATTCCTAAAAGACATACTCCTATGTTATATAAATAAGACAAAAGTATTGGTCAAACCATACGACTTGAGGGGTACTCAAGTGAAACATAAAGAGTAGAAACATCATTTGCATAATACTTGGGACTAATTTTGATTTGACAGTAATCAAGTTCACATCAAATGTTATGAAGGTCACATATCCATAAACAAAATACTACCTTTCTTTAATCTGAACAACCCTACACATCTATTTTAAGAAGAATTTGATGTGTACCCACACATTTGTGGATATCCTTTGTGAATTCACCAACTAACTTCTTATCTTGTTTCTGTGTTTTAAAAAATCCACTCTTGGAAGAGTCCAACTTTCCCAATGGGGAAATTGAAGACAATTACTTTAACTTAATACTTCTTTCTATTTGTATTATCATAGGCCAAATTTTATGTCATAAAAATGATCTGACTCATGATACCAACAAAAGACTAGCTAGGGACTATTCTAATACTTACCGGATATGGTTATAGTATAAGTTTTCAACTCTATTATGCTTGCATGAATTGATTCTCATGCGTCATATGCCTTCTGCTTGATCTCTTTCAGCAAACACCTTCCTTAGACTGAGCTACGCCCATATTCACCACCCTCTAGTCCTGTTACCCAGAGTGAATACTCATAATTACACCATGGATATGTTTTCTGAGCTCAACTCAAGGAATAGTGCTAGTCACACAAGGAAATCAAGAACCAAATCCAAATAACAACCAAACATATACCACATATTCTACATATCATCCAAATATTGAAGTTAAAACCACTAGTCAACCTCTTACTACCCCTTTACCTATTAAGCATTACAGTACCTTTTTAAATAACTCTACTAGTTCTTGTGAGCATACTCTCACTTATTGCGGTGTATCACTAAAACACTGCAATTTGCATTACCCGATATGTACATTATTCCAACTTGTTACCTAGGTTGCTATTCCTTCTCCTTACTCCTCATATTCCTTGTGGTACCTTTAAATGTTCCAACTATGATGACGAGAAGTCCGACAATTGCTGTTATTTGGATCAAAAGTACCTAGATTAAGGTTAGTCATAGAATAATGACTGCTGGAAGTTGCGTAATCTCTTGCAGGACTGTTCCACACGTCTCCATACGCATTTATAGATTAGGATGAAGTCTACATCACTTCATCCACACATTCATACTGATATGTATAGTAACTCCCAGTGTACTCATCAAAGTTGATAGGATTGGTACTAGCTCCGGGTGGACCATAAGGTTTACTATAATGTAACTGGTTCCATCATCATAATTAGAATCACAGGGTATGGGATCCTCCCTGGTTCTAGCATAAAGTTCTACTCCCCATCCATTATCATTCCAAATTGGAACACATAGATTGGTTGCTCCTTAGGCCTCCTATTTTGCCTCATATTTAGCTCCCAGAGAATCAGATTTAGGCGGACTACCTATACTATACGTAGGGGTTTCAGAATGTGGATCATCAAACTATGATTCCACATATACATCTCCTAGAAAAGCTAGTTTAGGATGTCTAACTTCTTCATCCAACTCCTTTTAGCACTCAGTTTCCCTCGTACGATCAGTAAAATCCTCAAGGATAGTGTCCAACTCCTGTACTAAAACTTGATGGGTGTTATGGAAATTGTTAAGTAACATCCTATAATGATCCATGTATTTTGCAGCTCAAGTAGGCTCAATTTGCAAATTGCAATGTGATCTATCTCAAACTCCAGATTATTGGAATCATGTGGTATAGAGATGTCAGTACTACCTTACAATTCCTTAGCTTTCTGATGGGGATATGCCAATCGGGGTATGCCTAGAAGGGAGATACGATTGGCCCAGGACTACAGCGAGTGGGCCTACTAGCGTGGCGACTAGAAGGAGGCTTCGGATGAAGACCGGTGACTCAAGATGGAGGCCCAAGACCCTAGTTAGGCCCAATCAGATTAGGTCAAATCCTCCAAAACCTAAACTGATTCGGTTGTCATCCTATAAACCCTAGCAAGGTGACTCTATATAAACCTCCCTAGGGATCTCATTGTACTTACGGCCTATTAGCTACCCCATCCAAGAGACTCGCTGCCTAGCCACCGAGCTCGCTGATCTTGTTATTCACTCACCAATAATACAATCTAGAAGGAAGTAGGTCCTTACCCTACGGGGGGCCGAACCTGGGTAAACCCTTGTGTTTGCTCCAGATCTCGTTCCGCAGATGGCGACTCTCTCTTGCCCCGAATCGTATCAATTGCTACCCCTGGTAGCGACTGCCGTGGATATTCCCACGACAGTGGCACCCATCGTGGGGCTTGGCCAGTCAAGCCTGAGATCTGCGGCGAGACCATACACTCCAATCGACCGGACAATCACCACCGGCCACATGGTTGCTCGCGGTGGATTCCTCTAGATCCTACCGAGCAACTACATATTGGCGCCGTGCCTGGTCACTCACGATGCGATGATGCCAGTCGGAACCATCAACCTCGTTGTCGGGTTCACGGACGCCATCGACCCGACGGAGACGGAGATAATTAGTGGATCTCCTCCACGCGATCTGCTCTTGGAGGAGTAAGTTCGCTCCATTGCCCACCTTGCCACCAGATACGACTCGGCCACCAGCGATGCGATCGGGAGCGACGCGGCTCTCCGCGACGACGCTGACTCGATGGCCCTCCTGCTTCGTCCGCCGGATCCATCACCATCGCATTGCACTAGGGCTCCATCACGCGAGTCTCCAATGCTAGGGCTTTTGAGGATCCCTCCATCCTCGGGATCTTCAACTCCGATTCCGGATCGGAGTCACATGACGAGGCGTGGGCCAGAAACAATTGCTACAACGCCAACTACATGGCAGTCAGCAGTGCGCCTCCAGATCCCTTCACCATGCCCCTCTCGCCTATGGCAATGGTGGTGGAGATCGAGGAATACCGCCAACACCTGGAGGCGGCAAAGATCAAGGATCAGGCCGAGCGTGAAATTTTTCACCTCGAACAACAAACAGCGCTGGGCTGTCGCTCTACCATCAGCGCTGCATTAGGAGCTTCTTGAACCCCACCGTTCAAGGCCGCCCCCCTGAACTTCGATGACGAGTGCGACCCCGTACATGTGGCCGAGTTCGAGCACTGTCGCAACACGTCACCGGGCGGCAGTCGCCCAATAGCTGGGGCACCTGCACTCAGAGCTCCACCACCACCCCACCGCTCGCCTCCTCTGGAGCAGTTGCGGCTCTTGATCGCACCTTCGGAGCTCGATGCCAACATGCTCCCATTCTACTCCACCCCAATGGACAATGTCATTGTGGGGTAGGCCTCGGTCGCCAACCTCAACCTTATTGGAGAGGGCGCGCTGCGGGTCAAATACGCCAAGGCCCTACTCGCTAGAGTAGTCGAGCAACAAACCGTGGGAGTAGACCCGCGGGGGCGGATGTACTCCTGCTCAACTAGTAGCCACGCGGCCTCGAGCAGCCGCCCAACGATTGCCAACTGCCCGCCACCCAAGCCACAATAGCTCCAGCCGTGGGTAGATAATCCCACGAACTCCACCAACAAGCCACAACCGGTGGACAACATGGTCACCGCCAATGGTCAGCCAATCGATGTGTGGACCCACATCGTCAACAACCAAGCCTGACGAGCTCGCTAGCAATACGACCTAAGAACACCATCTCCAATCGCGGGGACTGCGAGCCTGAGCCTAGGGGCTCCCTTAACCGAAACGGCCCACAATGCTTCAAACCAATGATCCGGGGCGAGAGATACCCCTCCATCTTCAAAACGCCAAAGGACATCGAGAAGTACGATCCCATGTATGACCCATCAATGTGGATCGACACATACCTCATGGCGATGGGGATCACTAGCCATACAGATCTACTTGTCGTTCACGACCTCCCCTGATGATGGAGGGAGTGACTCGACAATGGATCAACACTCTCCCCGACATGGAACGCTGCATCCAGGGGCCGCGCGAGTCGACTCGCCACTGGGTCCAACAGTGGCAGGACTTGTGGATCAATCCTTCTAGCATCCACCTGGACACGGTGATCCACTGCTTCAAGAACGCGTGCCGGTACGAACCCCTGGTTGTCAAGATCAAAAGGGTCTACTGGACACTCAACAACATCCCCGACCTCCTCGAGATTGCCAAACCAGGACTCAGACGATGAGTTAGGTGGGAGGCGCCGCATGGGTTGTCAAGACAACGGCAGGCATCGCGAGCTGCGCTACAACAACACCCGCCTCACCGGCAGATGCCGTGGTGAAATAAGGGTCGACTTCGTTGCCAATGCCAACTACGGGCAGCACGACGCCAAGAACATCTGCCGCGACGGAGGCAACTTCCGCACGAACAACACCTCGAGGCTGAAATTTGACCCCGTGGCTCTGCTCAACCAACCTTGTGTCTATCCCAACAGGGAGGGGAAGCCGGCCACTCACACCACCGTTGATTGCCACTCCCCCAAGGAGATCCAGAAGACAAGGCGAGCGAGGGAGGGACCCAATGATGACCCGCCAAGGGACAACTACAATGCCGACGGGTTCGCTAACACAGTTGGCTCGCTACATACATTCACCGGACTTGGCACCAAGCGCGAGAAGAAGGTGCTCGCCTGTATCGTCACCGTCAACGCGGTGACACAAGTGGATGTTCCTTTGATGCGTCCAAAATGGAAGCATATTTACCTTTTGTTTTTGCATAAATAGAGTAGGGTTTTTTGTATTTCACTATGCCTACGTGCACTATTTTGTTCTTGTTTCAACAGGATCCCAAATCATGGAGTCATATATGAACATATCAATTAGAGTTGTCATATTGTGTAATTATATGATATTTCTAAGTGATAAAAGTCATTTTACGAATTTACCTTCGCACTTGGAAGAATAATAAACAATGACTTGGCATCAATACCGATAACGAGCACTGGTACGGGCGGAGACCGCCCGTATCGTCCGCCCCGTACCAGGCGCCATAGCGACCGCCTCGTCAAATAGTTTCTCCTGGCGAAGATGAGAGAGAGATCCAACATTCGCAGCCAACAGAAACCACGAAATAGCACATCGAAAGAGGGATCTGAAGGAGGAACTTGGCTAGAGTAAAATCTCGGTTGTTTCATGATTGTTGGAGGACAACGCATCATCCCCTTCATCATCAACCATTGCATCTCCATCACCATCATCACTCCCATCTTTCATCTGTTAGATCTCTTTGTAATTTCACATCCAATTCTGGTTTGCATTCGATCTACCATCGTACTTTTATCCATCCATTTGATTATGATGACGTTGTTGATTGTTTCCATGAGTGAGTAGTTCCTTTGTTCTTGGGGAGATGTAGAAACCCAAGCACCATTATGAACTTGGAATAAAGATGATCTATTCTTGTGTCCATATGACTTGTGTTTGATTTCTCTCTTTAGATGAGATGTGAAGTCGACCACATATCATTTGCCTTCAGGACTAAAGGGAGGAGGAAACCCTTTGGACGTGCCTTTGAAGCGTACCTGGAATGCCTCGTGACAGATTGGCATCGGCTCATAACCTACATGGTCAAAGGGGGATTAAAGAGGGACTCCCTAAGCTAATTATGTTAGCCATGGGGAAACCCTTAATTGCGGTGGTTTGTATGGGTGATTGCTCTCAAACATCACAGTGGTTATTTAGAGGTGACCTCACACTTGGCTCAACAAAGTGGCTTCCTACGAGCCTTGTCATGAACATCTTATTATGGGGCTCTCTCCACACATATCATGACACTAGGAGTATGTTATCTAGATTACGTTAAACAATAATACTATGTTAGTGGTGTATCCTACATCCCCGAGAACGTTTTCGCCCTATTGAGTTCAACCACGCTTTCATACAATCTTGTTACTTGTTTCAGTTACTTTTATGCAAACAACCATAAATCTTTCAAACACCCTTTACTTGAGATCAAAGACAATTTATAAGTATACTCTGGTAGGGAGTAACAAGGGGCATAAAGACCTTTACCAATAGCTCTCTGTGAGTTTGATATCTTTACTTCGAAACTAGCTACAATTGGTCTATGCACTTGCAATCATCAAGCTATTTTCTGGCGCTGTTGTCGGGGAGCTAAGCTCTTTTGGTCTTTGTTCTTAGTTACTGATTTTACTCATTGTTTTACTAAAGTTGTTTTCTAGTTTCAGGTAAACACCATGACTCCATTCAGACTTATTAATCAGCTCGATGCTACTAAATACCTCGGGAAATTAATAGAGGATTAGTTAAAGAATTCCAGAGTGGGAGCGAACCAGAGTACGAGGTCAACCCTCATTTTATCGCTATCATTAAACAGAAAACTTTTGCAGGAGATGATCTCGATGAGGATCCTTATAATCATTTTATGCACTTTACCGAGCTATGTTGTACTCTGATATTGAGAGGTGATGTCTACGCACTTCTATTCTTGTAGACAGTTGTTGGGCCTCCAAGTGCAGAGGTTTGTAGAACAGCAGCAAGTTTTCCCTTAAGTGGATCACCCAAGGTTTATCGAACTCAGGGAGGAAGTGGTCAAAGGTATTCCCTCTCAAGCAACCCTGCAATCAAGATACAAGAAGTCTCTTGTGTCCCCAACACACCTAATACACTTGTCAGGTGTATAGGTGCACTAGTTCGGTGAAGAGATAGTGAAATACAAGTTGTATGGATAATTATAAGTGGTAGCGGTGATAGAAAATAGCTTGATGGCGTGCAAAAGACTAAAGTAAAACTGAAATAAAGATGGAAGCAAGCAAACATGTAACAGATCTAATAGCAAACGGTGTTTCAGTGCTTAGAAACAAGGCCTAAGGATCATACTTTCACTAGTGAACACTCTCATATAAATATCTTCTCTTTATGATACTACTCTTAACTACTCTCCGGTTGGACACTCTAATCAACGGTAGGGCTATAACAACACACCTCAAAGTAAGCCTTTCCCATCTAGATAATCCCACACTGTTAGCTTGAGCTCTAGATGGTTCCAACAAACACCACAATTTCATAAAGACAACCAACTCCAAATATAACTCATAACAAGTATTTGTAATCTCTAGCCTAAGTGCCACCATGGTGTGCACACCGTCAACTTCACACACATGGGTACAGCAGGGATCTATTAAAGCACTTGAGTAGCAAGGTAGATCTATAGATTACAAGCTCATGATCTCAATAAGATCATGCATAGAGAGAGATGATCACATAGCTACCGGTAGAACCCTTAGCCTCGATAGAGAACTACTCCATCCTCATCATGGTAATCAGCAATGGTGATGGAGATGGTGGTGGAGATCGATCGAGATGGCTCCGGGGGCACTTCCCTGTCCTGGCACGGTGCCGGAACAGAGACTTTCTGTCCCCCGAATCTCCCTTTCTGTGGTGGCGGCGCTGCGGAACTTTTCGTGGCTGGAGGCTTGATGATCTAGGATTTCTTTATCGGGAGGAATATATAGGCGAAAGGGCAAGGTCGGTGGAGGCCAGAGGGGCCCACACCACCTGGTGGCGCGGCCAAGGGGGACCCGCGCCACCCTATGGTGTGGCTGGTCCCTGGCCCCTCTCCGTCTCGTCTTCTGGCTCCATGTTACCCTCGATGAAATATTGACTTTGGCTTTTGTCCCGTCCAATTCCGAGAATATTCATTTTTTGACTTCCTGGAACCAAAAACAGCAGAAAACAGGCAACTGGCACTGTGGCTCTTGTTAATAGGTTAGTCCAAGAAATCATATGAAAAGTACTCCAAAGTGTGGACAAAACACAAGAAACTAGATAAAACCAAGCATGGAACATCAAAAATTATAGATACATTTGCAATGTATCAACATCCCCAAGCTTAACTCCTTCTCGTCCTCGAGTAGGTAAGTGATAAAAAGAAAGAATAATTTTTGAGGTGACATGCACAATCATAAACTTGATCAAAGTATTTGTAAAGCATTGAAAGTTGGGATCATAGTACTTCAATCATAACATGAAAGACAAAGTTCTAGCAATAAGACAAAGAAACTATGTTGCAACATGAAAATGCACAAACAAAAGATTCATGAATAACAATGCTTTGCAAGACGTTTGTTTGTTTCGAATAAAGAAAACATAGCATAATAGCATTCAGCTTGTCCCTCATAGAGTAGCAAATATAAATGCATAGGACACCTTCAAAGTTCATAAGAGTGACTAGATACAGATAGTTTAAAACAAGCAATATCAAGTTATGCATCAATCAACTAGTCTTGGGACAATGCACATAGAACTAAAAATGGCCACTACGCTCTCAAAGTAGGTGGATAAAGATAGAAGGTGGAGACTCAATATATTGGTGGAAGAAAGGCCTTCATAGAAGGAAGCAGGGATTCAAGTCTCATAAAGAGTTTCCAAAAATTATGGTACTTATAGCTTTCAGCTCTCATTGCCCCTATCATAAGCATCTTGAAGTGATTAAGGTTAAAGTGAACAAACTATGGTGTACATGCTTGACGAATTATAAGTTAGAAATCTCATGTCCCTTGAATATGAGGACGCTCCTCATGCTACTTAAGTTTAGTCACCGGTAAGTTCTTGTCATTGTAAGTACATGTGTATCATAGAGAACCGCCAACGAGGTACCCCTTGCCCGATGATACGGAAGAATCCCCATATCAAAATGACAAGGCAAGAAGACAACGAGCATCTCAGCAATCTTCTTATTTACCGTGGGAATATGGTGCTTTTTTCTCTCTTTCCTCTTTTCATAATCTTTTTTTTCTCTTTTTTCTCAATATATGACTCTTTTTTTATAAGAAGAATGCTTCATAGATAGCTCATTATGGTTACGCTGCAGGTTTCCACCATGTCAGCATGGATTAGACCAGTGGCCCAGGCGTTTCTCTAACACATATACATAACTCCATGGACTTACAAGCTCCCCTTTCATTTCACACCGACGACATCCATAGACAAAAGAGCATGATATCAACTAGGTACAAAGTACCAGTGCAATGTTGAAAGCGTTCCCCATGACAACATGGTTCTGCTAATCACCAACAACTAAGTGCAAACATATACAAGATAGACGACACAATGGTTCAAGTTTATTAAGGGCAAGAAAAGTAAAGTGTGCCATGAAGTTCGTGAGAGCTTTAATCACTAATTTTCACATAACAAGTTTAATTCGAAAGGTAGATAAAAACATGAATATACTTGGAATAGCATATGCTAATAGGTAGGTATGGTGGACTCTTTGGAATAACTTGGTTTAAGGAGTTGGATGCATGAGTGGAACTCATACTTGGTTACGGAGGCTAGCAAAAGACTGGGAGCGACAAACGAAGAGAGCAACAATGGCCATAATCATGCAGAGTGACAAAACATCATTAATCAAAGCAAAAAGTGATACTACAAGTTTAAAACTAAAGGACCATCAAGGCTTATGGTGACTTGGGATAGTCATAATATGGTGTGAGCATGCGCCAAGTCAACCCAAATAAAGCATCAAAGGAGAATACCACAATACTATGCTTTAATATGCTAAAACAACGCATGATTCATCCAAGGCACATTAAGCAATCTCAATTGTTTATAACAAGTCATGTTACAGCAAAGAATACTAAGCATAAAGCCAAAACAATATCAAGCATGGCATGACAAAGCATAGGCCAGAGTCAAAAACAAGCTCTCTTTAATACTTAAGCATGAACTTTCCTACTCTTTTCCAATCCAAACCAAACTATTTGAAAACCAATGTATGAAAGAGGGGGTCCAACCAATTTATTCAGTAAACTAAGAAAACCAAGCAAACAAAAAACCAAAACGAAAACAAAGACGCTCTAAGAACAACACAACTCTGTATGAAACAATAAAAATGAAGTGTTTGGAAGAAACCTAGGATTTTTATTGATGAAGATGGGGATGCCTTGGGCATCCCCAACCTTTGTCGCTTGTACTTCTTGGATATTTCTTGTGGTGACACGCGTGGCATCCCCAAGCTTGAGCTTTAGTCCATCCTTCATCTCATTACTCACTCCTTCCATACACCTGGAATTTTTCCTTCATACAAAACTTCACACAATGTTTATTAGCAACATTAGTGCACTCAAGATAATAAGTCTTTAGGTTCAGTTCTAACACCAATAAAACTTCCATTAAAACACTAACTACTTTAGCACTTCCCTCAAAAAGCTCAATTCCCCAAAAGAACTAAAAAAGGAACCAACAAGAAGCAAATGCAAATAATGGCAAAAATCTGTCAAAACAGACCAGCAGGTAAAGACAAAAAATTTCGAAGACCTTCTGTTGCTCAAATCAAAAAGTGTTGAACTAACAAAAGTTAGATAACAACCTGGGGCAGAAGCACAAAAATTCACGCCTCAAAATGACGACAGAGATTTCTGCCATTATTTGCATTTGAGCTTGGTAAAGACAAAAAATTTCAAAGACCTTCTGTTGCTCAAATCAAAAAGTGTTGAACTAACAAAAGTTAGATAACAACCTGGGGCAGGAGCACAAAAATTCACGCCTCAAAATAATGACAGAGATTTTACACGAATTTTTACGATGAAGAACTTTAATCTCTTTCGGGACAGCAACTTTCCCAATCATTACTTCTCTCTCATTAGAGGTTAATCTTGGCACAAAAAGCAAATAAAAAGGATAAGGAGCGGTTATTACAGAAGTAATAACTTCCAAGAGTCATCTAAAACTTTTGGGTTATCTCCCAATAAGTACTTTTCTTTAACGCCTTTAAGTTAGGCTTGATAGTTTGAGAAGATGCTCTCATAATAAATATGAATTGAAGTAAAAGAGAGCATCAAGAAGCAAATTCAAAACACATTTAAGTCTAGCCCACTTCCTATGCATAGGAATCTTGTAAAGAAACAAGTCATGAAAGCACAAAGGAACAAGCATAGGAAAGCAAAACAAGTGCAACTTCAAGACTTTCAATATAAAGAGGGGAAACTTAATATTATTGAGATGTATAAAACCATGTTTCCCTCTCTGATAATAACTTTCAGTAGCATCATGAATTAAATTAACAATATAACTATCACATAAAAGATCCTTATCATGAGCCACATGCATATAATAATTAATACTCTCCACATAAGCATAGTCGTTCTTATTTATTGTAGTGGGAGAAAATTCAACAAATAGCTATCATTATTATTCTCATCACCATAATCATCAAATATAGGAGGCATATTGTAATCATAATTAAATTTCTCCTCAATAGTAGGTGGACTGAAAATATCATATTCATCATTGTAATCATCATATATTTGAGGTATAGTATCATCAAAGTAAATTTTCTCCTCCATGCTTGGGGGACTAAAAATATCATACTCATCAAAACTAGCTTCCCCAAGCTTAGACTTTTCCATATCATTAGCAATAATGGTGTGCAAAGAATTCATACTAATAACAATGCTATTAGCATGCAAATAAAGTTCCATAGGTTTTTTAATTTTCTCTTCAAAGATTTCATGTCCTAACTCAAGATAAATACTATAAATCTCTCTAATTTTTGTTGTTGTTTTCCATTAAGCCTAACTAGTGAAAACAAGAACCAAAAAGACAAAATTGCAGAATCTAAAGGAAATAACTTCGAGCACTCACACCAGAGGATGTGAGTACCTTTTACCTTACCTCCTCGGCAACAGCGCCAGAAAATAGCTTGATGTCTACGCACTTCTATTCTTGTAGACAGTTGTTGGGCCTGCAAGTGCAGAGGTTTGTAGAACATCAGCAAGTTTTCCCTTAAGTGGATTACCCAAGGTTTATCGATCTCAGGGAGGAAGTGGTCAAAGGTATTCCCTCTCAAGCAACCCTGCAATCAAGATACAAGAAGTCTCTTGTGTCCCCAACACACCTAATAGACTTGTCAGGTGTATAGGTGCACTAGTTCGGCGAAGAGATAGTGAAATACAAGTGGTATGGATAATTATAAGTGGTAACGGTGATAGAAAATAGCTTGATGGCATGGAAAAGACTAAACTAAAACTGAAATAAAGATGGAAGCAAGCAAACATGTAACAGATCTAATAGCAAACGGTGTTTCAGTGCTTAGAAACAAGGCCTAGGGATCATACTTTTACTAGTGAACACTCTCATATAAATATCTTCTCTTTATGATACTACTCTTAACTACTCTCTGGTTGGACACTCTAATCAACGGTAGGGCTATAACAGCACACCTCAAAGTAAGCCTTTCCCATCTAGATAACCCCACACTGTCACCTTGAGCTCTAGATGGTTCAAACAAACACCACAATTTCATAAAGGCAACCAACTCCAAATATAACTGATAACAAGCATTTGTAATCTCTAGCCTAAGTGCCACCATGGTGTGCACACTGTCAACTTCACACACATAGGGAGAGCAGAGATATATTAAAGCACTTGAGTAGCAAGGTAGATCTATAGATTACAAGCTCATGATCTCAATAAGATCATGCATAGAGAGAGATGAACACAAAGCTAACAGTAGAACCCTTAGCCTCGAGAGAGAACTACTCCCTCGTCATCATGGTAATCAGCAATGGTGATGGAGATGGTAGTGGATATCGATGGAGATGGCTCCGGGGGCATTTCCCTGTCCCGGTAGGGTGCCAGAACAGAGACTTTCTGTCCCCCGGATCTCCCCTTCGGTGGCGGCGGCGCTGCGGAACTTTTCGTGGCTGGAGGCTTGATGATCTAGGGTTTTTGTATCGGGAGGAATATATAGGCAAAAGGGCAAGGTCGATGGAGGCCGGAGGGGCCCACACCACCTGGTGGCGTGGCCAAGGGAGACCCGCGCCACCCTATGGTGTGGCTGGCCCTTGGCCCCTCTCCGTCTCGTCTTCTGGCTCCGTGTTCCCCTCGGTGAAATATTGAATTTGGCTTTTGTCCCATCCAATTCCGAGAATATTCATTTTCTGACTTCCTGGAACCGAAAACAGCAGAAAACAGGTAATTGGCACCGTGGCTCTTGTTAATAGGTTAGTCCAAGAAATCATATGGAAAGTACTCCAAAGTGTGGACAAAAGACAAGAAAGTAGATAAAACCAAGCATGGAACATAAAAAATTATAGATCCATTTGCAATGTATCAAGAGGCTATTCTGATGATTAATTGAAACTTAAACTATTTAGCCAATCTCTAACCAACACTGCATTGGCTTTGTATAGAATTTTCCCTGCAGAGAAAATTTATACTTGGGAAAAACTTAAAGTAGAATTTGTGTCTCGATTCTTTCCGAAGGTAAAAACTGCGGAAGTAAGAAGGGAAATTACAAACTTCAAGAAACGCCAAGGTCAAGGTTTGGTAAAAGCCTACAAAAGGTAAAAGTCTATACTTCACAAATGTCCCCATCATGATTTACCAGAATGGTACGTATTGCATATTTTTTGTGGAGGACTTAATCAAGAAATTAAACATGAGCTTGCCACGAATTCAGGAGGTTCTTTCATGGAGTTAACTATAATAAAATCTTGGGTACTTTTAGAACAAATTCGCCGTAATAGAGAAACATGGGGATTTGATTTAGGAGGCGAAGGAGGTATAGAAATTGAATATGATTGTCTCAATGCTTATAAAGACTCCGGTAAGGTAAAAGAAACTGCTAATGAACTGTAACTTGATGATGATATTATCTTGCAAATCCTTCAGTCTTTTACAAAACATATTGAAGCTCCAAAGAAAGACTGGCTTCATTATACCCTGCCACCTGAGCCAGTTGTTGAAGATGATCCAATAATTATGGCCCCTATAGAGCCAATGAGGGAGGTACCCCCGTATGTTGAACCCTTTCATTTTCCAAGGATGGTGAGAAGACATATGATGGCTCAACACCTTGAGGATCAACGCAAAGAGGAAGAATTATTTCTCAAGGAGCTGAAAGAGGTAACACAAATAAGGAAAACTAAAGAAGAGCATGTACAAGAGGCAGAGGCAATGATAAAGGAAGATATTTTAACCATGTTTGCACATTGCAACGTGATTGAGCTAGATTCTGAAGGGTCGCAATTTGTTGAAGGAAAGGTAAAAGCTAAAGAAGTGGGTAAGCCTATCCTTCCATGTACTTTCGGAGGAACTTCCTATTATGGTGTTTGTGATATCGGTACAGCTGTTAACGTTATCCCTTTTAATTTTTATTTAGAAATTCAAAATGAATTAGCCCTAGCTGAATTGGAAGATACGGATATGACTATAATGCTTGCAGATAAAACTCTAAGAGTCCCTATGGGAATAATTAGGGACGTACCAATATGTATTGGAACTTACAAATATCCTATTGATTTTGTGCTTATAAATATGTCCACTGATGTTTATTGGCCCATCATCTTTGGAAGAACTTTTCTAAAGAACTTTTCTTGCAAACATAGATTGGAAGAAGCAAACTGTGTCCCTCAAGTTTGGCGAAGAGAAAATGGATTTTCATTTCTCCAAATTCGACCATAAGCCGGCTATTGAAGAGTTAGATGATGATGAGGACAAACGTGAGGAATAAGGTAATATTGTAAATTTAGCCTCAATAGTCATCGAGAATCCCAATGATGATCTAGCAAGAAGTTTAGTAAATAGTAATAATATTTATCAAGACACAGAAAAATCTGAAATAGATAACTATCTTGACTCCACACTTGCGGTGGACATCGAGATTAATCAAAAATATGAAGAACCTGTAAGGAAAGGAGATGAGGCTTTCCCTCCTCCAACTCTTAAAACTCTACAAAAAGAACTAAAATATAGGTTTCTTGATGAGACAAATAATTTCCACGTTACTGTAAGTGCTAACCTCATAGATAAAGAGGAAGAAAACTTAATGAAAGTTCTCCGCATGCATCAAAATGCTTTTGGGTATTCGATGAGTGACTTGGAGGGGATTAGTCCCTCGATAGCCACCCATAGAATATTCATGGAAGAAGGAGCTTAGCCGGTCGTGGACTTTTAGCGACACCTTAAACCTCACATGAAAGAGGAGGTAAGAAAAGAAATAATACGTTTGTTGGATGCAGGCGTTATCTTTCATGTGGAGGATAGTGAATGGGTAAGTCCCATTCATTGTGTTCCAAAGAAAGGTGGGTTCACAGTTGTGGAAAATGAACATAATGAAATGGTACCTACTAGGACTATTGTTGGACACATGATGTTCATTGATTATAGGAAACTAAATAAGGAAACTTGGAAAGACCATTACCCATTACCGTTTGTAGATCAAACTTTAGAAAGGCTTCCTATGCATTCTCATTTTTGCTACTTAGATGGCTATTCCGGTTTTCCCAAATTGTTGCACACCCTGATGATCAACTAAAGACTACTTTCATTTGTCCATATGGCCTTTATGCTTATCGTCGTATGCCTTTTGGTCTTTGCAATGCTCCTGCCACTTTTCAAAGATGTATGACTGCTATTTTTGCCAATTATGTTAAAAGTATTATGGAAGTGTTCATGGACGATTTCTCTGTTTATGGAACTTCCTTTAATTATTGTTTCCATAATCTTCAAAAACTTCTGTAAAGATGTGAAGACACTAACTGACGAGGTGTTAACTCATCAATGCCCATTGTTATGGACTTAGGTTAGAGTAATTGGAGAGCACTGGAGATCTCATTCGGCTAACATATAAGCAACGCGGGACACGATGTTTACCCAGGTTCAGATCATCAGAAGGAAACCCTACTCCTTCTTGTCTGCTCTTGATTGATGATGATCCGAAGGGTTACAATGTCGTTGATGGCGGTAGATGCACATATTGGATCTGGCGTATGTGTATGCTACGGGTGTTGTATAGATCTATTGTGTTCTATCTATTGTGGCGATGGGATATCGTAGATCTATCTATTGGGTGCCTGTCATGGCGGTGGAGAGGTTGCCTTCTCGTTGGACCCTCCTAGCCTTTATATATGGGGAGGATAGGTCTCAGGTATCAATACGAGTTGGTTACAAGTTAGATTCAAACTCTAGTATTGATATTTCCTTGTCTTGTGCGTTTGAGAGTCCGTGTCCGTATGGGATTCATACCACCCGAACTATCTTGGGCATCATGGACGTTGATATATCTTCGAGTGGGCCTTCCGTCAGGCCGCACCAAGTAGGCCAATAGTAGGTGCGTATAGGGCATACCTATGTCAGTAGCCCCCGAGTGTCCATCCGAATTGTAGATTCGGTTGGAGACTTAGTTGATCTTGAATCTTGCACTAGGATGTCAGAGTCGACAATTGTGTCGAGTGTGACGCACTCACCCGGAAGTTCATCTGGTCAGGCGTATTTGTAGCCATTCATAGGGATGATGGTAAATGTGCCTGGTGCGCTCGACGGATCGGGATCAGTTAATTGCTCTAGGGCAATAACAAACCTAGAAATTGCTGGAGTAGTTCGACTCATGCCGCGGAGGCCTTGCTGAGCCGAACTCCAGTGTTAATGCATATGTACCCAACGCGTTTGTCGGTATTTTCTTCATGTCGTAGACACAATATGTATCTGGTAGAGCACAACGGATGCGGTCGCCAGGCCATTAGATTGTATCTATAGGTCTTATCTTTACGTCGTGGATGCAGCATCCGAAGGTTTATCACCGCGGAGATGTTTAGGGTGGCCAAGGAGACGTTGTATTTGAACTTGACATTGTAGTGTATAGCGGGCGAAGTCACCAATGCGTTCAATTGTTGTAAGCGAGTCGACATTGTGGATGCAGTTGACACAATGGACTGTACTGTGAATCTTTTGTTTTCTATAGGGTCCACAACCAGCGCACCCTATGGGAGTAGCCCCCGAGTGTTTGTTCGAGTCGTAGGCTCGAGCAGAGACTTATAGTCGTCGGTTGCATAGACAAAACGATCCGGAAGTACTTCGGATGATGTTGCGGATGCCATCAATGTTGGCACTTTTTCGAATGCGCGACCAGCGTGCCCTATGGGAGTAGCCCCCGAGTACTTACTCGAATCGTAGATTTGAGTGAGGATTCGGAGCGTGCCACTCAAAGATCTTGTATATGCGCGTCCATCGCTCCAGTTTGGAGTATCCCCCAAGTGTCTGGAGGAGTCGTAGACTCGGGCAGAGACTTGAGTCTTGTATCTTGTAGACGCAGTCGACAATCACACGAGGAGAAACCACTGGTGAGTCGATGATGCAGATGGAGTCGATGCATCCTCTTCTGTCGGGTGTGTTTCCAGTGTCACGTCTTTGTAGCATCAAGCGATGTGACCATCCGAGGAGGGGATCGACTCGGGTATTGAGTTTATGGCGTAGACAGTTGTTTTGCCGACTCCTATTGGAGGACTTGATAGAATAGCTCGACACAGTCGATGTCCTTGGAAGCTGTAGAAAACATTAAGAATCGTGAATTACTTGTATCTTGTAAAGAATATTTGCATGCTGGCTTGTATAGTAAAATTTGGGTGCCAGTCGAGTAGACACTTTTTCATTGTATGCTAGGCCTTTTCGTTAGCCTGATTACCCTTAGTCTCAGTACCTTGCCGAGGTACTCGGAGTTCAAGGATTCTACGATCAAGCAGAATCAGCTACTTGGGCTGTCGCGAATGAGGTGCTCGAGTGCGCATAGTCGATGGCACATTAGGTTAATCGAGGAGGACGTAGCCTCCGAGTGTTTCGAGTGCGATTAAAATAAATAATTATTGACACTTGGTGGAAGAAACTTATCTTGATTGGTAGTTTTCGTGAATAAAGTCGATGCAGCCGCGGACGTATTCAATGCGGCAGTAGGTCACGTGGCGAGCAAATTCGATGTGGCATCACGGTGCCGAAGCCGATGACGGCAGGGTGTTGCCGCAACCAAGGATTGTAGCGGCTCGCGGTCGCGGAAGTCAAAGATCGTGAAGGATAGCCAAAGCGGAGGGAGACGTTGTGACCAGTGGGTCGTGGTTGAGGTCGAAGAATTCATACGACAGGTGGAATCAACATAGAGGCGTGTCACGCGGTGGACACGGAGTTGACACAGCGGGCAGAGTCACCGTGGCAGTGGGTTGTCAGGACGAAGACCGCGGAGGGTCACCACAGTCAAAGGTGCCCCCGAGTGTAGAGTAGATGTGGTCGATGTAATCAAGACGGCGTTCGAGAGCCGATGCGGTAGACCAGAGTCGACGTGGAAGCGGGTCACCAAAGCCGATGGCGGGAGCAATGTGCCACAACCGAAGAGCGTAGCGGGTCACCGTAGTTGAAAACTATTGTAGGTCACCGTACGCGAAGGCCGCAATGGGTCACTCTAGCCGAATACTGTAGTGAGTCGACGAAGTCGAAGACCGTAGTGGCGGTCACCGTAGCAAAAGACCGCGGCACGGCGTCGAAGCCAAGGGAGCCCCCAAGTCGCTGAAGCAAGACCGTGGCGGGTCACCGAAGTCGAAGATCACGGCAGGTCGCTGAAGCCAAGGGATCCCCAGTGTATAGTTGATGCAGTGGACGAAGTCGATGTAGTGGACGGCGTTGAGATAGCCCCCGAGCATAGAGCTAGCAGTTGCGGTTCCTCCATTACATGGCTGCTTCGTTTATCTGATTTGATTTTTTTTCATCGAACAGCTAATTAGTCTGCTACACGGTCCTTTCTTTTGTCCTCTCCGAACCATTCTTTTGTCCTCTCCGAACCAATCTGTCCGCTGTAGACAAAGTTGAAGTAACTGTAGGTTTTTGTTTGGATGTAGTCGATGTGACGGCAAATGGCGTGGTGGACGAGTAGTCATGCGGTGGACACAGAGTCTACACGTCGAGCGTGTTGTCGTGGTCAACGGACGGGAGTCGAGCCACTGTCAAAGTTTCTCGGCGGATGTAGTCGCGTGACGGATGTAGTCAAGCCACGTCCGGAGTCGAATCACGCCTAGAGTCGCCTGTCGGACGTGGTAGTCGCGGTGGGTGTAGTCATCTCCATGTCGTCTATGTTTGCATCTCTCTTATACTGATTTTTATTAAACATAAGTAATTAATCTGGACAGAGTAGTCTCCATGTCGCTCACGTGATCAGCTTTGATTGATCCCTTCTCCTTTTCATTGTTGTTTCTGATAAAAGTTTTCGGTTTGCTTTGAATTGTAAGGGCCGGAATCAGTCCCCGGCACTAGAAACAGCTGTAGTCTTGTCTTACAAGAAAAATAATTTAATCTTTGATTCCTTTACGTACGATCAACCAAGGAAATCGGCATATGTCTCAAACGTAGTACACTCACTGTCTGATGCTGCTTGCTTGGATTTAATTGATCCTTGGATCTCACGTGAAGTAGCAGAAGTGGATGTTGATTTGCGATTTGATCCGGCGGCATGGGAAATCTGACATGTGCTCTTTTTTTCTTTAATCCAAATAACTAGACTTCCTCACAACTTTACTTAGAGACGTGTTCGATCTAGCTCTCTACTTTATGGAGCAGCTTGTCGTCCTCGTCACAAAAACATGCGCGTGTACACTCCACGTAACAAAGATCTAATTGACAGCGTGATCATAGGCTCGATTGGCCTCCTGAAGCAGGTCAACTCTAATTCTTGTCGAACTTGGCCGGTCACGGTGTGTATTCGAAGCAGATCTGCTCCCCAAAGATTGGTGAATCGAAGATCGGTGAAGCGTAGAACGCTGGTGATGGAGCCGTCGAGATCGCAACATCAGCGCTCCTAGTTCCCACAAATGGCGCCAATTGACGAGGGGTTAACTCATCAATGCCTATTGTTATGGACTTAGGTTCAAGGAATTGGGGAGCACTGGAGATCTCGTTTGGCTAACAGACAAGCAACGTGGGACACGATGTTTACCCAGGTTCAGGTCCTCGAAAGAAAACCCTACTCCTTCTTGTCTGCTGTTGATTGATGATGATCTGAAGCATTACAATGTCGCTGATTGAGGTAGATGCACAAATTGGATCTAGCGTATATGTATGCTATGGGTGTTGTATAGATCTATTTTCTTCTATCTATTGTGGCGATGGGATATCGTAGATCTGTTTATTGGGTGCCTGTCATGGGAGTGGAGAGGTTGTCTTCTCGTTGGACCCTCCTAGACTTTATATATGGGGAGACTAGGTCTCAGGTACCAATACGAGTTGGTTACAAGTTAGATTCAAACTATAGTATTGATATTTCCTTGTCTTGTGCGTTTGAGAGTCCGCGTCCGTATGGGCTTCATACCACCCGAACTGTCTTGGACATCATGGACCTTGATATATCTTCGAGTGGGCCTTCCGTTGGGCTGCACCAGGTAGGCCAATAGTAGGTGCCCGTAGGGCATACCTATGTCACTAACTTAGTCTTGAATTAGGAGAAATGTTATTTTATGGTCCAAGAAGGCATAGTACTCAGTCACAAAGTTTCGGGTAAGGGCATAGAATTCGATATGGCAAAGATTGAAGCAATAGAAAGGTTGCCCCTCCTCGAGATATAAAAGGTATAAGAAGCTTTTTAGGTCATGTAGGGTTTTATAGAAGTTTCGTTAAGAATTTTTCAAAAACTACTAGACCATTAACTAACCTTCTTCAGAACGATATTCGTTTTAATTTTGATGAAAAATGTCTTACTTCTTTCAACATATTAAAACAAGCCCTTCTTGAAGCTCCTGCTATAAAACCACATAATTAGAAGAAACCTTTTGAGCTATTTTGTGAAGCTATCCATGAAGCTATAGGAGAAATTCTTTGTCAGTATGATGGTGATGATGTTAATATCATTCATCGTGCTAGTCGTACCTTAAAGGGGGCCAAAAAGAACTATCCTATGGCTGAAAAAGAATTCTTCATTGTAGTCTTCTCTTGTGATAAATTTAAATCTTATATCATGGACTCCAATGTTAGAGTACATACTGATCGTGTTGGTTTAAAGGAAATCCTGGAAAGGATTGATGTTAAGCCAAGAATGATCCGTTGGACTCTACTTCTACAAGAATTTGATTTACAGATCTTACAAAGGAAGGAAGAGGTGGAGGAAGCATTCGTGGATACTCAAGGAGTTCTTCATCCTAAAGAGGTATCATCCATGTGTATACCTGTGGGAACCCCACTACCAAAAAATAAGTTCCCTATTTCATCTTGCAATGATTTTGGAAATTTTCTACGACCTATTTTATTCGAAGAGAGGAAGAAAAGGAACTCAAATGAGACCATATTTCCTCGATGATCATGACTTATGAAATCCTAAACACGTCTTTGTTTTGGATGATTTTCTGCTATTTATTTTTGCATATTTGATTTCCTCTTGTTTTTTCTAAGTCCATTGCCAGTCTTACGAGGTTAGTACATGCGGGCCATACGGCCGGATCCGCCCGTACCGTGGTCGTTAAGCCTATTGATGGCTAGGCTCTGTTTTCGCATAATCGGTACGACCACCCTGTACGGGCGCAGCCCCCCTCCCCCGTATGGCCGGTCGTTATCTATTCTGTGACCACTTACCGATTTTCGTTTACTATGCGTAAAAAAATGAAAAATTGAACCGTCGTGAAGTCGATACAGACGGGTAGTACGGGCGGATCCCGCCCATACTACTTAGTCGGTTGACTAATTACCGACTTCAGCCCATGTTATTTTTGGAAACGACCCGGTACGGGCGTGCCGTACGGGTGTGCGCCCGTACCGACTGGTCGTTACGACCCAAAATTCCTTATTTTTGCACTTATTTGTTTCCATATTTATTAGAATTCTTTTCTTGGGCGATCATTTTCCTCTTGGCACGAATTTTACCTTGCCTCTAACCCTTTATAAGTCTCCCAGAAGGGTTCTATCTTTGCATTGATAATACAGATCCTCTCCGCAATCTTCTTCTTCCACAAAAAACTCTTTGGAACCATGACCTCTACATGGAGCACGCTTCAAGAGAAGGAAGATCTCTATGGGTCATCTTCAAGGGTTACGGAGGAAGACAAAGCTGCTGTACCAGAAGAGAAGTTTTAAGATGAGGATGGATTCAAGCTGACTGAAACAATAAAGGATGGACGCAAGGTGTTCAGCCTGGGCATTGGAAAAGAAGGCAACTTTGACGAAGTTCAATTTGATTTAGAAGGATATGGAGAGTTTTTCTTGGAAAGGGTGAAGAGACAAGGGGAGGAGATTCAAGCCTCCCTAGACGAGCTCGATCATTGCATCAATAATATTGAGGTAAAAGCTCCGGGATCTTCTAAACATATTGAATTGTTGCGCCGCTACCTAGACCAGATGGACTTGAAGATAATGAAGGGACTAGAGGCGAATCTCAACATCAGCCTCATATCCATTAGCGCTCAAAAACAAACAATAGAGATGTACAAATGTCTTGTTGAGTAGTTGGAGAAGGTCAATGAGCAACGCCGGATCCGTATCTTAATCTTGAAGACATCAAACAAGATGCTCCGTGTAAGTCTTCGCGATTCCGGAGCCTCTCCACCATGAAGCACGCCATAGTATCAAATAATCGCAAGGGATTATTTGATCCATCCAGCTTGACTCCAAGCTTGGGGGATCTGTGAGAACCTTGTAATCTATCTCACAGTTTTTGCATATTTACTTTTTCTACACACATGGTTTGGTTTAAGTTTCCGAATTTGCATTAGTTGCATCAACTTCGAGTTCTCTTGTTCAAGAGAAGAATTATATCCATTGAGTTATGATAATTGAAGTTGTGTTTAATTCATGATTATTATATTGGATGATTGAACTAGGTTGAGTGTTATGATACTTGTACAACTGTCATAATTTTAGGGACTTCCACACTAATAGAAGTATTGATTAAGTTATGAGAAGAAGAACCCTAGTAGCATATTATAATTAAGAGTTTTTGAAAGCCATTGAAGTAGTGAGCATGATCAAATAGCTTGCTAAAAAGAAAAGGAGAAAAATGGAGTAAGTGAAAATATAGACATTCAAGTATCAAAACAAAAGAAGAAAGCGGCTATCAAAAGAATCAAACGTAGAAAAAAAATAGATAGAGAGAAAAAGAAAATGATCATGAATCTTTATTACTAAACTTAATGCTACATATCTCTAAACTTCGTGATTATATGATATGTTGAATCACTAGTAACTTCTTATAATTTCATTGATACTGGAAAAGGTATGGAAGCCTCTAAGTTATATAATGTGTAAGGGTATGGTAATACCCCCGACGTATCTCTATATCTGATGTTGTACTCTTGCTTCAATTTCTGCCTCATTTATTGTAATGTCTCATGTCTCATGAACATGATGATCTTGTCCATACGCCACCATCTTTCTCGGGGATGAGGAAGAGCCTAGTTTGGGGGAGTTGATGCGTCCAAAATTGAAGCATATTTACCTTTTGCTTTTGCATAAATAGAGTAGGGATTTTTGTATTTCAGTGCGCCTACATGCGCTATTTCATTCTCGTTTCAACAGGATCATATATGAACATATCAATTAGAGATATCATATTGTGTAATTAGAGCTATCATATTTCAGTAGGGATTTTTACCTTCGCACTTGGAAGAATAATAGACAAGGAGGAGGCATCAGTACCGATAACGACCACTGGTACGGGCGGAGCCCACTCGTACCGTTCGCCCGTACCAGGCGCCATCGCGACCGCCTCGTCAAATAGTTTCTCCTGGCAAAGACGAGAGAGATATCTAACATTCATAGCCACCAGAAACCACGAAACACCACATCCGAGAGGGATCTGAAGGAGGAACATGGCTGGAGTAAAATCTTGGCTGCTTCACGGATGATTGGAGGACAATGCATCATCCCCTCCATCATCAACCGTTGCATCTCCATCACCACCATCACTCCCATCTTTCATCTATTAGATCTCTTTGTAATTCCACATCCAATTGTGGTTTCCATTAGATCTACCATCGTACTTTTTCCATCCATTTGATTATGATGATGTTGTTGATTGTTTCCATGAGTGAGTAGTTGCTTTGTTCTTGGGGAGATGGAGAAACCCTAGCACCATTATGAACTTGTAATAAAGATGATCTATTCTTGTGTCCGTATGACTTGCTTGTCTATTTTATAATTATGATTTGTGTTTGATTTCTCTCTTTAGATGATATGTGAAGTCGACCACATATCATTTGCCTTCGAGACTGAAGGGAGGAACAAACCCTTTGGACATGTCTTGGAAGCGTACCCGGAATGCCCCGTGATAGATTGGCACCGGCTCATAACCTACACGGTCAAAGGTGGATTAAAGAGGGTCTCCCTAAGCTAATTACGATATCCATGGGGAAACCCTTAATTGTGGTGGTTTGTATGGGTGATTGCTCTCAGACATCGCAGTGGTTATTTAGAGGTGACCTCACACTTGGCTCAACAAAGTGTCTTCCTACGAGCCTTGTCATGAACATCTTATTATGGGGCTCTCTCCACACATATCATGACACAAGGAGTATGTTATCTAGATTACATATAGCAATAGTACTATGCTAGTGGTGTATACTACATCCTCGAGAACATTTTAGCCCTATTGAGTTCAACCACGCTTTCATACAATTTTGTTACTTATTTCCTTTTACTTGTTTTAATTACTTTTATGCAAACAACCATAAACCTTTCAAACACCCTTTACTTGAGATCAAAGACGACTTATATGTATACTTTGTTAGAGAGTAATGAGGGGCATAAAGACCTTTACCAATAGCTCTTTGTGGGTTCGATATCTTTACTTCGAAACTAGCTACTATTGGTTTGTGCACTGATGTCTACACACTTCTATTCTTCTAGACAGTTGTTGGGCCTCCGAGTGCAGAGGTTTGTAGGACAGCAGCAAGTTTCCCTTAAGTGGATTGCCCAAGGTTTATCGAACTCAGGGAGGAAGTGGTCAAAGGTATTCCCTCTCAAGCAATCATGCAATCAAGATACAAGAAGTCTCTTGTGTCCCCAACACACCCAATACACTTGTCAGGTGTATAGGTGCACTAGTTAGGCGAAGAGATAGTGAACTATAAGTGGTATGGATAATTATAAGTGGTAACGGTTGTAGAAAAGAGCTTGACGGGTATAAAGAGACTAAATGCAATCTGAAATAAAGATGGAAGCAAGCAAACATGTAAAAGATCTAGTTGCAAACGGTATTTCAATGCTTAGAAATAAGGCCTAGGGATCATACTTTCACTAGTGAACACTCTCATATAAATATCTTCTCTTTATGATACTACTCTGAACTACTCTCCGGTTGGACACTCTAATCCATGGTAGGGCTATAATAGCACACCTCAAAGTTCGCTTTTCCCATCTAGATAACCCCACACTGTCACCTAGAGAACAAGATGGTTCCAACAAACACCACAATTTCATAGAGACATCCAACTCCAAATATAACTCATAACAAGTATTTGTAATCTCTAGCCTAAGTTCCACCATGGTGTGCGCGCTATCACTTTCACACACATGGGGAGAGCTAGAGATCTATAAAAGAACTTGAGTAGCAAGGTAGATCTACTTGAGTACAGAGCTCATGATCACAATATGATCATGCATAGAGAGAGATGAACACATAGCTACCGATAGAACCCTTAGCCTTGGGGAAGAACTACTCCCTCATCATCATGGGAATCAGCAACGACGATGGTGATGGTGGTGGAGATCGATGGAGATGGCTCCGGTGGCACTTCCCCGTCCCGGCAGGGTGCCAGAAGAGAGACATTCTATCCCCCGAATCTCCCCTTCGTTGGCTGCGGCGCTGCGGAACTTTTCGTGGCTAGAGGTTGGATTATTTAGGGTTTTCTCATCGGAGGCTTCTTATAGGCGAAAGGGCGATGTCAGAGGGTGGACCAAGGGCCCACACCACCTGGTGGCGCAGCCAGGGGACCCGCGCCACCACATGGTGTGGCCAGTCCCTGGCCCCTCTCCTTCTCATCTTCTGGCACCATGAGTCTTGAAGTGAAATATCGACTTTGGCTTTTGTCTAGATCCAATTCCGAGAATATTCAGTTTCTAGCTTTTCTGGAACCAAAAACAGCAGAAAACAGGCAACTGTCACTGTGGCATCTTGTCAATAGGTTAGTTCCAGAAAATGTGTAAAATTATTCCAAGTGTGGACAAAACATAAGAAAGTAGATATAAAACAAGCATGGAACATAAAAAATTATAGATACGTTAGCAATGTATCAACATCCCCAAGCTTAACTCCTGCTCGTCCTCGAGTAGGTAAGTGATAAAAAAAGAATAATTTTTGAGGTGACATGCACCATCACAATCTTGATCAAGGCATTTATAACATTGATAGTTAGGATCATAGTACTTTAACATAGCATGCAAGATATAGTTCTAACAATAAAACATAGCAACTATGTTGTAGCATGAAAAGGCACAAACAAAAGATTCATGAATAACAATGCTTTGAAAGACGTTTGTTTGTTTAACATAAAGAAAACATAATAAGAATGATATTCAGCTTGTCCCTCATAGTGTAGCAAAACATAAATGCATAGGACACCTTCAAAGTTCATAAGAGTGTAGATACAAGTAGTTTAGGAACAAGAAATATCAAAGTTATGCATCAATCAACAAGTCTTGGGACAATGCACATTAAACTAAGAATGGCCACTATGCTCTCTCAATAGGTGCATAAAGATAGAAGATGGAGACTCAGCATAAAAGTAAAAGAAAGGCCCTTCATAGAAGGAAGCAGGGATTCAAGTCTCATAAAGAGCTTCCAAAAATTATGGTACTTATTAGCTTTCAGCTCTCATTGCCCCTATCATAAGCATATTCAAGTGATTAAGGTTAAAGTGAACAAACTATGGAGTATATGCTTGACAAAGTATAAGTTGGTAATCTCATGTCCCTTGAATACGAGGGCCACTCCTCATACTACTCAAGTTTAGTTACCGGTAAGTTCTTTTCATAGTAAGTACATGTGTATCATAGAGAACTGCCAACGGGGTACCCCTTGCCCGATGATACGGAAGAATCCCTATATCAAAATGACAAGGCAAGAAGACAACGAGCATCCCAGCAATCTTCTTATTTACCACGGGAAAATAGTGCCTTTTTCTCTCTTTCCTCTTTTCTCATCTCTTTTTTTTCAATCTCTATCTCTTTTTTATAAGAAGAATGCTTCATAGATTGCTCATTATGGTTACGCTGCAGGTTTCCACCATGATTAGGCATGGATTAGACCAGCGGCCCAGGCGTTTCTCTAACACATATACATAACTCTATAGACTTTCAGGCTCCCCTTTCATTTCACATCGACGACATCCATAGATAAAAGAGCATGATATCAACTAGGTACAATGTACAAGTGCAATGTTGAAAGCGTTCCCCATGACAGCATGGTTCTGCTAATTCCCAACGTATAAGTGCAAGCATACACAACATAGATGACACAATGGTTCAAGTTTATTAGGGGCAAGAAAAGTAAAGTGTACCATCAAGTTCGTGAGAGCTTTAATCACTAATTTTCACATAACAAGTTTAATTCAGAAGGTAGATAAAAACATGAATATACTTGGAATAGAAAATGCTAATAGGTAGGTATGGTGGACTCTTTGGAATAACTTGGTTTTATTTGGAGTTCGATGCATGAGTGGAACTCATACTCGGTATAGAGGCTAGCAAAAGACTGGGAGAGACCAACTAAGAGAGCAATAATGGCCATAATCATGCAAAGCGACAAAACATCATCAATTAAAGCATAAAGTGATATTACAAGTCGAAAACTAAAGGATCATAGAGGCTATGGTGACTTGGGATAGTCATAACATGGTGTGAGCATGCGCCAAGTCAACCCAAATAAAGCATCAAAGGAGAATACACAATACTATGCTTTAATATGCTAAAACAACGCATGATTCCTTCAAGGCACATTAAGCAATCTTAATTGTTTATAACTTGTCATGCTACAGAAAAAATCACTAAAAAGCATAGGCCATAGTCAAAAAAAACTCCTCTTATACCACTTAAGCATGAACTTTCCTACTCTTTTCCAATCTAAACCAACTTATTTGAAAACTAATGTATGAATGAGGGGGTCCAAGAATTTTATTGATGCAAACTAAGAAAACAAAAACCAAAAACATAAACGAAGACGCTCCAAGAACAACACAACTGTGCATGAAACAATAAAAATGAAGTGTTTGGAAGAAACTTGAGCTTTTTATTGATGAAGAAGGGGATGCCTTGGGAATCCCCAAGCTTTGATGCTTGTACTTCTTGGATGTTTATTTGGGTGACACGGGTGGCATCCCCAAGCTTGAGCTTTTGTCCATCTTCATCTTATCACATTACTCTTCCCTACACTCAAAAATTTCCTTCATACAAAACTTCAGACAATCTTCATTAGCAACATTAGTGTAATCAAGATATTAAGTCTTTTTGTTCAGCTTCAACACAAGTATAACTTCCATCAAAACCCATGCTAATGTAGCACTTCCTTTTAAAAGTTCAAGAATTTGGCAAAAACTCAAAGAGGATGGGATTAAGAGGCAAATGCAAATAATGGCAGAAATCTGTCAAAACAGACCAGCAGGTAAAAACCAATTTTTTCGAAGACCTTATGTTGCTCAAATCAAAAGTGTTGAACTAACAAAAGTTGGATAACAACCTGGGGAAAAGAACAAAAACTTACAGCTCAAACCGACGTACAGAGATTTTTTACGAATTTTTACAGTGAAGCACAAAAATCTGTTTCGGGACAACAACGTTCCCAAGTATTACTTCTCTCTCATTAGAGGTTACTCTTGGAACAAAAACCACAAAAAATGATAAGGAGTGGTTATTACAGAGGCAATAACTTCCAAGGCTCACCTAAAACTTTTGGGTTATCTCCCAATAAGTACTTTTCTTTAGCGCCTTTAAGTTAGGCATGATTGTTTGAGAAGATGCTCACATAAGAAATATGAATTGAAGTAAAAGAGAGAATCAAGAAGAAAATGCACATTTAAGTCTAACCCACTTCCTATGCATTGGAATCTTGTAAAGAAACAAGTCATGAAAGCACAAAGCAACAAGCATAGGAAAGCAAAACAAGTGCAACTTCAAGACTTTCAACATAAAGAGGGGAAACCTAATATTATTGAGATGCATAAAACCATGTTTCCCTATCTCATAATAACTTTCAGTAGCATCATGAATAAAATTAACAATATAACTATCACATAAAACATTCTTATGATGAGCCACATGCATAAAATAATTATTACTCTCCCTATAAGCATAGTCATTCTTATTAATCATAGTGGGAGCAAATTCAACAAAATAGCTATCATTATTATTCTCATCACCATAATCATCAAATATAGGAGGCATATTGTAATCATAATTAATTTTCTCCTCAATAGTAGGTGGACTGAAAATATCATATTCATCATTGTAATCATCATATATTGGAGGCATAGTATCATCAAAGTAAATTTTCTCCTCCATGCTTGGGGGCCTAAAAATATAATGCTTATCAAAACTAGCTTCCCCAAGCTTAGACTTTTCCATAGCATTAGCAATAATGGTGTTCAAAGAATTCATACTAATAACATTGCTATTAGCACGCAAATAAAGTTCCATAGGTTTTTTAATTTTATCTTCAAACACTTCATGTCCTAACTCAAGATAAATACTATAAAGCTCTCTAATTTTGTTGTTGTTTTCCATTAAGCTTAACTAGTGAAAATGAAAACAAGAAACAAAAAGATATAATTGCAGAATCTAAAGGAAATAACTTCGAACACTCACACCCGCAACCGTACTAGAAGATAGCTTAGTAGCCAGAGGATGTGAGTACCTTTTACGTTACCTCCCCGGCAATGGCGCCAGAAAATAGCTTGATATCTACGCACTTCTATTCTTGTAGACAGTTGTTGGGCCTCCAAGTGTAGAGGTTTGTAGAACAGCAGCAAGTTTCCCTTAAGTGGATCACCCAAGGTTTATCGAACTCAGGGAGGAAGTGGTCAAAGGTATTCCCTCTCAAGCAATCCTGCAACCAAGATACAAGAAGTCTCTTGTGTCCCCAACACACCCAATACACTTGTCAGGTGTATAGGTGCACTTGTTCGGCGAAGAGATAGTGAAATACAAGTGGTATGGATAATTATAAGTGGTAACGGTGCCAGAAAAGAGTTTGACGGGTAGGAAGAGACTAAAGGCAATATGAAATAAAGATGGAAGCAAGCAAACATGTAACATATCTAGTTGCAAACATTGTTTCAATGGTTAGAAATAAGGCCTAAGGATCATACTTTCACTAGTGAACACTCTCATATAAATATCTTATCTTTATGATACTACTCTCCGGTTGGACACTCTAATCCATGGTAGGGCTATAACAGCACACCTCAAAGTTCGCTTTTCCCATCTAGACAACCCCACACTGTCACCTTGAGCACTAGATGGTTCCAACAAACACCACAATTTCATAGAGACATCCAACTCTAAATATAACTCATAACAAGTATTTGTAATCTCTATCCTAAGTGCCACCATGGTGTGCACGCTATCACTTTCACACACATGGGGAGAGCCAGAGATCTATTAATGCACTTGAGTACAAAGGTAGATCTACTTGATTACAAAGTTCATGATCACAATATGATCATGCATAGAGAGAGAGATGAACACATAGCTACCGGTAGAACCTTAGCCTCGAGGAAGAACTACTCCCTCATCATGGGAATCAGCAACGGCGATGGAGATGGTGGTGGAGATCGATGGAGATGGCTTCGGGGGCACTTCCTCATCCCGGGTGATGGGTTCGTAGCATGGAAAACAAAAAAATTCTACCGCAAGAACGAACAAAACCCAGATCTAATCTAGATAAAAGCCAAGATCTAATCTATCAGACATGTGCAACGAGATAGATAGGAACTAACCCTTGTAGATCCGAAAGCGTTAACGAGATTAGATCTCGTGGTTGATGTAGTCGATCACTTGCCGATCTCAAGATCGTGTGGACGATCCTTCCGGCGTCGCGTTCCAGCAGCGCTTCCGTAGTCGATCAAGTGGACGATCCTTCCGGCGCCGCGATTTGGCAGCGCTTCCTCAGTCGGTCACACGTGCGGAGTCGAAGCAGACCTTCCTCTCCCCGTTCCAGCAAGTAGCGGAGGTAGTAGATCTTCTCCACGGAATCCCAGCAGCACGACGGCATGGTGGTGGTGGTGGAGTAGAGAATTCTGCAGGGCTTCGCCTATGCCTGTCCAGAAGAAAGGTGGAGGAGAGAGGCGGCAGAGATTGAGAGTTATGAGAGCAGGGCTTGGAGGGGGCGCCCCTGCCCTTCTATTTAAGGGGTGGAGGGCGCCTTGGGGAGGGGGAGTCCTAGTAGGACTCCCCTCCTCTATGGCCGGCGGATTGGGAAGGGGGGAGGAGTCCTCCTCCCCCATGACTCCTAGTCTTGACCCACTAGGACTCCTTGATCCCTATCTTGATTTTCAAGCAAACTCCAAGATATCTTCTAGAACCTTCTGGAACATTCTGAAACCTTCTAGAATCCTCATACAAACACTCCGGAACATTTCCTAACTCAGAAAATGATCCCCTATATATAAATCTTATTCTCCGGACCATTCCGGATCTCCTCGTGATGTCCCGAATCCAATCCGAGACTCCGAACAACATTCGGTCTCCAACGCACATTCCATATCTACTTAAACAACTTCGAACCTTAAGTGTGTCACCCTACGGTTCGTGAATATGCAGACATGACAGAGACACATCTCCTATCAATAACCATCAGCGGGACCTAGAGATCCATAATGGCTCCCACATACTCAACAATGACTTCGTGATCGATTGAACCATTTACATACGAAACCAATTCCCCTTGTCTCACGATACTATACTTATCCGAGGTTTGATCGTCAGTATCTCCATACCTAGTTCTACCTCGTTACTGATAAGTACTCTTTACTCATTCCGTGATATGTCATCCCTTGTGACCCAGTCACATGCTTGCAAGCTAACTGGATGACATTCCACCGAGAGGGCCCAGAGTATATCTATCCGTCATATGGATGGACAAATCCCAATCTTGGTCCATGCGCTTCAACACATACTTTCAGAATACCCAATGACACCTTTATGACCACCCAGTTACGAAGCGGTGTTTGATGTCATCAAAGTACCCATCCGGTGATGGTGATTAACACAACCTCATGGTCGAAGGATTAGGTTACTATGCATTTAAAAGCTTACAGTAATACGAACTTAATGACTTGATCTTATGCTACGCTTACTATGGGTGTGTGTCCATCATATCATTCTCCTAATGACATAACCTTGTTATTAATCACATCCTAATGTCCATGATCAGGAAACCATGATCATCAATTAATCAACAAGCTAGTTCAACAAGAGGCTTACTAGGGACTCTCTTATGTTTACAAAACACACAAGTATTAGTGTTTCCTAATAATACAATTATAGCATGGGATGTAAACATTCATCATAAACACAAAGATATAATAATAATCACTTTTATTATTGCCTCTTGGGCATATCTCCAACAGTCTCCCACTTGCACTAGAGTCAATAATCTAGATTACATTGTAATATACCGAACACCCATGGCGTTCTGGTGTTGGTCATGCTTTGCCCTAGGGAGAGGTTTAGTCAACGGATCTGCCACATTCAGATCAGTGTGTACTTTGCAAATCTTTATGTCACCATCTCGGACATACTCGTGAATAGCGTGGAAACGTAGCTTGATGTGCTTTAGCTTGCTATGTGACCTTGGCTCCTGTGCATTAGCTATGGCACCTGTTTTGTCACAGTAGATGGCCATCGGGTCCAACGCACTGGGAACCACGCCAAGTTCAGTAATGAATTCCTTCATCCAAACGGCTTCTTGTGCAGCCTCCGAAGCAGCTATGTATTCCAATTCAGTTGAAGATTTCGCCACAATGCTTTGCTTCGCACTCCTCTAGCTCACTGCAGCACCATTCAAAATAAATATGTATCCCGATTGTGACTTTGAGTCATCCGGATCGGTGTTCCAACTAGCATCGGTGTAACCGTTTACAACAAGCTGTTCATCACCTCCATAAGAAAGAACCATATCCTTAATCCTATTTAGGTACTTAAGGATATTCTTGACCGCTGTCCAGTGCTCCATTCCAGGATCACTTTGATATCTGCTAGTCAAACTAACAGCATGTGCTATATCCGGTCTTGTACACAGCATGGCATACATGATAGAACCTATGGCCGAGGCATAGGGAATATTATTCATTTTCACTCTATCTTCTGCCGTAGCTGGACTTTGAGTCTTACTCAAGGTCTTACCTGACAACATGGGCACGAACCCTTTCTTGCTATCTTCCATTCTAAACTTCTTTAGAACTTTGACCAAGTATGTACTTTGTGAAAGCGCTATTAGGCGTCTTGATCTATCTCTATAAATCTTGATGCCTAGAATATATGCCGCTTCGCCAAGATCCTTCATTGAAAAACTATTATTCAAATAGGTTTTGACGCTATTAAGAAGTTCTATATCATTCCCAATCAACAATATGTCATCTACATAGAGTACTAGGAATGCTACAGAGCTCCCACTCACTTTCTTGTAAATACAAGCTTCTCCATAAGTTTGTATAAACCCAATTTTTTTGATTACTTTATCAAAACGTTGATTCCAACTCCGGGATGCTTGCTTCAGTCCATAAATGGAGCGCTGAAGTTTGCATACCTTGTCAGCATCTTTAGGATCGACAAAACCCTTGGGTTGTACCATATACAACTCTTCCTCAATGTCACCATTAAGGAACGCCGTTTTGACATCCATCTGCCAAATCTCATAATCGAAATATGCAGCAATTGCTAACAAAATCCTCACAGACTTTAGCTTCGCTACTGGTGAGAAAGTCTCATCATAGTCAACTCCTTGAATTTGTCAGAACCCTTTCGCGACAAGTCGAGCTTTGTAGACGGTAACATTACCATCAGCATCTGTTTTTCTCTTGAAAATCCATTTGTTCTCGACAGCCTTACGGCCATCCGGTAAGTCCACCAAAGTCCACACTTGGTTTTCGTACATGGATCCCATTTCGGATTTCATGGCCTCTAACCATTTGTCGGAATCTGGGCTCACCATAGCTTCTTCATACGTCGCAGGGTCATCATTGTTGTCCACCAACATGACGTTCAAGGCAGAGTCATACCAATCAGGAGTGGTACGAACCCTTGTTGACCTGCGAGGTTCAGCAGTAACTTCATTTGAAGTTTCATGATCATTATCATTAGCTTCCTCTCCAATTGGTGCAGGCGACACAAAAACATCTTCCGGTGCTGCGCTACTCTCAAATCCGAGAGAAGGTTCAATAACCTCATCGAGTTCTACTTTCCTTCCAGTCACCTCTTTCGAGAGAAACTCCTTCTCAAGAAAGGATCCATTCTTTGCAACGAAAACTTTGCCTTCGGATCTATGATAGAAGGTATACCCAATTGTTTCTTTAGGGTATCCTATGAAGACGCATTTCTCCGTTTTGGGTTCTAGCTTATCAGGTTGTAACTTCTTTACATATGCTTCGCAACCCCAAACTTTAAGGAACGACAACTTAGGTTTCTTACCAAACCACAATTCGTATGGTGTCGTTTCAACGGATTTAGATGGTGCCCTATTTAAAGTGAATGCGGCTATCTCTAATGCATAGCCCCAAAATGATAACGGTAAATCTGTAAGAGACATCATAGATCGAACCATATCTAAGAGAGTTCGATTATGACGTTCGGACACACCATTACGCTGTGGTGTTCCCGGCGGTGTCAACTGTGAAAGTATTCCACATTTCTTTAAATGCATGCCAAACTCATAACTCAGATATTCACCTCCGCGGTCAGAACGCAGAAACTTAATCTTCTTGTTACGATGATTTTCCACTTCACTTTGAAATTCCTTAAACTTCTCGAAAGTTTTGGATTTATGTTTCATAAAGTAGACATACCCATATCTACTCAAGTCATCCGTGAAAGTGAGAACATAACGATATCCACCACGCGATGCTACACTCATTGGGCCGCACACATCGGTATGTATTATTTCCAATAAGTCTGTAGCTCGCTCCATTGTACCACAGAATGGAGTCTTAGTCATTTTTCCCATTAGACATGCTTCGCATCTTTCAAGTGATTCAAAATCAAGTGATTCAAGAAGTCCATCAGAATGGAGTTTCTTCATACGCTTCACTCCAATGTGACCAAGACGACAGTGCCACATGTATGTAGAATTATCATTCAATTTTATTTGTTTAGCATCTATGTGGTGAACATGTGTATCACTACTATCGAGATTCAGTAAGAATAAACCATTCAACTCAGGTGCATTACCATAAAAGATATTACTCATATAAATCGAACAACCTTTATTCTCGGACTTAAAAGAGTAACCGTCTCGCAATAAACAGGATCCAGATATAATGTTCATGCTTAACGCAGGAACCAAATAACAATTATTCAAATTTAAAACTAATCCCGAAGGTAGATGTAGAGGGAGCGTGCCGACGGCGATCACATCAACCTTGGAGCCATTTCCAACGCGCATCGTCACCTCGTCTCTTGCCATTCTTCGTTTATTCCGCAGCTCCTGTTTCGAGTTACAAATATGAGCAACCGAACCAGTATCAAATACCCAGGCACTACTACGATTACTAGTAAGATACACATCTATAACACATATATCAAATATACCTTTCTTCTTGATGTTGCCGTTCTTCAGATCCGCCAGGTACTTGGGGCAGTTACGCTTCCAGTGACCAGCACCCTTGCAGTCGAAGCACTCAGTTTCAGGCTTAGGACCAGCCTTGGGCTTCTTAGCAGGTGCGGCAGCTTTCTTGCCGTCCTTCTTGAAGTTGCTCTTGTTCTTAGGCTTGCCCCGTCTCTTGAAATTGGTGGTCTTATTGACCATCAACACTTGGTGCTCCTTCTTGATCTCCACTTCAGTAGTTTTCAGCATGGACGATAGTTCAAGCAACGTCTTGTTCATGCAGTGCATGTTGTAGTTCATCACAAAGTTCTTGTAACTTGGTGGCAGTGATTGAAGGAGACGGTGAATCCCCAATTCATTAGGAATCGATATTCCCAACTCTTGGAGCTTCTTAGCGTACCCAGACATGGTGAGCACGTGCTCGTTAACGGAGCTTCCTTCTTTCATCTTACAGTTAAAGAATTTTTCGGAGGCCTCATAACTCTCCATGGCCGCGCGAGTCTCAAAAATTAGCCTGAGCTCCTTAATGATCTAGAACGGGTCGTGGTGCTCAAAACGCTTCTGGAGCTCCGATTCTAAACCGTACAGGATGGCACACTGAACTGTGGAGTAATGATTTTTCCGAGTGGCGAAAACATTCTTTTCGTCATCGGTGGCATTATCTGCAGGTGGGTCACCTAGCGGTGCATCGAGCACATAGGTCAACTGACCAGCCCTGAGGACGATCTTCAGTCCACGAAACCAGTCCGTGAAATTGCTTCCGTTGTTCTTAAGCTTTTCTTTCTCTAGGAACACATTGAAATTGATGGAGGGGGTCGCCATAATCTACAACAATTTGCAAGTAGTTTAGACTAAGTTTATGACAAATTGAGTTCAAATTTAATTCTTAAACTAACTAGGTGAACTCCCACTCAAAACAACATCCCTCACATTGTCTTAGTGATTACACGAACCAAGTCCACTACACCAAGTCCGATCTTCACGAGAGAAGATGTAGTTTCATCGGCAAACAATCTTCATGTTCATCGTATCATTTATATGAGTCATGCTCTACCTTTCGGTATTCTGTGTTCCGAGACCATGTCTGTACATGCTAGGCTCGTCAAGACAACCTTAGTTTCCGCATGTGCAAATCTGGCTTGCACCCGTTGTATGCACACGTAGAATCTATCACACCCGATCATCACGAGATGCTTCGAAACGATGAGTCTTAGCAACGGTGCCAACTAAGGGTGAACACTTTATTACTGGATATTTAGTGAGAGGGATCATCTTATAATGCTACTGTCGCGATCTAAGCAATACAAGATGCATAAAGGATTAACATCACAGGCAATTCATAATTAGTGTGATATGATATGGCCCTTTCTTCTTGCACCTTTGATCTCCATCTCCAAAGCACGAACATGATCTCCATCATCACCATCATTGCGTCAAGGTCAGTGGCGCCGCTTCATGGTTGTCCATCATCACTAGCAACTATTACAACTACTTGGAATAAAGCTATTACAAGATTAATAGACATGCAGGTCTTAGCAGAATTAAAGACAACCATTAGGCTCCTGCAGGGTTGCCATATTACAACAAGGATCATTGCATACATCAAATACAATCACAATCACATGATGGCCATATCACATCACAAAACCCCTGCAAAAACAAGTTAGACGCCTCTAATTTTCTATGCAAGTTTTACGTGGTTTGGGGCTTTCGCATAAGACCGATCTTACCTACGAACAATGACCACAACGTTGATACAAGTGTTGTCAAGATGCTCATTGTAAATTGAATCTTAACTATGGTGGGAGAGACAGACACCCGCAAAGCCACTTGTGCAAAGCAAGTTGCACATCAAGCGTGGAGCAAGTCTCATGTGCAATGACATGTAATGTTAGCCTGAGCCGCTTCACCCGACCATGCCGCAAGATGCAAAGTACACGCTAAGACACCGACAACAAAAGCATCAACGCCCACAAAAACATTGTGTTCTAGTCGTGCAACAGATCTACACATAGATACGGCTCTGATACCACTGATGGGTTCGTAGCATGGAAAACAAAAAAATTCTACCGCAAGAATGAACAAAACCCAGATCTAATCTAGATAAAAGCCAAGATCTAATCTATTAGACATGTGCAACGAGATAGATAGGAACTAACCCTCGTAGATCTGAAAGCGTTAACGAGATTAGATCTCGTGGTTGATGTAGTCGATCACTTGCTGATCTCAAGATCGTGTGGACGATCCTTCCGGCGTCGCGTTCCAGCAGCGCTTCCGCAGTCGATCAAGTGCACGATCCTTCCGGCACCACGATTTGGCAGCGCTTCCGCAGTCGGTCACACGTGCGGAGTCGAAGCAGACCTGCCTCTCCTCGTTCCAGCGAGCAGCGGAGGTAGTAGATCTTCTCCATGGAATCCCAGCAGCACGACGGCATGGTGGTGGTGGTGGAGTAGAGAATTCTGCAGGGCTTCGCCTATGCCTGTCCAGAAGAAAGGTGGAGGAGAGAGGCGGCAGAGATTGGGAGTTATGAGAGCAGGGCTTGGAGGGGGCGCCCCTGCCCTTCTATTTAAGGGAGGGGAGGGCGCCTTGGGGAGGGGGAGTCCTAGTAGGACTCCCCTCCTCTATGCCCGGCGAATTGGGGAGGGGGGGAGGAGTCCTCCTCCCCCACGACTCCTAGTCTTGACCCACCAGGACTCCTTGATCCCTATCTTGATTTTCAAGCAAACTCCAAGATATCTTCTAGAACCTTCCAAAACATTCCGAAACCTTCTAGAATCCTCATACAAACACTCCGGAACATTTCCTAACTCAGAAAATGATCCCCTATATATAAATCTTATTCTCCGGACCATTCCGGATCTCCTCGTGATGTCCCGAATCCAATCCGAGACTCTGAACAACATTCGGTCTCCAACGCACATTCCATATCTACTTAAACAACTTCGAACCTTAAGTGTGTCACCCTACGGTTCGTGAATATGCAGACATGACAGAGACACATCTCCTATCAATAACCATCAGCGGGACCTAGAGATCCATAATGGCTCCCACATACTCAACGATGACTTCGTGATCGATTGAACCATTTACATATGAAACCAATTCCCCTTGTCTCACGATACTATACTTATCCGAGGTTTGATCGTCAGTATCTCCATACCTAGTTCTACCTCGTTACTGATAAGTACTCTTTACTCGTTCCGTGATATGTCATCCCTTGTGACCAAGTCACATGCTTGCAAGCTAACTGGATGACATTCTACCGAGAGGGCCCAGAGTATATCTATCCGTCATATGGATGGATAAATCCCAATCTTGGTCCATGCGCTTCAACACATACTTTCAGAATACCCAATGACACCTTTATGACCACCCAGTTACGAAGCGGTGTTTGATGTCATCAAAGTACCCATCCGGTGATGGTGATTAACACAACCTCATGGTCGAAGGATTAGGTTACTATGCATTTAAAAGCTTACAGCAATACGAACTTAATGACTTGATCTTATGCTACGCTTACTATGGGTGTGTGTCCATCATATCATTCTCCTAATGACATAACCTTGTTATTAATCACATCCTAATGTCCATGATCAGGAAACCATGATCATCAATTAATCAACAAGCTAGTTCAACAAGAGGCTTACTAGGGACTCTCTTATGTTTACAAAACACACAAGTATTAGTGTTTCCTAATAATACAATTATAGCATGGGATGTAAACATTCATCATAAACACAAAGATATAATAATAATCACTTTTATTATTGCCTCTTGGGCATATCTCCAACACCGGGAGGGTGCTGGAACAGAGACTTTCTGTCCCCCGAATCTCCCCTTCGATGGTGGTGGCGCTGTGGAACTTTTCGTGGCTCGAGGTTGGATTCTTTAGGGTTTTCTCATCCGAGGCTTATTATAGGCGAAATGGCGATGTTAGAGGGTGGACCAGGGGCCCACACCACCAGGTGGCGCAGCCAGGTGGACCCGCGTCACCACATGGTGTGGCCAGCCCCTAGCCCCTGTCCGGCTCATGTTCTGGCTCCGTGAGTCTTGCGGCGAAATATCGACTTTGGCTTTTGTCCGGATCCAATTCCGAGAATATTCATTTTCTGGCTTTTCTGGAACCAAAAACAGCATAAAACAGGCAACTGGCACTGTGGCATCGTGTCAATCGGTTAGTTCCAGAAAATGTGTAAAATTACTCCAAAGTGTGGACAAAACATAAGAAAGTAGATATAAAACAAGCATGGAACATCAAAAATTATAGATACGTTAGCAACGTATCATGCACTTGCGGTCATCACCCGTGCTAGATCAATAGGTCTGAGCAAAGAATCACTTGGATTCGCGAAGATCATGTGCCCAAGATCGAGTATGTAGGGCGGGACATGATGACCCACAAGTATAGGGGGTGTATCGCAGTATTTTCGAGGTAAGTGAAACCCAATTTATTGATTCGACACAAGGGGAGCCAAAGAATATTTATAAGCCTTAACAAATGAGTTGTCAATTCAGCTTCACCTGGAAACAATCTTGATCATAGCAGTTTATCAGTAGCAACAGTTTTGTAGTAGGAATAGTAAAGTAACATCAGTAGTAAAGCAAAGACAGTAGGAACAAAAGCAGTAAACAGTGGGATTAGAGTGCGGTAGGCATAGGAATGGATGGACGGGCATTGCATGGACAAGACAATTCAAATAGCAATCAGAACATAGGGAAATTGCAGATAAATAAGATATAGCATCCAAGTACTAGACAATCCTAGGCATGTGTTCCATATATAGTCATACGTGCTCGCAATGAGAAATTGCACAACATCTTTTGTCCTGCCAGCCCGTTTGCAGCGGGGGCTCTAGGGAACTACTGGCAATTAAGGTGCTCCTTTTAATAGAGCACCGGAGCAAAGCATTAACACTCCGTGAACACATGTGATCCTCACATCAAAGCCTTTCCCTTACGGTTATCTCGATTTCTATCACTTCGGGGCCATAGGTTCCGGACAATAATGTGTGTATACAACTTGTTAATAAGACCAGAAACAATACTATCATAATGAATCAATAATAAGTTCAGATCTGAAATCATGGCACTTGGGCCCTAGTGACAAGCACTAAGCACAACAAGATGCAACAAAGTCATAAAGCACTAATAAAAGACACTAGGCACCATGCCCTAACAATCTGATGCCATTACATGAACGATCTCATCCAATCCCTACCATCCCCATAGCCTACAACGGGGGATTACTCACTCATAGATGGGGGAAACATGGATGGTCGATGGAGATGATGGTGCAGATCGATGGAGATGGCTCCGGGGGCACTTCCCCGTCCCGGCAGGGTGCCGGAACAGAGACTTTCTGTCCCCCGAATCTCCCCTTCGGTGGCGGCGGCGCTACGGAACTTCTTCTGGAAAAACGTCGAACCCCCTGAAGTTTTTAGGTCAGAAGGCTCCTTATAGACGAAGAGAGAGGCCGATGGGGTGCTTGGGGGGCCCACACCACCCCCTGGCGCGGCCTGGCCTGGCCCGTGCCACCAGGTGGTGTGGCCACCCCAGGTCTCTTCTCCGTCTCGTATTCTGGCTCCTGGAGTCTTCGGGTGAAATAGGATTTTTGGCATATTTTCCGGGATATTTCCTGATAGTTGATTTTCTACACAAAAAGTAGACACCATGGCAATTCTGCTGAAAACATCGTCACTTCGCATTACTTGCATCCAAATCTCACAAGTATAGAGGAGAAACAATAGCAAAAGTGTTCAGGAAGTAGATACGTTTTGGACGTATCAACTCCCCCCAAGCTTAGCTTATTGCTTGTCCTCAAGCAATTCAGTTGAAAACCGAGTGCGATAAAAGAACTTTCACGAACACATTTGCTTCATATGATGTAAACATTCTCAGCAATGTGATCAACTACTTAGACAGTTCATAATAAAGAGTATGCAACTAAGTCTACTTAATAGTCATTGCAAGCTATGAAGAGATTCCAACTCAAGAATAATAAGTAGCATGAAGCATAAACATAAGCAACATTACAATGCTCATAGAAAGGTATGATATAGTGGTATCTCTCTTGCCTTTGATTATGAATGCCAAGGCAGCTCTGAAGTTCAAGTGATGACTAGAAGTAAAGATATCAAAGATACAAGCATCAGAGTCATAACACAAATAATCAAGTAATGGAACAAACACAAAGAATTACAACTATGCTCTCAAGAAGGTGCTCAAAGAATATGTGGAGACTCAACAAGTAGAAGAAAAAGGTTTTGAATAATTTTGAAAGGCTTCCAAATGCTGAAAGTATGGTACTCATTAGCTTTGAGCTCTCATTGCCCCTATCATTAGCATCTTTAAAGTGGTTAAGGTGAAAGTGAGGTCCAATCTGAGTTATATGCTTGACAGACTATAATCCGGAAATCCCAAGTCCCTTGAGTACGAGGGCCGCTCCTCATGCTACTCAACTTTAGTTACCGGTAAGTTCTTGTCATCGTAAGTATGCGCGTATCATTGAGAACCGCCAGCGGGGTACCCCTTGCCCGATGATACGGAAGAATCCCCATATCAAAATGACAAGGCAAGCAGACAATGAGTATCTCAGCAATCTTCTTATTTACCATGGGAAAATGGTGCTTTTTTTTTCTCTTTCCTCTTTTCATAAAACTATCTCTTTTTTTCTTTTTCTCAATAACTATCTCTCTCTTTTTTTATAAGAAGAATGCTTCATAGATATCATTATGGTTACGCTGCAGGTTTCCACCATGTCAGCATGGATTAGACCAGCGGCCCAGGCGTTTCTCTAACACACATACATAACTCCATGGACTTACAAGCTCCCCTTTTATTTCACATCAACGAAATCCGCAAACAAAAGAGCAAGGTATCAACTAGGTATATATTTACAAGTGTTGAAAGTGTTCCCCGTGACAGCACGGTTCTGCTAATCCCCAGCCTATAATTTGCAAGCATATACCTTTCATGGAGAGTTCACAATGGTTCAGGTTTATTAAGTGCGGGAAATAAAGTGTGCCATCAAGTTCGTGAGAGCTTTACTAACTAACTTTCTCAAAACAAGCAAACATTTTATTCGGAAGAAAACAAGGCATAATGAATATCCACGGAAGTAGCAAATGATGCTAATAGGTAGGTATGGTGGACACTTTGGCAATATTTGGTTTTGGGAGTTGGGAACTTGAGTAAAATACTCATTGGAAGTGGAGGCTAGCAATAGTAAGGGAGCGACAAACGAGAGAGCAATAGCTGTCATTATCATGCTTGCAACAAAACAAGACTACTCATGGCATGAAAGTGATTCAAGATCCTCAAGGCAAAATAATCCATCGAGGCTTAACTGATTATTACAGTCATGTGCATGCATCAGCATGTGCCAAGTCAATCAAATGAAACATTCATAGGAGGATACCACGGTGTCATACCAATTTATGAATAGAGTAATGCAAGCAAACATTCATCAGACATGCTACAAACTATTAGCGAGCTGGAGCTAATCATAAGAAACCAAGAACTACTAAGCATCCAAAGATAACATACACTCTACATGAACGGACTAAGCATGCCCACAGTGATGAGTATATGTACAAAAATGAAAACAAATAGAGTTCGTTACCAGCCTCTTACCACGCCTCAAGTTGTCATTAATCCTTATTATTGCTCTTCACTTGTGTGGCTTGAATAATAATATGAAACCAATATTCCACTAAGAACTGCCGAACCCTGTAGCAAACTCACAAAACCCAAAGAAGAATGACAAATATTTTTGGTGTTTTTGATTTTTAAACAAGAACCAAAAGGGAAAAACAAACAAAGCAAAATCTTTTTGGGTTTTTAGAATAGTTCAAACAAAGCAAAAAGAAAAAAAAGAAACAAACCAAGGGAAAAAGAAGAAGCAAACCAAAGAGAAACAACAAATATAATTTTGGTCTCCCCCCAAGCTTAGGCTTTTGGCCTAAGTGGGTATCAATCCATGTACGAATAGGGGTTCCAAGCGGGTGGATCTTGGTAAGAATGGTTGTAGCTGGGCCCATGAGAAGAAGAGGAAGCTCCCCAATGATAAGCGGGCTGCTGATATGAAGACTCTCCCTCATTCGAGGGCTGGACCGAATCATCCGTGACCTCCCTTCTAGTGTCCTGCTCCTGTTGGGAGAGCTCTCCGAAGTACGTGTCAAGCTCCTCCTCAGTGAGGGACCATCCTTTCCTGTTATCAAGGTTAAACAAAACAGGTGCAGGCAAAAGAACAACACGCTCGGACTTGCTCTTTCTCCAACCAGCTTTGAGAAAGGTTATTTCATAAGATAACTCACTCAAACTAGCCCAAGAGGAAACAAATTTATGCTGTATCATGGAATTAAGATCAAGAAGCTCTATGGGAAACTGTAGGTCTAGATGATAAGGCACTAAACCATGCAATGCTAGAAAACGAGAAGCAATGAGGCCTCCACAAATTCCACCTTTCTCACGGTTAGCAGCAAGACGGAAAGCTATCAAAGCACCCAAGTTGTAAGACCTATCTCGTCTAAGAGCAGCAGAGATAAATGCTAAATCAAACGAAGATAACTTATTGGCAGTTTTCCTAGCAAGAACACACTTGGCAATAAAGTAGGCAAAGTAGCGAATGGAGGGAAGATGAATGTTACGGATTTTTCCACTCTCCTTCGAGAAGCTACTCCCTTGACAAATTTCTGCATATAAATCCATGAGTGATTCCGGTCTCTCTTTAATCTTCCTACATGATCCCCATTGAGGTTCCTTAATAGCTGCACAAAAATCATCAAGAGAAAGGTTGACAACAATATTGTAAATTTTGTAATGGACCATGGGGTTAGGCAAAGAGTGACTAAATTGGAAATCCTGCACCACAGACATGGTTAGCTTCACAAATTGACAAGGTTCATCTTCCAAAAAGTGCTCTAACCCTACATTAGAAACCAAAGTGTGGAAATCTTGTAGAATTCCTGCAGCTCTCATGAACTCAGGGCATGGATAAATGGAGGGAAAATTTTCCTCCTCCCGGTGGACCTTCATGACCTCAGGCACCCAAAGCTCATGTTGGTTTAGGTGGTGTTCACTCATCTTCTATTCTGAAATTTAAACACCTATTAAACAAGCGATTGTAAAGTAAATATAATGAAGGATTCTACTCATAGGGACTTGCAAGATGCCTAAACATATATCAAAAATATATCTCTAAGCATCAAACAAGCTTAAAAGCTCTCATAACCAGTCACCTACAGCAGCAAAATACTCAACATATAATCCACTAAACACAAATCTACTTGGACAAGGGGAGGAGTCACATACCAGGGAACAAATGCTCCAAATTTCAGCAAGAAAGATGGGCTAAGCAAGGAGATCGAAGAAATCGAGAGCAAGCACAGAAAGAACGCGATTTTGAGCTATTAACTGGAGCTTACTCGGGAGAGAGAAGAAAGTGGCAGGTGAGAGAGGTAGTGGGGGGCCAGGGGTGGCCCACACCAGGGCATGGCGCCACCCAAGGCTGGCCGCGCCACCATGTGGTGTGCCTGCCTGGTGGCCCCCCCGGTACCTACCAGGTACTCCCCTGCCCCTTTTTTCACGCAAAAATCTAATATGAATTTTCTGGAATTTTTCGAGACACTTTATTTTTGGGCATTTTCAGAAATAGAAGAATAATTTTTCTGACAGACAGATTTTTTTTCTTTTTGGAAACATGATGCAAGGACAAAACAAGGCTAGAACTACAGAAGTTCTAGCATGCAAGCAACTAACAACACAAAGAAACTAAACGAAAGCAAAAAAACTAAAATGCAAAGGATAGAACTAAACGGAGATATTCATAATGAAAACATTGTTTTGTCCAATGGAATCCTTTTGTTTGCAAGGTTGATCAAGTCTTGCTACCAAAAAAATTGCATATGAGACAAATCTTTGTACTCCACTAATGATTATGTTACCTTAACCTTGATAGCAATGGTCCCAATCATAATAGTTTCAAATTTTTCTCTTGTTATGGGACAATATATTTCTCCAATTTGAATGCCTTCAACATGTTCAATTGAATTCAAACCATAAGTACTTTCAATCTTCTTGGGGAAATATACAGTATGTTCCTTGTCATTAACATTGAAGGTCACCTTTCCTTGATTACAATTAATAACAGCTCCTGCAGTATTAAGAAAAGGTTTCCCAAGAATAATAGACATATTATCATCTTCAGGCATTTCAAGTACAACAAAATCAGTTAATATCAAGCAATTGTGAGCCACCTGAACAGGTACATCCTCACATATACCCACAGGAATAGTGGTAGATTTATCAGCCATTTGCAAAGATATATCAGTTGGTATCAATTTTTCAAGCTGAAGCCTCTTATAGAGAGAGAAAGGCATAACACTAACTCCAACTCCCAAATCACACAAAGCAGTTCTAACATAGCTGTTCTTAATAGAGCAAGGGATAGTTGGAATCCCTGGGTCTCCAAGTTTCTTAGGAACCTTACCATTGAAAGAATAATTAGCAAGCAAAGTAGAGATTTCTTCATTAGGGATCTTCCTTTTATTCGAGAGAATGTCCTTCATATACTTTGAGTAAGGAGGCAATTTAATAGCATCAGTCAAAGGAATTTGCAAGAATAAAGGCTTCATCCACTCACAAAACTTATTATAGTGTTCATCTTCCTTTGACTTGTGTTTCTTATCAGGGAAAGGCATAGGTTTTTGGACCCAAGGTTCTCTTTCACTACCATGTTTCTTAGCAATAAAATCTTCTTTGGTGTATTTAGTAGTCTTAGTGTGGTTTTCAGGTTCTTCTTCAACTTTTTCTTCATTAGGAACTTCATTTTATTCATTACCACTTTCAGTTTCAGCATCAGAGATGGATATACTATTAGGATCTATAGCACGTTCAGAGGGTTCTACAACAGTTTTATGTTTCTTTTTCCTTTTCTTACGAGTAGAACCACTATTTTCAGCTTGTTGAGAATCCTGCTCAATTTTTTTGGGATGCCCCTCAGGATATAGAGGATCCTGGGTAGCAGCTCCACTTCTAGTTGTAATTTCATAAGCATGTTTTTCTTTAGCAGCATCAACTAGCAAGTCGTTTTGCACTTTAACGAGTTGATCTATTTGAGTTTGAACCATTTGAAAGTGTTTAACAATCATTTTAACATCATTAGAGGTTCTTTCCCCAATATCTTTCAACTCAACAATAGCTCTAGTGCTTTCCATTAGATGATTTTGCACCCTTTTATTAAAGTTATCTTGCTTAACAATAAAGATATCAAATTCTTCTAAGCATTGATCAGGAGGTTTCAAGTAAGGGATATCACATTCATCAAAGTGTTGGAGAGAGTGTACCTCAATAGTGGATGAGTAGGGAATATGCTTACATAATTCTTCTATAGGAGGTAAATTCTTGACATCTGCAGCTTTAATTCCCTTCTCCTTAAGACATTTCTTAGCTTCCTTCATCACTTCATCATTTAATTCAATTACTCCCCTCTTCTTTGATGTTGGAATAGGCCCGAAATAGATGGTTCAGGTACAATTACTTCAGGTATAGCTTGTTTAGGAGGAGTCCAATGTTCATAGTTCTTACTTATTTTAGCCATTAATTCCTCAGCTTCCTTTGGAGTCCTATTCCTGAAAACACAATCAGCACAACTATCTAGGTATGTCCTAGATTCCTCAGTTAGTCCATTATAAAATATATCAAGAATCTCATTCTTAGGTAATGGACTTCCAGCCTATGCATGAATCAAAGCACAAAACCTTGCCCAAGATTCAGGAAATACCTCTTTTTCTCCCTGTTTAAAATCAAAAAAGTTCCTGCAAAATAGCATGTCTAGAACTAGGAGGAAAATATTTCTATAGGAAAGTACTAATCAAGCACTCAGGGCTATGAATAGATCCAGGATGTAAATTACTAAACCAAGTTTTAGCTTCTCCTTTCAGCGAAAAGGGAAAAATCTTAGCAACAAAGTAAGTACGCATCTTAATATCATCAGAAAACAAGCCACTCATGGTAGAAAGTTCATTCATATGTGCTACGTCACTTTCATTCTTAGTCCCACAAAAAGGTTCTTTCTCGACAATAGCTATGTAAGATAGATCGAGAGAGAAATCATAGTCTTCATCTATAATGTTTGTGGGAGAAGCAGCAAACTTAGCAGCAGGAGATAAGTTGGGTCTAATAGTACGCCTCTCAAGGAGACTCTTAACAGCGCTCCTATCATGGGTGTTCTTACATTCTTTAATAAACTCATCAGTCATCTCAACATAATCTTCTTCAGTATCATAACTCTCACTAGACTCATGTGAGCTAACATGTGTGGTAGTGTCTTCATTAGGAGTTTCGGTATTTCCAGCTATAGTTCTAGCAATCGTAGCATCTAGGAAAGGACCTAATGAACCACTCTTATCAAGCACAGTAGAAATAGCATCATAAGCATCAGAAGTTTCAGATTCAGCAGTAGTAGCAGTGTGTGTAGCATGTGTATGTGGTGGTGTAACGAGCTTACTTATAACAAATGGTGAATCAAGAGCAGCAGAGGTGTTTATAACCGTACCTCTTCTTGTAGTGGATGGTAAAATAGGAACCTTGCCATCACGAGACTTACCCATGATGGATGGATAGCAGCGAACAATAGAGAATCCAAGTGAACTTGATAAATAAAGCTATGCTCCCCGGCAACGGCGCCAGAAAATAGTCTTGATGACCCACAAGTATAGGGGGTGTATCGCAGTATTTTCGAGGGAAGTAAAACCCAATTATTGATTTGACACAAGGGGAGCCAAAGAATATTTATAAGCCTTAACAACTGAGTTGTCAATTCAGCTGCACCTGGAAACAATCTTGCTCATAGCAGTTTATCAGTAGCAATAGTTTTGTAGTAGGAGTAGTAAAGTAACAGCAGTAGTAAAGCAAAGACAGTAGTAACAAAAGTAGTAAACAGTGGGATTCGAGTGCGGTAGGCATAGGGATGGATGGACGGGCATTGCATGGACAAGACAATTCAAATAGCAATTAGAACATAGGACAATTGCAGATAAATAAAATAAAGCATCCAAGTACTATACACTCCTAGGCATGTGTTCCATATATAGTCATACGTGCTAGCAATGAGAACTTGCACAACATCTTTTGTCCTGCCAGCCCGTTTGCAGCGGGGCCTCTAGGGAACTACTGGAAATTAAGGTGCTCCTTTTAATAGAGCACTGGAGCAAAGCATTAACACTCCGTGAACACATGTGATCCTCACACCAAAGCCTTTCCCTTTCGGTTATCCCGATTTCTATCACTTTGAGGCCATAGGTTCCGGACAATAACGTGTGTATACAACTTGTAGATAAGACCAGAAACAATACTATCATAATGAATCAATAATAAGTTCAGATCTGAAATCATGGCAGTCAGGACCTAGTGACAAGCATTAAGCACAACAAGTTGCAACAAAGTCATAAAGCACTAATAAAAAACACTAGGCACCATGCCCTAACAATCTGATGCCATTACTCACTCATAGATGGGGGAAACATGGATGGTCGGTGGAGATGATGGTGGAGATCGATGGAGATGGCTCCGGGTTCACTTCCACATCCCGGCAGGGTGCCGGAACAGAGACTTTCTGTCCCCCGAATCTCCCCTTCGGTGGCGGCGGCGCTGCGGAACTTCTTCTGGAAAACGTCGAACCCCCCGATATTTTTAGGTCATTAGGCTCCTTATAGGCGAAGAGAGAGGCCGAGGGGGTGCCTGGGGGGCCACACCACCCCCTGGCGCGGCCTGGCCTGGCCCGCGCCACCAGGTGGTGTGGACACCCCAGGTCTCTTCTCCGTCTCGTATTCTGGCTCCTGGAGTCTTCGGGTGAAATAGGATTTTTGGCATATTTTCCGGGATTTTTCCTGATAGTTGATTTTCTCCACAAAAAGTAGACACCAAGGCAATTCTGCTGAAAACAGCGTCAGTTCGCATTAGTTGCATCCAAATCACACAAGTATAGAGGAGAAACAATAGTAAAAGTGTTCGGGAAAGTAGATACGTTTTGGACGTATCAGGCCGCCCTGGTCGTCAAATCCAAAGTGGTTGATTACTGGCTCCCCAATACATTCATGGATGGCGGGAGCTCCATCAACATACTATACCTAGACACCTTCAAGAGACTGCAGTCGATCCTCACAACCTTCCACGACATCGTCCCAGGTCAGAAGGCATGCCCAATCAGCAAGGTGATGCTACCAGTCACCTTCGGCACACCAGCCAATTTTCGCACCGAGCAGATCGTCTTTGAGTTGGTGAACTTTCGCAGACCATACCACTGCATCCTGGGGCAACATGCATTCACCAAATTCATGGCGGCCCGCACTAAACGTACAACATGATGAAGCTTCCAGGGCCATGTGGCATCATCACCGTCCACGGTGACCCCGATATGGCTGTGGAGTGCGAGGATAATGGTGCCAAGCTCGCCGACACCGTCATCACCAAGGAAACAAACCACGCTAACAAACTCGTGAAATACGCGAGTGGCATTGACAAGGACGACCCGACGATTCTGAAGAATCCCACGTCGACCAGTGCCGTGCAAGTAACCTTTGAAGCTTCCACGCACACCCGCACTGTCGAGCTCGTCCCGGGCGACTCGAGCCAGAAGGTCACCGTGGGGACTAACATGAGCCCCTCTTAGGAAAGCGCACTCATCGAGTTTCTCCGTGAGAATCACGACATCTTTGCATGGAAGCCATCCGACATGCCTGGTGTCCTAAGGGAACTCGCTGAGCACAAATTAAACACCGACCTAGAGGCGTGACCCATCAAGAAATCACTGCGGCCCTTCAATGAAGAGCACCGCCATGCAATAGCTGAAGAGGTGTAGCCGCTACTCGCTGCGGGGTTCATCCGGCCCATCAAGTACTCCAACTGGCTGGCGAACCCAGTCATGGTTCTAAAGAAGAACAACACCTGGAGGATGTGTATCGCCTACGCCAACCTTAACAACGCCTTCCCAAAGGAGGAGTTCGTACTCCCGTGCATCCACCAGATCGTCGACTCGACCACGGGGTTCGAGTCGCTGTGCTTCCTCGACGCATATTCTGGCTACAATTAGAAAAAATGACCATCGAGGACGAGGAGAAAATGGCCGTCATCAAACCGTTCGGAGCCTTCTGCTACACAACAATGCCATTTGGCCTTAAGAACACTAGGACGACCTACCGACGGTGCATGCATGAGTGCCTAGCAAGCCAATTTGGCCACAACATCCATGTCTACATCGACAACATGGTGGTAAAGTCAACTCGCCAGAGCGACCTACTCACTGACCTGGCCAAAACTTTCATGAATCTGCGGAAGTACCAAATCAAGCTCAACCCGGAGAAGTGCACATTCGGCATTCCCACTAGCCAACTGCTGGGGTACATGGTCTCCAAATGAGGCATCAAAGAAAACCCCTCCAAGATCAACACCATCACGCGACTCAAGAAGCCTGAGTGCCTGCACGATGTCCAGAAGCTCGTAGGGCGAGCCGCGGCCCTCAGTCTCTTCATCCCCAACTCGTCGAGAAGGCAATGCCTATCTACAGGTTGATGCGTAAGAACCCCACATTCGAGTGGGACAACGAGGCCGATAACGCTCTTAAAGCACTGAAGGAGGTGCTACTCGTGGTGCCAGTACTCACCGCACCTATGGACAAGGTGCCAATGCTCCTCCATGTCGTGACCTCCAATCGAGTCATAAGTGGTGTGATGGTCGTCGAGCGAACCGAAGAAGGCAAGGAGCACCCCATGCAGTGCCCCGTCTACTACCTTAGCAAGGTCCTCACATACTAAAAGCAATGCTACCCACAGTACTAGAAACTGGTCTATGCGGTCTTCCAAGCCCAGCGGCAACTCCCTCACTACTTCCAGGAGCATCGTTTCACGGTTGTTTCCTCTGACCCACTGCAGGACATCATCCACAATCATGACATGACTAGGCGAGTAGCTAAGTGGGCCGTCGAAATTGGCATCCACAACATCAAGTACGAGCCGCACAAGGCCATCAAGTCACAAGCCCTAACTGACTTTCTCACCGACTGGGAAGAAGCACAGTAGACCGAGACACTGCCCTACCTCCACTACTGGTCCCCCCACTTCGACAGATCCAAGAACTTGGACGGCGCTAGGGCTGGGATAATCATCACCTCACCCAAGGGCGACAAGGTCCGATACGTGCTGTAGTTCAACCTCATGCCCCACACCAACAACATGGCTGTGTACGAGGCTCTGCTCCATAGCATGCGAGCTGCCAAGGAGATGAACATAAATCGCCTCAAGTGCTACGATGGCTCCGACGTCGTCGCCACATAAGTCACCGACACCTGTGAGGCAGTCGCCCCCAACATGATAGCATACCGCCAAGCGGTGGGATAGCTAGGGGGTTATTTTGCTGGATACTCCATCGAGTGGATAGATCGTTAGAAGAACGAGGAAGCTGATGCACTCTCTTGTATCGGGTTGGCTCGCCAAACTCCACCGCCGGGCGTCTTCCTCGACATCATTGACAAACCATCGGTCTCTCCCCCCAATGAGAATGACATCGGGATTCCACTACAGCCCAAGTCCGCTCTGGTCACCATGGTCACTGAACCCAACGACTAGACCTAGCCCTACATCCCCTACCTCGAGCACAAGGTCCTGTACAAGGACGAGAATGAGGCGCGCATGATCGTGCACCGCTGCAAATATTTTGTCATCATCAATGATAGGCGTGTACCAATGCTGCGTCCAACAAGAAGAGGGTCGCAAGATCCTATAGGACATCCACGCTAGAGATTGTGGCAACCACGCCGGCGCCAGATCGCTAGTCGCCAAGGCCATGCTGGGCTTCTACTAGCTCACCATGCATGCCGATGCCATCGACATCGTCCAGCGCTGCATCGGGTGCCAGAAATACGCCAACCAGATGCACATCCCTCATCTGGCTCTCAAAACCATTACCATTACATGGCCATTCGCTGTTTGGGGCATCGGCATGGTGGGGCGATTCAAGACTGCACCATCAGGCTACATCCACCTCCTGGTCGCAGTTGACAAGTTCACAAAGTGGGTCGAGGCGAAGCCCATCAAGAAATGCGATGGCAAGACAACCACAAAATTTCTCTACGAGGTTATCTATCAGTATGGCTACCCGCACAACATCATCACCGACAATGGCACCAACTTTGCCAAGGGCGCCATGGACGAGTTCTGCGAGGAGCATGGCATCTGACTTGACCTCGCCTCAGCCGCCCACCTGGAGTCGAATATCCAAGCCGAGCATGCTAGTCAGAGCATCATCCATGGCCTCAAGCCACAACTATAAGTCCCCCTCGAGCGGATGCCAGGATGCTGGGTCGAGGAGCCCCTTCCGTGTTCAGGGGAGTTCACACCTTCGTCAATCGATCAACATGGTTCACCCCCTTCTTCATGGTGTACGGTGCCGAAGCCGTCATGCCGACTGACCTCAAGCACGACTCGCCCCTATTCGTCCACTATGTGGAGGAAGACAATGAAGCCTCACATCAAAACAGGATCGACCTGATCGACAAAGCACGCGACCTAGCTCACTCTCGCACTGCAATCTATCAGCAAGGCCTCTACTTCTACCACACCCGCCAAGTCTAGACTCGCACCTTCCAGGAGGGAGACCTCGTCCTGCGACTCATCCAGGACAAGAAGGGCATGCACAAGCTCTCATCCCCATGGACGCGAACAGCAAAAATCAGAGCCATAAACTTCCCCAAAGCTCAAACCTTGATTGTCTTTGAGCAAGAAGAACCAAAAGAACTATAAAGAATTCAGCATTTAAACTTAAAACAACGAGAATAAGAGTTCACTTACAGTTGGTAATCGTATGTGCTCAACACTTCATTCATTTGCAAAGCTTATCAAAGTTAGAGATATGACAAAAATACTATACAAGCTTCGGTAAGTCAAGATAATCAAAGTTTAATATAAGTATAAATAACTTGAAATTTAGCAATCAATCCAATTCCTCTAATTAACTCTCATCTTGCCAAGGAACACTAAGATGTTTAAATAGCATTATTGAGTAAGAGAGTTTCATCTACCAAATAGTATAACAATGAAGTGTCTTATTTACACCCACATCCATAAACCAAGTCTATCAAAAACACTTCTAATCCAATCATTGTCTTTCAAGAAAAAATCGTAAAGTAGTAATGAGACCATGCCAAGGACTTGTCATGTGAATCCTCATAGATATCTTCTTTCTTTCATTCATTTTTCGAGGATCACTGATTCTTTCTTTTGCAAGTCTTTCCACAACCTTTGAGAGTACCAATACTTTTGCCCATATATTGACACGGATGCCACTCATGTCATCAACTCATAGCCAAAATCCGGGGTTATACCATAGATCGTTCAAAAGCTAGAGGAGTTGTTGGCATCCCAAAGGTGTGCATTAGATACATAGAAAAAAGTTTTCTCGGTTCTTTTTTTTGGAGCTAGTACTGCGGTTTGATCCACAAGGTTAGCTTTGGCATGCACCACAATTACCACTAGACTTTATGTTAATCAAACAACTCCTTTCATGAGTGTCATCAAGACTATCAAAATATCTTTGGGGTTAAGTATCATCAAGGGTATACTCTCAAGACAATCATTCATCAAACAAGTCGTAAATTTTAGACTTTTCTTATTCTATTTGTTTGGCATTATTATTTCCAAGGCAAGACTCGGTTAACTAAAAGAACTAGAGCAAGAGCTTCAACAAATAATCATCATACCAATAAAAAGCCTTACTCTAACCAAATTACTTCCCACTAGCATGGCATCTTAGAAAATCAACCAACTAAGATAAACAACTCAAACTTCATAAGTGAGAGACATAGGGCATACCTCTCATAAGTGACTCCATGATCCTCTTCCTTATAGGGATGTGTTCCTTCAAAACTCAAACACGATTACTCTCGTAATGATACTAAAGAAAAGAGGAAAAGTATGAATCCACGTTTACGAAAAAGAAAAAACGGAAGAATCTTTTTGGATTTTTGAGGAAGGGGGTTAAAGAATAGAAAAGAACTTGTGACCAAGAAAGGGTTTAAGAAAAGTAAAACAAACAAAAAAAATAAACTAAAATAAAAGCAAATTAAAAAGCAAAAGGAAAAAAGCAAAGTGTTGGAACAAATCAACACGAGTGTTTCAAAGCTCCCAACACTAGTAGGGAAAACCTTATAGCCGGATTCGTCACCACCGGCGAAGCGGGCATAGGGGTCGCTGGCGGTAAGGCCATCCCGGCATTCCTCGCGTTACCGTCAGTGAGAGGAAAACATAAGTGTCGGGGCTGGCCCAATTAGCGTCGTCGAAGAGGTCAGATGCGCGCCGGGGATGTTGTGGGCCACGTGCCCCGGGATGGGCTGGCCATTACCACTGGCAAACTAAGTCCGTAGGCGCCGAGGGTAGAGTGGGCTGGATGGGCCTGCCCGGGCCGAAATACTTATCCCCGGTGAATTAGGTCCTTAGGGGTCAGGGGTCCACTTGTCAGCGGAATGAGGTAACTAACCCCCACCCTCATCTCGATCGGCCATCGATTTTACCGACGAGAAATCTAATTCCCACTTGTGCACAACCCTAGCCTCCGCTCCACAGTCCACCTCGCCGTCCTTGCTCCGCCATCCGCATCACCGTCAAAGGAAAGGAGGAGGCGCCCCCTGCTCCGCTGTCTGCCTCGCCGAAGGGAAGGAGGAGGAGGGCCTCACTGTCGCCGTCCGCCTCGCCGTCGCCCATCCAGGTTTGATTCAGCGTCCCCATCCTCTCCGTCCTCGTCATCGTTAGGTGTCAGTAGCGTTGTTCATCCTCGATATTGTCAGTTTAGGTGTTCGTCCTCGACAGTGTCAGTTAGGTGTTCACGTCGTCGACAGTTTGAGTTAGGTGTTCACGTTCTCGACAGTTTCAGTTAGGTGTTCACGTCCTCAATAGTGTCAGTTTAGGTGTTTGTCCTCGACAGTGTCAGCTTGGTATTCATTTAGGATTCTATGATGCAATCTGTGCACGGAGGTCCCTCCTTGATACTCTGATTATAGTTTCATAAGAATGAACTACTCCCATGTTTTATGTATGTGTGTCGCTGAATGAATGAACTACCTGATAATCTGATTCTCATTATCTTAATTCACAAAATAGTCTGTTTGATACTCTGATTATAGTTTCATAAGAAATTACTGCACCCATGTTTTATGTATGTATGTAGTGCTAGTTTATGTATGTAGCCTAGTTCATGTTCAACTGATTAGTCACTACTAGATAATTCCTAATGTATGTTCAACTGATTAGTCACTGATTAGCTCCCATTGATCTCTTTCTAATGTATGATTCAGTTACTTGTACCCTGTTTTTGCTAATATGTTGTCTGTTTAGGTATAGTATGGCGCAGTGGGAGACGAAGTACCACGGTGTGTATAAGAAGTCAATGAGGATCCCCACTTGGCATGCTAAGATCACCATCGATGGGATTAGGCACCACCTTGGGACATGGCAGTCCCCCGAGGAGGCGGCACGTGCCTATGACTGCATGGCAGTCCAACACAGAGGGGCTAGGGCGACCCTCAACTTCCTCGAGGATCGAGCTAGGGCCATTTAGCATAGGCCCGTGGGTATGAGAGTCGCCACGAGGGCGGAGGATCAGGAGCACCGACTGGTCGAGAGACAGCTTGTTGACCCCTTGGTCCAGGCGCTCCATGCAGATCCTATGGTGATAGCGCATCAGTACGAGGTCTTGGCGACCACTACGCGCCAACAGCCCATCCAGGAGGCGGGTCCCTCAAGGTCTTACGGCATGGGTTCCTCCGCTGCGCACCCTCTGGGCCCGTACTACGGATTCAGCCCCGGCGACTTCACCATCACACCCATGTCGTATGCTAACCTAGGTTCCTTAGGTTTGTCGTCCGACGACAACGATGACGCCTGATCTAGCTATATTTTGTCATATATTACTTTATACATATCCTGATAGACTTTGTCATATATATTACTTATCCTGCAAGACGTGGATCATCTACTTGTCATATATATTACTTATCCTGCTAGACTTTGTCATATATATTACTTATCCTGCTACTTAATTACTTTATAACTATGTTTACTATGTGTCTTATTTCTAGATAAATATATAGAATGGATCAAGTGTGCAACAACTGTGCACAACCATTGGGGAGGTGCCTGGACAAGAAGTTCCCCATAGTGCTCCCTGTCAGGTTTGAGGCTAGGATGGTATATGCTCTGTGAGATACATAGTATCATGGATGTATATATATATAATCGAAAATAAACTATGGACTTTGTTGTATTGTTATTATTTTACTCAATTAATCCCTTGCGCTTGGCAATGGGACTTCATGGACCATTTCCATAGAAATACCATGGACGATGTCGTTTTTGAGGTCACTTTCATGTCAGATGTTCATCTCGACATGAGTTATTTGGTTACAGTGACGAACATAGCGATCAGGACATCTTTCAGTGGACCTGGCTAGATAAACTTCTTGAATGATCATGACATGCAATATGGAGACAATATAAAGATCATTCTCATGCATCAAGCAGCCGTAATCTACTACATGTACACACCCCCTGATGATGATATCCAACAGTAAGCTAGCTATGTAGTTGAGACCATCCTTATATGCCGTTTACTCTATACATGCACTCTTTTTTGACTTCTTCTCAATATATGTAGACTGGATTATAGCGAAGAAGCGTGCGGCAATTGTGGTCAACATAGTTGGCAATGCATGGACAGGAAGATCACCATACCACTCCCTGCGAACTTTTGTGTTAGAACGGTATGTTCTCTAAAATTCATGTGGAGAATGTAAATATATATATGTTAAATGAAAATCATGACTAATTGTTCTAGCCTATGATTTTACTCATTCAATCCCTTGTGGTGCATGACATGGCTTCATGGACCATCTCCATAGAAGCATGGCTGAGGTTGTCGTGTTTATTGTCACTTTAACGCATCATAATCACCCCGATAGGATGTACCAGGTTAGGGTCACCAACGAGGAGGCCCGGACATATTTTAGTGGTCCTGGATGGAATAGACTTCTCATCTTGTACGACGACATGAAAGAGGGATGGGAGTTCAAGTATTTTCTCAGTCATACTTATGTCATCATCTATTTCACTTGCTTTCCTCCCGACTCTTCCGACGAGGGTGAGGATGAGTGAACTCTAGATAATGCTATATGAACCAATGTCCCAGCTATATTGAACATTTGGTGGATACTGCTACTATTTCCTGTGTTAATGTGTATTTTGTTGTCATTATCATGTATATTGTGTAGTCCTGTATTCATCTGCGTATTCTGTTTATTTATTATTATTTTTCTATGATACATAATACTGTTGGCGAACAAATTGTATTACCCGTGGCGAAGGGATGTGCGCCCGTGTTAGGGGACATTATCCCTGGCGAATGGGCTACTCGCTAGTGGTATTATCAGTTATCGCTGGTGAATCATATGGTTCGCCGGCTATAATGCATTACCACCGGTGAGATGGTCATCGGTGAATAGGTACTCGCCGGTGGTAGGCCATTTTGGTGCACTGGCGGTGAGCCTTTTCCTACTAGTGCAAGGAGCTAGAATACAACCTCGTTATTACACAAATAAATTTGCTAGGGGACCACATCCCCAAGCTCAGGCTTTTGCAAGCCCTTTTGTTGTCATTGTGGTGGCGGTGGATAATCTCCCACGTTCCATTGGTTGCTCCAATCATGGAACAGGGTGGCGAGACTTGCAGTGGCATCTCAAAGGATGATGGAGAGGTTGTTCATGTTTTGAATATTTCTTTGGAGTGCATAGATGTCTTCATAGGTGGTGTACTAATTTGGTGGATGCACATCTTGTTCGGGTCCTCCTTGTTCTAGTTCTTCATCTTGTCCTCCTCCCACGAGTATTTCTTATTAGGGTAGATTAGCTTCAACCTTCGCGTCATAGCACAATCGTCCATCCTCGATAGAGAATAAACCATTAGGCAAAGGAGCTGGGAGAAAGTGATCCGCTGCAGGTATATTGAAGAAATATCTACCATGATTTTTAGAAATCATACCACATGCTTTTAGAGTAGAAACACCGAGGCAGTTACTGATGACCCACAAGTATAGGGGGTGTATCGCAGTATTTTCGAGGGAAGTGAAACCCAATTTATTGATTCGACACAAGGGGAGCCAAAGAATATTTATCAGCCTTAACAACTGAGTTGTCAATTCAGCTGCACCTGGAAACAATCTTGCTCATAGCAGTTTATCAGTAGCAATAGTTTTGTAGTAGGAGTAGTAAAGTAACAGCAGCAGTAAAGCAAAGACAGTAGTAACAAAAGTAGTAAACAGTGGGATTCGAGTGCGGTAGGCATAGGGATGGATGGACGGGCGTTGCATGGACAAGACAATTCACATAGCAATCAGAACATAAGACAATTGCAGATAAATAAAATAAAGCATCCAAGTACTATACAATCCTAGGCATGTGTTCCATATATAGTCATACGTGCTAGCAATGAGAACTTGCACAACATCTTTTGTCCTGCCAGCCCGTTTGCAGCGGGGCCTCTAGGGAACTACTGGAAATTAAGGTGCTCCTTTTAATAGAGCACCGGAGCAAATCATTAACACTCCATGAACACATGTGATCCTCACATCAAAGCCTTTTCCTTCCGGTTATCCCGATTTTTGTCAATTCGGGGCCATAGGTTCCAGACAACAATGTGTGTATACAACTTGCAGATAAGACCAAGAACAATACTATCATAATGAATCAATAATAAGTTCAGATCTGAAATCATGGCACTCGGGCCCTAGTGACAAGCATTAAGCACAACAAGTCGCAACAATGTCATAAAGCACTAATAAAAGATACTAGGCACCATGCCCTAACAATCTGATGCCATTACATGAACGATCTCATCCAATCCCTACCATCCCCATAACCTACAGCGGGGGATTACTCACTCATAGATGGGGGAAACATGGATGGTCGATGGAGAAGCGATGGTGATGATGATGGCGATGATATCCTCCAATTCCTCGTCCCGGCAGGGTGCCAGAACGGAGTTTTTGGTACTGTTTCGTGGAATCTGGTGGTGGCGGCGGAGCGGAACTCCTTCTAGAAAAACGTCAAACCCCCCGAAGTTTTTAGGTCAGAAGGCTCCTTATAGGCGAAGAGAGAGGCCGAGGGGGTGCCTGGGGGGCCCACACCACCACCTGGCACAACCTGGCCTGGCCCGCGCCACCAGGTGGTGTGGCCACCCCAGGGCTCTTCTCTGTCTCGTATTCTGGCTCCTGGAGTCTTCGGGTGAAATAGGATTTTTGGCATATTTTCCGGGATTTTTCCAGATAGTTGATTTTCTGCACAAAAAGTAGACACCAAGGCAATTCTGCTGAAAACAGCGTCAGTTCGCATTAGTTGCATCCAAATCACACAAGTATAGAGGAGAAACAATAGCAAAAGTGTTCGGGAAAGTAGATACGTTTTGGATGTATCAGTTACTTCCGGTCAACGGTTGGATGTTACCTAGGTTGATGCGAAGTGCGCGTGTTAGAACAGTCACAATTCTTCCTCCGCATATGAGTCCTCGGGATTGAAGAGCCTGATACTTAAGGTAAAACACAAGAAGAGAGCCTAAATTTAGCATTAAGTTACAATTAATAAGAGCATATTTTGCGAGGATCAACACGTCCTCCTCATTAACTCTAGTAAACTCACCACGTACCTGTAATGTGTTAGCATCACATAGAATAAATATCGAATAGCAGGATGATCAATTTGGTTCCCCTTGGGCGTGTTTCCACGAATTCTCATCAAATTAAAGTATTGTGAAGGGGAAGGATCTAAAACAAAGGTAGTTGTGTGTACATCGGTGTTGTTGGTGGCAAACCCAAAGCATTGAGCCCACTGGTTGAGTGTTAAAGTGTACTCAAAGTTCATAAGGAGAAATTTGATTCGATCAACTCTGGGCTTTTGTTCCTCGAAACAACCATAAGGATCCACCATGTGCATCAAGGTGCTTAAGAACTCAAGTGTCAAGAAGTGATACGTCGCAACATCCCAAAATACAAAGTTATAAAAACTGACATTGTTGCCAAGTAAATCGAAATCAGCACGAATGCCAAGTTGGTTCGGGATATAAGGACACACCCACTTGGTGGACTTGATTTCTCGAATGAGACGATCGAAATGACTCAGTTGGAACTCCTCGGTGAACTTGATACCAAGTGACTCGGGGGGTTAATATATAAATGGGTGGTGCAAAGGATTCCGCAGCCAACTCACATGTATGACTCCTCGTGTTCATCTAATAAATAAAAATGAGACAAAGTAAATAAAGATTGCTAATAATTTTTTGTAGTCCAATAGAAACATAGAGGTGATTCTCTACACTAACTACAAAGGAAACTCCTCCAAAAACAATGCTAAGCATACTTAATATTAAGATTGAATCAAGAACAAGACTTATGTCTAGATTGGCAATGATGAATGATTGAGTGAAGGTTTTGCTCAAATAAGTTAGAGATCAGATGAGTGCGAAGAATCGAAGAAAGATTAAGTAAATTTGAAGATCCAATGGAGGTGGTTTGGAGTTTGGAGGAAGAAGAAAGAGAAAAAAATGATTTGGGGATTTTTAGGTTACCTCCTCGGGGTGCCTATGACGACCGCGTATGTGGTACGGGTGGGTGGTACGGCTAGAGCCCACCTGTACAGGGTGGCTTACCTTGGGGGCGAAGACTACTCCAAGGCGGTGCACTCGGTACGAGCACGTGGTACGGTCATGCGCGCCCGTACTGCTGGTCATTATCGCTGTGGTCGTACCGGTGGTCGTTATCGACACTATTTCCTTTGGAAAACATAGAAATTTTTATCTCCCTTTGGCTCGATGTGGTACGGGCGCACGGTAGCCGTACCAGTGGTTGTTAAGAATACTGTGAACTACAAATTCAAGGAATTTGATTAGTAGCTCCGTGCACCTTTGCACATCTTATCAAAGGGCTAAATAACAAAAAAAATACTAAGTAATGATCGAGCAATACTTCTTAGGCCATGTGTTACAAAAATAAAATATAGAGGATTATCTTGTTTCTTCTACTCTCTCCATAGGTCTTCTTGAACACTCTTTATTAAAAATAAAATCAAAACAAAAAAAAAACTAACACAATACTAATACAATAGAAAATATAAAGAAATAATTTTATTTCACATGGGTTGCCTCCCATGAAACGCTTCTATTTAAGGTCAATTAGCTTGACCTTGATGGCAATCACTTAGGTTTGTGAAGTGGAACACCCACTCCGAAGTAGTTGGCTTTCAAAGTAATTACACCATCATCATTAGGTCCGGCCTTCTCTTTCCTAGGTAAGTGGACTACAAAAGGATCTCTAGATGGTAGCCCTATTCTCACATCCCCTTCATGTAAATTAATCAAAGCTTTAATAGTTCTTAGGAATGGCCTACCTAGAATTATAGGTGTTATGAGATCTTCAGGCATGTCCACAATAACAAGATCAATAAGAGCGTGACTACCTTTAATTTCAACAACTATATTTTCTTTTATCCCAACAACTTGTTTATAAATTGGATAAGCTAGATAGAGTCTCAGTTCAGTTGTAACAAATTGCCCCAAGTTTAATTTATCGAATAAAATTTTGGAAATTGTTGAGATGTTCGCACCAAAACTACAAAGTGCGGATATCTCATTAACTCTCAACTTAACTTTAATAGTGGGCTCAAATATATCATCTACCTTAGCTGGAAGCTTATTAGCTAGTATTTTATACTCCATATCTAAATCGCGAACCTTAAATGCTAATTGTTGTATAAATTGTTGGTACATAGAATCATTACCTTATTCTATAACTGGATTCTTAACAGTGATCATCTTCAATAGATCTTCCGCGGTATACTCTAGTGTTAACGCATTACTATAATCCAGCTCTTCAGGTTTTTCTTCATTAGTTACCACCCTCATCATCTTAAATAGACTTTGCTACTTTGAGAGCTTGGCTCTCGGCTACCTTACACAGCTGAGCCTCCACGGTCTTTGTTCTTTCTTATAGAGCCTGCACATCATTTCTAATTGCAAAGGCCTGGTTAGATAATCTCCCTATACTACTGTAACTACCTCGGTGAATTACGCTCTTAGTTAATGCCTGGTTGAACGAAAGTGGTTAAAATAGTACGGTGGGGCCCAGGGCCACTCACGGTAGACCTTTCGGCCATCCTAACCACTTTTAGTCAACGGGACAAGAACGAGCGGCGTAATCGACAGGGGAAGGGATCAACTACATACACAAATGAGTATGTATGCAAGCCACATACAACAGTCCTCAGAGCCATTCCATCTAAAAGAAATAGAAATATTGCAACGCCATACGGCAAGATCCAAATGTCCTAGATAGATATAATAATTTAGGATAGCTCCTCATACATCACACATCAGAGTATCAGGCGGAAGCGGAAAACAAGATCCGAGTACGGATAAGAAGCAAGTTGGCATAAGATACCCCATAAATAAACACATCCCGCCCACAGATCTCATGGATCCCCGTTCCTGAAATCTCTACACCGAAAGATTGTTGCCAACATCATCTGTCTCTTCCACCCAGTATCCATCTTGCGGGTACACCTGTTCATCTGAATCAAACAATTTATCGTGTGAGACCCTAGGGGTACTCAGCAAGTCTTAATGCCGCTAAAGGAGACACAACCTGGGGTGACGCAATTGCAGCGAAAGATAATACCTAACAATTCTACAGATACTCGCTAACCTTCCGCCTAACCAATGATAGACGGAAGTCCGTGAATTAAGAACAACAGTTATAACAGTATAATTAACAGATCCATCCTCCTCCTCGCTTACCAACGAGGAAGCGGACGAACAACCCCCATCATCCGTTGGCAGTGTTATTAACCATTCCATGAGTATTGCACTATTAACTAGTCAAGTACTTAGTCAATTTAAAAGCGGTACTTTAGTTATACTTGTCTATGATCGAGAAACTGTGCTCCAAGTCGTCCATAACCGTGGACACGGCTTTCAGAAAGATTTACCCTGCAGGGGTGCACGAATAGCAACACACACTCGATCAACCTCGGAAAAACCAAATCAAAACCCAACGAGGCATTCACGACAAAGCAATCACAGGATTCAGAAATATTTCAGGGGGCCACCCCATTAAGCTACCCGCAACGAAGTTGGCCAGCTCCGAGACGGACCCAAGGTTTGTGTGGACGGCGGTAAACGACTGGGAACCCGAAAATGTGACTGGGCTTGTCGATACAGCAAAAACGTGTCACGATCCAAAACAGTACAGGTGCTCCTCGCACAATCTTAAATAAAGCAGTAACATGGCATAAGTACAGGATAATAATAAAGCCCCAAACTAATTGTGGCCCCAAGAAATAAGAATGAATCAAGCTCTGGCTCAGGGGGGGTCCATAAGGCCTCCCGGATGTGGATAGTGCGAATAAACAAGGAACAAGAATCAAGTACTCGGGGTCCTACGGGACACAAGTGAGCGTGAAAAACCAAATAGCAGATATTGCTCACCGGTGCCTCTTTCATTAGTTATCCCATTACTACTCAGGTTAAGTTATTTAGGTACCTCATTATTCATCAGACACTCACATACCCTACACATGCGTTTCTACGACTCGCATGGCTCAAACAACTCCTGTAGTACTGGCTCATGGGATGGAGGAACAAGCTTCGGTGGGGTTTAAAAGTAAAGGCTATGCAGTACTTGGGATTCAATTTTAATGCAATCGCGACTCGATGATGCAAGAATAAGATAGAGGCAATAGGTACTGTATGTATGCAAGCATGTGGTAGTGCTTGCCTGGCAACTCAGTTGAAGCGAGAGATGGATCTGGGTAGTACTCCTGTGATTCCTGGTAATTCTCCTGCTGGGCGTCTATTCGACGAAGAACCAAACAAACAAGGGCCAACATAAATAAAGTGCACAAGCATAGGAAATAAGATGCGACAAGCAAACAAGCATGCCATGATGAATGATGCACAATTTACATGGCATTAAAGTAGCATGGCAAAGGTGAGGTGTGGATACAAGAAATAAAGCATTTTATTATTTATTTAACCAAGTTTTATTGTCATACACAGTTCAGATTTTTAATAACAACATGATGCATGCTTTAATTCAGAACAAGGACTGCATAGATAGAACGGGCTCGTCGCGCTGATCGATTTAGACATATTATTTGTCAAATTTGGAGTTATAAAACAAAAGTTATTAATTAATTAAGGAAAAGGGCATTTTATGGTAATTTTAATCATCTCGAAATTTTAAAGTGTTCAAACATTATTTTGAATGGCATATTTGAATTCCTCACATTTTTCTGATTCCAAAACATATATTACTTGTATTATTTGGATTTGTATTTTGAAAATTATTTGAATCTGAATTGAATTTGAATTTAAATCAATTCGAAAAAGGTTTAATTAAAACAGACTCAGGAAAATACTTTTGTTACTCAGTCAGATCTAGCCACAGCCACTGACGGGTGGGCCTTGCGCTGACTGGGGCCACGCGCGGGGAAAAGTTTTTGTTACCGCGGCTCTAGCTAGCCCACGCGGATGACAAGCGGGCCCCGCGGCTGCGGGCCCACGTGACAGTAGGGATGCCCCCAGAAGCTGACTGGTGGGGCGCAAGCTGGACCGCGGATTACGGCCTGAGAAAGCAAAGGGGTTTTCTGCAATAATGTTTGAGCGACTGACAGGTGGGGTCTCTAGGAGCGCGGGTTGCGAGCGAAACAAAAAGGGGGGCTTAATGTAATTTTCCACTGCCCGGGTACTGTTCTTCGTGTTCATCGTCTGGTGAGGAATCGGTGCGTGGCGCGAGTGGGGGAATCGAACTCGGGTCGCGGGCGTGCGCGCGGAGGGGCTAACCAGTGCGGCGGGTCAAGGGAAGTTGACAGGGAGGTAAGCGCGGGCTAGTTAGGGTGTGGCGCGGGGCGGAAAGCTTGCAGACAACGGCGAACGACGCGCACGGTGGGCGTTCGACGAAACGAATGGCGGGGCTAGGGCGGTACGGCGAGGCGGAACACGTCAGGAAGAAAGAGGGGCTCACCGCGGGCTCGACGGCGGGCTCGGATCGGAGCGAGGAGCGGCGGAGCGGCGGAGCGGCGAGATCGCTGGCGCCCCGGATCTAGGGTTTGCTGTAGTGCGGCGAGGTACTAGCGGTGCTGGGGCTCCCTTCTTCGCGTTGGCATGGACATGGTGATGAAGTGGAGCGTCCTCAGTCTTCCCGGCCTCTTCCACGACGAGCACACCGGCTAGAATGACGAGGAGCAGAGGTAGACGACGGCGAGCGGCGGCAGGAGCTGGGCGTCGGGGAGGAAAAAGGGGAAGAAGAGGGGAGGCTCGGGGTGGATCTGGCGAGCCAGGAGAGTCGTGTGGGAGGAGGAAAAAGGAGGGAGAGGGAGGAGATGGCGTGTGGGCGCGGCAGGTAAAGTAGCTTGGCCTTTTCCTCCTTCTCCTCGGGCACATGCTAGCTCGGGCTGGGAGCAGGTAGGCATGGAGAGGGAGACTGCAGGTGGGGCTTGGCCGGGAGAGAGGGACAGGCAGGTGGGGCTAGCTCGGCCGGTAGAGAAAGAAAGAGAGGAGAGGGAGTAGCTCGGGCTAGGGTAGATGGTGGCCTCGGTTAGGGTTTAGCTAGGGTTAGGGAGAGGGTTAGGGTTAGCTGAGGTGGGCCAGGTGGGCCTCATGGTAGAGAGAGAGAGGGTAAGAGGGAGTGGTGAGAGGAGGCTTAGGGTTTAGTTATAACTAGATTAGAGAAAAATAAAAATAAAGAGAGAAAATTAAGTTGGTTTTTGTTAGATGATTAGGTTTAGGACTTGTTTACAAGAGCAACCCAAGAGGTAAGAGTGAGGCTTGGAGTTAGGCTAGGATGAGGTGAATGAGAAACCAAGAAAAGAAAAAGGAAAGAATTATCGAATAGACCTCATATGGATCATGCATGGAGAAATAAAATAAAGAAAATGATGTGGGTGAGGATATGGGGATGGTGGAATGGAAGGAGATGGTGCACAAAGAAGGATCCATTAAAACAAGGAAAAACCCAATGGGACAAAAGGTGGTGGTACATTTTGCATGGCCCATGCAAAATAATAATGCCATGATTTATTTTGTGAAAACATTAATAATATGATGGCATTATTCTTATGCATTTCCCATAAGTGGAATAAAATCCAAGCAAAGGATAAGTAGGATTAGATCCACCCCACCACATGAGCTAGGGTAAAATCAAAGAAAAGAATTGCAAGCTCATGTACTAGTAGGATGGTGGAATTATAAAGTGGTGAAAAGAAAAGATAATGGAGGTGAATAAAAGATATGCCCCCAACTCAACTTGGGCGTTTGAACAATATAACAATAACCAAATACAATGTCAAGGCAAATACAATTAATAATGCATATGAGAGAAAAACCAAAAGAAAGAGAGTTTTATATGATGCTCAAATGCAAGGTGGCATGATGACATGAACATGATATAATTATGATGCAACAATAATATATATGAAGTAGCCAATATCTTACTAGGACAAGTAGCATTACAATTGTTAGACAATTGGGATGCTACAACTACTTTCATTCTTCTCTATGATCTTAATAAGCATATTATGTTGCTCGGTTTGAGATTGTAAAAATGTTCTAACGGTTTGCTCAAACGGGACATTGCCATGATTTGCTACATTAGTATTATCATAATTATTATAAGGAGCACCTGCATGATTAATATGATATTTTTGAACATTGGAGTATAATTATTTTTCCATGCAGGATTAAAAGGAGTACGAGCTATAAAATTAACATCGGTATTGATAGCATTAACTTGGGAATCTTCCTTACCCTTTACTAAGCTAAGCAACTCATCTACCTTAGATGTAAGCTCTTCATTGTTTACCTCGGTAATTGAACTTACTCTTTTCGAGGTTCTTTCCACATGCCATTAGGAATGGTTATGTTGCATATCATCAAGTAATTTATTTGCAACACTCACTTGCTTTCCCATGATCGTTCCTCCTGCTACAGTATCTAGCATAGACTTAGACATTGGGTTAAGACCATTTTAAAACAAATGTAATATAGGCCACTCTTCCATCCCATGACTAGGATAGTTCATTATGGCTTCTTTCATCCTTTCCCATGCAAGCGCTAGTGGCTCATGGTTTTCTTGTCTAAATCTTGTAATGTTGGATATTCGCTGCATAGTCTTAGCTGGGGGGAAATTTAGTCATAAAAAAATTAGTACATTCCTCCCAAGATTTAATAGTGCCCTTTGGTAGAGCTAGCAACCAATCCTTAGCCTTTCCTCTAAGAGAGAGAGGAAACAATCTTAGCTTAACAGCATTTGGATCTACATCCTTAATACACATCATGTCGCAAATTTCAGTAAAAGTATTTAAGTGCAATCCTGAATCTTCAGCGGATGAACCCCCAAATTGGTTTTGTTGAACCAAACTTAAAAGGTTACACTACAAAAAAGTTGGCTTTTACAACATATGATTTTCGTGGTTGAAGGCCCGTTTTACGTGGCCAAAGAGTCTTCCGCGACGGATGGCCTTTGTGGTAAAAGCCCTGCCACAAATGAATTAACCACGGTATTTTTTCGACCGTGGCAGATCGCACCCTTCAGCCATGAAACCTTGTTCCGTCGTAGATCTGTTCGCCAGCCGCGCTGACTGCTGACGTCATGCGAACTGTCAGGTGGAAGCCACCGTTAGCGGCCAGTTACGGCTGTTAACAGCCATAGAAACCATGGTAGACTCCATGCCCAGCCAAGGCCTGCTAAATACTAACTAGGCCGGCCCATAAGGGGATCCCAATAAGAAGATGGCACATTACTGTTTTGTCCTGTACTGTTTGAAATGGGCCCAAAAATGCAGGCAGCAGCGGCCCGCGAACTTTCTGGCCTGATTCTGTTTCGACCTACATAAGGCCCATGTTGGTCCAACACTGTGCGACCCATTAGCAGCCTGCGCCAAGTCGCTCCTGTAAACATAAGGCCTGCGGTCTACCCATCACTATTATCACAGCCCATCGTTGACCGCCTACTGACGGCCCTACTCTGAGATGGTCTGTTACAGTTCTGGCCTTTTATTGTTCTGGCCTTTAGCTGTTTAGGCCCACAAAAGGCCCTTTACTGTTCTAGCCGGGTAAATTTGTCGGCATGTTACTACCCTCGCTCGGGAATTTCTCAGCCCGTACTGTTCAGGCTCGTCACTGTTCTGGCCATTTACTGTTGTGGTCCGCTACTGTTTTGGCATGTTACTATTTTGCGATTTGTGCAGTTTCTTGCTTGTTACTATAATGGGTTATTTCTGTTATGGCCTGCTATTGTTATGGCCTGCTTCAGTAACAGCCTGTTTCATTTACGGCCCGTTAGGCCTGTTACCACATGCTCATTGGCCCGTTACATTTACATCCTTTTGCAGTTTTGTCAGTTCTAAAGCCCATAACAATATCATAAAACATGTATAATAATCCAGCATTTTTTTACTGTTCGTTGTCGGCCGAATACAGCACGGTATTGTTCCCTAATCGACCTGCCTGGCGTAGTTACTGTAACGACTACCACAATGTGTGGATAACGTCAACTAAATGCCTACATGGACTACACGAGTTATCTAGATATTACATCAGCTGCAAACTTTTTAAAATTCTTACATATTATCAACTCAGGGGAAAGAAAAATCGGCATTTCAGTTGACAATCAAGTTGATAGCAGAGTCCTCAATTTGCTTTCTCAATCGATCACCTGCATCTTCCATTGAGTGTGATAGCTACATTGGAGGAGACATGATCTTGCAGCCCCTTTTTGGTGGGGCTAGCAATAATTGTAGTCTGATATGACAAGTTAATACATCAAACAAGACAAACTACTCATTTGACTGATATGACAGGAGCTATGAACTAGAGTAATCAAGTATTGACCAACTGGTCAATGGTTTAATTATTGACCAACACATCAAACAAACATGACAAGAATGCATGCACTAAACAAGTGTGACTACCGTGAAACGAGCAATCAAAAAATGTGTGTGTGTGGCTTAGAATTTCAGCAGATATAAACTAGCCAGGTCATTTTGAACAAATATATATGGAACCAGTTCTATACCCTAAAATGCAAGAGACGTTGGGTTACTCAGAGTTTGTGTTGAGCCACAAAATGGCATGCAGTTACTGTCATAGCGAAGAATGAACCAGATAGAAATTATAACCGCATCATACGAGAACCTATAGAGCCGGAATGCAAACCACAGATGAACTATATATTGTAGAGGATAATTATGTCATGACTTAGTGATACATTGCAAATGTATCTATTATTTTTGATGTTCCATGCTTGGTTATCTACTTTCTTGTGTTTTGTCCACACTTTGGAGTACTTTCCATATGATTTCTTGGACGAAACTATTAACAAAGATCCATAGTGCCAGCTGCCTGTTTTCTATTGTTTTTTGTTACAGGAAGTCAGAAAATGAATATTCTCGGAATTGGACAGCATAAAAGCCAAAGTCACTATTTTACCGAGGGACACACGGAGCCAGAATACGAGACGGAGAGGGGCCAGGGGGCCGCCACACCACCTGGCCGCGCGGGCCAGGCCTGGCCGCACCAGGGGGTGGTGTGGCCGCCTCCAGAACCCCCTTGACCTCTCCTTCCGCCTATAAGATGCCTCCGATACCAAAACCCTAAGTACCCGATAAAAATCCATGAAAGTGTCTATAGCCTCCGCCGTCTCTATCCCTGGATCGGGAGGGATCTGAAGCTCTTCCCGGAACCCTGCTGGAGAGGGGAATTCACCATGGAGGCCTTCTTCTTCATCATGCAAGCCTCCGGTGTGATGCGCGAGTAGTTCATCTCTAGACTACGGGTTCATGTAGTAGCTAGATGGCTGGTTCTCCTCCTTTGTGCTTTCATGTCTAGATCTTGTGAGCTCCGTTCATGATCAAGATCATCTATTTGTAATTCTGCATGTTGTGTTTGCGGGGATCCGATGGATATTGAGATACTATTTCAGATTGATTATTGATTCTATCATGTCTTTGTTATTTGTGATCTTGCATGCTTTCCGTTGTTAGTAGCTATCTTGGCCAAGTAGATGCTAGCAACTCCAAGAGTTAGTATTTATGCTCGATAGTGGGTTCATGCCTCTGGTAATCTGGGGAAGTGACAGAAATCTCTAAGGTACTAGATGTGCTATTGCTACTAGGGAGAAAACAACAATCCTTTGTTCATAGAACAATCGTATTGTTTACTTTACACGCAATTCGTAATGCAATAATCTGTTGCTTGCAACTTAATACTGGAGGGGGTTCAGATGATAACCTAAAGGTGGATTATTAGTCATAGATGTAGTTGGATGGCGGTCTATGTATAATATTGTAATGCCCAATCAAGTCTCAAAGGAGTCAAGATGATTAGTATATGCATGTATTGGTTTCTCGATGTTTGTCAATTGCCCCGCTGTAATTTGTTCACCCAGCATGTTATCTATCTTAAGGAGAGCCACCTCTAGTGAACTATGGACCCCGGTCCTTTCTTTTACATTCAATCTACAAACTGTTTACTGCTTTGTGTTTACTTTTTGCAAACTATTACTTTCTTCCATTCGATACGTTTAATCCTTTGTTTTCAGCAAAACTGGTGAGATTGACAACCTCATCGCAAGTTGGGGGCAAAGTTCTATGGTTGTGTTGTGCAGGTCTCCACGTTGCTGCTGGCACCGGTAGTGCGCCCTGCCAACGTTCAGCTAGCTACACCTTTGTGGTGTTTCCTTGCTCCTACTGGTTTGATTAAACCTTGGTTTCTTACTGAGAGAAAACTTGCTGCTATGCTCATCATACCTTCCTCTTGGGGTTCCCCAACGAGCTCGATATATTTTGGGCCATCAAGCTATTTTTCCGGCACCGTTGCCGGGGAGTCAAGGACTTCTTCACAAGGGCAGTCCCTCATAACCAATAGCTTTACTTTGTTATTTTTTTTTGCTTTGTTTGCTTGTTTCTTTATCAAAAACACAAAAAATTAGTTTTATGAATTTGCTTTTTTATTAAAAACACAAAAAAAATTAGTTCCTTTATGTTGCCTTTATGTCTAGCCTTACTCCAATCACTATGTCACCAGAAGAAATGATTTTCACTTTTAAACAAGGAATTGAGGAAAGCTTCAAGGAAGCTTGGTCTAGAATCTCTGATCTACATGAAAAAGCTGAGCCTAAAATGACTCAAAGCTTGTTCCTTAGCAGTTTTTACCTTGGAATTGCTCTTTGCTATAGATATGTTTTAGATGCTATTGTGGGAGGAGATTTCCTCTAATGCAATGAGGATGATGCAATTAATTCTATAAATAAATTGGTCTTTACTTACAACTTGCCTAGCAAAACTGATATTTCTTTCACAAACATATTTGCTAGATTGAACACTCTTAAGACCAGCACTTCTACTTTGAAAGATTGCTATAATACGCTTAGGGAGCATCATAATTATGTTCCAATAAATTCTGAACCATCAAAATGGCTCCCCACAGTAAAGATTGATATAAATAATGAAACTTTTCAAGCTCGCTGTGATATCATATCTGAATTTTGCCTTATGCCCAAAGATATTTATGAATCTCTGAATCTTTGGGGGCTTACTAAAGGAGGAAAGGAAATATCTCTTTCTAATAATGCTACAATATTACCTATTGGAATAGCTGAAGGAGTTTTTACAAAGATCCTCGGTAAAATGATTTCTACTGATTATCTTGTTATTGAATGTGCAGGAAAAGGACAAATTACACTTGGAATGTCCCTATTAGAACTCCTTGGAGCCATAATAAATGTGGGAAAGGGGACCATGCACCTTGCTTCTCCTCCAAACAATCATATGTTTCCCAAGGTTAAGAATAAAATTAAGAGAGGTAAGGGCAAGAAATTTGGTTTTAATGCTTCTTCATTTGAGAACACTTGATTCTTTTTCTTGCTTCTTATGCCTAACTTAAAGGCGTTAAAGAAAAATACTTATTGGGAGATAACCCAAAAGTTTTAGATGAGTCTTGGAAGTTATTACTTCAGTAATAACCACTCCTTATCCTTTTTATTTGCTTTTTGTGCCAAGAGTAATCTCTAATGAGAGAGAAGTAATGATTGGGAAAGTTGCTGTCCCGAAACAGATTTCTGTGCTTCACCGTACAAATTCGTGTAAAATCTCTGTACGTCATTTTGAGGCGTGAAATTTTGTGCTTCTGCCCCAGGTTGTTATCTAACTTTCGTTAGTTCAACACTTTTTGATTTGAGCAACAGAAAGTCTTCGAAAAAATTTGTCTTTACCTGCTAGTCTGTTTTGATAAATTTCTACCATTTTCTGCATTTGCTTCTTGTTGGTTCCTTTTTGAGTTCTTTTGGGGAATTGAGCTTTTTGAGGCAAGTGTTACAGTAGCTAGTGTTCTAATGGAAGTTTAATGATGTTAGAACTGAACCTAAAGACTTATTATCTTGAATGCACTAATGTTGCTAATAAAGATTGTGTGAAGTTTTGTATGAAGGAAAAATTTCAGGTGTATGGAAGGAATGAGTAATGAGATGAAAGATGGACTAAAGCTCAAGTTTGGGGATGCCACGCGTGTCACCCCAAGAAATATCCAAGAAGTAAAAGCGTCAAAGCTTGGGGATGCCGAAGGCATCCCCCTCTTCATCAATAAATATCCCAGGTTTCTTCCAAACACTTCATTTTTATTGTTTCATGCATAGTTGTGTTGTTCTTGGAGCGTCTTCTTTTTAGTTTTCGTTTTGTTTTTCTGTTTTCGTATTGTTTTTTCGTTTGCTTTGTTTGCTTAGTGTGCTGAATAAATTGGTTGGACCCCCTCTTTCATACATTGGTGTTCAAATAGTTGGTTTGGATTGGAAAAGAGTAGGAAAGTTCATGCTTAAGTGGTAAAGAGAGCTTGTTTTTGACTGTGTTCTACGCTTTGTCATGCCATGCTTGATATTGTTTTGGCTTTATTCTTAGTATTCTTTGCTGTAGCATGACTTGTTATAAACAATTTAGATTGCTTAATGTGGCTTGGATGAATCATGCGTTGTTTTAGCATATTAAAGCATAGTATTGTGGTATTCTCCTTTGATGCTTAATTTGGGTTGACTTGGCGCATGTTCACACCATTTTATGAATATCCAAAGTCACCATAGCCTTTATGATCCTTTAGTTTTCAACTTGTATCACCTTATGCTTTGATCAATGATGTTTTGTCGCTCTGCATGATTATGGCCATTATTGCTCTCTTAGTTTGTCGCTCCCAGTCTTTTGCTAGCCTCCACAACCAAGTATGAGTTCCACTCATGCATCCAACTCCTTAAACCAAGTTATTCCAAAGAGTCCACCATACCTACCTACTAGCATATGCTATTCCAAGTATATTCATGTTTTTGTTTACCTTCCAAATTAAACTTGTTATGAAAAAGCTAGTGATTAAAGCTCTCACGAACTTGCTGGCACACTTTCCTTTCTGCATTTAATAAACTTGAACCATTGGGTCCTTCTTTGTTGCGTATATGCTTGCGCTTTATAAGTTGAAATTAGCAGAACCATGTATCATGGGGAACGCTTTGAACATTGCACTTGTACTTTGTACCCCGTTGATATCATGTTCTTTTGCTTATGGATCCCGTCGGTGTGAAATAAAAGTGGAACTTGTAAGATCATGGAGTTTGTATGTGTGTTAGAGAAACTCCTAGGCCGCGAGCCTAAGCCATGCCTAATCATGGTGGAAACTTGCAGCATCACCATAATGAGCACTCTATGAAGCATCCTCAATAAAAACCTATGCAAATAGCAAATAAAAAGATCGCTGAGATGCTCATTGTCTGCTTGCCTTGTCATTGTGATTATGGGATAGCTCCTTTATCATGTGCAAAGGGTACCCCGTTGGCGGTTCTTTATGATACATATGTACTTACAATGATAAGAGCTTACTTGTGACTAAAGCTAAGTAGCACGAGGTTCGGTCTTCATAAGTAAGGGGCATGAGATTTCGGTTTATAACTTGTCAAGCATATCCTCTTAGTTGTGTCATTTTAACCTTAATCACCTTCAAGATGCTTATGATAGGGGCAATGAGAGCTGAAAGCTAACAAGTACCATAATTTTTGGAAGCTCTTTATGAGACTTGAATCCCTACATCCTTCTATGAAGGCCTTTCTTCCACCATTATATTGAGTCTCCACCTTCTACCTTTATGCACCTACTTTGAGAGCATAGTGGCCATTCTTAGTTCTATGTGCATTGTCCCAAGACTAGTTGATTGATGCATAACTTGATATTGCTTGTTTTAAACTATTTGTATCTAGTCACTCTTATGAACTTTGAAGGTGTCCTATGCATTTATATTTGCTACTCTATGAGGGACAAGCTGAATACTATTATGCTATGTTTTCTTTATGTGAAACAAACAAACGTCTTGGAAAGCATTCTTATTCATGAATCTTTTGTTTGTGCCTTTTCATGTTGCAACATAGTTTCTATGTCTTATTGCTAGAACTTTGTCTTTCATGTTATGATTGAAGTACTATGATCCCAGCTTTGAATGTTTTACAAATACTTTGATCAAGTTTATGATGGTGTATGTCACCTCAAAAATTATTCTTTCTTTTTATCACTTACCTACTCGAGGACGAGCAGGAGTTAAGCTTGGGGATGTTGATACATTGCAAATGTATCTATAATTTTTGATGTTCCATGCTTGGTTTTATCTACTTTCTTGTGTTTTGTCCACACTTTGGAGTACTTTTCATATGTTTTCTTGGACTAAACTATTAACAAAGAGCCACAGTGCCAGCTGCCTGTTTTCTGCTGTTTTTGGTTCCAGGAAGTCAGAAAATGAATATTCTCGGAATTGGACGGGACAAAAGCTAAAGTCACTATTTTACCGAGGTTCACATAGAGCCAGAATACGAGACGGAGAGGGGCAGGGGGCCGCCACACCACCTGGCTGCGCGGGCCAGGCCTGACCGCGCCAGGGGGTGGTGTGGCCGCCTCCAGCACCCCCTCGGCCTCTCCTTCCACCTATAAGATGCCTCCGATACAAAAACCCTAAGTACCCGATCAAAAATCCACGAAAGTGTCTATAGCCGCCGTCGTCTCTGTCCCTAGATCGGGAGGGATCTGAAGCTCTTCCCGGCAACCTGCCAGAGAGGGGAATTCACCCTGGAGGCCTTCTATATCATCATGCAAGCCTCCGGTGTGATGCGTAAGTAGTTCATCTCTGGACTACGGGTTCATGTAGTAGCTAGATGGCTGGTTCTCCTCCTTTGTGCTTTCATGTCTAGATCTTGTAAGCTCCGTTCATGATCAAGATCATCTATTTGTAATTATGCATGTTGTGTTTGCGGGGATCCGATGGATATTGAGATACTATTTCAGATTGATTATTGATTCTATCATGTCTTTGTTATTTGTGATCTTGCATGCTTTCCGTTGTTAATAGCTATCTTGGCCAAGTAGATGCTAGGAACTTCAAGAGTTAGTATTTATGCTCGATAGTGGGTTCATGCCTCTGGTAATCTGGGGAAGTGACAGAAATCTCTAAGGTACTAGATGTGTTGTTGCTACTAGGGAGAAAACAACAATCCTTTGTTCATAGAACAATCATATTGTTTACTTTACACGCAATTCATAATGCAATAATCCGTTGCTTGCAACTTAATACTAGAGGGGGTTCGGATGATAACCTGAAGGTGGATTATTAGTCATAGATGCAGTTGGATGGCGGTCTATGTATAATGTTGTAATGCCCAATCAAGTCTCAAAGGAGTCAAGATGATTAGTATATGCATGTATTGGTTTCTCGATGTTTGTCAATTTCCCTGCTGTAATTTGTTCACCTAGCATGTTATCTATCTTATGGAGAGCCACCTCTAGTGAACTATGGACCCCGGTCCTTTATTTTACATTCAATCTACAAACTGTTTACTGCTTTGTGTTTACTTTCTGCAAACTATTACTTTCTTCCATTTGATACGTTTAATCCTTTGTTTTTAGCAAAACCGGTGAGATTGACAACCTCATCGCAAGTTGGGGGCAAAGTTCTGTGGTTGTGTTGTGCAGGTCTCCACGTTGCTGCTGGCACCGGTAGTGCGCCCTGCCAACGTTCAGCTAGCTACACCTTTGTGGTGTTTCCTTGCTCCTACTGGTTTGATTAAACCTTGGTTTCTTACCAAGGGAAAACTTGCTGTTGTGCTCATCATACCTTCCTCTTGGGTTTCCCCGACGAGCTCGATATATTTTGGGCCATAACTTAGGACGAACCAAACCCAGAACTAGATGCGAGATATAATGGCGTCGCTCGTGAACCTGTAGAACATGACAAACAAGCATTAGACAAGTGTGCCTAGAATGATATGAGCAATCAAACAAAGTGTTTCTTAAAATTTCAGTAAATATATATGGAAGTTGTGGCATCTCCTAGAATGCATAGAGTCGTTGGGTGACTTAGAATTTGCGGTGAGCTACACAATGGCAAGTAGTTACTGTCATAGATAAAAATCAACCAGATAGAAATTATAATGGCATCATAAGAGAAATTCTAGAGCAGGAATGCAAACCACGAGTGAACTACATATTAGAGGACAGTTATGCCATTGCATAGGACGAACCAGTGCTAGATAAGAAAGTAATGGCATCCCATGTGAACCTGTAGAATAGGCTATGCAAACCAACATGTTCATTGTTCCATTTTGAGCTCTATGCAAGCAAATGGAAATAGTTAGTGATGCAGCTTTTGAAGAGCCAAATGGCATTATGACAAAAACAAAATTATAATCGAATTAGTACGAAGAGTTTAAACGGATACTATAGGATAGGAGAACAATGCCAAGGAGGAAATAATAGCAGGAACTGATCTCAGGACGAACCAGATAGAATCGATAACTATAGAGCAGGGAATCCACACTAATATTTTCCACTGACTACAGATTTTACAAGAATTACACGGTAGCATGCAATTACTGTTGTATGGAGTAGCTAAGAACATGTGCATGACAACATAATAGACATGTGCATGACAACATAACAGACATGTGCATGACTTGAAATTTGTAGAGCAGCGAATGCAAACCAACATGTCTAATGACCTTGCATGTACTAGCACGAAGAACATGCGTGCCCAGTGACTTGTATGTACTAGCACGATTACAAAAATGCAGTTCACTACGACAGGCTTGAACCTGCTATACTGCTAACAAAACAAAAACAGGTAGGATATTAGGTTAACCTTGGTTGGAGAGGCGTCTAAGCATTGTCTATACTGTGCGAGTGACGTCCAGGTCACCGAGGGTGCTGCAGTTACGGTGGCTGTTGCCGTCAGGGAAGCAGATCTTGGGCGGTCGATGCCGGCTTGAACACGATGGACGAGAGCATCGCTGAGGCAGATCTGGTGTAGTGAATGGCAACGGCCGTGTAGCTGGTCTAGAGCGGTGGACATGGAACTCCTTGAACTAGATCACGTCAGGTGGACACTGGTGATTTTGCCGCTCGATTTAGATTTTAAATTTGGCTAGCGTCCATCTAGTAATAGAAAAAAGGTAGTAGACCTTAACCTATCTGTCTAGGAAATCAAAGCCGAGAGTCACATCAACTGATCATCCATATCCATACTAGTAAAAGGGACATGACAAAATTTCCATACCACTATATAGTGCTTGACACTTCTTTTCAAAACAAAAAATGACTATGTTGCTTCACAATTTCCACACCACTATATAGTGTACGAGTAACTTCGAACATCGGAAGTTGGATATAGATTGGCAAAACCCGACATTGTTGACCATTGGATCTCTTTCAATACATTTGATTATGTCATATCTAGCATATAGAAGATCCCATTATTGTTGGCCTCTAGCACCATGAATATACTATGCATAGAAAGTACAGAGAACATGGTTTTGAATGGCACAAGCCAAGTTTCTAGATATAGTGGACAATGTTTTATGTACGATTCCCAAGTTTTATGAGTTTTCAAATCTTCCGAGCTAACTCGGACCACTCAAATGACTTTATGTTTCTATTAACAAAATCATGTCATATTTGAACTAGAAGCTCTAGAAAGTGGTAGATTTCTATCGAAGTTCTACAAAAAGCTTTTGGTGGTACGCATCAGGTAGTCAATATATCGAAAACAATCGAGAGTTTTGACAAATTCAACTTCCTGCTAAGAATTTGTATCTTGACAATTTTGAACATGTTTTGAAACAATCGCATGTAATAAAAAAAATAGAAAAACAAATATTTATGCATGGCATCCTATCACGTCACTGTATAGCCTGGCAGGAAACTGATAACCATGCGATTTGACAACTTCTAGAAACCAGCGACGCCATATTTTCCCACCATGTATGAATATTATTAGGTTTCAATCCTAATGACCAAAAAAGGTCATGGCCATATAGACATCATAGTTAATGTACTACTCCCACATTAATTTGGTATATGGGTGCATCTTGGCGTAGTAGGAAATGTTGCCGGTGGGAGTCTCAACATTAGGTCTGTTTTTTGTTTTTTTAATAGGCAAGGGATGAGTTTGCCCTTTTTCTCCGAACACAATCCATCATTGGAGCAAAGCAAGACTGACGATTAAGTCTACATTTGTGTGCATACCTTGTTCTTACATCAATGCATGTGTGACCAACATATATGTAACCCAAGAAGCCCAGGCCTCATCTAGATTGAGAAGGCCATGTTTCAAAAGAAAAGCAAAAAAATCTACTGCCATTGATCAAACAAGTACTAGTACAAGAGTATTAGTTCAACAAAATACTTTAATAATAGCAACATCAGCACATTCGAGAGATTCGGTAGCTTTTGAAAAATTCAGCAGTACAGGCCATATTATGCACTCGATCTGAACAATTCCTAGTACATATGAATTATTACAAAATATATTAGCAGTTGCAGAACTCCATACAAAATACTTGGTAGAAATATAAAACTACTCTTAGTAGAACCCTAATCTAGCTAGGAACGATTACATGTACAATCATATACTCCAAACATGCATGAGAGAAAGAGAGAGGTCAGAATCACCACAAGATCTGTATTTGGCGTGTCCAGGTCGTGGCCGGGTAGCGCTTGCTTTCCCGCCTGGCACGCTTCTCTCGTTTTACCGTCGTCTCTAGATCCTCATAGTACGCTTTCGCCTGTTCACCCTTAGCAAGATAGATGTAAAATTCACGGAGCTTTCCAGCCATTTCCACCACTCCGATTGCGAAAGGAATCTGCCACTAAAATAAATAAAGTAATTAATATTAGAACAGAGGGACTAAAAAATTACATATACATTCATATTAGGATCATCAGGAGAATATTAAGATATGATATCTCACAATGGGTTGATGTCGTCGTTGATCCAACATTGGAACTCCATGAGGAACTCCGACCAACAATTGAGGAGCTTGACAATAAGTCCCTACTACCGACAAGTAATGGTTGAGCGCCTCCAGCGCGGCTTCAGCCGGCGCCAGCAGCTGCCCAATCTCTGGCTCGAAATCAAACTCGAGCAGATAGAACCCATGACAATCGACCAATGATGATATCCTCACCTCGTAGTCCTCCAATTCCCATGCCGCAGACCTTGCGCGGCTAACGAATAGGACAATCTCCGTGTTGTGCCCGTCAATCTGGCTGATGAATAGCCCGCCCGTCTTCCTGATGCCGATGACATTTGTTCGCTGCGAGCACCCTGCAGGCACCGGCTTAGACGGGTCCCATTGTTTGTGGCTGTAGAGGACTGTGGGCACCTTGATCGAGTGGGTGGATTTGAGGTGTAGATACAACATTAATTTGTTGCCGACCCAGTTGCATCCTGGCTCCATGCAGATAAACAGGTTGTGGATGCAGGAGATCATGTGGGCATAGAGTTCGTTGAAAGAGACCACTTCCGGGCAGTTGTAGTTTGGGCAGCTGTAACCTTCTCCGTTGACGACTTGGTGGTGTAGCTCATGCGGCCAGCCGGACGGTGCTTTTAGCATCGAGACGCTCAGCGATTTGGTTGACGACGTCGTCGCCGACCTTGTTAAAGCCGCTACACCACAGGCTCTCCCTCGAACCTCTCCAAATTTTGTAGAGACAATACGCCATCGCGTCGAGGAGGATTTGGGGCGAGGGTGGATCTATATAGAACTGTCTGGGTTTTTTTTGGAGGAGAGGGGTGGTCTGGAAGGAGAGATGCACCGGGCGAGATGGCGAGGAAAATGTGTGATCAGCGCGGTGGAGAGGATCCCAAATGCGGCCAGGCAGCGTCGGTGAGTGTGGATAAACTAAACGGAGATGGGTAAGATGAGATGGCTCTTTGAAAGAGGTTTTTTCTTTTCTTGTAATAAATTACCCATGTCACCTCCTGGTGCAGTATAGTCTCATCACGTCGGTTTCACTAGACACATTATTTATTTACAGGTCCTATTGTAGTAGTACTGTACTGTTTGCATAAGTTGGAGCGCGAAGTAGGAGTAGTAGGTAGGAGTATTACTCTACCTCCGTCCCGAGGAATAATAAGGCGTCCTCGTTTTGGGTGTTTTTTCTTTGACCAAGATTTACTCTAAATATATAGTATAAAGAATGGTTGTAGAAAATTAGCATTACTGGAAAGTTTTACTCTACCTCTCACAGTACGAGTACTAATTTTACACAAATTAATCAAGTGTCTTAGTTACTCTATTTATTCGGTCAAATTTTACACAATGTAATCAAGTATGTATCTTCTCGGCACCCCCGCGCACACCTGCTAGTTGATCTCTCCCTCGTCCGGAGTGTGGCGCTCAGCACATGTGCCATGGTTAGGGTTGCGACTGGGATCCCGCGAAAGTCCTGCCTCTAGTTCATTTTGAAGTTTCTATAGGAGTACTTCAAAATGAACTATAAGCGGAACTTATGCGGGATGCCGCTTTCAACTCTAACATTGGTACGATGACTATGTGTCTGTCTATCGTGTGTTCATCAACTACATTGTGTTGTTGTGCATATGAAGGAACCACTTTGGGCGTTGGGTTGGGGCGTGCTGACTCGTGGTTGATAACGAGCTCGTTGGTTAACCCCAAGAGGAAGGTATGATGAGCACAACAGTAAGCTTCCCTCAGTTATGAAACCAAGGTTATCGAACCAGTAGGAGCAAGGAAACACCTTCGAGGTGTTGTTTCCAACTTGGAATCCTGCACAACACAACCATAGAACTTTGCCCCCAACTTACAGTGAGGTTGTCAATCTCACCGGTTTTGCTGAAAACAAAGGATTGAACGTATTGTGTGGAAGAAAGTAATAGATTGCAGAAAGTAAATAGAAAACAGTAAACCATTGTAGATTGATGGTAAAAGAAAGTGATGGGTTCGTAGCATGGAAAACAAAAAAATTCTACCGCAAGAACGAACAAAACCTAGATCTAATCTAGATAAAAGCCAAGATCTAATCTATTAGACATGAGCAACGAGATAGATAGGAACTAACCCTCGTAGATCCGAAAGCGTGAACGAGATTAGATCTCGTGGTTGATGTAGTCGATCACTTGCCGATCTCAAGATCGTGTGGACGATCCTTCCGGCGTCGCGTTCCAGCAGCGCTTCCGCAGTCGGTCAAGTTGACGATCCTTCCAGCGCCGCGATTCGGCAGCGCTTCCGCAGACGGTCACACGTGCGGAGTCGAAGCAGACCTTCCTCTCCCCATTCCAGCGAGCCCCTGGGGTAGTAGATCTTCTCTACGGAATCCCAGCAGCACGACGGCGTGGTGGTGGTGGTGGAGTAGAGAATTCTCCAGGGCTTCGCCTATGCCTGTGCAGAAGAAAGGTGGAGGAGAGAGGCGGCAGAGATTGGAGTTATGAGAGCAAGCGAGGAGGGGGCGCCCCTGCCCTTCTATTTATGGGGGGGGACGGCGCCTTGGGGAGGGGGAGTCCTACAAGGACTCCCCTCCTCTAGGCCGGCGGATTGGGGAGTGGGGGGAGGAGTCCTCCTCCCCCATGACTCCTAGTCTTGACCCACCAGGACTCCTTGATCCCTATCTTGATTTTCAAGCAAACTCCAAGATATCTTCTAGATCCTTCCGGAACATTCCGAAACCTTCTAGAATCCTCATACAAGCACTCCGGAACATTTCCTAACTCAGAAAATGATCCCCTATATATGAATCTTATTCTCCGGACCATTCCGGATCTCCTCGTGATGTCCCGGATCTATTCCGAGACTCCGAACAACATTCGGTCTCCAATGCACATTCCATATCTACTTAAAACAACTTCGAACCTTAAGTGTGTCACCCTACAGTTTGTGAATATGTAGACATGATAGAGACACATCTCCTATCAATAACCATCAGCGGGACCTGGAGATCCATAATGGCTCCCACATACTCAACGATGACTTCGTGATCGATTGAACCATTTACATACGAAACCAATTCCCTTTGTCTTGCGATACTATACTTATCCGAGGTTTGATCGTCAGCATCTCCATACCTAGTTCTACCTCGTTACTGATAAGTACTCTTTACTCGTTCCGTGATATGTCATCCCTTGTGACCTAGTCACATGCTTGCAAGCTAACTAGATGACATTCCACCGAGAGGGCCCAGAGCATATCTATCCGTCATATGGATGGACAAATCCCAATCTTGGTTCATGCGCTTCAACACATACTTTCAGAATACCCAATGACATCTTTATAACCACCCAGTTACGAAGCGGCGTTTGATGTCATCAAAGTATCCATCCGGTGATGGTGATTAACACAACCTCATGGTCGAAGGATTAGGTTACTATGTATTTGAAAGCTTACAGCAATACGAACTTAATGACTTGATCTTATGCTACGCTTACTATGGGTGTGTGTCCATCACATCATTCTCCCAATGACATAACCTTGTTATTAATCACATCCTAATGTCCATGATCAGGAAACCATGATCATCAATTAATCAACAAGCTAGTTCAACAAGAGGCTTACTAGGGACTCTTACATGTTTACAAAACACACATGTATTAGTGTTTCCTAATAATACAATTATAGCATGGGATGTAAACATTCATCATAAACACAAAGATATAATAATAATCACTTTTATTATTGCCCCTTGGGCATATCTCCAACAGTCTCCCACTTGCACTTGAGTCAATAATCTAGATTACATGGTAATATACCGAACACCCATGGCGTTTTGGTGTTGGTCATGCTTTGCCCTAGGGAGAGGTTTAGTCAACGGATCTGCCACATTCAGATCAGTGTGTACTTTGCAAATCTTTATGTCACCATCTCGGACATACTCGTGAATAGCGTGGAAACGTAGCTTGATGTGCTTCAGCTTGCTATGTGACCTTGGCTCCTGTGCATTAGCTATGGCACCTGTTTTGTCACAGTAGATGGCCATCGGGTCCAACGCACTGGGAACCACGCCAAGTTCAGTAATGAATTCCTTCATCCAAACGGCTTCTTGTGCAGCCTCCGAAGCAGCTATGTATTCCGATTCAGTTGAAGATTTCGCCACAACGCTTTGCTTCGCACTCCTCTAGCTCACTGCAGCACCATTCAAAATAAATACGTATCCCGACTGTGACTTTGAGTCATCTGGATTGGTGTTCCAACTAGCATCGGTGTAACCGTTTACAACAAGCTGTTCATCACCTCCATAAGAAAGAACCATATCCTTAATCCTATTTAGGTACTTTAGAATATTCTTGACCGCTGTCTAGTGCTCCATTCCAGGATCACTTTGATATCTGCTAGTCAAACTAACAGCATGTGCTATATCCGGTCTTGTACACAGCATGGCATACATGATAGAACCTATGGCCGAGGCATAGGGAATATTATTCATTTTCACTCTATCTTCTGCCGTAGCTGGACTTTGAGTCTTACTCAAGGTCTTACCTGACAACATGGGCACGAACCCTTTCTTACTATCTTCCATTCTAAACTTCTTTAGAACTTTGTCCAAGTATGTACTTTGTGAAAGCGCTATTAGGTGTCTTGATCTATCTCTATAAATCTTGATGCCTAGAATATATGTCGCTTCACCAAGATCCTTCATTGAAAAACTATTATTCAAATAGGTTTTGATGCTATTAAGAAGTTCTATATCATTTCCAATCAACAATATGTCATCTACATATAGTACTAGGAATGCTCTAGAGCTCCCACTCACTTTCTTGTAAATACAAGCTTCTCCATAAGTTTGTATAAATCCAAAGTTTTTGATTATCTTATCAAAACGTTGATTCCAACTCCGGGATGCTTGCTTCAGTCCATAAATGGAGCGCTGAAGCTTGCATACCTTGTCAGCATCTTCAGGATCGACAAAACCCTTGGGTTGTACCATATACAACTCTTCCTCAATGTCACCATTAAGGAACGCCGTTTTGACATCCATCTGCCAAATCTCATAATCGAAATGGGCAGCAATTGCTAACAAAATCCTCACAGACTTTAGCTTCGCTACTGGTGAGAAAGTCTCATCATAGTCAACTCCTTGAATTTGTCGGAACCCTTTCGCGACAAGTCGAGCTTTATAGACGGTAACATTACCATCAGCATCTGTTTTTCTCTTGAAAATCCATTTGTTCTCGATAGCCTTACGGCCATCCGGTAAGTCCACCAAAGTCCACACTTGGTTTTCGTATATGGATCCCATTTCGGATTTCATGGCTTCTAGCCATAGTCAGAATCTGGGCCCACCATAGCTTCTTCATACGTCGTAGGGTCATCAGCGTTGTCCACCAACATGACGTTCAAGGCAGAGTCATACCAATCAGGAGTGGTACGAACCCTCGTTGACCTGTGAGGTTCAGTAGTAACTTCATTTGAAGTTTCATGATCATTATCATTAGCTTCCTCTCCAATTGGTGTAGGCGGCACCAAAACATCTTCCGGTGCTGCGCTACTCTCAAACCCGAGAGAAGGTTCAATAACCTCATCGAGTTCTACTTTCCTTCCAGTCACCTCCTTCGAGAGAAACTCCTTCTCAAGAAAGGATCCATTCTTTGCAACAAAAACTTTGCCTTCGGATCTATGATAGAAGGTATACCCAATTGTTTCCTTAGGGTATCCTATGAAGACGCATTTCTCCGCTTTGGGTTCTAGCTTATCAGGTTGTAACTTCTTTACATATGCCTCGCAACCCCAAACTTTAAGGAACGACAACTTAGGTTTCTTACCAAACCACAATTCGTATGGTGTCGTTTCAACGGATTTAGATGGTGCCCTATTTAAAGTGAATGTGGCTGTCTCTAATGCATAGCCCCAAAATGATAACGGTAAATCTGTAAGAGACATCATAGACCGAACCATATCTAAGAGAGTTCGATTACGATGTTCGGACACACACCATTACGTTGTGGTGTTCCCGGCGGTGTCAACTGTGAAAGTATTCTACATTTCTTAAAATGCATGCCAAACTCATAACTCAGATATTCACCTCCGCGGTCAGAGCGCAGAAATTTAATCTTCTTGTTACGATGATTTTCCACTTCACTTTGAAATTCCTTAAACTTCTCAAAAGTTTCGGATTTATGTTTCATAAAGTAGACATACCCATATCTACTCAAGTCATCCGTGAAAGTGAGAACATAACGATATCCACCACGCGATGCTAAACTCATTGGACCGCACACATTGGTATGTATTATTTCCAATAAGTCTGTAGCTCGCTCCATTGTACCAGAGAATGGAGTCTTAGTCATTTTTCCCATTAGACATGCTTCGCATCTTTCAAGTGATTCAAAATCAAGTGATTCAAGAAGTCCATCAGAATGGAGTTTCTTCATACGCTTCACTCCAATGTGACCAAGACGACAGTGCCACATGTATGTAGAATTATCATTCAATTTTATTTGTTTAGCATCTATGTTGTGAACATGTGTATCACTACTATCGAGATTCAGTAAGAATAAACCATTCATCTCAGGTGCATTACCATAAAAGATATTACTCATATAAATCGAACAACCTTTATTCTCGGACTTAAAAGAGTAACCGTCTCGCAATAAACAGGATCCAGATATAATGTTCATGCTTAACGCAGGCACCAAATAACAATTATTTAAATTTAAAACTAATCCCGAAGGTAGATGTAGAGGGAGCGTGCCGACGGCGATCACATCAACCTTGGAGCCATTTCCAACGCACATCGTCACCTGGTCTCTTGCCAGTCTTCGTTTATTCCGCAGCTCCTGTTTCGAGTTACAAATATGAGCAACCGAACCAGTATCAAATACCCAGGCACTACTATGATTACTAGTGAGATACACATCTATAACACATATATCAAATATACCTTTCTTCTTGATGTTGCCGTTCTTCAGATCCGCCAGGTACTTGGGGCAGTTACGCTTCCAGTGACCAGCTCCCTTGCAGTAGAAGCACTCAGTTTCAGGCTTAGGACCAGCCTTGGGCTTCTTAGCAGGTGCGGCAGCTTTCTTGCCGTCCTTCTTGAAGTTGCCCTTGTTCCTAGGCTTGCCCTTTTTCTTGAAATTGGTGGTCTTATTGACCATCAACACTTGGTGCTCCTTCTTTATCTCCACTTCAGCAGTTTTTAGCATGGACGACAGTTCAGGCAACGTCTTGTTCATGCAGTGCATGTTGTAGTTCATCACAAAGTTCTTGTAACTTGGTGGCAGTGATTGAAGGAGACGGTGAATCCCCAATTCATTAGGAATCGATATTCCCAACTCTTGGAGCTTCTTTGCGTACCCAGACATGGTGAGCACATGCTCGCTAACGGAGCTTCCTTCTTCCATCTTACAGTTAAAGAACTTTTCGGAGACCTCATATCTCTCCATGGTCGCGCGAGTCTCAAAAATTAGCCTGAGCTCCTTAATGATCTTGAACGGGTCGTGGTTCTCAAAACGCTGTTGGAGCTCCGCTTCTAAACCGTACAGGATGGCACACTCAACTGTGGAGTAATGTTTCTTCCGAGTGGCGAAAACATTATTTTCGTCATCGGTGGCATTATCTGCAGGTGGGTCACCTAGCGGTGCATCGAGCACATAGGTCAACTGACCAGCCCTGAGGACGATCTTCAGTCCACGGAACCAGTCCGTGAAATTGCTTCCATTGTTCTTAAGTTTTTCTTTCTCTAGGAATGCATTGAAATTGATGGAGGGGGTCGCCATAATCTACAACAATTTGCAAGTAGTTTAGACTAAGTTTATGATAAATTGAGTTCTAATTTAATTCTTAAACTAACTAGGTGAACTCCCACTCAAAACAACATCCCTCACATTGTCTTAGTGATTACACGAACCAAGTCCATTACACCAAGTCCGATCTTCACGAGAGAAGATGTAGTTTCATCGGCGAACAATCTTCATGTTCATCATATCATTTATATGACTCATGCTCTACCTTTCGGTATTCCGTGTTCCGAGACCATGTCTGTACATGCTAGGCTCGTCAAGACAACCTTAGTTTCCGCATGTGCAAATCTGGCTTGCACCCATTGTATGCACACGTAGAATCTATCACATCCGATCATCACGAGATGCTTCGAAATGACGAGTCTTAGCAACGGTGCCAACTAAGGGTGAACACTTTATTACTTGATATTTAGTGAGAGGGATCATCTTATAATGCTACCGTCGCGATCTAAGCAATACAAGTTTCATAAAGGATTAACATCACAGGCAATTCATAATTAGTGTGATATGATATGGCCTTTTCTTCTTGCGCCTTTGATCTCCATCTCCAAAGCACGAACATGATCTCCATCATCACCAGCATTGCGTCAAGGTCAGTGGTGCCGCTTCATGGTTGTCCATCATCACCAGCAACTATTACAACTACTTGGAATAAAGCTATTACAAGATGAATAGACATGCAGGTCTTAACAGAATTAAAGACAACCATTAGGCTCTTGCCGGTTGCCATATTACAACATGGATCATTGCATACATCAAATACAATCACAATCACATGATGGCCATATCACATCACAAAACCCCTGCAAAAACAAGTTAGACGCCTCTAATTTTCTTTGCAAGTTTTACGTGGTTTGGGGCTTTCACATAAGACCGATCTTACCTACAAACACGAACCACAACGTCGATACAAGTGTTGCCAAGATGCTCATTGTAAATTGAATCTTAACTATGGTGGGAGAGACAGACACCCGCAAAGCCACTTGTGCAAAGCAAGTTGCACGTCAAGCGTGGAGCAAGTCTCATGTGCGATGACATGTAATGTTAGCCCGAGCCGCTTCATCCCACCATGCCGCAAGATGCAAAGTACACGCTAAGACACCGACAACAAAAGCATCAATGCCCACAAATACATTGTGTTCTACTCGTGCAACAGATCTACGCATAGATACGGATCTGATACCACTGATGGGTTCGTAGCATGGAAAACAAAAAATTTCTACCGCAAGAACAAACAAAACCTAGATCTAATCTAGGTAAAAGCCAAGATCTAATCTATTAGACATGAGCAACGAGATAGATAGGAACTAACCCTCGTAGATCCGAAAGCATTAACGAGATTAGATCTTGTGGTTGATGTAGTCGATCACTTGCCGATCTCAAGATCGTGTGGACGATCCTTCCGGCGTCGCGTTCCAGCAGCGCTTCCGCAGTCGGTCAAGTTGACGATCCTTCCAGCGCCGCGATTCGGTAGCGCTTCTGGAGATGGTCACACGTGCGGAGTCGAAGCAGACCTTCCTCTCCCCGTTCCAGCGAGCAGCGGAGGTAGTAGATCTTCTCTACGGAATCCCAGCAGCACGACGGCGTGGTGGTGGTGGTGGAGTAGAGAATTCTGCAGGGCTTCGCCTATGCCTGTGCAGAAGAAAGGTGGAGGAGAGAGGCGGCAAAGATTGGAGTTATGAGACCAAGCGAGGAGGGGGCGCCCCTGCCCTTCTATTTAAGGGGGAGGGCGCCTTGGGGAGGGGGAGTCCTACAAGGACTCCCCTCCTCTAGGCCGGCGGATTGGGGACTGGGGGGAGGAGTCCTCCTCCCCCACGACTCCTAGTCTTGACCCACCAGGACTCCTTGATCCCTATCTTGATTTTCAAGCAAACTCCAAGATATCTTCTAGATCCTTCCGGAACATTCCGAAACCTTCTAGAATCCTCATACAAACACTCCAGAACATTTCCTAACTCAGAAAATGATCCCCTATATATGAATCTTATTCTCCGGACCATTCCGGATCTCCTCGTGATGTCCCGGATCCATTCCGAGACTCCGAACAACATTCGGTCTCCAACGCACATTCCATATCTACTTAAAACAACTTCGAACCTTAAGTGTGTCACCCTACGGTTTGTGAATATGTAGACATGATAGAGACACATCTCCTATCAATAACCATCAGCGGGACCTGCAGATCCATAATGGCTCCCACATACTCAACGATGACTTCGTGATCGATTGAACCATTTACAAACGAAACCAATTCCCTTTGTCTTGCGATACTATACTTATCCGAGGTTTGATCGTCAGCATCTCCATACCTAGTTCTACCTCGTTACTGATAAGTACTCTTTACTCGTTCCGTGATATGTCATCCCTTGTGACCTAGTCACATGCTTGCAAGCTAACTAGATGACATTCCACCGAGAGGGCCCAGAGCATATCTATCCGTCATATGGATGGACAAATCCCAATCTTGGTTCATGCGCTTCAACACATACTTTCAGAATACCCAATGACATCTTTATAACCACCCAGTTACGAAGCGGCGTTTGATGTCATCAAAGTATCCATCCGGTGATGGTGATTAACACAACCTCATGGTCGAAGGATTAGGTTACTATGTATTTGAAAGCTTACAGCAATACGAACTTAATGACTTGATCTTATGCTACGCTTACTATGGGTGTGTGTCCATCACATCATTCTCCCAATGACATAACCTTGTTATTAATCACATCCTAATGTCCATGATCAGGAAACCATGATCATCAATTAATCAACAAGCTAGTTCAACAAGAGGCTTACTAGGGACTCTTACATGTTTACAAAACACACATGTATTAGTGTTTCCTAATAATACAATTATAGCATGGGATGTAAACATTCATCATAAACACAAAGATATAATAATAATCACTTTTATTATTGCCTCTTGGGCATATCTCCAACAGAAAGGACCGGGGTCCATAGTTCACTAGTGGTGGTTCTCCTTAAGATAGATGACATGTTGGGTGAACAAATTACAGCGGGGCAATTGACAAACATTGAGAAAGCATACATGCATATACTAGTCATCTTGACTCCTTTTGAGATTCAATTGGGCATTACAACATTATACATAGACCATAATCCAACTGCATCTATGACTAATAATCCACCTTCAGATTATGATCCGAACCGCCTCTAGTATTAAGTTGCAAGCAACAGATAATTGCATTACGCATTGCGTGGAAAGTAAACAATTTGATTGTTCCATGACCAAAGGATTGTTGTTTTCTAACATCCCAAAACTTCAATCCAAGCTTATCAAGATCCAGATCATCAAATTTAGGGTTAACAAAAACTTTTCCAAATTAAAAATGAAAGCATTCATGTGTATGTGCATTTAAATTAGGAATTGATTTGATTTGCCATGGTTCTGTGATTCTTTGGTTGTAAAATGTTTCGTAGGTGATTTAAACATCATCTACACCCCCCAAATTTTCCCAAAGAAAATCAAATAAAAAACAATTAAAAAGGAGGAATGGTCATTTTGGCCATTTTAATCCACTACACTACTTTGAGTGTTCCTAGCACTCATTTCTTAACAGAAACAATTCATGATCTTTGCACCCCTTTCTAGTACACATAATAAGGTACCAAGGCCCACCTTTTGATCTGCTAAAAATATTCTTTTGCTTATTTTAAATGGCATGTGAAAATTGAATTCAATGCATATGCATAAATCACCCCTATTTGAAAAACCATCAAAATGAGCTCCCCTTTCAAAACCCTTTCACCTAGAGACTACCTAGCACTAGTGTAGGTCACTCAAAAAATTTGAACTCAAAATTCAAAAGTTTTTCTCTTGCGGCCATTTCATCAAACAGGTTGCGGGCACAAATCTGGCCAAATTCCAAACACTATTTTGAGCAGTGATTTTGGTCACCATTTGGGCCTAACCTTGTCCCCTTGTCCCCCCAGTGCAAACCCTACCCTTTGCTAGCACGACCAAGCCCTGTGCACACAACCAAATGGTCATGGCCATTAAGGCCGAGCACCTTGAGCACCCTCACCGGCAACATCGCGCCACAGCAGCCGCCAGCCTCTCTCACCTTGTCCAGCACGTAGCCAATGGTCCACCTCCACCGTCCAACCAGCCCAAGCCTAGAGACAGAGACTAGAACGGCCAGGAACCGCCGGGCCCGGAGCTGGTCGACCATGCCGAGGCCGCCCGCAGAGCACACCCTGTCCCCGCGTGCACAAACCGCCCCTCCGCCGCAGCCCGCGCCTACCGCTCCGCCATGACCTAGGGAACACCCCAGACACCCCCGCTGGTCGCCCAACGCAACCCAGCCACCGCTCGCCGTCGAACCCGCCGCCTCTGCCGCCCAGAGCGCGTGACGCGCCCGACCAGCACAGAGCTTGCCTTGCCGCGCCTTTAAGCCTCAGCGCACCACCAGGAGACATGCCACTGTCCCCTACCTCGAGCCACGCCGCTAGCCCCCTGTGCCGCCCTCGCTGGAGTCGCCTGCCCACACCGCTCGGTCTCACCGTCGGGCCTATATAAGCCGGCCTCCCTAGCCTCTTTTCTCCACACCCACTCACTCCCCACCTCTCACTGAACCTCACCCACCTCTCGCCGTCGCCGCTCGAGCTCTGCCTCACCGGAATTGGAGCCGGAGCTGCCGCAGCAGGAGGAGAAGGGCTCCTGCGATTTAGGGCACCCCAAGCTCCGCCGCAACCGCGCCTGGCCTCGCCATCATCTTCCAATCCGTTTGCCCGCCTTGTCGTCATCGCTGGAGCCCTGGTACGTCTCCGGTAGACCCCCACCGAGCCGCTAGGGTTCGAGATCGCCGGCGACCTGTTCGTCGTCGACGACGCACCTCAGCCGTAGATCCCACTTCTAATCCTATGGCCCACAGCGCGCGTACCGTTTCGCTTGTTAAGAACCACTGACCAGCAGGACCCCCCTGTCAGCTGAGCCCCGTGCCGCGGAGTGCCACTGGGCCGGCCCATGTTCGTTCCCGCGCTAGCCCAGCCGTTCAAATCTAGCTTTTTCTTTTTAGAGTTAATCTAGTTTCTGTCCACTAGTTTAAAATTCAATTCTGGGAGTTTTACAAATCCAAATTGCATAAAACTAATTTTGCCTGAAAGGTATTGAAATGATCTATCCAAGCCCGTTGGATTTAATGCAATTAGAGTTATAGATCTCGCCTAGTAAAAATGCCAAAACAGAAGCATTTGCACCTTGCAACATTTTTATAAAATCAACCAAAATAGATTTTGAGTTGATTCCAACTCTCAAAATTCACATTTCATCATATCTACCTAAATATGTAATAATATAAAAGTTTACATGCAGTGACTTTGGACTAGTACCAAAATAATGCTATATAGGCATTTCTAGTCACTTTAAATCATTAAATAATGAACTTAAACCAAAGTAATTATGATCCAACCTTTAAATCTCATTCCCACATGATCTAGAATATGTGGTGATGACATATGTCAACATGATCCCATATTTTAAGTGGTGAATATTAAATCTTAGTTGATTTTTCAATAAGTAGAAATTACTTTTCTAATTTAAAAAGAATGAAACTAGTGATTTAAACTTGTAATGCTTGTGATGATAATAGTTCATAAAATGTGTGTCTTAGAATGCTATTTAGCCTAGTTAAGTATTATTTGGTGATTGTGTACTCCCTATGTATTTATAGACGATAGTACCGACCAAGTCTACGAGGAGGAGGAGTGCTACCAAGAAGAAGAAGAAGAAAACTTCAACCACTACACCAACCAAGGCAAGCCAGCATTAACAATGCAAGCTAACACTTGCAAGTTTAATGGTTAGCAAGCTAGGATCAAACTAGATGGTTAGCAAAGATGCCTTAGGCATGCTTTGATCACACTCCTTTGACTATTAGTTACCCCAAGTCTTATTTACAAGTTGTACCTCCCTTAGTTTACACAAAGTTCTTGACTTGTTTTGAAGGTAGCATAAAGAGTATAAAACTTGAACTATTTAGAACCCTTTAGATGTCATTCTATGGCATGAGATTGAAACAATCTTTCCCACCTTAGTGAACACTCTTAACTTGGTAGTTCAGAGTAGATCAAAAACTTGAGTCACTTTAGATGGGAACACTTGGTGAAAATGAATTATGCAAACCTTGGAATGATGAGTCATTCTATTGAGATGTTTCGACATGTGTTGAGAAACACAAATGGTTTATGATGATGAAAATGTTGAGGCATGAACCTTAACCCTTTTATAAAACTGATGGTTGGATTCGGATGTGGTACCATTCCAAATTTACCGTACAACCACACTACCTGAATTGGGTAAGGCTTAGCTGGAAATTTATATGCATTAGTATTAGTTCCCTTGCGGGAGAGGTTTGAGCTGAGGCTACCTCTCAATATTGTCCACCTATGCAGTGCCCAAGATGACAGATGGTCATGGTTCGGAGGCCATGCTCATAGGAGAGGTTCTTATACTAGGGTGTGTAAAGGGAAGGTTATGTTTGATTATCTGCATACTAAGTATGATGATTCAGGGTTATCCCTGATAGATATATCGAATCTTGTGGTGAAAGTGTACCACTTCTGCAGAGTGTCAAACTATTCGAATAGCCGCGTCCGCGGTTATGGATAGTTGGAATGGCCATACTGTTTTGTTGTCAGATGTTTTCTAAAGAACTTGAAATGAATGATGAATCTTGACTTGACCACAACAGGTTGTGTTTATGATACTAGCTTCCCAACTTAAGTGATTCTAGAATTTTATTTTATCTTTCTTTGCTTCAGAACTCAGCTTAGGTTTCAAACTTAACTTTATAGTTAAACTTAGATTTATCACTTGAACTTAGAATTATTGTACTTGTTAGTGGTAGTTTGCAAGTACTTAAAGAGTACTCATGGCTTTTGTCCCTAGCTATTATCATGGCCAGACTATGAAGGAGACTATCAAGATGATGGCCAGCAGGACGGCTATGATAACTAGGACTATCTGCCTTCGTTAGCATTGCCTGTGCCCCTGAAAGATGGACCCCACCGCTACCCTTATCTTTTATTTGTGATGTGTGTTGTATTAAGACTGGATCATGAGATCCTTATTTGTGTAAGAACTTATGTATGGTTTGTAATGGATGATGTACTGTGATATCCAATCCGTTATGTCTCGCAAAAATGGTAATCGTGGGATTGCGAGGTATGGCATAACGGGCATCTAGGATTAAAAATCCGGGTGTTGACAAGTTGGTATCAGAGCCATCCTGACCATAGGAGACCCTAGTTAGAATGGACATTCAAACAAAAACTTAGTTTCAAAACCAAAGTGAGTATTTACAAAAAACTATCTCCTCTCTTACCCTTCGGAATTCTTTCCTTCTCAAAAATTCATGTTCCTCAAAATTCTTACATTACTACTTAAAATTTGACACACTTGATCACTTCACTAACTTCCTCATCCTTAATTCTTGTAGATGGAGACTCAGTTTAGCAAGTTTTACCAGTTGGGAAACGGAGGTCAGCTGATCTTAGAGAGGGATCTGGACTCACTGTCAGAGTTACTAGGACGCCCGCACCCGGAGTTTCTTGGAGCTCAACTTCCAGGACCCCCAGGAGGAGACCTACAGTGGCTAGTCACCGCAGATCTTAGAGGAAGCATTGAAGCACCAACTTCTGGGAGAATTCAGTTCTCCGTGAGAGAGAACAACTGGCTAGACGGATTAGCCAGGGCAATGCATGAAGGTCTCGCACTTCTATGTGCCCTCAGCGTCAACAAGATCCAAGGAACTTGTTTTGCCCACTATGCAAGACGTGACTTCATGGGGATGCCGATGGAGATGCCAAGTCACCCAGAGTTGAGGCGTCAAGTGAAGAATCTTGACTTCTTGCTGCATGACAAACAACAGGAACTGGACAATGCCAGACAGTTAGCCAACCAGAACCGTGCCATTGCCGACCAGAAGGCCCAGACTTTCGCACTGCTTGTCCAAGACCGCCAGTCTCTTCGCTGCCAGCGCGCCAAGAAGGATCGCACCATCGCCCGTCTTTGCAATAAGGTGGCCAACCTCGAGAGACCATCAAGGAGCAGGAAGCTCAGCTTGCAGCCAAGGAATAAGAAGATGAGGGTGAAGACATCCAAGGAGACATGGATTCTTACCTCAGCAACAATGATGACTTTCTGGAGGAGGATGCCGTGGACTTCTACACTGATGATGAGGACTCCGACTTCATCGACGATGAGTAGATGCACTAGAGCACTGTCGTAGCATGAGATGTATCGATCTCACTGTATCATAGCTTGCAGAATGGTTCTTCAAACCATCTATTTTACCTTTGATTGTTGTGGTGTGTGTTGTATCGTGTGCTTGCTTGCATGAATGAAAATGAAGTTAGTTGAAAAACCTGAGTCTAACTCAAAGTTTTAGCTTTGAAAATCAAAACCATGAACCTTAGAATTTCCCTCTTACGCCTATATCCATCTCAATCTTCAGATGACTCGTGGAAACCAAGGAGGGAGCAGCTCGTCGCAAGATCCAATGTTGTAGATCTTGCAGAACCTCATCGCAGACCGTGAAGCAAGTAGGGCGGAGCGCCGAGCCAACTTAGCAACATTGCAGTAGATCGCCCAGATGGCTCTCAACAACCAAGGGCATGGAAATCAGGATCACCAGGGATCCAAACTCAAAAACTTTCAGAATACCAATCCCCCAATCTTTAGCACCTCTGAAAACCCATTAGATGCTGATGACTGGTTATAGACCATGGAAAACAACTTAGAAGTTGCAAGAGTTGATGAAAATGAGAAAGTTCTCTTCACCACCCACTATCTGGCAGGAGATGCAAGATCTTGGTGGAATAGCATCCGCAATACGAACCATGGTAAAGTGATGACATGGGAAGCATTCAAAGTCAAGTTCAGCCGCACCCACGTGCCACAAGGTCTAGTCAACAGAATGAGAGATGAGTTCTGCGAATTAAAGCAAGGAAGAATGACTGTGGTGGAGTACCATGAAAGATTTCTATCACTTGCCAGATATTGACCTGATGAGATCAACACGGAGGCCAAGAAGAAGGAGAGATTCTTGAACAGACTGCATGATGAGATGCAGACTGTCCTCGTCAACATCCGTTTCCAGGATCTCGAAGAGCTAGTCGACTCTGCCATTCAGATGGAAGGGAAGATTAACCAAGCAAACGACAACCGCAAGCGTCGTATGATGCAGCAGTCTGGATCCCATAGTCACCAGAAGTACCAGGATATGCACCAAGGAACAAGCGACCCCCAAATTCTCGCCCAAGCTACCCCAACCGTAGCGGAGGCAATGTGAAGTCCGGAGGAAGCAATCACAACTCCGGTAATGCCAACAATTTCAACTGTGCACCTCCCAAGAACAACAGCAACAAAAACACTACACCCAAAACTGGCAGCAATGCTGTGCCTGTCGCAGTCAAGGACAAGTCCCAGATCACTTGTTTCAAGTGTGGAGTGAAGGGTCACTACTCCAATGAGTGTCCCGAGAAGACTGCAGCTAATGCCAATGTGAATGCCCTAGCTCAGCAGCAGCGTCGTGTTCAACCAGGAAGGAGATTTGCCCCAGGGAACCCTCACAACCGCAATGGCTGTCTCTTCCACATGAACGCAGAAGAAGCCCAGGAAGCGCCAGATGTAGTGCTGGGTATGTTTTCTGTCAACTCAGTTTTAGCAAGAGTATTGTTTGATTCTGGAGCATCGCATTCATTTGTCACCGAAGAATTTGCATGCACTAGTAAGATTCGCCCAACCAACCTGAAGCATGTCATGATAGTTCAAATCCCCGGTTCAACAACCAAAGCTAGAAAAATTTCCAAAGTTGTACCTATCAGAATACATGGGATAGATTTTTATGCCAACCTAATTGTACTTGGAACTAAAGGTTTGGAAGTAGTACTAGGTATGGACTGGATGTCAAGGCATAAAGGACTGATAGACTGTGCTAAGAAAGCCATCACCATGACCAGTAGTTCTGGAGTAACAGTAGAGCATATCTCTGAAACCTTACCCCGTCAATTCAAGTGCAACAAGAGTGTAGCCCTGCCCACCATAGACCAAGTCAGAGTAGTCTGTGAATACCCCGACGTATTCCTAGATGAATTGCCAGGTATGCCCCCGGATAGGGATATTGAGTTCATTATCGAACTAATCCCCGAAACTGGACCCATAGCCCAGAGACCCTATAGCATGAACCCCTCAGAGTTAGTGGAACTGAAGAAGCAGTTGGATGCCATGTTAGAGAAAGGCTTGATTCAACCAAGCGCATCGCCATGGAGATCACCAGTGTTATTTGTCGACAAGAAAGATGGAGCTAACCGTTTGTGCATAGATTACAGAAAGTTGAATGATGTCACTATCAAGAACAAGTACCCCTTGCCAAAGATAGAGGATCTATTTGATTAGTTGACTGCAGCCCAGGTATTCTCAAAGATTGATCTTAGGACTGGTTATCACCAACTTAAGATTCGTGCAACGAATATTCCGAACACCGCCTTTACTACTCGCTATGGTTTATACGAGTATACGTTTATGTCTTTTGGATTAACCAATGCCCCTTCTTATTTCATGAATCTCATGAGTAAGATCTTTATGAATTTCCTAGATAAGTTTGTTGTTGTGTTTATCGACGACAGTCTTATCTACTCCAAGTCAGAAGAAGAGCATGAGCAACATCTGAGAATTATCCTAGAAACCCTGAGAGAGCATCAATTATATGCCAAGTTCAGCAAGTGTGAGTTTTGGCTGAAAGAAGTAGGATTCCTAGGACATATTGTGTCTGCCGGAGGAGTTTCTATTGATCCCGCCAAAATCAAAGATGTCGAAGAATGGGATGCCCCAACCACTCAAACCCAAGTCCGTGCATTTCTCGGATTAGCGGGATACTACCGCAAGTTCGTAGAAGGATTCTCGAGCATAGCCCGACCAATGACCGAATTATTGAAGAAGGACAAGAAGTTTGAATGGACAAACAAATGTGAAGCCAGTTTCCAGGAGCTAAAGAAGAGATTGATATCAGCCCCAATTTTGGTCATGCCAGACATCAAGAAGCCGTTTGATGTGTATTGTGACGCATCCAAGATTGTTCTAGGATGTGTATTGATGCAAGAAGGCAAAGTCATCGCGTACCTATGTGGACAACTGAAGCAGCATGAGCAGAACTATCCGACCCATGATCTTGAGCTAGCAGCTGTGGTTCTAGCATTGAAGACGTGGCGTCATTATCTGATGGGTAATCGCTGTGAGATTTACTCAAATCACAAGAGCTTGAAATATATCTTCACTCAGAAGGACCAGAATATGAGGCAAAGGAGATGGATAGAGTTAATTAAGGATTATGACCTTGGCATTCACTATCACCCCGGCAAAGCCAATGTGGTAGCAGATGCTCTTAGGAGATTACCGTGTAGGCTAAATACCAAGATCAAGGAGAAGCAACCAAGTTTGTATGAAGAGTTGGAGCAGTTCAGGACTAAATTAGTTAGTAAAGGATTCTTAGCTAGCATTGAACTTCAACCCACTTTGATTAGCCAAATCAAGGAAGCCCAGAAGGGGAATGAAAGTATCAACGGAATCAAACATCGTATTGGTACAGGAAAGGTACCTGGATTCACGGAAGACGAAGGAGTACTGTGGTACAAAGGACATATCTGTGTGCCAGCAGATTCGGAGCTGAAGGAATTTATCATGAAGGAAGCTCATGATACTCTTTATTCTATCCACCCCGGAGGAACAAAGATGTATCAGGACTTGAAAGAGCAATTTTGGTGGCACAAAATGAAGAGAGAAATCAGAAGCTACATCGCCTAATGTGACATCTGTCAAAGAGTCAAAGGCGAGCATCAGAGACCTGCAGGACTGTTACAACCATTACAGATTCCGGAATGGAAATGGGATTCCGTCGGATTGGACTTTATCACTGGTTTGCCTACTTCTAGTAGGGGAAATGACTCAATTTGGGTCATAGTTGATAAACTTTCCAAGGTAGCCCACTTTATACCGGTCAAGACAACTTACCAGAGTGCAAAGTTAGCAGAGTTGTATATTGCTAGGATTGCTAGTCTGCATGGAACCCCCAAGACCATAGTATCAGATCGAGGAACCCAGTTTACCTCAAGATTTTGGCAGAAAGTCCAAGAAGGATTAGGAACCAAGTTGAACTTCAGCACCACGGATCACCCGCAAACTGATGGACAGACTGAGAGAGTCAACCAGATCCTAGAGGATATGCTTAGAGCTTGTGTGTTGGAATACGGATCAAAATGGGAAGACTGCCTGCCTTTCGTAGAATTCTCATATAACAACAGTTATCAAGATAGTTTGCAGATGGCATCCTTTGAATTCCTATACGGAAGAAAGTGTCGTGCCCCTTTGAATTGGTCGCAAGTAGGAGAGAGTTAGATCTTTGGACCCGACATTCTCTCAGAAGCAGAAGAGAAAGTTCACAAAGTCCATGAGCACCTCAAGACCGCCCAATCCAGACAGAAGAGTTATGGTGACAAGAGAAGGAGAGACCTGACTTTCAATGTCGGAGATTTTGTGTATCTCAAAGTTTCGCCATTGAAAGGAACTCAACGCTTTAGTCTGAAGGGAAAGTTAGCCCCCAGATATATCGGACCCTTCAAAATTCTGAACAATCGAGGAGAAGTATCGTATCAACTGGAACTGCCTGAAGAGATGTCAGCCATCCACAATTTGTTCCAAAATGCTTGGAAGTGCCTGAGAAGACTGAAGTTTTCAAGAACATCGACCATAGAGCGGTGGAAATCAACAATGACCTGACCTATCGGGAAGTGCCCATCCGTATCTTAGAAGAAGCCTATAGGACCACCAGAACCAGGAGCATCAAGTTTCTCAAGATTCAGTGGAGCAACCATACCGAGGAGGAAGCCACTTGGGAGCGCGAAGATTACATCAGGACAGAGTTCCCAGATCTCTTTAGTCCCTAGTTTTCCTTGTAAATCTTGGGACGAGATTTTGTTTAAGGGTGAAAGGTTTGTAACATCCCAAAACTTCAATCCAAGCTTATCAAGATCCAGATCATCAAATTTACGGTTAACAAAAACTTTTCCAAATTAAAAATGAAAGCATTCATGTGTATGTGCATTTAAATTAGGAATTGATTTGATTTGCCATGGTTCTGTGATTCTTTGGTTGTAAAATGTTTCTTAGGTGATTTAAACATCATCCCTTTCCCCAACGTTTCCCAAAGAAAATCAAATAAAAAACAATTAAAACTAAGGAATGGTCATTTTGGCCATTTTAATCCACTACACTACTTTGAGTGTTCCTAGCACTCATTTCTTAACAGAAACAATTCATGATCTTTGCACCCCTTGCTAGTACACATAATGAGGTGCCAATGCCCACCTTTTGATCTGCTAAAAACATTATTTTTCTTATTTTAAATGGCATGTGAAAATTGAATTCAATGCATATGCATAGATCACCCCTATTTGAAAAACCATCAAAATGAGCTCCCCTTTCAAAACCCTTGCACCTAGAGACTACCTAGCACTAGTGTAGGTCACTCAAAAATTTTGAACTCAAAATTCAAAAGTTTTTCTCTTGCGGCCATTTCATCAAACAGGTTGGGAGGTCATGCTCATAGGAGAGGTGCTTATACTAGGGTGTGTAAAGGGAAGGTTATGTTTGATTATCTGCATACTAAGTATGATGATTCAGGGTTATCCCTGACAGATGTATCGAATCTTGTGGTGAAAGTGTACCACCTCTGCAGAGTGTCAAACTATTCGAATAGCTGCGTCCGCAGTTGTAACTACCTCGGTGATTTACGCTCTTAGTTACATGCCTGGATGAACGAAAGTGGTTAAAATAGTACGGTGGGGCCCAGGGCCACTCACGGTAGACCTTTTGGCCGTCCTAACCACTTTCAGAACATCAGGACAAGAACGAGCGGCGTAATCGGCAGGCGAAGGGATCAACTACATACACAAATGAGTATGTATGCAAGCCACATACAACAGTCCTCATAGCCATTCCATCTAAAAGAAATAGAAATATTGCAACGCCATACGGCAAGATTCAAATATCCTAGATAGAGATAATAATTTAGGATAGCTCCTCATACAACAAACATCAGAGTATCAGGCAGAAGCGGAAAACAAGATCCGAGTACGGATAAGAAGCAAATCGGCATAAGATGCCCATAAATAAACACATCCCACCCACAGATCTCACGGATCCCCGTTCCCGGAATCTCTACACCGAATGATTGTTGCCAACATCATCTGTCTCCTCCACCCAGTATCCATCTTACGGGTACACCTGTTCATCTGAGTCAAACAATTTATCGTGTGAGACCCTAGGGGTACTCAGCAAGTCTTTATGCCACTAAAGGGGACACAACCTGGGGTGACGCAATGGCAGCAAAATATAATAACTAACAAGTCTATAGATACTCGTTAACCATCCGCCTAACCAATGATAGACGAATGTCCGTGAATTAAGGACAACAGTTATAATGGTATAATTAACGGATCCATCCTCCTCCTCGCTTACCAACGAGGAAGCGGACGAACAACCCCCATCATCCGTTGGCAGTTTTATTAACCATTCCATGAGTATTGCACTATTTACTAATCAAGTACTTAGTCAATTTAAAAGCGGCACTTTAGTTATACTTGTCTATGATCGAGAAACTGTGCTCCAAGTCGTCCATAACCGCGAACATGGCTTTCAGAAAGATTTACCCTGCAGGGGTGCACGAATAGCAACACACACTCGATCAACCTCGGAAAAACCAAATCAAAACCAACGAGCCATTCACGACAAAGCAATCACAAGATTTAGAAATATTTCAGGGGGCCACCCTAATAAGCTACCCGCAACGAAGTTGGCCGGCTCCGAGACGGACCCAGGGTTTGCGACGACGGCTGTAAACGACTGGGAACCCGAAAGTGTGACTAGGCTTGTCGATACCGCGAAAACGTGGCACGATCCAAAACAGTACAGGTGCTCCTCGCACAATCTTAAATAAAGCAGTAACATGGCATAAGTACAGGATAGTAATAAAGCCCCAAACTAATTGTGGCCCCAAGAAATAAGAATGAATCAAGCTCTAGCTCAGGGGGGTCCATAAGGCCTCCCGGATGTGGATAGTGCGAATAGTCAAGGAACAGGAATCAAGTACTCGGGGTCCTACGGGACACAAGTGAGCATGAAAAACCAAATAGCAGATATTGCTCACCGGTGCCTCTTTCATTAGTTATTCCATTACTACTCAGGTTAAGTTGTTTAAGTACCTCGTTATCCATCAGACACTCACATACCCTACACATGTTTTTCTACGACTCGCATGGCTCAAACAACTCCTGTGGTAATGGCTCATGGGATGGAGGAACAAGCTTCGGTGGGGTTTAAAAGTAAAGGCTATGCAGTACTTCGGATTCAATTTAATGCAATCGCGACTCAATGATTCAAGAATAAGATAGAGGCAATAGGTACTGTATGTATGCGAGCATGTGGTAGTGCTCGCCTGGCAGCTTAGTTGAAGCGAGAGATGGATCTGGGTAGTACTCCTACGATTCCTGGTAATTCTCCTGCTGGGCGTCTATTCGAAGAAGAACCAAAACAACAAGGGCCAACATAAATAAAGTGCACAAGCATATGAATTAAAATGCGACAAGCAATCAAGCAAGCCATGATGAATGATGCTCAATTTACATGGCATTAAAGTAGCATGGCAAGGGTGAGGTGTGGTGCAAGAATAAAGCATTTTATTATTTATTTAGCCTAATTTTATTGCCATAAACAGTTCAGATTTTTAATACTGACATGATGCATGCTTCAATCCAGAACAAGGAATGCATAGATAGAACGGGCTCGTCGCGCTGATCGATTTAGACATATTATTTGCCAAATTTGGAGTTATAGAAATAAAGTTATTAATTTATTAAGGAAAAGGGCATTTATTGTAATTTTTAAACATCTCGAAATTTTAAAGTGCTCAAAAGATATTTTGAATGGCATATTTGAATTCCTCTCATTTTTCTGATTCCAAAACATATATTATTTGTATTATTTGGATTTGTAAATTAAAAGTTATTTGAAATCTGATTTGAATTTGAATTTAAATAATTTTGAATTTGTTTTGTTTAAACAACTAGACGGGAAAACTTTTATTGACCCAGCCTCAGTCACTGACGGGTCGGCCAGCGGCTGACTAGGCCACACAGCGCGCAGAAAACTTTTCTCACCGGGGCTCTGTCTAGCCAGTGTGACTGCTAGGTGGGACCAACTGGCGAAGGCCCACGTGACAGCGGCAGAACCCGCAGAGGCTGTCAGGTGGGGTCGCACTGGACCGCGGGTTACGTCTAAGAAAACCGGGGTGCCCTTCTGCAAGATCGCCAGGGCGGCTGATAGGTGGGCGCGCGCGTACTGCGGGTTGTGGCGGCAAAAGGAATAGGGGGTTATCTGCAAAAAGGGGAGGCCGCGGTACTGTGGATCTTCTCCACCGTCTTGCAGCAGATCTGCGTGCAGCGCGGAACAGGGACTCGAACTGGGGACCTGGAGCTCGCGCTAGGCGGCGGTGACCAGTGCGGTAGGACGTGGGTGTTGATAGGAGGGAGTAACGCGGCTAGGTAAGGCTCTATGCGGCGCGTACAACGTGGAGACACCAGCTTCTGGTAGCGCACCGAGGGCGCTCGACGGAACGCGCGTCGCGACCAGGAAACGACGACGATGGTGATGATGTCTGGGAGAGAGCTTGGCTTACCGCGAAGCTGCTGGCAGTGGTGGTTCAGGCAGAGGAGCGGGCGATCATCAACGTAGCAGGCGCCGGCCGGAATTAGGGTTTCGTCTGGACGGCGCAGGTACTGGCAATCCTGGGGACCCTCCTCCACGCTGGGCCGGTCAAGGTGGAGCAGGGGTACCCCCTCAGTCTTCTCGACCACCTCCACGTCAACCCCGAACGCAGGAACGAGGAAGCGGCGTCGGATCTGACGGTGACCAGCGAGAGAGGGGCGTCGTCGTTGGAGAGGAAGGAGAGGAGAGGCAGGGCTCTGGGCGGATCTGGGAGAGGTAGAGGAGCCGTGGGGCCGAGGGTAAAGCGAGGGGGAGGGAGGAGGTAGCGTGTGGGCACGGGCAGAGATAAAGGTGGCCTCGGCCACCTTTGCTTCTCCTCCTCACGTGGTCAAGCTGGGGCTCGACCTGGGCAGCCAGGGCAGGGCAGGTAGGGCTGCCAGGTGGGGACGGCGTGGCGGTGGGGCTACCCGGCAGTGAGAGAGAAAGAAAGAGGATAGGGGAGTCTCGGGTGAGCTAGGGCTAGGGTTAGGAGAGGTGGTCTCGGGTTAGAGTTTTGTTAGGGTTAGAGAGAGGGGTAGGGGTGAGCTGAGGTGGGCCATGCATGGTAGGGAGAGGCCATTGGCATGGTGAGAGGGAAGATGAGAGAGGTGTGGTAGAGGTTAGGGTTTTAGATTAGATCTAGGTTTAGATAGAATTAGAGGCTAACTAGGGCTAGGGTTTTAATTAGGTTTTTAGGTTTTAAAACTTGTTTAAAGATCACCCAAGAGGAAAAAGTGAGTGCTTTGAATTAACATGAGATGAGGTGGGAGAGTAACCAAGAAAAAGAGAAAGAAAAGATGTATGGGAAGAAGCCCTCATTTGAATCATGCATGGAGATAAATAAAAGAAAAGATGTTGATGAGAATAAGGGGAATGGTGGAGAGATGATGTAGATGATCCCACAAAGAAGGACCACTAAAACAAAGGAAAAACAAATGGGTTAAAGGTGGTGATGGTGGTTGCATGGCCCATGCAAAAATAATAAATGCCATGATTTATTTTGTGAAAACAATAATAATATGGCATTATTCTTATGCATTCCCAAGAAGTGTAATAAGGCCAAGCAAAAGAATTTATAGAATTAGATCCATCCTATCTCCCATGAGCTAGATTAAATACTAAAAGAAAATAAAAGCCCATGGTAAATGGAATGGTGGAATTATAAGGTGGTGAAAAGAAAGGTGATGGAGTTGAATAAAAGATATGCCCCCAACTCAACTTGGGCATTAAACAATATATCAATAACCAAATACAATATCAAGAGGCAAATACAATTAAGAATGCATATGAGAGAAGAACCAAAAGAAAAAGGGTTTTATATGATGCTCAAATGCAAGGTGGCATGATGACATGAGCATGATATAATTATGATGCAACAATATATAGGAAGTAGCCATTATCTTACTAGACCAAGTAGCATTACAATTGGTAGACAATTGGGATGCTACAGCGGTTATGGACAGTTGGAATAGCCATACTGTTTCGTTGTCAGATGTTTTCTAAAGAACTTGAAATGAATGATGAATCTTGACTTGACCACAACAATGTTGTGTTTATGATACCAGCTTCCCAACTTAAGTGATTCTAGAATTTTTTTTATCTTTCTTTGCTTCAGAACTCATCTTAGGTTTCAAACTTAACTTTATAGTTAAACTTAGATTTATCCCTTTAACTTAGAATTATAGTACTTGTTAGTGGTAGTTTGCGAGTACTTAAAGAGTACTCATGGTTTTTGTCCCTGGCTATTATCATGGCTAGACTATGATGGAGACCATCAAGATGATGGACAGCAGGACGGCTATGATAACTAGGACTATCTGCCTTCGTCAGCATTGCCTGTGCCCCTGAAACATGGACCCCACCGCTACGCTTATCTTTTATTTCCGCTGTGTGTTGTATTAAGACTGGATCATGAGATCCTTATTTGTGTAAGACCTTATGTATGGTTTGTAATGGATGATTTACTGTGATATCCAATCCGTTATGTCTCGCAAAAATGGTAATCCTGGGATTGCGAGGTATGGCATAACGGGCATCTGGGATTAAAAATCCGGGTGTTGACATGTTTTCTCCCTAGTAGCAATAGCACATCTAGTATCTTCGAGATTTCTGTCACTTCTCCAGATTACTAGAGGCATGCACCCACTATCGAGCATAAATACTCCCTTTTGGAGTTGCTAGCATCTACTCGGCCAAGATAGTTACTAACTACGGAAACATGCAAGATCACAAATAACAAAGACATGATAGAATCAAGAATGAATCTAAAATAGCATCTCAATATCCATCGGATCCCCGCAAAGACATCATGTAGGATTACAAATAGATGATCTTGATCATGAATGGAGCTCACAAGATCTAAACATGATAACACAAAGTAGAAGAACCAACCATCTAGCTACTACATGGACCCGTAGTCCAAGGATGAACTGCTCACGCATCACACCGGAGGGTTGCATCGTGATGAAGAAGGCCTCGAGGGTGAATTCCCCTCTCTGGGAGGGTGTCGGGAAGAGCTTCAGATCCCTCCCGATCTAGGGATGGAGATGACGGCGGCTACAGACTCTTTCGTGGAATTTTGATCGGATGCTTAGGGTTTCTGTATCGAAGGCATCTTATAGTCGGAAGTGGGGGACCGAGGGGGTGCCCTAGGCGGCCAAACCACCCCCGGCACGGGCCAGGCCTGGCTGTGCGGCTAGGTAGTGCGGCGGCCCTCTGGACCCTCTCCGTCTCGTATTCTGGCTCCATGTCCCCCTGGGTAAAATATTAACTTTGCTTTTGTCCCATCCAATTCCGAGAATATTCATTTTATGACTTTTCTAGAACCAAAAATAGCAGAAAACAGGCAACTAGCACTATGGCATCTTGTTAATAGGTTAGTCCAAGAATGTGTATAAAAATACTTCAAAGTTGGAACAAAACATAAGAAAGTAGATAAAAACCAAGCATGGAACATCAAAAATTATAGATACGTTAGCAACGTATGAACATCCCCAAGCTTAACTCCTTCTCGTCCTCGAGTATGTAAGTGATAAAAAGAAAGAATAATTTTTGAGGTGACATGCACCATCATAAACTTGATCAAAGTATTTGTAAAACATTGAAAGCTGGGATCATAGTACTTCAACATAACATGAAAGATAAAGTTATAACAATAAGACATAGCAACTATGTTGTAACATGAAAAGGCACAAACAAAAGATTCATGAATAACAATTCTTTGCAAGACGTTTGTTTGTTTCACATAAAGAAAACATAGCATAATGGCATTCAGCTTGTCCCTCATAGAGTAGCAAATTATAATTGCATGGGACACCTTCATAGTTCATAAGGGTGACTAGATACAAATAGTTTAAGAACAAGCAATATCAAAGTTATGCATCAATCAACAAGTCTTGGGACAATGCACATTATACTAAGAATGGCCACTATGCGCTCTCAATAGGTGCATAAAGATAGAAGATGAAGAATCAACATAAAAGTAAAAGAAAGGCCTTCATAGAAGGAAGCAGGGATTCAAGTCTCATAAAGAGCTTCCAAAAATTATGGTACTTATTAGCTTTCAGCTCTCATTTCCCCTATCGTAAGCATCTTTAGGTGAGTAAGGTTAAATTGACACAACTAAGAGGATATGCTTGACAAGTTATAAGCCGAAATCGCATGCCCCTTACTTACGAAGACCGAACCTCATGCCACTCAACTTTAGTCACAAGTAAGCTCTTGTCATTGTAAGTACATATGTATCATAGAGAACCGCCAACGGGGTACCCCTTGCACATGATATAGGAGCTATCCCATAATCAAAATGACAAGGCAAGCAGACAATGAGCAGGTCAGCGATCTTTTTATCTGCTATTTGCATAGGTTTTTATTAAGGATGCTTCATAGAGTGCTCATTATGGTTATGATGCAAGTTTCCATCATGATTAGGCATGGCTTAGGCTAGCGGCCTAGGCGTTTCTCTAACACACATACAAACTCCATGATCTTACAAGTTCCACTTTTATTTCACATCGCCGGGATCCATAAGCAAAAGAATCATGATATCAACGGGGTACAATGTACAAGTTCAATGTTGAAAGCGTTCCCCATGATACATGGTTCTGCTAACTTCAACTTATAAAGTGCAAGCATATACGCAAAAAAGATGGACACAATGGTTCAAGTTTATTAAGTGCAAGAAAAGTAAAGTGTGCCATCAAGTTCGTGAGAGCTCTAATCACTAATTTTCACATAACAAGTTTAATTCGGAAGGTAGATAAAAACATGAATATACTTGGAATAGCAAATGCTAATAGGTAGGTATGGTGGACTCTTTGGAATAACTTGGTTTTTTGGAGTTGGATTCATGAGTGAGACTCATACTTGGTTATGGAGGCTAGCAAAAGACTGGGAGAGACCAACTAAGAGAGAAATAATGGCCATAATCATGCAAAGCGACAAAACATCATTGATTAAAGCATAAAGTGATATTACAAGTTGAAAACTAAAGGATCATAAAGGCTAGGTGACTTGGGATAGTCATAACATGGTGTGAGCATGCTCCAAGTCAACCCAAATAAAGCATCAAAGGAGAATACCACAATACTATGCTTTAATATGCTAAAACAACGCATGATTCTTCCAAGGCACATTAAGAAATCTCAATTGTTTATAACATGTCATGCTACAACAATAATCACTAAGCATAAAGCCAAAACAATATCAAGCACGACATGACAAAGCATAGGTCACAGTCAAAACAAGCTCCTTTTACCACTTAAGCATGAGCCTTCCTACTATTTTCCAATCCAAACCAAACTCATTTGAAAACTAATGTATGAAAGAAGGGGTACAACCAATTTATTCAAGCAAACCAAGAAATCCAAGCAAACGAAAACCAAAACGAAAATGAAAAAGAAGACGCTCCAATAACAACACAACTGTGCATGAAACAATAAACATGATGTGTTTGCAAAGAACCTGAAATTTTTATTGATGAAGAAGGGGATGTCTTGGGCATCTCCAAGATTTGATGATTGTACTTCTTGGATATTTCTTAGGGTGACACGCGTGGCATCCCCAAGCTTGAGCTTTAGTCCATTCTTCATCTCATTACATCATTCGTTCCATACACCTGAAATTTTTCCTCCATACAAAACTTCACACAATCTTTATTAGCAACATTAGTGCACTTAAGATAATAAGTGTTTGGGTTCAGTTTCAACACCAATAAAACTTCCATTAAAACACAAGCTACTATATCACTTCCCTCAAAAAGCTCAATTCCCCAAAAGAACTCAAAAAGGAACCAACAAGAAGCAAATGCAAAAAATGGCAAAAATCTGTTAAAACAGACCAGCAGGTAAAAACTAATTTTTTCGAACACCTTCTTTTGCTCAAATAGAAAAGTGTTGAACTAACAAAAGTTAGATAACAACCTGGGGCAGAAGTACAAAAATTCACGCCTCAAACCTACGTACAGAGAGTTTACATGAATTTTTACGGTGAAGAATAAAAATATGTTTCGGGACAGCAACTTTCCCAATCATTACTTCTCTCTCATTAGAGGTTACTCTTGGCACAAAAAACAAATAAAAAGGATAAGGAGCGGTTATGACAGAGGTAATAACTTCCAAGACTCATCTAAAACTTTTGGGTTATCTCCCAATAAATACTTTTCTTTAACGCCTTTAAGTTAGGCATAAGAAGCAAGAAAGAGGATCAAGTGTTCTCCAATAAAGAAGCATTAAGAGAAAATTTTGTTTTTATAGGAGAAGAAAAAGGGATATTCTCTCTCTCTTCTTAGGGAAGTGTTCTACACCTTTCTTGAGTGGGAGTTGATATTTAATGGTGTCTTCTTTCATATTAGTAATGGCACCAACAGTTCTAAGAAAAGGTCTTCCCAAAGTAATAGGACAAGAAGCATTGCATTCAACATCCAAAACATAGAAATCGACGGGGACATAGGCATTGTTAACCACAATAAGGTCATCATTAATACTCCCCATGAGTTTCTTTTTAGCATTATCATCAAGTGGGACATTTAAATAACATTCTTCCAATGGTGTCAAATCAAGCATATCATAAATCTTTCTAGGCATAATAGAAACACTACTATCAAGATCACATAAAGTTTTTAAATCAAAATCATTCACTTTCGTATTAATGATGGGTTCCCAACCATCTTCTAGTTTCATAGGAATAGAAGCTTTATGTTTCATCTTTTCTTCTTTGATTTTTATGAGAGCATTAGTATTGTGTTTTGTAAAGGCCATGTTCATAGCACTAGCATCAGGACTTTTAGCAAGCTTTTGTAGGAACTTAATTACTTCAGAGACGTTGCAACCATCAAGATCAAAATCATATTTATCATCTAAAGTAGTAGAGCTATTGTTTCCCATGTTTTGAAGAATTTCAGCATTTTTATTAGAAAAGGTTCCATTGGGCTTACTAGCTTCAACATTAGTGGTAGTGATGGTAGAAACACTAATATTTCTAGCAATTTCATCTTCTCTTTCCCACTTAGCATGCAATTCAGCTAATATTCTAACATTTTCATCAATTCTAACTTGTATTGCATTAGTAGGAGCAAAAGGATTCTCAATAGTTTCAGGTTTAGCAGCCATTTTATTAAAAGAAGATTGTGCTTTAGCCAATGATGCTATATTTCTTTCAGCATTAGAGAGTTTTTCCTCAATAGTTTTATTGAAAGCAGTTTGTTTGCTACTAAAATCTTTAATCATAACTTCAAGTTCAGAGGGTGCACTCCTATTATTGTTGTAGGAATTTCCATACGCATTACCATTATTGGGAGGATAGGGCCTATAATTATTGTTACCAAAATTATTCCTGTGGGCATTGTTGCTAAAATTATTATTTCTTATAAAGTTCACATCAACTTGCTCTTCTTGAGTAACCAAAGAGGCTAAGGGAACATGATTTGGATCAATATGAGATTTCCCATTAACAAGAATAGACATAATAACATCAATTTTATCACTCAAGGAGGAGGTTTCTTCAACAAAATTTACCTTCTTACCTTGTGGAGCTCTCTCAGTATGCCATTCAGAATAGTTAACCATCATATTATCCAGAAGCTTTGTTGCAGCACCCAAAGTGATGGTCATAAAGGTACCTCCAGCAGCAGAATCCAATAGGTTTGTTGAAGAATAATTCAGTCCTGCATAAAAAGTTTGGATAATCATCCAAGCAGTCAGTCCATGAGTGGGACAATTCTTTACCAAAGATTTCATTCTTTCCCAAGCTTGAGCAACATGTTCATTATCAGATTGTTTAAATTTCATTATTTCACTTCTCATAGATATAATCTTAGCAGGAGGATAGTATTTTCCAATGAAAGCATCTTTGCATTTAGTCCAAGAATCAATACTATTTCTAGTTAGGGATTGCAACCATTCTTTAGCTTTTCCTCTCTAAGAGAAAGGAAACAATTTAAGCTTAATAATATCCCCATCTATATCCCTATGCTTTTGCATCTCACAAAGTTCATCAAAGTTATTAAGATGAGCAACATCATCTTCAGTACCAATACTAGAAAATTGTTCTCTGACAACAAGATTGAGTAAAGCAGGTTTAATTTCAAAGAAAGTAGCTTCAGGAACAGGTGGAGCAATAGGTGGGCACATCAAATCGTTGTTGTTGGTGCTAGTGAAGTCACACAACTTAGTGTTCTCAAGAGTAGTGATGACCCACAAGTATAGGGAGTGTATCACAGTATTTTCGAGGGAAGTGAAACCCAATTTATTGATTCGACACAAGGGAAGCCAAAGAATATTTATAAGACTTAACAACTGAGTTGTCAATTCAGCTGTACCTGGAAACAATCTTGCTCACAGCAGTTTATTAGTAGCAACAGTTTTGTAGTAGGAATAGTAAAGTAATAGCAGTAGTAAAGACAGCAGTAACAATTGCAGTAAACAGTAGGATTCGAGAGCGGTAGGCATAGGGATGGATGGACGGGCATTGCATGGACCATACAATTCATATAGCAATCAGAACATAGGGCAATTGCAGATAAATAAGATAAAGCATCCAAGTACTATATAATCATAGGCGTGTGTTCCATATATAGTCATACGTGCTCGCAATGAGAACTTGCACAACATCTTTTGTCCTGCCAGCCCGTTTGCAGCGGGGCCTCAAGGGAACTACTGGCAATTAAGGTGCTCCTTTTAATAGAGCACCGGAGCAAAGCACTAACACTCAGTGAACACATGTGATCCTCAAGTCAAAGACATTCCCTCCGGTTATCCCGATTTCTGTCACTTCGGGGCCATTGGTTCCAGACAACAACGTGTGTATACAACTTGTAGGTAAGACCATAAACAATACTATCATAATGAATCAATAACATGTTCAGATCTGAAATCATGGCACTCGGGCCCTAGTGACAAGCATTAAGCATAACAAGTAGCAACAGAGTCATAAAGCACTAATAGAAGATACTAGGCACCATGCCCTAACAATCTGATGCCATTACATGAACGATCTCATCCAATCCCTACCATCCCCATAGGCTACAGCGGTGGATTACTCACTCAGAGATGGGGGAAACATAGATGGTCAATGGAGAAACGACGGTGATGATCTCCTCCAATTCCCCGTCCCGGAAGGGTGCCAAAACGGAGTTTCTGGTGCTGTTTCATGGAATCTGGTGGTGGCGATGGAGCAGAACTCCTTCTGGAAAAACGTCAAACCCCCTGATTTTTTAGGTCAGAAGGCATCTTATAGGCGAAGAGGGAGACCGAGGGGGTGTCTGGGCGGCCATACCACCCCCTGGCGCGGCCAGGCCCAGCCCGTGCGGCTAGGTGGTGTGGCTGGGCCCCAGCCCCTCTCCGTCTCGTATTCTGGCTCTAGGTGTCCCTTGGTAAAATAATGACTTTGGCTTTTGTCCCGTCCAATTCCGAAAATATTCATTTTCTGACTTTCCTGGAACCAAAAACAGCAGAAAACAGGCAGCTGGCACTGTGGCTCTTGTTAATAGGTTAGTTCAAGAAATCATATGAAAAGTACTCCAAAGTGTGGACAAAACATAAGAAAGTACATAAAACCAAACATGGAACATCAAAAATTATAGATATTTTTGCAACGTATCAACATCCCCAAGCTTAAATCCTGCTCGTCCTCGAGTAGGTAAGTGATAAAAACAAAGAATAAATTTTGAGGTGACATGCACCATCATAAACTTGATCAACGTATTTGTAAAACATTCAAAGCTGGGATCATAGTACTTCAATCATAACATGAAAGACAAAGTTCTAGCAATAAGACAAAGAAACTATGATGCAACATGAAAAGGCACAAACAAAAGATTCATGAATAGTAGTGCTTTGCAAGACGTTTGTTTGTTTCACATAAAGAAAACATAGCATAGTGGCATTCAGCTTGTCCCTCATAGAGTAGCAAACATAAATGCATAGGACACCTTCAAAGTTCGTAAGAGTGACTAGATATAGATAGTTTAAAACAAGCAATATCAAAGTTATGCATCAATCAACAAGTCTGGGGACAATGCACATAGAACTAAGAATGGCCACTATGCTCCCAAAGTAGGTGCATAAAGATAGAAGGTGGAGACTCAACATAAAAGTAAAAGAAAGGCCTTCAAAGAAGGAAGTAGAGACTCAAGTTACATAAAGAGCTTCCAAAAATTATGGTACTTAATAGCTTTAAGCTCTCATTGCCCCTATCATAAGCATCTTGAAGTGATTAAGGTTAAAGTGAACAAACTATGGTGTACATGCTTGACAAAGTATAAGTTAGAAATCTCATGTCCCTTGATTACAAGGGCCCCTCCTCATGCTACTCAAGTTTAGTCACAGGTAAGTTCTTGTCATTGTAAGTACATGTGTATCATAGAGAACCGCCAACGGGGTACCCCTTGCCCGCTGATACGGAAGAATCCCCATATCAAAATGACAAGGCAAGTAGACAATGAGCATCTCAGCAATCTACTTATTTACCATGGAAATATGGTGATTTTTTCTCTCTTTCCTATTTTCATAATCTCTTTTTTTTCTTTTTCTCTTTTTTCTCAATATCTGACTCTTTTTTTATAAGAAGAATGCTTCACAGACAGCTCCTTATGGTTACGCTGCAGGTTTCCACCATGTCAGCATGGATTAGACCAGCGGCCCAGGCGTTTCTATAACACATATACATAACTCCATGGACTTACAAGGTCCCCTTTCATTTCACAACAACGACATCCATAGACAAAAGAGCATGATATCAACTAGGTACAAAGTACCCGTGCAATGTTAAAAGCGTTCCCCATGACAGCATGGTTCTGCTAATCCCCAACAAATAAGTGCAAGCATATACAACATAGACGACACAATGGTTCAAGTTTATTCAGGGCAAGAAAAGTAAAGTGTGCCATCAAGTTCGTGAGAGCTTTAATTACTAGTTTTCTCATAACAAGTTTAATTTGGAAGGTAAACAAAAGCATGGATATACTTGGAATAGCATATGCTAGTAGGTAGGTATGGTGGACTCTTTGGAATAACTTGGTTTAGGGAGTTGGATGCATGAGTGGAACTCATACTTGGTTGTGTAGGCTAGCAAAAGATTGGGAGCGACAAACTAAGAGAGCAATAATGGCCATAATCATGTAGAGCGACAAAACATCATTGAACAAAGCATAAAGTGATACTACAAGTTGAAAACTAAAGGATCATCAATGCTATGGTGAATTGGGATAGTCACAACATGGTGTGAGCGTGTGCCAAGTCAACCCAAATAAAGCATCAAAGGAGAATACCACAATACTATGCTTTAATATGCTAAAACAACGCATGATTCATCCAAAGCACATTAAGCAATCTCAACTGATTATAACAAGTCATGCTACAACAAGGAATACTAAGCATAAATCCAAAACAATATTAGGCATGGCATGACAAAGCATAGGCCACAGTCAAAAACAAACTCTCCTTACCACTTAAGCATGAACTTTCCTACTATTTTCCACTCCAAACCAAACTATTTGAAACCAATGTATGAAAGAGGGGGTCCAACCAATTTATTCAGGAAACTAAGAGCCCAAAGCAAAAGAAAACCAAAAATAAAAACGAAAAAGAAGACGCTCCAAGAACAACACAACTGTGCATGAAACAATAAAAATGAAGCGTTTGGAAGGAACCTGGGATTTTTATTGATGAAGAAGGGGATGCCTTGGGCATCCCCAAGCTTTGACGCTTGTACTTCTTGGATATTTCTTGGGGTGACACGCGTGGCATCCCCAAGCTTGAGCTTTAGTCCATCCTTCATCTCATTACTCATTCCTTCCATACACCTGACATTTTTCCTTCATACAAAACTTCACACAATCTTTATTAGCAACATTAGTCCACTCAAGATAATAAGTCTTTAGGTTCAGTTACAACACCAATAAAACTTCCATTAAACACTAGATACTGTAACAATTCCCTCAAAAAGCTCAATTCCCCAAAAGAACTCAAAAAGGAACCAACAAGAAGCAAATGCAGAAAACGGCAGAAATATGTCAAAACAGACCAGCAGTTAAAAACTAATTTTTTCGAACACCTTCTGTTGCTCAAATCGAAAAGTGTTGAACTAACGAAAGTTAGATAACAACCTGGGGCAAAAGAACAAAAATCCACGCCTCAAACCTACGTACAGAGAGTTTACACGAAATTTTACGCATAGAAATCTGTTTCGGGACAGCAACTTTCCCAACCATTACTTCTCTCTCATTAGAGGTTATTCTTGGCACAAAAAGCAAATAAAAAGGATAAGGAGCAGTTATTACTGTAGTAATAACTTTCAAGACTCATATAAAACTTTTGGGTTATCTCCCAATACGTACTTTTCTTTAATGCCTTTAAGTTAGGCATGATAGTTTGAGAGGATGGTCACATAAGAAATATGAATTGAAGTAAAAGAGAGCATCAACAAGCAAATTCAAATCACATTTAAGTCTAACCAACTTCCTATGCATAGGAATCTTGTATGCAAATAAATTCACAAAGAACAAAGTGACAGTCATAGGAAGATAAAACAAGAGTAAGTTCAAAACTTTCAGCACATAGAGAGGTGTTTCAATACCATGAAAACTTCTACAACCATATTTTCCTCTCTCATAATAATTTTCAGTAGCCTCATGAATAAACTCAACAATATAACTATCACATAAAGCATGCTTTTCATGATCTACAAACACATATTTTTTATCAAGCTCAAAAATAGTGCGATTAAAAAACCTTCAATCCCACTTTTAACATTTCTATAACAAGATGGCTAATCATTCAATATAGGACCATCATCTAGACATTTATCATAAAAAATTTCTAAGAAAAACTCTTTAATACCATGCAAATTGAAGTTAAGCACAAATAAAGGATTATCATAGATAACATGAGCATAACATTCATCCTCCTTTGGTAAGTGTGGGGGACAATCAAATAATGTAAGTGATAAAGAGTTACTCTCATTAGAAGGTAGGCGTGGGTAGCTAATCCATTATTCCTCCTTTTGTTCATCACTCTCCTCCTCTTTTTCATCTAATGAGCTTTCAGGTTCATCAATTTCTTCTTCCATAGGATCCTACAAGGCATTAGTCTCTTCCATTTGTGGAAAGCATCTATTAATATATTTAAGAATATAGCCATTTTCTTCCTTGTAATTATCAAAGCAAAATGTAAGTATATCATAAACCTCATATTTATAAGGTGAATCATCAATATTTTCAAGAAAACTAGCAAGTTCAAATGCACCCTTCCAAGCAATAAATTCTTCAATTTGTTCCACATCATAAAAGTCATAATTTCCTTTAACATAAGAAGATATGGTAACATTATCATTATACTCACATTGAAAAGGGAGTTGTTTATACCTCTTACAGCAACAAGATTTATCAAAGCAATAAGTAACATTATAAGTAGAGCACACGTTTCTAGCAATGGTATACAACTTATCAATTTGTTCCCATAAGTGTTTCCCTTTTTGTGACAAGCGGTGTTCCTTATAATAATATTTTTATCTTCCGTGAACCCACCTTGCCAATAAGATTCAGTTTCAAAGAAAACAACCATTAATAGAAAGCATGATAAAGCAAGACAATAACAGGCCAACAAAAATAACAACTAGAGTAGGAACTAATTTTTTTTTGTATTTTTGATAAAGAAACAAGCAAACAAGGTGGAAATAAACTAAGCTTGAGCAATAGTGATTCCAAGTGAACTTGATAAATAAAGCTATGCTCCCTGGCAATGGCACCAGAAAATAGTCTTGATGACCCACAAGTATAGGGGGTGTATCGCAGTATTTTCGAGGGAAGTGAAACCCAATTTATTGATTCGACACAAGGGGAGCCAAATAATATTTATAATCCTTAACAACTGAGTTGTCAATTCAGCTGCACCTGGAAACAATCTTGCTCACAGCAGTTTATCAGTAGCAACGGTTTTGTAGTAGGAATAGTAAAGTAATAGCAGTAGTAAAGTAAAGACAATAGTAACAATTGCAGTAAATAGTAGGATTTGAGTGTGGTAGGCATAGGGATGGATGTACGGGCGTTGCATGGACAAGACAATTCATATAGCAATCAGAACATAGGGCAACTGTAGATAAATAAGATAAAGCATCCAAGTACTAGATAATCATAGGCATGTTTTTCCATATATAGTCATACGTGCTCGCAATGAGAACTTGCACAACATATTTTGTTCTACCAGCCCATTTGCAGCGGGACCTCAAGGGAACTACTGGCAATTAAGGTGCTCCTTTTAATAGAGCACCGGAGCAAAGCATTAACACTCCGTGAACACATGTGATCCTCATGTAAAAGCCATTCCCTCCAGTTATCTCAATTTCTGTCACTTCGGGGCCATTGGTTCCGGACAACAACGTGTGTATACAACTTGTAGGTAAGACCATAAACAATACTATCATAATGAATCAATAACATGTTCCGATTTAAAATCATGGCACTCGGGCCCTAGTGACAAGCATTAAGCATAACAAGTAGCAACAAAGTCATCAAGCACAAATAGAAGATACTAGGCACCATGCCCTAACAATATGATGCCATTACATAAATGATCTCATCCAATCCCTACCATCCCCATAGCCTACAGCGGGGGATTACTCACTCATAGATGGGGGAAACATGGATGGTCGATGGAGAAGCGATGGTGATGATGATGGCGATGATCTCCTCCAATTCCCCATCCCGGCAGGGTGTCAGAACGGAGTTTCTGGTGCTATTTCGTGGAATATGGTGGTGGCGGCAGAGCGGAACTCCTTCTGGAAAAACATCGACCCCCCTGATTTTTTAGGTCAGAAGGCATCTTATGGGCGAAGAGGGAGACCGAGGGGGTGTCTAGGGCGGCCAGACCACCCCCTAGCGTGGCCAGGCCCAGCCCGCGCGGCCTGGTGGTGTGGCTGGGAACTCAGGCCCTCTCCGTCTCGTATTCTGGCTCTAGGTGTCCCTTGGTAAAATAATGAATTTGGCTTTTGACCCGCCCAATTCCGAGAATATTCTTTTTGTGACTTTCCTGGAACCAAAAACAGCAGAAAACAGGCAGCTGGCACTGTGGCTCTTGTTAATAGGTTAGTCCAAGAAATCATATGAAAAGTACTCCAAAGTGTGGGCAAAACATAAGAAATTATGTAAAACCAAGCATGGAACATCAAAAATTATAGATACGTTTGCAACCTATCAAGTAGTCATTTTTTGTATTTTTTTAATTAAGAAAGCAAACTAGTACAACAATTTTTTTTGTGTTTTTTGATAAAGAAACAAGCAAACAAAATAGAAAATAAACTAAGCAAAACAAAAACAACAAAGTAAAGTGATTGGTTATGAGGGACTCCCCTTGTGAAGATGTCCTTGACTCCCCGGCAACGGTGCCAGAAAAATATTTGCTGACTCGTGGTTGATAACGAGCTCGTTGGGGAACCCCAAGAGGAAGGTATGATGAGCACAGCAGTAAGTTTCCCTTAGTTATGAAACCAAGGTTATCAAACCAGTAGGATCAAGGAAATACCTCCAAGGTGTTGTTTTCAATTTGGAATCCTGCACAACACAACCATAGAACTTTGCCCCCAACTTACAGTGAGGTTGTCAATCTCACCGGTTTTACTAAAAACAAAGGATTAAATGTATTGTTTGGAAGAAAGTAATAGCTTGCAGAAAGTAAATAGAAAACAATAAACATTTGTAGATTGATGGTAAAAGAAAGGACCGGGTTCCATAGTTCACTAGTGGTGGTTCTCCGTAAGATAGATGACATGTTGGGTGAACAAATTACAGCGGTGCAATTGATAAACATCGAGAAAGCATACATGCATATACTAATCATCTTGACTCCTTTGAAATTCGATTGGGAATTACAACATTATACATAGACCGTAATCCAACTACATCTATGACACCTTCAGGTTATCATCCGAACCCCATCCAGTATTAAGTTGCAAGCAACAGATAATTGCATTGCGCATTGCATGTAAAGTAAACAATACGATTGTTCTATGAACAAAGGATTAATGTTTTCTCCCCATTAGCAACATCACATCTAGTACCTTAGAGATTTCTGTCACTTCCCCAGATTACTAGAGGCATGAACCCACTATCGAGCATAAATACTCCCTCTTGGAGTTGCTAGCATCTACTCAGCCAAGGTAGTTACTAACAATGGAAAGCATGCAAGATCACAAATAACAAAGACATGATAGAATCAATAATCAATCTGAAATAGCATCTCAATATCCATCGGATCCCCGCAAACACAACATGTAGGATTACAAATAGATGATCTTGATCATGAACGGATCTCATAAGATATGGCACAAAGGAGAAGAACCAACCATATAGCTACTACATGGACCCGTAGTCCAAGGATGAACTACTCATGCATCACACCAGAGGCTTTCATGGTGATGAAGAAGGCCTCCAGGGTGAATTCCCCTCTCCGGTAAGGTGCCGAGAAGAGCTTCAGATCCCTCCTGATCTAGGGATGGAGATGACGGCGGCTATTGACTCTTTCGTGGAATTTTGATCGGGTGCTTAGGGTTTCTGTATCGGAGGCATCTTATAGTCAGAAGGGGAGGCCAAGGGGGTGCCCTAGGCGGCCACACCACCCCCGGGCGCGGGCCAAGCCTAGCCGATTGGCCAGGTGGTGTGGCGGCCCTCTGGCCCCTCTCCGTCTCGTATTCTTGCTCCGTGTCCCCCTGGGTAAAATATTGACTTCGGCTTTTGTCCCGTCCAATTCCGAGAATATTCATTTTCTGACTTTCCTGGAACCAAATAGCAGAAAACAGGCAGCTGACACTGTGGCATCTTGTTAATAGGTTAGTCCAAGAAAGTGTATAAAAATACTCCAAAATTGGAACAAAACATAAGAAAGTAGATAAAACCAAGCATGAAACATAAAAAATTATAGATACGTTAGCAATGTATCAGGGCGGCGGAAAAAAGTAGTCGCGGATCAAAATTTTCGGGTTTCGATTTTTTCACTTGCTTCGTCCGAAACATCGCATGGAAGGTTATTACAGGGATCAACACTCACAACACTAGAGAAGGGATATTGTACTTTGTATGTATATATAAACATATACACATAGGCAGCCCGAGAGAAGGCATCCCAAGAGGGCTGCAGCGAAGGTTATTACAAACTATTGTAGAAGAGATTATGGGGTTAGAGAAGGCAGCTCGAGAGGGCTGTAGCGAAGAGGTGTTGAAAGCGGTTCGATGTCAGAGAAAAGTTATGAAAAAAAAGATAGAAATAGTGTCGTCGTAATACCATGGCACATGTGCGTAGCGCCACACTGTGGACGAGGGAGATATCAGCTAGAGGATGGGTGTGATGCAGCAAAGGAGAGAGTAGTATACAATTTATTTTCCTTGCATAGAGGAGGAGTAGCGCACTATAAGGCTGCAGGAGTGAGCACCACGCTGATTTTCTTTGTTAAGCAAGTACAAGTGGACCTCATAAAAAATGAAAATTGCATCCAAGTCCATGCATTTAGCACAAGGACCTTGAAACTTAGCAATGAAGTGTGTGTTTTGAGTTTTGCGCATACTAGCGTTCATCGTGCTAAAGTAAAATATTTCTAGATGCTAAGAATGGAAAAGAAGACCCAATGGTTAGCAATGTTTGGATTTTCCTGTCTTGATCAAACATTCATTGTTCGGTACACCATGCAGTGGTATATATGGTATTGTGAGAGATAAGAGACAAATAAAGATAAGATAAGAAATACTGCGAATGGCTGATCTAACTTTAGGTCTCGTAGGAGTGAGGTGCTCGAGAGTTAACACGGTCGGTGGAAGTACATGCTACATCAAGGACCTCGTAAAAAATTAAAAAAATTACATCCAAGTCCATGCATTTAGGACAAGGACCCTGAAACTAAGCAATGAAGTGTGTGTTTTGAGGTTTGCGCATACTAGCGTTCATCCTTCTAAAGACTTTCAGTAGAATCTTTCTATATGCTAAGAATGGAAAATAAGATCCAATGGTTGTTAGCAATGTTTGGATTTGCCAGTCTTGATCAAACGGTCAATGGTTTGTACACTCTATAGTGAAGGTATGATATTGTAAGAGATAAGAGAAGATAAAGATAAGATAAGAAGTATTACAAATGGCCAATCTAATGGTAGGTCTCGTATGAACGAGGTGCTTGAGAGTTAACACGATCAGTGGAAGTACAAGTTACATCAAGGACCTCATAAAAATGAAAATTGCACCCAAGTCCATGCATTTACTAGCACAGGGACCCTGAAAACTGAGTAATGGAGTTTGTGTTTTTAGGTTTGCGCATACTAGCGTTCATCATGCTAAAGACTATCAATAGATCGAATCTTTCTTGATGATAAGAATGGAAAAAAGATCCAACTGTTAGCAATGTTTGGATTTGCTAGTCTTGATCCAACGGTTAATATGTTCAAAGTTAATCCCTACTCTATGTAATGGTATGGTATTGTCAGAGATATGAGACAAGATAAAATATAAGATAAGAAGTATTGTGAATGCCCGATCTTATGATAGGTCTCATAAGAGCGATGTGTTTGAGAGTTAACACGGTGGGTAGAATTACAATTTACATCAAGGACCTCATAAAAAATGAAAATTGCATCCAAGTCCATGCATTTATCACAAGGACCCTGAAACCGAGTAATGAAGAACTGTGTGTTCATCATGCTAAATACTATCAATAGAATCTTTATATATGCTAAGAATGGAAAAGAAGATCCAACGGTTAGCAATGTTTTGAATTGCCAGTCTTGAGATCCAACGGTCAATGTTCAAAATAAGTTAATCCCTACACTATGTAGTGGTGGTATATATGGTATTGTAAGAGATAAGAGACAAGATAAAGATAAGAAGTACTACGGATGGCTGATCTAATGGTAGGTCTCGTTAGAGCTAGGTGTTCGAGTGGTCGGTGGAAGTACAAGGTACATCAAGGACCTCATAAAAAATGAAAATTCCATCCAAGTCTGTCCATTTGGCACAAGACCGAGTAATAATGAAGTACTGTGTGTTTTGAGGTTTGCGCATACTAGTGTTCATCGTGCTAAAGACTATTAGTAGAATCTTTCTAGATGCTAAGAATGGAAAAGAAGATCAAGATGTTGGCAATGTTTTGATTTGCTAGTCTTGATCCAACGGTCAATGTTCAAAGTTAATCGGTTAGCAAAGTTTGACCTAATTTCATGAAACAGTTAGCAAAGTTTGACCTAATTTCATTAAATAGTTAGGATGCCAAATCTTAGCAAGAAGATGAACCTGTCGTCAAAACTCTCGGCGGTTTCTGATATATATTAATTGACCCTTCCCCTAATGGGTACCTCCAAGAGCTTTTTCGTAAAACTTTCAAAGTGACCTACAATTTACCTGTAGATGACATTGGTCGTTCGGGTTGAAATAAACCCGATAGTGTCCATACACATGGTAGGACAATATTGTGAAGCTATTTTTCGAAAACTTATATAATCCCATGATTACAGTTTTCATGGCACGTGGTGCAGAAGACATGATAGGACATCATGAGTAAAACTTTTGTTTTTTGTTTTATTCAATGTGATCAATATTCAAAAATGGTTCAAAATTGCCTTCCCTCCTGATGTTTGGCCGATATTTTTGATAATCTTCCCACCTGATGTTTGGGAAGCAAGTGAAAATTTTGAAAACCGGAAAAGTTTGAATTTTTGTGCCGCCAAGGACCAAAGTGGTTTCCTTCCTATGTACTCCCCCTCGTCCCTACTCCACACCAACGCGTGGCGGTCGAACATGCCAGAGACATAGAGCCGTCGTACAAAGGCATACGTGCGCAGTGCCACGCCGTGGACGAGGGGAGAGAGATTAGACGGACCGGTGCGCGAGGGGAAAGGGGAGGAGAGATGGAGCATAGGGAAGGATACGTTTTATTGCCTTCCCTCCCGATGTTTGGCCGATATTTTTGATAATCTTCCCCCGCCAACGTTTTATTCTCTCAGCAAGTACAATGCGCGGACAGAGGTGACTGATACATTGCAAATGTATCTATAATTTTTGTTGTTCCATGCTTGGTTTTATCCACTTTCTTGTGTTTTGTTCCAACTTTGGAATACTTTTCTTATGATTTCTTGGACTAACCTATTAACAAGAGCCACAGTGCCAGCTGCCTGTTTTCTGCTGTTTTTGGTTCCAGGAAAGTCAGAAAATGAATATTCTCGGAATTGGACGGGACAAAAGCAAAAGTGCCTATTTTTCCGGAAGTCATCAAGTGCCAGAATACGAGACGGAGAGGGGCCATGGGGGCACCACACCACCTGGCCGGGCGGCCCAGCTTGGCCCGTGCCAGGGGGTGGTGTGGCCGCCTCCGGCACCCCCTCATCCTCCCCTTCCGCCTATAAGATGCCCTCGGGACGTAAACCCTAAGTACCTGATCAAAAATCCACAAAAGAGTCTGTAGCCGCTGTCATCTCCATCCCTAGATCGGGAGGGATCTGAAGCTCTTCCCGGCACCCTGCCGGAGAGGGGAATTCACCCTGGAGGCCTTCTTCATCACCATGCAAGCCTCCGGTGTGATGCGTGAGTAGTTCATCCTTGCAGTACGGATCCATGTAGTAGCTAGATGGCTGGTTCTCCTCCTTTGTGCTTTCATGTCTAGATCTTGTGAGCTCCGTTCATGATCAAGATCATCTATTTGTAATTCTGCATGTTGTGTTTGCGGGGATCCGATGGATATTGAGATACTATTTAAGATTGATTATTGATTCTATCATGTCTTTGTTATTTGTGATCTTGCATCCTTTCTGTTGCTAGTAGCTATCTTGGCCAAGTAGATGCTAGAAACTCCAAGAGTTAGTATTTATGCTCGATAGTGGGTTCATGCCTCTGGTAATCTGGGGAAGTGACAGAAATCTCTAAGGTACTAGATGTGCTGTTTCTACTAGGGAGAAAACAACAATCCTTTGTTCATAGAACAATCGTATTGTTTACTTTGTTTACTTTACACGCAGTTCATAAAGCAATAATCTGTTGCTTGCAACTTAATACTGGAGGGGGTTCGGATGATAACCTGAAGATGGATTATTAGTCATAGATGCAGTTGGATGGCGGTCTATGTATAATGTTGTAATGCCCAATCAAGTCTCAAGGGAGTCAAGATGATTAGTATATGCATGTATTGCTTTCTCGATGTTTGTCAATTGCCCCGCTGTAATTTGTTCACCCAGCATGTTATCTATCTTAAGGAGAGCCACCTCTAGTGAACTATGGATCCCGGTCCTTGCCTTTTACATACAATCTACAAATTCTTTACTGTTTTGTGTTTACTTTATGCAAACTATTACTTATGTCCATTCGATACGTTTAATCCTTTGTTTTCCGCAAAACACGGTGAGATTGACAACCTCATCGCAAGTTGGGGACAAAGTTATGTGGTTGTGTTGTGCAGGTCTCCACGTTGCTACTAGCACCGGTAGTGCGCCCTGCCAAAGCTCAGCTAGTAACACCTTTGGGGTGTTTCCTTGCTCCTACTGGTTTGATTAAACCTTGGTTTCATAACTGAGGGAAACTTGCTGTTGTGGTCATCATACATTCCTCTTGGGGTTCCCAACAAGCTCTACATCAACCACGCACTAGCACTTTTCTAGGCGCCATGCATTGAGCCATCAAGCATTTTTGTAGTGCCGTTGCTGGGGAGTCAAGGACATATTCACAAGGGGAGTCCCTCATAACCAATATCTTTACTTTGTTATTTTTGTTTTGCTTAGTTTCTTTTTGCTTTGTTTGCTTGTTTCGTTATCAAAACATAAAAAAATTAGATTTACTAGTTTGCTTTCTTATTTCAAAAATACAAAAAAATTAGTTCCTACTATAGTTGTTATTTTCGTTGGTCTGTTATTGTCTTGCTTTGTCATGCTATCTATCAATGGTTGGTTTCTTTGAAACTAAATCTTATTGGCAAGGTGGGTTCACGGAATAACAAAAATATTATTATAAGGAACACCGCTTGTCACAAAAAGGGAAACACTTATGGGAACAAATTGATAAATTGAATATCATTGCTAGAAACGTGTGCTCTACTTATAATGTTACTTATTGCTTTGATAAATCTTGTTGTTGTAGGAGGTATAAACACCTCCCTTTTCAATGTGAGTATAATGATAATGTTACCATATCTTCTTATATCAAGGGAAATTAGGACTTTTATGATGTGGAACAAATTGAAGATTTTATTGCTTGGAAGGGTGCATTCGAACTAGCTTATTTTCTTGAAAATACTGATGATGCACCTTATAAATATGAGGTTTATGATATACTTCAATTTTTCTTTGCTAATTACAAGGAAGAAAATGGCTATATTCTTGAATATCTTAATAGATGCTCTCCACCAATGGAAGAGACTAATGCCTTGCAGGAGACTATGGAAGAAGAAATTGCTGAAACTGGAAGCTCATTGGATGAAAAAGAGGAGGAAGAATGGATATACCCATGCCTACCTTCTAATGAGACTAACTCTTTATCCCTTACATTAATTGATTGTCCCCCATGCTTACCAAAGGAGGACGAATGTCATGTTCCTGAGGATTCTTTTGAAAATGTTTATAATAAAGCTCTAGTGCTTGTAGATCATGAAAAGCATGCTTTATGTGATAGTTATATTGTTGATTTTATTTATGAGGCTACTTAAAATTATTACGAGAGAGGAAAATATGGTTGTAGAAGTTTTCATGGTACTGAAACACCTCTCTATGTGCTGAAAGTTTTGAAGTTAATTTTGTTTTATCTTCCTATGCCTTTGACTTTGTTCTTTGTGCATTTATTTGCATACAATATTCCTATGCATAGGAAGTGGGTTAGACTTAAATTTTTTTTGAATTTGCTTGTTGATGCTCTCTTTTACTTCAATTCATATTTCTTATGTTAGCATCTTCTCAAACTATCATGCCTAACTTAAATGCGTTAAAGAAAAGTACTTATTGGGAGATAACCCAAAAGTTTTAGATGAGTCTTGGAGGTTATTACCTCTGTAATAACCTCTCCTTATCCTTTTTATTTGCTTTTTGTGCCATGAGTAACCTCTAATGGAGAGAAGTAATGATTGGAAAAGTTGCTGTCCCGAAACAGATTTCTGTGCTTCACCGTAAAAATTCGTGTAATATCTCTGAACGTCTTTTTGAGGCGTGAATTTGTGTGATTCTGCCCCAGGTTGTTAGCTAACTTTCGTTATCTCAACACTTTTTGATTTGACGAACATAAGGTCTTCGAAAAAATTCGTCTTTACCTGCTGGTCTGTTTTCACAGATTTCTGTCATTTTCTCCATTTGCTTCTTGTTTGTTCCTTATTGAGTTCTTTTGGGGAATTGAGGTTTTTGAGGGAAGTGCTACAGTAGCTAGTGTTCTAATGGAAGTTTATTTGGTCTTATAACTGAACCTTAAGACTTATTTATCTTGAGTGCACTAATGTTGCTAATAAAGAATGTGTGAAATTTTGTATGAAGGAAAAACTTTAGGTGTATGGAAAGAATGAGTAATGAGATGAAGGATGGACTAAAGCTCAAGCTTAGGGATGCCACGGGTGTCACCCCAAGAAATATCCAATAAGTGCAAGCGCCAAAGCTAGGGGATGCCCAAGGCATCCCCCTCTTCATCAATAAAAATCGCAGGTTTCTTCCAAACGCTTCATTTTTATTGTTTCATGCACAGTTGTGTTTTTCTTGGAGCGTCTTCTTTTTCATTTTCGTTTTGGTTTTTCGTTTGATTTGGTTTGCTTAGTTTTCTGAATAAATTAGTTGGACCCCCTCTTTCATACATTGATTTGTAAATAGTTTGGTTTGATTTGGAAAAGAGTAGGAAAATTCATACTTATGTGGTAAAAGAGCTCGTTTTTGACGGTGGCTATGCTTTTTCATGCCATGCTTGAAATTGTTTTGGCTTTATGCTTAGTATTCTTTGCTGTAGCATGACTTTTTATAAACAATTGAGATTGCTTAATGTGCCTTGGATGAATCATGCGTTGTTTTAGCATATTAAAGCATATAAGTATAGTGGTATTCTCCTTTGATGCTTTATTTGGGTTGACTTGGCGCATGCTCACACAATTTTTTTATGACTATCTCAAGTCACCATAGCCTTTATGATCCTTTAGTTTTAAACTTGTAGTATCACTTTATGCATTGATCAATGATGTTTTGTCGCTCTGCATGATTATGGTCATTATTGCTCTCTTAGTTTGTCGCTCCCAGTCTTTTGCTAGCCTCCACAACCAAGTATGAGTTCCACTCATGCATCCAACTCCCTAAACCAAGTTATTCTAAAGAGTCCACCATACCTACCTACTATCTTATGCTATTCCAAGTATATTCATGCTTTTTTTACCTTCCAAATTAAACTTGTTATGAGAAAACTAGTGATTAAAGCTCTCACGAATTTGATGGCACACTTTACTTTTCTTGCCCTTAATAAACTTGAACCATTGTGTCGTCTATGTTGTATATGCTTGCACTTATTTGTTTGGAATTAGCAGAACCATGCTTTCATGGGGAACGCTTTCAACATTGCACTTGGTACTTGAACCAAGTTGATATGATGCTCTTTTGTATATGGATGTCGTCGGTGTGAAATGAAAGGGGAGCTTGTAAGTCCATGGAGTTATGTATATGTGTTAGAGAAACGCCTGGGCCACTGGTCTAATACATGCTGACATGGTGGAAACCTGCAACGTAACCATAATGAGCTGTCTATGAAGCATTCTTCTTATAAAAAAAGAGTCCTATATTGAGAAAAAAAAAGAAGAGAAAAAAAAAGAGATTATGAAAAGAGGAAAGAGAGAAAAAAGCACCATATTCCCATGGTAAATAAGAATATTGCTGAGATACTCGTTACTGCTTGCCTTGTCATTTTGATATGGGGATTCTTCCGTATCATCGGGCAAGGGGTACCCCGTTGGCGGTTCTCTATGATACACATGTACTTACGATGACAAGAACTTACCGGTGACTAAACTTGAGTAGCAGGAGGAGCGGCCCTCGTATACAAGGGACATGAGATTTCTGACTTATACTTCGTCAAGCATGTACACCATAGTTTGTTCACTTTAACCTTAATCACTTCAAGATGATTATGATAGGGGCAATGAGAGCTGAAAGCTATAAGTACCATAATTTTTGGAAGCTCTTTATGAGACTTGAATCCCTGCTTCCTTCTATGAAGGCCTTTCTTCCACCAATATATTGAGTCTCCACCTTCTATCTTTATCCACCTACTTTGAGAGGATAGTGGCCATTCTTAGTTCTATGTGCATTGTCCCAAGACTAGTTGATTGATGCATAACTTGATATTGCTTGTTTTAAACTGTTTGTATCTAGTCACTCTTATGAACTTTGAAGGTGTCATATGCATTTATATTTGCTACTCTATGAGGGACAAGCTGAATGCTATTATGCTATGTTTTCTTTATTCGAAACAAACAAACGTCTTGCAAAGCATTATTATTCATGAATATTTTGTTTGTGCCTTTTCATGTTGCAACATAGTTTCTTTGTCTTATTGCTAGAACTTTGTCTTTCATGTTATGATTGAAGTACTATGATCCTAGCTTTGAATGTTTCACAAATACTTTGATCAAGTCTTTGATGGTGCATGTCACCTCAAAAATTATTCTTTCTTATTATCACTTACCTACTCGAGGACGAGCAGGAGTTAAGCTTGGGGATGTTGATACATTGCAAATGTATCTATAATTTTTGATGTTCCATGCTTGGTTTTATCCAGTTTCTGGTGTTTTGTTCCAACTTTGGAGTACTTTTCTTATGATTTCTTGGACTAACCTATTAACATGAGCCACAGTGCCAGCTGCCTGTTTTCTGCTGTTTTTGGTTCCAGGAAAGTCAGAAAATGAATATTCTCGGAATTGGACGGGACAAAAGCCAAAGTGCCTATTTTTACGGAAGTCATCAAGTGCCAAAATACGAGACGGAGAGGGGCCAGGGGGCCACCACACCACCTGGCCGCCCGACCCAGCTTGGCCTGCGCTAGGGGGTGGTGTGGCCGCCTCCGGCACCCCCTCGATCTCCCCTTCCGCCTATAAGGTGCCCTCCAGACGTAAACCCTAAGTACCTGATCAAAAATCTGTGAAAGAGTCTGTAGCCGCTGTCATCTCCATCCCTAGATCGGGAGGGATCTGAAGCTCTTCCCGGCACCCTGCCGGAGAGGGGAATTCACCCTGGAGGCCTTCTTCATCACCATGCAAGCCTCCGGTGTGATGCGTGAGTAGTTCATCCTTGGACTACGGATGCATGTAGTAGCTAGATGGTTGGTTCTCCTCCGTTGTGCTTTCATGTCTAGATCTTCTGAGCTCCGTTCATGATCAAGATCATTTATTTGTAATTCTGCATGTTGTGTTTGCGGGGATCCGATGGATATTGAGATACTATTTCAGATTGATTATTGATTCTATCATGTCTTTGTTATTTGTGATCTTGCATACTTTCCGTTGTTCGTAGGTATCTTGGCCAAGTAGATGCTAGCAACTCCAAGAGTTAGTATTTATGCTCGATAGTGGGTTCATGCCTCTGGTAATCTGGGGAAGTGACAGAAATCTCTAAGGTACTAGATGTGCTATTGCTACTAGGGAGAAAACAACAATCCTTTGTTCATAGAACAATCGTATTGTTTACTTTACACGCAGTTCGTAAAGCAATAATCTGTTGCTTGCAACTTAATACTAGAGGGGGTTCGGATGGTAACCTGAAGGTGGATTATTAGTCATAGATGCAGTTGGATGGCGGTCTATGTATAATGTTGTAATGCCCAATCAAGTCTCAAAGGAGTCAAGATGATTAGTATATGCATCTATTGCTTTCTCGATGTTTGTCAATTGCCCCGCTGTAATTTGTTCACCCAGCATGTTATCTATCTCAAGGAGAGCCACCTCTAGTGAACTATGGATCCCGTTCCTTGTCTTTTACATACAATCTACAAATTGTTTACTGTTTTGTTTTTACTTTCTGCAAACTATTACTTCTTTCCATTCGATACGTTTAATCCTTTGTTTTCTGCAAAACACGGTGAGATTGACAACCTCATCGAAAGTTGGGGACAAAGTTCTGTGGTTGTGTTGTGCAGGTCTCCATGTTGCTACTAGCACCGATAGTGCGCCCTGCCAAAGCTAAGCTAGTAACACCTTTGGGGTGTTTCCTTGCTCCTACTAGTTCGATTAAACCTTGGTTTCATAACTGAGGGAAACTTGCTGCTGTGCTCATCATACCTTCCTCTTGGGGTTCCCAACGAGCTCTACACCAACCACGCACCAGCACTTTTCTGGGCGCCGTGCATTGAGCCATCAATGACCATATGTCTAAGCAAAGAAATATACTACTCCCGCATTGTGTAAAAAAGCACACCTTAATAAGGCTCAGATAGTAAATCGCATGACATATCATCACTATATAAAATTATAATTAGTAAAGCACGAAAAATTATAAAATTGATCAACATCTACTGTATAAAGTATGGGTGTATATTTGGTCCTTGTACTTTGTACCATCATGTGTAGAAGTCAAATATTATTAGCTACCTAACAGTTGAAATTTTTGGTAACATGGTCTAGAGAAACGAGGGAGAAGATTCTAGTATGATCGAGAAGTGTGTTTGGAGAGGTTTATGCATAGTGCATTCATTGTGTTTAAGACCATCAATAGAATCTTCTAGAATCTAGAATGGAAAAGAAGATCCAACGACTAGAAATGATGGGATTCGCGAGTCTTGATCCAACGATCAACATTCAAAGTTATTTGTACACTATATAGTGGTTTGTAATGAAGAATATCAATAGAATCTTCAAGATGCTAGAATGGAAAAGAAGATCCAGTGACTGGAAATGCTGGGATTCGCGAGTCTTGGTCCAACGTTCAATATTCAAAGTTTTTTGTACACTGTATAGTGGAAAGATCATGTAGAAGTCAACGATTATTAGCTACTATTAAGTTGCACGTGAGACTCAGATAGTATACGTATGACATATCATCACTATATACAATTATAATTGGTAAAGCACAAAACATTATAAATTTGATCAACATCTATAATGTATGGGTGTACATTTGGTCCTTGTACTTTGTATCATCATGTAGAAGTCAAAGATTATTAGCTACCTAACACATGCTTTTTTTGATAACATGGTCTAGAGAAAAAAGGGAGAAGCTTCTAGTATGACGGAGAAGTGTGTTTTGAGGTTTGTGCATAGCATTCATTATGACGAAGACTAACAATAGAATCTTATAGATGCTAGAATGGAAAATAAGATCCAATGGCTAGAAATTCTAGGACTCGCGAGTCTTGATCCAAGGGTCAACATTCAATGTTATTCGTACACTATATAGTGGTAAGATAAGATAAGATAATATAAGATCATGTAGAAGTCAACGATTATTAGCTATGAGGAGAAGATTCTAGTATGATGGAGAAGTGTGTTTTGAGGTTTGTGCATATCGTTCATTATGCTGAAGACTATCAATAGAATCTTCTAGGTGCTAGAATGGAAAAGAAGATCCAACGGCTAGAAATGTTGGGATTCACGAGTCTTGATCCAACGGTCAATATTCAAAGTTATTCGTACACTATATAGTCGTAATATAAGATAAGATAAGATATCTCTATCTCTACTACTATAGTGGAGAAGTTTTGAATTGGATCCATAGCACCAATCCTGACTGTTGGGCTGTTGGATCCAATGGTTCAGAGAAGCTGGATTCATGTTGAATAGTACCTAGAGCAAACTCCACCATGCATGTTCTAGAACCATCATGTCACCACCCCAAAATTTCATAGCACAGTAGACTGTATTCTCTCTACTTATACTACTATAGTGGAGCAGTTTTGAATTGGATCCATAGCACTAATCATGACCGTTGGGCTATTAGATCCAATGGTTCAGAGCAACTAGCTTTGTGTTAAATAGTACTCCCTCCGCAAAAATATAAGGCGCCTAAGGATTAGTCAAAAGTCAACATTTTTTAAGTTTGACAATGATTATACACAAAAATATAAAAATTTAGAGTACTAAATTAATATCAATAGATTCACCATAAAGTATATTTTCTTAATATGTTCATTCAATATTGTAGATGTAGATATTTTTTTCTAAATATTTGGTCAAAGTTAGTAAGGTTTGACTTTTGACCAATCCTTAGTCGCCTTACGTTTTGGGACGGAGCGAGGGAGTACAGACCTAGATGCTAGAATGGAAAATAAGATCCAACGATTAGCAATGTTTGGATTTGTTAGTGTTGATGCAACGGTCAATGTTCAAATAAGTTAATCCCTACACTATTTAGTGGTGATATGCATGGTATTGTAAGAGATAAGAGACAAGATAAAGGTAAGATAAGAAGTATTACAAATGGATGATCTAATGGTAGGTCTCGTAGGAGCGAGGTGATTGCATGTTAACACGGTCGGTGGATGTACAAGTTACATCAAGAACCTCGTAAAAATGAAAATTGCATCCAAGTCCATGAATTTTAGCACAAGGACCCTGACACTGAGCAATGAAGTATTGTGTGTTTTTAGGTTTGCGCATACTAGTGTTCATCGTGCTAAAGACTATCAATAGATCGATCTTTATCGATGCTAAAAATGGAAAAACGATCTAACGGTTAGCAATGTTTAGATTTGCTAGTCTTGATCCAACGGTTGAAATGTTCAAAGTTAATCCCTACACTATGTAGTGGTATGGTATTGTAAGAGATATGAGACACGATAAAAGATAAGAGAATAAGTACTGTGAATGCCCGATCTTATGGTAGGTCTCGTAAGAGCAAGGTGCTTGAGAATTAACACGGTGGGTAGAATTACAATTTACATCAAGGACCTCATAAAAAATGAAAATAGCATCCAAGTCCATGCATTTATCACAAGAACCCTAAAACCGAGTAATGAAGTACTGTGTGTTTTGAGGATTGCGCATACTAGTGTTCATCATGCAAAAGACTATCAATAGAATCTTTATAGATGCTAAGAATGGAAAAGAAGATCCAACGGTTAGCAATGTTTGGATTTTCTAGTCTTGAGATCCAACGGTCAATGTTCAAAATTGTAACATCCCAATTTCAGCGACCCTGATTAGTTGTCCAGAATGCAAAAATCAGGGGGAACAAAAACTTTTTTCTTGTTGAGTGCTGAGTGTTTGCTTGTTGTTTGGATATGCTTATGCATAGGAATGAGTATTAGATGGTATACTCCGTTACCTTAACACCAGTTGACAACAGCTATTTCCCCAAACAGTCTTGGCTTACTTTTCATATTCTCAAATGTTCTGGCATTTCAAAACATGAGCCAAGATGCTTATGTAACCAAAACCATTTTAGTAGCATCTATTGAAAAAACTATGGAGAGCTATATAACATAATCTCCTTATGTTTTCAAGACATAATCTCCTTATGTTTTCAAGACATAACCTTCAACTATTCCTATCTCTAGTTTTCCCAAAAACTCTTTTTAAAGATTTGAATTCTACTCTTGGTAGAGATACAAAGGACCTTACCTTGTTCAAACTACAACCTATTTCACATACCCATCCTTACCTCAAGCTAGGCTTGATGGTAACCCAGTAGTGGATTTACTAAGTGTATAAGATGAGTTGCCTTGATCTGCTGTCTGATGAATTTCCTTGATCTGCTTGATTGCTTAGAAGTAGTATGAGCTACTCTAGGAGCTCATCACTAAGATCATGAGGTTTCCAAATCAACACACCCTAAACCAGAATGCAAAGGAAGATCAAATCCCCAGCTACTAGAAATCATCTGAAACCCTTAACCAGATCCATTCTGAAGTGATTCCTTCTAGAAGCTTCTAAGACAATGAAGACAAATAACAAGCAAGGATACTTTCTACTCAATCTACACTTCAACATAAACCACTTGATGATGCTTTGGTACCTTGCCATCCATCAAAATCATCACCACCCACATTCTAGTCAAAAACCCTAACTCTGCCAAATTTCCCCAAGTCTGTAAATCTGTTTCCAACATCACCTTTCTGAATGCCTCCCTTTCTCAACCCTTGTGCACTTTTGGTAATGCACTTGAACCATCATTTTAACCATACTAAGTACTACCAAGGCCCACTATTGACCTTGGTTAGATCATCCTCCAACCCACTTGTTCTTGATTGTTTTGCAGGCAAGAAAATAACTTTTCCTGCAAATCTGGTCAAGATGCCTACTTTGGTATAAGCTCACACCACCATCCAATCCTCTATGGACAAACTATTTACATGGTGGTGTTATACTCATATAGGTATATCATTACCTACTTCACTTGTTCCAATTTGATCATTGAGTTGTTTAAACAAACAAGGTTTTGAGGGCTAGTTGATAATCTGCTTTGGCAGGCTTAATTTCTTCAAAGTTTGAAATCAATTCTTGATGAACTCAAGCAAGATCAAGCTTAAACCTCTATACCATGTTGATATACATAACTTGTTCTATCCATCCATATGCCCCATGCCCCAAGGGGATATCTGAACTCCAAGATACAACCATGTTTTGATGGTATGAAATTAACATCACCCTAGATCCTTACTCCAGGGTATTTCACCAAAATCAACTTGGATTCTCCAATACCAAGGATGAAAATGCTTGATACACCTTTTCTACATCATTTACCTTGATCATAAAAATTTATCAAGGATTTTCCATAATTATTATGGCTCCAAATCTATTTAATCTCTTTAATAGACAAAATCTGCAAAACTCCTCTCACAAAGGAAATTTTGGTTTTTGCCAAAACACTTCCCCAAGTTTTTGCTAAATTGAGTCCCATATAACATACCCTATCTTCTCACTTCAAAAATAAATATTTTGGAAGAGCTTTATTATTTATTTTGGCACTTTTTCTTAAATGGTGGAAACAAGAAATAATTCTTTAAAAATACTTTCCCACCTCCATAAATCCCAATAAAATTTAGCAAGGTGTGATATGGTATCTAGGACCACCTCACATCAAAATCCAACAAAGTCCAATGTAAAAATATCAAATGAGCTCCAATACTTCACTTCTGCAGTTTTCGAATAAATAGATTTAAGTGGACTTAAACTCCTCTGAAAAATCTCAAATAAATCTTGGAAGGGTATCTTGACCTCATCTACCCACCAGTACCCTCTCCCCACCTTGCTGAGTGCAAAATATTGAACTTCCTTCACATGCCTCATTTTTATCAAATGTGGCAAACTAAGAAATTAGTGGCCTAGACCAAGTTAAAATAACCACCATTGCTCACCCCCACTCACCACAGCCAACACCCTCTCCACTGGTCGTGATTACTGTAGCGGATCAATGTAGCACCTTGTCCTTTAGTGCTTGGACACTAGTGTTTAACCCCATGTGGGTGTCTTGGCTTGCAAAACTCCCCTTGCAGCAGCTCCCTGCTCCCTCTCTGCTCTAGCTCGACCAGAAACCCACCTCTCACGCCCACAGCAACCTCCCCTGGTTTCACCTCCCTCCCCCACATGCTCCATGGACCAAGTCCATCAAAAAAACCTCTCCCTCTCGGTATATATGGCTTGAGGCCCCTACAGCTCTCCCCTTCCCCCTCATTTGCGACCTCACACTTGCCCTCACCTCCTCAGCGCACCCTCTCCTCCTCCCATTCTCTGCCCCGCAAGAGAGGAGAGAAAGAAGATCTCTCGGCCATGGACGAGCTCAAGCTCGAGGTCGCCCTTTTCCCTGCTTACCCCTCGTTGCATGCGTCCTAGTTGAGTTTCTATCTCTCTGAGCTACCTCCCTGTGCCCTCTCTCTGTTGCAGGAACGCCGGTGGATGCCACCCGAGCTCTTGGCCGAGCCGATGCCCCTCCCGCGAACCTCCGGCCTCCCGAGCCCCTTCCCTTCTGCATGCACCGCCCTGGACGCTACAGGGCCCCCGCCTCCAATCCACCATCTCCCCGCCACCGTGCATGCATCCCTGGACCTCCCCGGCAAGCTCCGGCGAGCTCCGCTCGGGCGCTTTTGCGTGAACCCTCTCCCGGCATCGAAACAACCACTTCCGCCCATCGCCCAGACCGTCGTCGACCGCCGCTTCTCCTCCACCGTTCCCCGACCGCCGGCGCCGCACAGGTGAGCCTCCCTAGCCCCGCCTCCCCTCTGCTAGGGTTTCCTTGCCGCAACTCTGTTTCCTGCGAAGGAGACGACCGCCCGCCATCGATCCGTCTTTTAATCCAATGGCCCAGGCGCCTCGGTATTGTTTCGCCGCTCCTCGCCGCTGACCGACGGGACCCACCCGTCAGGTTCAAAGCTGGCTCCCGCGTAGTGCCCCGCCACGGGTGGGCCGCTTCTCCCCTGGATGGCCTAGCTCCCCTCCAGATCCGGCCCGGCATTAGTTTTTCCTTTTTTCTTTTTCTCTAGATATTATAGATCTGAAATTTACCTGTTAGTTTAAATACGTTTGGAAATGGAAAACAACTCAAATTGCCTATGTCTAAATTTCCTAGGGTTCTTGAGTGTTTTTCAAACATGCAGTATCCCTAGCACGTCCAAAGGTTGTCTAGATTAAAAATGATAAATCAAACCCCTAAATGTATCTTTTGCACTAATAAATTCTTTCTGTGAGTTTTACAACTCCAACTTGAGTAGAACCAATTGCCTACAAAAGGTACTAGAAACACCTATCCCTAGACGATGGTCTCATGCCAAGGTGAACAACATTTTGGCCTTAGTAAAAATAACAAAAACTATTAATTTCTGCCTTAGATAAATTCTCTAGGTCAAACCAACAAAGGGATATGCCTAAATCCAACTCCCTGTGTTGTGGTACACTAAGGCCTATCCAAATCCAGGAGCCCGTGATTTATTGACCCTTGGATGTTTTTCTCTGAATGAAACTATTATGTGCATGGTTTATACACCTCTCAATTCACTTCAGTAGTTCTGCTAATCCAAAAATGTTGATTCCAATTTCTACTGAAAGGTACTGGAAGTACCTACCATGTGTCCTTGGAATCAAATCAAAAGTTACTGTAGATTTAATTTGGTGAAAAAGACAAAAACCCGACAGAACTGCCTTTGGGAATTTCTTGAGGGCATTCGGTAATTGTCTTGACCTGATTCCAACTCTTGGCGAACAAGTACATCAAACCCTACTAAACTATCCAAGGAAATAATTTTTGGAGCTCCAGAACTTTTCTCGTGAATTATTTCCTAAAACTAGAGCCTTTAGCACTAGAATATTCAAAAGTATTTCAAGAAAAGTGGTAAAATAGTGAAACCACTTTTGATGGTTTCATCTTATCAATACCTATCTGTTGGTATCATGTTTTTACAATGGTACCCTACAGAATATGGTCTTGCTCCAAAATCCATCTCTTAGGTAGTTTCTAGACTAGATATCCTCATGGATTTTCATTCCCTTCTCCAAGGCCATCTCAATCTCCTAAAACCAATCCTCTCAAAACCATATGAATCTTAATTCTGTAGTATTCAATTGTTTTCCGTATGTATTGGTGCTTGTGTTCCTTGTATTGATTGGGCCCTTTTGTTTGTCTGCATGTGTTCCATACCGACGATAGTTGCGATTATATCGGAGAGCAGAAGAAGATGGATTTTATTGGTTATTATGCTTTTCTAAAGAGAAGTCCAGGGACATATTGCCATACTGCTAAACATCAGGGAAGCCACCTTCTTGCTCATAAGCCTTGTATTACTATTTTACCTATGCATGTTTTATCTACTGTTTATTAAAAACTGCATTGTTTTACTATATGTTGATATATACATATATATATGGTAGTGGTTTGGCTCCTCCAAACCATTCCACCTTGGTACTACTAAGTACAACCCCCTTGGTGACACCTACTTGTCCCTAGTAGAATAGATGGTGCATATCCACCATGCCCCTTTGGAGACCCCGATTTAGCCGAAGCCAAAGCTAGAGGATGGGAAGACCCCGGAAAAAGTTTTACCAAATGTCTTATGATAAAACCTTGGTGAGGTGGGACCTCCCAAGAGATGTTGAGAAAGAAAAAGGTTTTGTTTTACAAAATGCTAGAGGCAAACCGGAGGAAAAAGGTTTACGAAAACGCACCTAGTTCTATGCAGTCTAGCTATAACAACATAACCCTGTGCAACCACATTACTCTGGAATGGGACAGGGCTGGATTTGAAGGTGTTTATTCCAGTATAAGCTGCCTTGCAACAACTACAGGGGACCGAAAGTCCCTGGAGGGTGGGCCTTCTCACGTAAGGGTCCATGTGGGACATCGACCTTGAGAAGGAACAAAGGGTCGGCAGGCCTCCACGCGTTACTATGATACCCTCATTGAAAGCACACCAGGGAGGTGTTTCGGTTGGTCCTCGCCTGATGTCCCGGTGTAGAGGGGATTAACACTCATAGGGTAGGCACTTATATTGGAGTGGGCATCCGGAGAGTCTTGATCGGTTACTCGACCCACAATCGGTGAAGATCAGGGTAGGGTACCCAGATGGTGTGGGTAAAGTGTACAACCTCTGCAAAGTGTAAATCTATTCGAATAGCCGTGTCCGCGGTTAAGGACGGGTTGGACAAACTTCTATAGAGTGGTGTTGGTTTTGTTTTAAAAAGCAGTTCGGAAGAGCAAAGGCTTTAAAAAGGTTTTGACCATGGGATGGTCGGGAAGGATACCTGCTTTGACCACGGGATGGTCAGAGAGGTATGGAAGGAGTCTGGTCGTGGGACGACCTGAAAACGGGATCAAATGGGTGACCCAGTCCTAATGTTTTCCAAAAACTTTTCAAAAAGGTTTCCAAAACGTTTACAAAAGTTTTCAACAAAGATATGCAGATGCTATATCTACAAGAGAAACTATGTGAGAAAATAACCTCTCTTGGAGCCCTCCTACCACCACAGCCAAAATGCATATCCTCTTATTAGTACTAATATCTTAAGGTGGTTTGCAAGTACAATCAAAGTACTCATTGTTGGGAATATGCCCTAGAGGCAATCATGTATGATGATATTCCTGTGCATTCATAAGGTTATGGTCCATGTATGAACTGCTGATATGTATCATTGAATATGTGATTTGATTGTGGAACTACATATTCATGTTGTTCATACTAACTGTCCTTGGTCATTGAGGTTGTGCCGGACACACAACTTAGACCAATGTGAAAGTCAGTAGATGACTAGGTTCCACTTGTCATGGGCATGGAGATGCTATTCCGACTTACACGCATTCGGCTAAAGAGTTTAGCGAGTCAGACTGACCCATATTGAGATGCAATGAACAAGTCGTCATTTGCATGTCTCAATCAATGTAATCCTTATACCTGAGGTTATTGCACAATCCGAGTTGAGGATCTCCGACTTAGGTTCTGTCAAACGTTGTTCCGTCACTGGGCAGTTATAAAGGCGGAGTTCAGGTCGACCGAAAATCAAGCTTCGTGATGTGAATAACCAAGATGGGATTTTGCCCCTCCATCCGGAGAGATATTCTCTGGGCCCTCTCGGAAGATATGATTCAGAAATCATGGCCATGCGCGTCTCGGATTAAGTGTTAACCGAGACAACCGACTAAGAGTTAGTTGGATGAACCACTTATCTCGGATCGAGAAAGAGAGTCGGACTATTTAAGGGATGACGATTATTCGCCTATAGTCCGACAAGGTATATCATGAGGCAAAAGGGACTCAGACGAAAGTCGCATTGGAAGGTATGTCGTCATGACTTATTGGTACTTGGGAGTTGGCACGTTCTGCTAGGAGCCACTACCAACTGATCAATCACGAGTAAGACTCGGAATCGTGTCCGGGTTACCATGAGCCTGTCGGGTCACACACTTAAGAGCGGGAGCAGTTTGGGTTAGACCCAAACAGGAAACCTATTTGGGTTGGACCCAAATAGAGACATGGACTTAGTCAGCAAGTGAGACTTGTAGTGGCTAATATAGGCCCTTTTAGTGAATGGGCCACAAGTGAGTGGAGCCCACTTTCACTCCCTATATAAGCTGGGGCGCAGGTGCTTAGAGCACTAGGTTAGGTCACTCCATGTGTTGGAAACCCTAGCCCCAGTCCATCCTGTCACCGCCGTACCGGATCTAGCAGTCCATTGCTGGTGCTCCTCCTCGTACGTGTGGATACCGGCGGAGGTGCTGTACATTCAGCACTTCGACGATCGTGAAGAAAGTACGGATCGTGGATCATGGCCCCGGAACGGATTGCGAGTACTGCACTGCATTAAGCGACATGCTTCATCAATTCTGCAACTACGCGTCTAGTGGTAATTCTCGTGGCCTTCTACCTGAGCTGGATCTTGGGATCACCGCGTAGGGAAAAAGTTTTGTTTATCTCTACGTGGCCCAACAGTGGTATCAGAGCGTTAGCTTCTGGTTTTAGGCTTGAGATCGCGCATATGTGATATGTGGTTGGCGTTAGATTGGATCTAATTGCAGTTTTTGTGGTCGATCTATGAGATAGATCGGTTTTGTATTAAGTTGATTGGTTCAACTGTACTCGGGGGAATGGATGATCTGGTTTCCGTGATCTAACTACTAAGGTCATGGAACGACATACCCCTATCGGTCGGCTTCCTCCATTGGGGTAGACTGTGATACGTAAATCCGGATGAAGTGGTCGAAGATCAAAGGGTTTGAACGAATAGGAATCCAGATTGGATTTGGGTAAAACTGTTTTACCCGATGATGAAATCCATGTCCGGAATGCAGATGAGATCTGCGTTTTTCAGGACTGCCAGCTTCGCCCTATCGTAGCGCCTTGGATGTCGTTGCGAGTTTCACAACGCCGGTAGATATCGTATCTATGCATAACTTGTTTTTGTAGGATGATGCTGTGAATGGTATGGCTTATATGCATGTGATATGTGTAATCCATACGTGATCTGCGTATCACGGATTTTGTCAGCTGGCTGGAGCCTAGGTGCTGTCATCTTATTGTATAACGGCCTGCGTGTCGGATTCTCTATGTAATTTGTATTACAAGCTAGTGTAGCTGTTTGGAGAATCCGGAAGGCATGCAAGTCGGTGTACAAGTCGGCTACATGGTGTAAGACGACACGTGACAAGAGTTGACACGAGTCGGATTACAGGCTTTATGGAGATGGAGATCGCCATGAAGAGAGCCATACCATTTCACATTATAGTTGCTTTATATTGTGTTATTGTTATGTCTCTGTTTTACCCCTATTAGATAGTTGGTAGAAAATAATCCCTCAAAGAAGGTCTAGTCGGTTTCCCCGCCAGTGCTGCACCATCACAAGTCGGACATTTTTGGTAGTGGGATCATAAAATTGAGGTGCTATCAATCCTTTCCGACTAGGTGGGTTCGAGTTGGACTCTTACAGCGGAAGCACTTGGTAATCTAGACAGGTCTATCACAACGGTTGTGGGACTTGGGGAAAAGTCGGATGGGAGCCAGGGCATGTGATGCCACCCATCCAACAGGATTCGTATGAGATACGATTGACAAGGAGTTGTCTACCTAGATCACTTGACGGCTAGCGGTGATGCTAAAGCTCACTAGTCGACTTTCTTATTTAGGGTCCTGAATCACTAAGTAACCGTCGGAGGGATGTTGGTTCTAGTGGGAGCATAAATATTAAAGTGTTTAATATGCTTGCTCTTTTATGGATACATGTCTTAAGTGTTTTGCATATTTTCTGTTACAGATCAATGGCACCTAGCAGTCTTCCTCAGATTTCCGGTTTTGCTTTGAGAACCATCTTAGAGAAAGATAAGCTGAATGGAACTAATTTCACCAACTGGTATCGTAATCTGAGAATTGTTCTCAAACAAGAAAAAAGGGATCGTGTCCTAGACAACCCACTTCCAGCTGAGCCAGATGAGAATGCGACTGTCGCAGCCACCAATGCCTACTGTCGGATTTGTGATGAATCCACGGAGATTAGCTGTCTTATGCTTGCTCACATGGAACCGGACTTGCAGCAGCAGTTTGAGAATGTTGAGGCCTACGATATGATCGAAATCCTCAAAAGTATGTTCCAGGCTCAGGCAAAGACTGAGAGGTATCAAGTCTCTCAGGCTTTGTGGAGCTGCAAGCTTAAGGATGGCAATCCACGGAGTCCGCATGTGATCAAGATGGTTGGTTACATGCAGTCTCTGGAAAGACTTGGCTACCCCATAAGCGAAGAGTTCGCTACAGATATAATTCTGAACTCTCTTCCGATTACGTATGGTCAGTTCATATCGAACTACCATATGCATGGTGTGGATAAGAAGTTCACTGAATTACATGGGATGCTCAAGCAGGCTGAGGCGGATCTCAATAAAGGTGCCAGTCAAGTGTTGATGGTACAAGACAAGGCTAAGTTCAAGAAGAGTTCTTGGACTAAGAAGAAGAAGGCAAAGTCAGGAGGTAAGGCGGAGGACCCAGTCCAAAGAGCTTCCTCAGGGACTAAGCCATCTCCTGCAGCCAGATCCACTTGCTTCTACTGCAAGTCGGATGGCCACTGGAAGAGGAATTGCAGCAAGTATCTGGCTGATAAAGCCAAGAGCGGAGGTGTGACTCCGGCTCAGGTACGCTTGTTTGCAATGTTATAGACATTTATCTAGCTGATGCACCTGGTAGTTCTTGGGTATATGATACCAGATCAGTCATTCACATCTACAACTCATTGCAGGGACTAGTAAGAACTAGGAGCATGGCAAGAGGCGAGGTTGACATTAGAGTCGAAAACAAAGCAAGAGTCGTTGCGTTGGAAGTTGGCACAATGCAACTTCATTTACCTTCTGGATTCATAATGGAGCTAAATAATTGTTATTATGTTCCACTGCTTAGTCGAAACATCATTTCTGCCTCATGTTTGATGAGACAAGGCTATGAGTCGAATATTAAGAATAATGGTTGTTCTTTATATTTGAACGATATGTTTCATGGCTTTGCTCCCGTCCGGGACGGTTTATTTATTTTGAATCTTGAGGGTGAATTTGTCTATAATATAAATGTGAAAAGGTTGAAACCAAATGATCTGAATATGACTTACTTTTGGCATTGTCGGCTTGGTCATATAAGTTGGAAACGCATGAAGAAGCTCCATGATGATGGACTCCTAACTTCATTCGACTTGGAGTCGTTTGAGACATGCGAATCCTGCCTTCTCGGCAAGATGACCAAGACACCTTTTACAAAGAGTTGTGAAAGGGCGTCCGACTTATTGGGAGTAGTACATAGTGATGTATGTGGCCCAATGAGCACGACAGCCAGAGGTGGTTATGAGTACTTCATTACCTTCACTGATGATTTGAGTAGATATGGATATATCGACTTGATGAAACATAAGTCGGAAGCCTTTGAAAAGTTCAAAGAATTCCAGAATGAGGTACAAAATCAACTTGGCAAGAAAATAAAGTTTCTTCGGTCGGACCGAGGAGGCAAGTACATGAGCAATGAGTTTGATGACCATCTGAATAGTTGTGGAATAGTTCCCCAGCTCACTCCTCCAGAGAAACGGTGTGTCGGAAAGGAGGAATCGGACCTTGTTGGACATGGTACGATCAATGATGAGTCGGACAGATCTGCCTTTATCATTTTGGGGTTATTGTCTAGAAACTACAGTGTTCACACTAAACAGAGTATCATCAAAGTTGGTAGAGAAGACACCGCATGAGGTGTGGACTGGCAAGAAGCCGAGTTTGTCTTTTCTTAAGATTTGGGGTTGTGAAGCTTTTGTCAAGGACTTCAGTCGGACAAGCTTACAGCTAAGTCGGATAAGTGTATTTTCGTGGGATATCCGAGGGAAACCTTGGGTTACTACTTCTACAACCGAGAAGAGGGCAAAGTGTTTGTCGCTCGAAACGGTGTCTTCCTTGAGAAAGAGTTTTTCAATCGGGGATTCAGTGGGAGTACGGTGCATCTCGAAGAAATTCGAGAGATATCCGCTAGCAGCGAGTCAACAAAAGCCTTAGAGGTTGAGTCGGACGTGGTACCTAAGCCGGAAATTGCACCAACACTGCGAAGATCGGCCAGATTGTGAAGTGTTCGTGATGTGTTGTTGTTAGACAGTGATGAGCCGGCAACTTATTCGGAAGCGATGGTGGGTTCTGATTCCGAGTCATGGCTTGGAGCCATGAGATCCGAGTTAAAGTACATGGATGAAAATCAAGTTTGGAACTTGGTTGATCTGCCAGACGGTGCAAGACCCGTCGAGTGCAAATGGGTCTTTAAGAAGAAAACTGATATGGATGGAAATGTTTCTATCTATAATGCACGGCTTGTCGCGAAGGGGTTCCGACAAGTTCAAGGAGTTGACTATGATGAGACTTTCTCTCCTGTAGCAATGCTTAAATCAGTTCAGATCATGTTAGCTATAGCAGCCTATTTCGACTATGAGATATGGCAGATGGATGTCAAGACGGCTTTCCTTTTAATGGAAATTTAACCGAGGACATGTATATGATACAGCCCGAGGGTTTTGTCAATCCGACTATTGCTGACAAGGTATGCAAACTTCAGAAATCCATTTATGGGTTGAAGCAAGCATCTCGGAGTTGGAACATTCACTTTGATGAGGTAGTCAAATCGTTTGGCTTCATCAAGAGTGATCATGATTCTTGTTTATACAAGAAGTTTAGTGGGAGCAAAGTAAACTTTCTGATCTTATATGTGGATGACATATTACTGATTGGAAATGATGTCCAGATATTGCAAGAGACCAAGGAATCATTGGAAAAGAGTTTTTCGATGAAAGACTTGGGTGAGGCGACTTACATACTGGGAATCTGGATCTATAGATATAGATCAAGGCGGCTCATTGGATTGAGTCAGAGTACATATTTGGACAAAGTGTTGAAGAAGTTCAACATGGAATCGTCTAAGAAGGGGTTCTTACCGATGTCACATGGCGTAAAACTTAGCAAGACTCAGTGTCCTTCGACAACTGATGAGCGAAGTCGGATGAGTGCGATTTCGTATGCTTCTGTAATCGGATCCATCATGTACGCTATGATTTGTACTAGGCCAGATGTTTCCTATGCTCTAAGTGTTGTGAGCAGGTACCAGGCTGACCCTAGAGATATCCACTGGGCAGCGGCTAAATATATCCTCAAGTACTTGAGAAGGACTAAGGATATGTTCTTGGTTTATGGAGGTGAGGATGAACTCAGTGTAAGGGGTTACACGGATGCGAGTTATCTCACTGACTCGGATGATTCTCGTTCGCAATCTGGATATGTGTTTGTGATAAACGGAGGGGCAGTGAGCTAGAAAAGTTCCAAGCAAGAAACAGTGTCTGCGTCTACGACAGAGGCTGAGTATATTGCTGCCTCGGAGGCGGCAAAGGAAGCCGTTTGGATGAGGAATTTCCTCATGGATCTTGGTGTGGTTCAGGGCTCGTCCAATCCGTTAGACGTGTATTGTGACAACAATGGTGCTATTGCACAAGCCAAGGAACCTAGACAACACTAGAAGAACAAACATATACTCATGCGGTACCACCTTATTCGCCAGTTCGTGGATCAAGGTGATATCAAGTTATGCAAGGTACACACAGATGCAAACATTGTGGATCCGTTGAAAAAGCCACTTCCATAGCCGAAGCATGAGGCGCACCTGAGAGCAATGGGCATTAGATGCCTAGACATGTGATGTCGGAAGATTGACTCTAGTGCAAGTGGGAGACTGTTGGGAATATGCCCTAGAGGCAATCATGTATGATGATATTCCTGTGTATTCATAAGGTTATGGTCCATGTATGAACTGCTAATATGTATCGTCGAATATGTGATTTGATTGTGGAACTACATATTCATGTTGTTCATACTAATTGTCCTTGGTCATTGAGGTTGTGCCGGACACACAATGTAGACCAACATGAAAGTCGGCAGATGACTAGGTTCCACTTGTCATGGGCATGGAGTTGCTATTCCAACTTACACGAATTCGGCTAAAGAGTTTAGCGGGTCAGACTGACCCATATTGAGATGCAACGAACAAGTCGTCATTTGCATGTCTCAATCAATGTAATCCTTAGACCTGAGGTTATTGCACAATCCGAGTTGAGGATCTCCGACTTAGGTTCTGTCAAACGCTGTTCCGTCACTAGGCAGTTATAAAGGCGGAGTTCGGGTCGACTGAGAATCAAGCTGCATGATGTGAATAACCAAGATGGGATTTTGCCCCTCCATCCGGAGAGATATTCTCTGGGCCCTCTCGGAAGATATGATTCGGAAAGCATGGCCATGCGCGTCTTGGATTAAGTGTTAACCGAGACAACCGACTAAGAGTTAGTCGGATGAATCACTTATCTCGGATCGAGAAAGAGAGTCGGACTATTTAAGGGATGACGATCATTTGCCTATAGCCCGACAAGGTATATCGTGAGGAAAAAGGGACTCAGACGAAAGTCGCATTGGAAGGTATGTCGTCATGATTTATTGGTACTTGGGAGTTGGCACGTTCTGCTAGGAGCCACTACCAACTGATCGATCATGAGTGAGACTCGGAATCATGTCCGGGTTACCATGAGCCTGTCGGGTCACACACTTAAGAGCGGGAGCAGTTTGGGTTAGACCCAAACAGGAAACCTATTTGGGTTGGACCCAAATAGAGACATGGACTTAGTCAGCAAGTGAGACTTACAGTGGCTAATATAGGCCCTTTTAGTGAATGGGCCACAAGTGAGTGGAGCCTACTTTCACTCCGTATATAAGCTGGGGCGCAGGTGCTTAGAGCACTAGGTTAGGTCACTCCATGTGTTGGAAACCCTAGCCCCAGTCCGTCCTGTCGCCGCCGTACCAGATCTAGCAGTCCATCGCCGGCGCTCCTCCTCGTACGTGTGGATACCGGTGGAGGTGTTGTACGTTCAGCACTTTGACGATCGTGAAGAAAGTACGGATCATGGATCGTGGAACCGGAACGGATCGCGAGGACTGCACTGCATCAAGCGACGTGCTTCATCAATTCCGCAACTGCGCGTCTAGTGGTAATCCTCGTGGCCTTCTACCTGAGCTGGATCTTGGGATCACCGCGTAAGGAAAAAGTTTTGTTTATCTCTACGTGGCCCAACACTCACTGGCATTGTCCCTGGCTATTATCTTGGCCAGATCTCAAGAAGGATATCATGATGGTGATGATACGAGCTAGGACGATCCCCCAGTCAGTTACCTGTAGGTTAAGACATGGCCCGGGCTCTACGCTTGATGAAGATCCGCTGCTTTTTTTTATGTAGCCATATCGGCATTTATGTAAGTCTTGTAATTCGGTATATTCTCGAATGAGGTAATGATACTTGCCAGTTATGTGCCATGACTAACTGATCATGGGATCGTGGTTGTATGCATAACAGGGATTCTCGGAGGATTAATCCAGGGGACCCACAAAAATAAGTTAATCCCTACACTATGTAGTGGTGGTATATATGGTATTGTAAGAGATAAAAGACAACATAAAGATAAGAAGTACTGCGAATGGCCGATCTAGTTGTAGGTCTCGTAAGAGAAAGGTGCTCGACTGGTCGGTGGAAGTACAAGTTACATCAAGGACCTCATAAAAAATGAAAATTCCATCCAAGTCAGTGCATCTGGCACAAGACCGAGTAATAATGAAGTACTGTGTGTTTTTAGGTTTGCGCATACTAGTGTTCGTCGTGCTAAAGACTATCAGTAGAATCTTTCTAGAAGCTAAGAATGGAAAAGAAGATCAAGAGGTTGGCAATGTTTTGATTTGCTAGTCTTGATCCAACGGTCAATGTTCAAAGTTAATCGGTTAGCAAAGTTTGACCTAATTTCATGAAACAGTGAGCAAAGTTTGACCTAATTTCATTAAATAGTTAGGCTGCAAAATCTTAGCAAGAAGATGAACCTGTCATCAAAACTCTCGGTGGTTTCTGATATATATTAATTGACCCTTATCCCGATGGGTACCTCCAAGAGCTTTTTCGTAAAACTTTCAAAGCGACCTACAATTTACCTGTAGATGACCTTGGTCGTTCGGGTTGAAATAAACCCGATAGTGTCCATACACATGGTAGGACAATATTGTGAAGCTATTTTTCCAAAACATGGCACGTGGTGCACAAGACATGATATGATGTCATGAGTAAAACTTTTGTTTCTTGTTTTTCGTTTATTCAATGTGATCAATGTTCAAAACTAGTTCAAAATTGCCTTCCCTCCCGATGTTTGGTCGATCTTTTGGATAACCTTACCTCCTGATGTTTGGGAAGCGAGTGAAAATTTCGAAAACAGGAAAAGTTTGAATTTTTGTGCCGCCAAGGACCATAATGGTTTCCATCCTATGTACTCCTCCTCGTCCCTACTCCACACCAACGCGCGGCTGCCGAACACGCTAGACACAAAGCCACCGTACCAAGGCACACGTGCGCAGTGCCACACTGTGGATGAGGGGAGAGAGATCAGTCGGACCGGTGCGCCAGGGGAAAGGGGAGGAGAGATGGATCATAGGGAAGGAGAGAGAAAACACACGATTTGTTTTGCGTGCATAGGTCCTGAAATTTACTACTAGTAGAGTGTACTACACAGTAAGAGCAAGGACAATAGTATAGCCAGCTGTTGGCTATCAGCCAAGTGCCATCTCATCTATAGCCAACTTAGGGCTAGCATGTACAATAGTGAGCTACAAAAATATACTATTTTAACACTAAATGGCCCACCTTTCACTCTCTCAAAGTGCCTAGGAGCATGTGCTAGAGCTGTCTCTTGCATGAGAGCCCACTCTTCTTCTCTCTCCTTTTCTCTCTCTTCCAACTAGGCAAGAAAATGAGATTTTAATCCTGATAGCCAACTGATTAGGACTTATTGTACTTGCTCTAAGGCCACAGGAGTACCTCGTGTCAGAAACCCATCATAACTTTGCTCTGACATGGAACCGCCTTCAACTGCTCTTCGCTGCTGCCCTCTTCCCCTGCCAACGTTTTATTCTCTCAGTAGTTACAGCGTGTGGACAGAGGTGACCATATTTCTAAGCAAAGAAATATACTACACCTGCATTGTGTAAAAAATCACACCTTAATAAGGCTAAGATAGTAAATTGTATGACATATCATCACTATATAAAATTATAATTTGTAAAGAACAAAAAATTATAAAATTGATCAACATCTACTGTATAAAGTATGGGTGAATATTTGGTCCTTGTACTTTGTATCATCATGTGTAGAAGTCAAAGATTATTAGCTACCTAACAATTGAAATTTTTGGTAACATGATCTAGAGAAACGAGGGAGAAGATTCTAGTATGATCGAGAAGTGTGTTTGGAGAGGTTTATGCATAGTGCATTCATTGTGTTCAAGACTATCAATAGAATCTTCTAGATGCTAGAATGGAAAACAAGATCCAACAGCTAGAAATGCTGGGATTCGCGAGTCTTGATCCAACGGTCAACATTCAAAGTTACTCATACACTAATCTTATCATCACTCAGAAAATTGAGAATGTTCTTTCCTGATAGTTGGAAACTCACACCGGCGGTACTGATTACTACAAGAAGATGCATCCATCTACCTCCAAAGATACATTTAATTAAATAAAAATCTATCGCGCTTACTTGTAGCTCAAGTTTGAGCTAATTTTTCGTTAAATTGTCAAGATGCAAAATCTTAATTAGAAAGGAGTTTACCAGGAATTGATAAACATCTATAAATTGGTAAAGCACAAACAAATATAAATTTGAATAACATCTATAAAGTATGGGTGTATATATTTGGTCGTTGTACTTGGTATCATCATGTAGAAGTAAAAGATTATTAGCTACCTAACACATGCATTTTTTGATAACATGGTCTAGAGAAACAAGGGAGATGATTCTAGTATGATGGAGAAGTGTGTTTTGAGGTTGTACATAGAATCCATTATGCCGAAGACTATCAATAGAATCTTCTAGATGATAGGATGGAAAAGAAGATCCAATAGCTCAAAAAGCTGGGATTCGCGAGTATTGATCCAACGGTCAACATTCAAACTTATTCATACACTATATAGTGGTTTGTAATGAAGACTATCAATAGAATCTTCAAGGTGCTAGAATGGAAAAGAAGATCCAACGGCCGAAAATGTGGGGTCACGAGTCTTGATCCAACGGTCAATATTCAAAGTTGTTTCTACACTATATAATGGTAAGATCATGTAGAAGACAACGATTATTAGCTACTAGTAAGTTGCACGTGAGACTCGGATAGTAGACGTATGACATATCATCATCACTATATACAATTATAATTGGTAAAGCACAAAAAATATAAATCTGATCAACATCTATAAAGTATGGGTGTATATTTGGTCCTTGTACTTTGTATCATCATGTAGAAATCAAAGATTATTTAGCTACCTAACACATGAAATTTTTGATAACATGGTCTAGAGAAACAAAGGAGAAGCTTCTAGTATGATGGAGAAGTGTGTTTTGAGGTTTGTGCATAGCATTGATTATGTCGAAGACTATCAATAGATTCTCCTAGAAGCTATAATGGAAAAGAAGATCCAACGGCCAGAAACGCTAGGATTCACGAGTCTTGATCCAACGGTCAACATTCAAAGTTATTCATACACTATATAGTGGTAAGATAAGATATGCACGCAAAACAAGTTGTGTTTTCTCTCTCCTTCACACTGCCTCATCACCATCCACACACACCCCGACCGGTTGACCTCTCCATCATCCACAACGTGGTGCTCCCCACGTGCGCCGACCTGCCTTGTCGATACATTTCACACCCTACAAAGAGAAAGCACCAAGGACACCTTAGCACGCTCGTTCGAAAGTGTGAGGAGCGTTTCTGTGTGTGTGTGTGAAGCAAGTACACACTAGTACAAAGGGTATATGGCTAAGTTGCTCTCTCAAGAAGGACCAGACTGCTTTTCCTTGCTTAACTTTAGAGCCCTTTATGCTAAATTTATGGACCTCTATGTAAAAACAATTAGGTCTTCGATGCAAATCGTACTTTCTCCCACCGTCCAGATCAAATTTTAACTACTAGTAAGCGCGATAGATATATTCCTCTTAAAATGTCCCAACAAACTTTTGAAGCTCTAACCAGGAATTCAGTACATGGAAAACCACCGAAAGCTTTTTCGTAAAATTTCCAAAGCAATCTATAACTTACTTGTAGTTCAAATTTGACCTAATTTCGATAAATTGGCATAGAGTCTCATTCAAGTCGGCAGAGTTAGCTAGGATGTTTTAAAATTCGCAAAACATGGGAAAATTGAGAATGTTCTTTCCTGATAATTGGAAACTCACACCTAGAACATCGTTTACTAAAAGAAGATGCACCCATCTACCTTCGACAAGACAACTAATCCAAGAGATATGTATCACACGCTTACTTCTATCTCAAGTTTGACCTAATATAATTTTGTTACGTTGTCAAGATGTAGCATCTTAGCAAGAAGTTGAACCTATTGTAAAAATTTCAAGACCTTTACTATATATATGCACGCAAAAAAAATTGTGTTTTCTCTCTCCTTTCCTGTCGCATCACCATCCACACACACCCTGCTGGCCCGCTGATCTCTCGTCTACAACGTGGCACTGCCCACGTGCCTCGACCTGCATTGTTGTTCCATTTCACACCCTGCGAAGAGGAAGCACCGACCACACACCCAACACGCTGGTTCGAAAGTGTGTGGAGTGTTTTGTGTGTAGCAAATACAGTAGTACGAAGGGTATGGCTCAGCTTCTCGCTCGACAAGGACCGGAGTGCTTTTCCTTGCTTACCTTTAGGGCCCTTTGTGCTAAGTTTATGGACCTCTATGTAATTTTCTCTTTTTTTGAGGTCTTCGATGTAAACTGTACTCCCACCGACCGTGTCAAATTTTCACTACAAGTAAACACGATAGATAGATTGCTCTTAAAATTTTCCAAATACTTTTTAGGCTAACCAAGAATTCAGTAATACATTGAAAGCTTTTTCTTAAAACCTCCCAGCTTATAGACAAATTCTACCACCATAGGTGATGCCCTAATACTAGTATGAAAATATAAGCTGACGTGATGAGAAAGTACTGCGCTAGGAAGTGACATATTTAATTTATTGCACAGGGGCGCGTTTTACACGCATTCACGCTTAGCCAGCGTCCTCGATGCAGCCGCTTCTCACAACAAAAGAAAAGAAAAAACCTCTTTCAAAGATCCATCCTATCTTCCCCATCTCTGTTTAGTTTATCCCCACTCGCCGACGCCGCCTGGCCGCATCTCAGGCGCGTGCTTCACAAATTTTACTCCCCATCTTGCACGCTGCGTCACTCCCTCCAAGCCACTAGCCCCCTCCTCCAAAAACCACCAACAACTCTACATAGATCCATCCTCACCCCCAATCCGTCTAGACAGGATGACGGATTCGAGGTGCAACCCGCGGCACTGCGACTGGAGCAAGGTCGGCGACGATGCCTTCAACAAAATCACTATGCGTTTGGAAACTATCAGCACCGTTAGGCTGGCCACATGCTCCAAGGAGTTGTGCCTCTAGGTCACCGGCGGAAAAGGTAGCAAGTGCCCCAACGACCATTGTTGTCAATGGTCTCCTAGAATGCCGTCTACGAGCACGACATCCAGTGCTGCTACGCCCCGTGCGCAGCCTGCACGGAGCGAGGATGCGAGTTCGTCAACCGGCCATTGACTTTGCACAAGATCGTTGAACACTTGAAACTTGCCCACAAGATGTACTATTTGCCCCAAGTGACCTACTCCAACAAGTACCGGTAACCGACTAACTGGGTGCACGCACCAGAGATCATTGACATCGGGAAAGAGGGCACGGATTTTGCCGCCCTAATTGGAGGGTACACCATGGACATCTTCCTATCTGTTAGGTAGCGTGCGAATCGCCGCAGTACAAGGTGATGTTATGGTCGTTGCCGTCATGGAATAAGCTCCATTCAGTCGAAATGGCAGCGACATCCGAGCAGACGAGCAGGCCTTCGTTGGCTAAAGTCGCTCTGAAGGGTATCATGTCGTACCTGTCAAAACCGAGACGTTACCTCCAAGCTTCTCAAGATATTGTCAGAATTCCCCCTGGATTACAAAAATATCAACCAAGAGTGAGTTAACACATATAAATCTTCTTGTGATGATCCAAATATGAATATACATAATGTCGTACTAATTAATTACTTTATGTTGGTGAAAGACCCAATTGGTATGGGTTGTCCAGCCAAATATCTCTTCATGTTCAATGCTCGCTGATGTAGTCCAATGGAACTGCGTGGTGCCTCGCTGCGAGTTTGCCGCAATTTCGTTTGTGCTCCACTCCCACCTCAGAGAAGCCCACGCCATGAGGTTGCGAATTTTACACTATGGTAGGAAATACAGGTACATATCTAAGCCGGTGCTAGCACCGAGCTCGCAAAATGTAGATATCGGGCTAATCGGGTTCGATGACATGGTGTTCTGCGTGCTATTCGACGGGCGCGACGATGTCATCTTGATATCAGTTGTGTGCGTCAGGCCGGCGGCGCGCGTGTCGCCATAGTTCTTGGTGAAATTGAGCTCTACACATCCAATTGGCTTGTGTGAGAAGGTATTCTATGTGAATTCTAAAGCCACTTGCTCTTTGTCGGTTTGTCGGTCTAATCTGGTCACTCGTCGTCGGGATCGACCATCGGAGTTCACCGTGGAATACAAGCTTCGTATCGACAAGATTATTACCGTAGATGCAGATGTGGGATATGTGGGAGACTTCTAAACTAACTCTAAACTAAGTGGGATAAGTGAGATAAGTGAGATTTGTTAAATCCTACTTGTCCCACTTCTCCCACTTAGTTTAGAGTTAGTCTAGGGGTCTAAAATTAAGGATCCCGCCTGTCCTATTTTTCCCACTTCTACATCCCTATTTCTTAGCGATTAACCCATCTTTACCTTCTTGTGATGATCCTAACTTGAACACATGTACTCCTCGACCGGATTTTTCTTACCATTTTGGGACATGTGGTTCCTAGCTTAAGGTAGTTCTGAGTATTTTGTATGGAGTTCTGTTACTGCTAATCTATTTTGTAGTAGGAGTAATACCTATGTACTAGTACTTGTTCAGACCGATGGATCTAGTGCAAAATAAGGTCTCTCTTTACTTTTGAATCATGGTCTTGCTACATCTACCAAATTTCAATGTCTGCATTGCTGAATCTGTCAATTCCTTTGGTCATTATCTGTACTGCTAAATCAGTCACTTTGAAATAGTGCTAAATATATCAAGTGTCGCTTATTATGAACTAGGAATCTGGTGATATTTTTCTATCTTATTTAGTACTGTTGAATCTTTCAAGTGCCATTGAATCTGTCGAATGTTCTGTTGTTGCTATTACTAAAATATTTTTTAGAACTAATAGTGATGTATTAGTACTTGTTTAGATCAAGACCAGTAGATGGTCAAAATACTTTAGGTCAATATCTGTACATGGCCAAAATATGTTCTCTCTGTCCTTTTGAATTATGGCCTTGCTACATCTATTGGATTTTAGTGTCTGCATTGTTAAATCTATCAATACTTTAGGTCAATATCTGTACTGCTAAATCGGTCACTTTGAAATGCTGTTGAAACTATCAAGTGATGATGATTATGTGTTTGGAATCTATTGATATTTTTCTATTTTATTCAGTTCTGCTGAATCTTTCAAATGGTAGTGAATCTGTCAAATGTTTTGTCGTTTTTATTACAGTACTAAAGTATCTTGTAGAACTAATACTGACGTACTAATACTTTTTTTAGATCAAGGGCAGTAGATGGTCTTACTATTCTTTTGAAACATGGCCTTGTCACAATCTAGATGAGGCTTGGGGCATTTTGGTTTGCATATGTGGGTCACACAGTCATTGATGTGAGTAGAAAGTATGCATAGAAAAGTAGGCTTGATGGTCAGTTTTGCTTGCTCTGATGATCGAGTGTGTTCGGAGAAAAGCGACTGATCCCGCACCAAGGTTTTTAGTGCGGAAACAAGAATTGATTCTCACTGTCCTGCTATTGAATTTCAGAGTTTGTATTGCTTAATCGGTCACTTTGAAATGCTTCTGAATATGAACTAGGAACCTGTCGTTATTTCACCAAGCATGATGTAATTTAGGCCGTGGGTTCTTGCCTTTCTAGAAGTTTCAGCAATTTTAGCAGGCTTGCCAATCTTTGCAAAGGGGTGCCTTTCTAGAAAGTTCATATGAGCTTCAGCATCTTGGTATTTTGGTACGTACTATGAAGTACCGAAAAATGTAAGTGACTCAACTTACAACTACTCTGTCTAACTGATGTGAATCTAGACAAAGTTGAGGCCATTAGAATACGAACTGGAGGGAGTAGTATAAAATGGAATCAGTGAATAAGTCATCTCTCAGTTCTAATAACTGAGATGTGATGAGAGAACACTCCATGGCAGCGTGCTAGTCTAGAGTACCTATAGTAGTACTCCCTACTCCATAACTCTAGTTGGCGTGCTCAATGCAGTACGCCCGGCAGAAGACAGCCGTAGGTTCACGGCAAAACCCCCTCCTTAAGAGCCATTCCCAACTCCGAGAGGCCGCATTTGGATCTTCTCTAGCGCGCACTTCACATATTTTTCTCGCCATCTCACCCGCTATATCGATCCTTCCAGGCCGTCACCCCTCTCCTCCAAATAAGCCCAACAGTCATACATAGATCCGCCCTTACCCCCAATCATTTGGACATGATGGCTTTCGATTCGAGGCACAACCGGCTGAACAACGTCTGGACGAATGTTAGGGATGATGTCCTCAATGAAATAGCTAAGCGTCTGGACACTACCTGCGCCGTCCGGCTGGCTGCATGCTCCAAGGAGCTGTACCGCCAAGTCACTGGAAGAAAGGGTAGTAGATGCCCCAACGACATATGCTGGACTTTGGTCTCCTACAAGGATGTCTACGACCACAAGGTCGTGTGCAACTACTGTTGGTGTGTCTGCACGGAGCGAGGATGCGAATTCACCGGCGTCAAGAAAGTGTTCGTCGAGCACCTCATATTTGCCCACTCGATGACAGTGCCCAGATACAGCCCCAAAAAATGGGACCCGTCTAGGCCGGTTCGTGCACCGGGCTCGCTCAGAGCGGAGGTCATCGGCATTAGGAAGGAGGGCAAGCTATTTGTTGCCGAAATTGACGGGCATGGCACGAACTTTCTCCTATTCTTCAGGCCGGTCAGGTCGGCGACGTGCAAATCGCCGTGGTACGAGGTGAGGTTTTGGTCATTGGTCTTGTTCGCTAGTTTCAATCAGGTTATAGTAAAGAGGTCACCCGAGACAACGATTAGGCCATCGCTGGCCAATGCTACGTAGGAAGTGCTCATGTCTTGTTTGTCCAAGCCGCGTCTTTACTGGCACGCTACTGAACCTATAGTCGGACAAGATTCACCGGTGAGATATCACATCTTAATCCTCTTGTGATGATCCTACTCTGAGTGTATGTAATGTTTTACTAATTAGCTAGTTTATGTTGGTGGTAGATTCCTTTTGTAATTGGAATTTCCGAAATTAAGGATCCCGAACTTCCTGGTTTGTCGTATTAATTTTACATGTATGATGCTGACCTAGAGGCCTACAGGCGACAATGAAACGAGAGACGCGTCCTAGGCAGGAAATCAAGGGTGCAGCCTGGCCAGCACTTTGACACGCTGAAGCATTCTCGTTTCTTCCAATACGTATGATGGGACATGTAGTGGTTCCTAGCTTAGTGTAAGCTTGTAGTTCTACACTTCTACAAATATTTTGTATGGCGATCAACTACTGGTAATCTATTTTGTAGTAATACCTATGTACTTGGACTTATTCAGATCGAGTGGAGAAAATGCATGGTCACGCTTTCCTTTTGAAACTTGGCTTTGCCACATTACTGTACATCCATTGAATTTCAATGTCGGCATTGCTGAATCTGTCAATTATTTTGGACATTTTCTGCCACCGTTGAATCGATCACTTTAAATTGCTGCTGAATCTTTCATGTGCTGCTGAATGTGAAACAGACGAGTGCTCGTCGCCCTTGTACATGGTCGTGTCACAATCTAGATGAGACTTGGGCATTTTGGGTTGCATATGAGGGTCACACAGGCATTGATGTGAGAATTAAGGTACTCAAAGCATACTTGATCATCAATTTTGCTTGCTCCAATGGTCGAGTGTTATTGGTGAAAACGATAAACTGATCGCACGGCAAGGTTTTTAGAGCTGAAACAAAAAACCTATTCTATCTGTACTGCTATTTGTATTTCATTGTGTGTATTGCTGAATTTGTCACTTTTAAAATGCTGCTGAATTGGTCAAGTGCTCCTGAATATGAACTTCGAATCTGTTGATAATTTTTTACCTTATTCTTCTGAATTTTGACATGAATAGCTGCCAAAAAGAATTATCGCTTTTCCCCCTCCCTCTCTAAGGTCTTTGTTTCGAATCCGGCCGAGAACATCACAATGCAATTTTTATTAACCAGGAGAAGACATCTAGTACTCCATAGCTCATTCGGCCCCTCTTTAGCCCAGAATATTTTTATTCGGTCTTTTCGGGGTTAGCGGACTACTGACCACAGCCCAGTGAAATTTGAGAAAGGATCCCATGGTGCATAGCCGAGAACATATTAATTCGGCCTTTTAGGGGTCAGGGGACTGCTGAGCACAACCCACTAAAATTTGAGAATGAATCCCATGGAGCTTGTCCTATGGAGTATAACCCACGTAGAGCAGCCTATATAGAATGGCCAAACTCTTTTTAATTCGGCCTTTTGGGCATTGCGCCCCACCTCTCAAAAAAAACTCTGCCTACCCATGTTTTTAAGAAAATACTCCATTATGTGGCATTTTATAAATAGAGATGTCAGGAGTGTTGCCCTTTTATATTTTAAAACAGATAAACATAGATACCCAAAATATTTTTAATAGGACTAATACATAAATTGTAGTACTAATAAAAGTTTAAATATATTTATTCTATAAATATTTTTGTTGTACTGGCAACACACTCAGTTTACGTGTATTTGATTTGAAGGTCTTTTGTTCGAATTGTATCTTGGATTTACATTTTTGTCTTCTAGCAATATCGCATTATGGAGAGGCTGACATCATGGACCCACCAGCATGCAGCGTCCTTGGAGTTTGTTTTGAGGGTGGGTTCGAAACAAAAGTTTAAATACTCCTACAGAGAGGCTTGCATCAGGGACCCACCAGACATAACATACAAAGCTGCATCGGGGACCCACAAGCCAGAACATGCCAGAGAGGCTGACATAAGGGCCCCAGTAGTAAGATCATACATGATTGCCACGGTGAAAACAGCGGACGCGGCCAAAAAAAGTCCATCATACACACGTTGCACTTATAGAGAAGCTGACATGTCGGACCCAGCAGGCTCAAGCATAACCCATGAAATTAGCTATCAGCCCCAAGCATAGCCCAATACCTTCTAATTCAGCCTTTTCGTGGTCTTGTGGCCACCGACCGTAGCCCATTCAATTTAGGAGTGAGACCATGGAATATAAGCCATGACGAATAGGGCATTCGCCCCGAGTTAGCCAAGAATCTTTTTAATTCGGCCTTTCTGAACATTTTTTGTACTGTTAGGCTGACATCTGGGACCCGAAAAAATAGCCCAACATGTACACGTTTCTTTCAAATAGAGGCTGTCAGCTGGGACCTAGCATAGACACGTTTCCTACACAGAGGTGGTTGACATCTGGGACCTAGCAAGTTCCCAAGGTCAAAACAGCGGACATGGCCAAAAAAAAGTCCATCATACGCACGTTTCATTTATAGAGAGGCTGATATGTGGGACCCAGCTGCGTGACCTTATATAGATGCTGCATCGAGCAACGTAGCCAGTTCGAAACAGGGAGGCGCGAGCAAGAAAAAAGTTCAACATGTACACGTTTCAATTAATGAGAGGCTGAAATAGGGGACCCAGCAGCGTGAGCAAACGGTGGATTCGTCGAGCAACGCTATCTAGTTCAGAACAGGGTAGCGCTAGAGAAGAAAAAAATTCCATCGTACCCACGATTCTTCTAATGTGAGGCTGACATGTCAGGCCCACTAGCCTGTATAAACGGCTGAAGCAGCGAGCAACGCTATCAAGTTCAGAACACGAAGGCGCGATAGAGGGTAAAAAATCCATCATACACACGTTTCTTCTAATGAGAGGATGACATGTGGGGCCCAGCGTTGTGATTAAACGGTAGATGCATCGAACAACGCTATCAAGTTTTGAACAGGGTAGCACGAGCGAAAGATAAAAATACATCATACACACGTTTCTTCTAATGAGAGGATGACATGTGGGGCTTAGGAGCTTGGTTAAACGGTAGATGCGTCGAGCAGCGCTATCAACTTGGAACGGGGTAGCTCCAGTGAAGGAAAAAATTCCATTATACACATGTTTCTTCTAATGAGAGGATGACATGTGCGTCCTAGGAGGTTGATTAGACGGTAGATGCATCGAGCAGCGCTATCAACTTCGGAACAGGGTAGCGTGAGCGAAGGAAAACATTCCATCATACACACGATCCTTCTATTGAGAGGCTGACATGTGGGACCTAGCAGCCTGACTAAACGGCACACGCCTCGAGCTACGTTATTGAGTTCAAATCAGGGAGGCGCGACCGAAAACTATGGTCCTCTAGAGACACTGACGTTCGGGACACACACGCCTCAAAAGACTTCGGCGAGTCAACATCGCGCGAGGAAACGAAAATCTTGCTTCTGCCACGTGCCATTCGAGCTTCCTCCATGTTTTTAGCAGATATGTCGTAGTAGAGGGTCGCGAAAACGAAAAAAAAGTTTTCCATCGGCCACGGCCGAGCCGAGAGTTTCGTCGCGGAAGATGCGCCTTCTACGACGACTGTCGGGCCAATTCGTTGCGGAAGGAAAATTTTCTTGTAGTGTTAGGTTTTATCCCATATGTGTCAGCATCAACTATGGGTTGAGTGATGGGTGCACAAATAAAATCATCAGTAGGAGTAGCATACGCCCCTAATCTCCTTTGAGCCATGGATCTTATCTTTTTGGTAATTTTTTAAGTAATGAAAACGAATAACAAGTAACTATTTTTTTTGCGTTTTCAAATAGATAATAAGAAAGTAAACTAATAACAAGAATTAAACTACAACTAATAATAAAACTAAAAACAAGGTCTCTTATGACCTCACTAGGATAGCGAAGTTGCTTCCCCGGCAATGGTGCCACATAAAGGGTTGATACCTTCGATCCGGATTCATGAATGTAGTATAATAGCTTTTTCCCTAGAAGACCTAGGTTTAATCGAACCTCGGAAATCACTACTAAAAGGTAATAAAAAGGACACGTCTATAAGACTTTGTTTGTTTGTTTTACCTTAGTTGACTGGACCAATCTAGTTTACTTTATGATGGGTTTGAATCAGTGGATGGAGATAGGCCAGGGTTGAAGATCCACCTGCAGCTACACATCACATGGGATAAAAGTTAATAATAAGCATAGTCATGTATAATGTTTGAATGGATATAATCTCTTGTGGGCAACACATCCTAATATTCTAGTGCCCCCGTGATGCAGCGGGCATAGCAATAGACTTTTAATCCAACCAAGAGCATACCGAAGCCACGGGTTACAAACGATTATTAAGTGTAAAACACAGATCAAAGCTTTATGTGGTGATGCTGTTGTTGATACCGAATGGGGTCCTAAGCACAGACCGTACTACCCTTTCTGTCACTGAGGTTCCTATAAGATCACCTCTAGCCAAATATCCCACCTCAAGCCTTTATCAATCTATGGGATCTTGGGTACCTACAAGTCCACAGATAGAGACAAGAGACAAAGAAACAAAAGATACAAATCACAATTCCAAACAAAATACAATTCTTCCATCATCTCACATAATCGCTGCGAGGTTTCTCCCCAACCCGCAGCCCGTGAGGACTACTCACTCATAACGAATAGATTGGAGATAGAAAACATCATACAAATACTTAGACTGAAATCAAACATTATTATAATGGTCGCCAAATCACAAGGAGATCTAAAGTACAAAGAAATGGCTATGGCTAGTGGATGGATGGATGGGGAAGTGATGAACAATAGTGTGGATCTCCTTTGGTGGTGTTGTGATGCAATCTGAGAATGGTGGCTCTCTGGCCGGCGCTTGGAGCCTCAAAATATATAGGCGTCTTCACAAAAGTGGTAGGGTTTGACGATACGAAGCTGTCACCACCTGCTATGGGCGGGTGGTATGGGTGAACCATGCTCGTATCAGTAGTGTTTAAGCTTGCTAACGCCCTGGTACAACATCCCAATTACTTGGCCGTGTCCTTCATTATGACTCCTTATTTCGCATTAGAACCTGTGATTTCCTGCACAACACAAATCAAAGAGAGTATTTGCATATATTTGCAATTATTAGTCATTAGTGGCAAGAGTTGAGAGTTTCTTTGGCAATTTCTTGACCAAAAACAATGTTTAAACGCAGTGGAAGATGGCAAAAATTAGAGCCATCAAACCACCATCGGAGTCGCCTCGCTCGACTGGCTTTTCGAGCCAAGACCACTGGTTGTGCTACCCACATTACCCCGTGATGAGTCCAAAATTGAGGAATTTTTAACTCTTGTTTTTGGATAAATAGAGTAGAGATTTTTGTATTTCACCGCGCCTACGAGCACTATTTCGTTCTAGTTTCAACATGATCCCAAATCATGGAGTCATAGATGAACTTATCAATTAAAGATATCATATTGTGTAATTATATGATATTTCTAAGTTATAAATGCCATTTTTTTAATTTATCTTCGCACCTGGATGAATAACAAATAAGGAGGAGGTATCAGCATCAATAACGACCACTGGTACGGGCGGAGCCTGCCCATACCGTCCGCCCGGACCAGGCTCCATTAGGACCGCCATGTCAAATAGTTTCTCCTAGCAAAGACGAGAGGGGGTGTGACATTCACAACCACTAGAAACCACGAAACACCACATCCGAGAGGGATCCGAAGGAGGAACTTGGTTAGGGCAAAATCCCAGCTGCTTCGCAGATCATTGGAGGACAACGCATCACCCCCTTCACCATCAACCACTACATCTCCATCACCACCATTACTCCATCTTTCATCTATTAGATCTCTTTGTAATTCCAGATCCAATTGTGGTTTGCGTTAGATCTACCCCTTTCTTTAACCCATCCATTTGATTATGATGATGTTGTTGATTGCTTCCATGAGTGAGTAGTTCATTTGTTCTTGGGGAGATGGAGAAACCCTAGCACCACTATGAAGTTGTAATGAAGAAGATTTATTCTTGTGTCCATATGACTTGCTTGTCTATGATATAATTATGACTTGTGTTTGATTTCTCTCTTTAGATGATATGTGGAGTCGACCATGTATCATTTGCCTTTGGGACTAAAGGGAGGAAGAAACCCTTTGGACGTGTTGTGGAAGCATACCCGGAGTGCCCCGTGATAGATTGGCGCCAGCTCGTAACCCACACAGTCAAAGGGGGATTAAGAGGGACTCCCTAAGCTAATTACGATATCCATGGGGAACCCTTAATTGCAGTGGCCTGTATGGGTGATTGCTCTCAGGCATTGCAGTGGTTATTTAGAGGTGACCTCACACTTGGCTCAACAAAGTGGCTTCCTACGAGCCTTGTCATGAACATCTTATTATGGGGCTCTCTCCACACATATCATGACACAAGAATTATGTTATCTTGATTACATATAATAATATTACTATACTAGTGGTGTATCCTACATCCCCGAGAACATTTTAGCCCTATTGAGTTCAACCACGCTTTCATAAAATCTTGCTACTTGCTTTCTTTTACTTGTTTTAATTACTTTTCTCCAAACAACCATAAACCATTCAAACACCCTTTACTTGAGATCAAACATAACTTACAAGTATTCTTTGGTAGATAGTAACGAGGGGCATAAAGACCTTTACCAATAGCTTTCTATATGTTCAATATCTTTACTTCGAAACTAGCTACAATTGATCTGTGCACTTGTAGTCATCAAGCTATTTTCTGGCGCCGTTGCCGGGGAGATAAGTGCTTTTGGTCTTTGTTCTTAGTTACTTATTTTACTCATTGTTTTACTAAAGTTGTTTATTAGTTTTAGGTGATACATTATGGGCGAGTACCAACATATTATTCAGCTTGAGGCTGTGAGGAATTCTGGTATTCCCATGGACGCATATTTAAAATCCAATAACCCAAGAGGGTATGATATTAACCCCATGCTTTTAGATCTTCTACATGCAAAAAGATTTGCAGGAGATGGTACAGAGGATTCGTATGAGCATGTAGGGTTCTTTGAAGATATTTGTGGGACTTTCCATCTTAATATACAAACTGAGGATGAGGTTAAGTTTGCTCTCTTTGCCTAAACCCTCATTGATGAAGCTTGTTCTTGGTATATTCAGAGTTATGCAAAGATTACTAATTCCTGGGAGAGCCTAGCCTCTCTATTCTTAGTTGATTTCTTTCCCAGGACAAAAACTCTTGGCGCAAGGCGCATGATTATAAATTTCAAAGGAAGACCCAGAGAAAGCCTGCGTGAGGGGTATACAGGATTTCGGGGTTTGCTTGACCCCTGCCCCCATCATAATTTCCCACCTTGGCTATTAATACACACCTTCTATGCATGTTTGGATGATGATGATAGAATTGAACTTGATTCCCTTACCAATGGGTCATTCACCGAATTCAATATTGAGAGGGCATGGAATTTATTAGATACGGTGAATAGGATAGAGAAAGCCTATTCTGAGGCAGAATTTAAAAAGGAAAACCCCATAGAGTATAATTGTTTAAAGAGGTTTCTAGCTTCTGGGAAGATAGAAAAATTGCTTGGGAATTTTAACCTTGACCATCGCATGATCATTCAAATTGTTAGATCCTATGCTGACTACCTGCGAATTCCAAAAGATTGCGAATGTTATACATCACCTATGGAAGAAAAACCATCTAAAACTAGCCCCAATGATAGATACTCAAAATGAAAAAGAAAATGTTAGCTGAAGAGGAAACTATTCTTAATAAGGTAATGGATAGTGGGGGAGAAGGAAACAAAAGAATAGGAAGATTAACTAGAAAATTAGGAGCCATTAATGAAAATATTGGGATAGTAAAAGAACTTTTGGAACCTAAATTATTCAGGGAAGAGGTTATTAGGGTAAGTAAAGAATCGTCTGAAATGATAGGAGGAAATTTTGACAGTAAGAATAAAAGACAACAGAAAATTCCTTTTTGTTTAGGAGGGACTACTTATGTAGGGTTCTGTGACTTAAGTTCTTCTATAAACATAATGCCTTATACCATTTATAAAGAGTGGTTCGATCACCTTGATGACTCTTACCTTGAGCCATCAGAAGTAACTTTTATGTTTTCTGGTCGAACTTTGCATCCTACTCACAGAGTACTTCGAAATGTATGTGTCTCTGTTGGGGCTTTTGTGTATCTAGTTTATTTTCATATTATCAAAATACCTTTGAACTGCAGCTACCTAGTTATCTTTGGTAATCGTTTTTACAATTCTATGAATATTTATATTGACAACAAAACGCAGGCTTTATCTTTATAGCTTGGTGAAGACAATGTAGAAATAAGCTACAGTCAATTCACGAGACTACCTTATGAGAAGAAAATCGATATTAAGGAGGAGAAGACTATTGAAGAATTGGCAGCAATCTATTTTTGCACCCCACAATACGAATTGGAGAGAAGCTTGACAAGTGATGATTCTTGATACGTTGTAAACGTATCTATAATTTTTGATGCTCCATGCTTGTTTTATATCAACTTTCTTATGTTTTGTATACACTTTGAGGTATTCTTATACATTTTCTGGAACTAACCTATTAACAAGATGCCATAGTGCTAGTTGCATGTTTTCTGCTGTTTTTGGTTTCAGAAAAGCTAGTAAGGAAATATTCTCGGAATTGGACGGGAGAAAAGCCAAAGTCAATATTTTACCAGAAGGAACACGGAGTCCGTAGGGCAGCCGAAATGGGACCATGAGGTGGCCACACCTAGGGCTACCGCGACCACCCCTAGGTGCACCGCCCTATGGTGTGGGCCCCTCGGGCGGCGACCGACCTCGCCTCTTCGCCTATAAAAGCACCCCGATGCAGAAACCCCAAAAACCCGATCAGAAATCCATGAAAGAGTGTGTGGCCGCCGCCATCTCCATACCTAGATCGAGGGGATCTGAAGCTCTTCCCGGCACCCTCCCGAAGGGGTGATATCATCCTAGAGGCTTTCTTCATCACCATGCCAGCCTCCCGAGTGATGCGTGAGTAGTTCACCCTTGGACTATGGGTCCATACAGTAGCTAGATGGTTGGTCCTCCTCCTTTGTGCTATCATGTTTAGATCTTGTGAGCTACGTTTATGATCAAGATCATCTATTTGTAATCCTATATGTTGTGTTTCTGGAGATCCGATGGATATTGAGATACTTTGTCAGATTGATTATTGATTCTATCATATCTATGTTATTTGTGATCTTGCATGCTCTCCGTTGTTAGTAGCTATCTTGGTCAAGTAGATGCTTGCAACTCCAAGAGGGAGTATTTATGCTCGATAGTAGGTTGATGCCTCTAGTAATCTGGGGAAGTGACAGAAATCTCTAAGGTTGTAGATGTGCTGTTGCTACTAGGGAGAAAACAACAATCATTTGTCCATGGAGCAATTATATTGTTTACTTTACACACTTTGCTTAATGCAATGATAACCTGAAGGTTGATTATTAGTCATAGATGCAGTTGGGTTAGAGTCTATGTATTATGTTGTAATGCCCAATCAAATCTCGTAGGAGTTAAGATGTCTATGTTGAAGTATGATCCAAATTCTTTTAAGGAGGCTAACTTCTAACGGAGCGGAGCAAGGCCCGTCGCCGGGAGGATTGATCCAAATGCAAATTGAAGAGGTCGCTTTATGGTTTGAAGCAATCTCCAAGACAGTGGTACAAAAGGTTTGATTCAATTATGATCTCACAAGGTTTTGAGAGGTCTCAGTTTGATAGTTGTGTTTATATTAAGTTTGTTGATGGATCACCTATATACTTGATGTTATATGTTGATGATATGTTAATTGCTGCCAAGAGCATGAAATAAATCACTACTTTGAAGCCACACCTAAGTAGTGAATTTGAGATGAAAGATCTTGGTGCTACTAAGAAAATCCTAGGTATCGAAATTAAACGGGACAACAAATCTAGGTTTTTGTTTCTTAGTTAGCAAAGTTACATTGAGAAAGTTGTTCAACGTTTTAATATGCATGATGCAAAGTCTGTCAGTACTCCTATTGCTCCTCACTTCAAATTGTTAGCATTGCAATGTCCTAGTTCTAATGAAGATATTGAGTACATGTCTCGAGTTCCTTATTCTAGTGTTGTTGGTTCCTTGATGTATGCTATGGTTTTTTCTCGCCCTGATTTATCATATCCTATGAGTTTGGTGAGTCGTTACATGGCTAATCCTGGTAAATAACATTGGAAAGTTGTTCAGAGGATTTTCAGGTACCTCCGTGGCACATCGAATGCTTGCTTGAAGTTTGGCAAGACTAGCGAGGGACTCGCAGGCTATGTGGATTCAGATTTTGCTGCCGACTTGGATAAGAGGATGCCCCTCACAGGTTATGTGTTCACGGTAGGTGTATGTGCCGTGAGTTGGAAGGCAACGCTGCAACCAGTTGTTGCTCTATCTACAACCGAAGCAGAATATATGGCTGTTGCTGAAGCTTGCAAAGAGTCTGTTTGGTTGAAAGGTTTATATGCTGAGCTTTGTCAGGATGATTCTTGCATGAACATGTTCTGGGACAGTCAAAGTGTTATTTACCTTACTAAGGATCAGATGTTCCATGAGAGAATAAAGCACATTGATATCAAGTTCCATTGTGTTTGTGATGTTCTTGCACAAGGTACACTAAAGGTATGCAAGATAAGCACTCATGATAATCCTGCTGATCTGATGACAAAGCATGTTCATGTTGCTAAGTTTGAGCTATGCTCAAGCTTAGTTGGTATAACTGCTTAGCCCAAGTGGCTGTTGGCGCCGAAAGTATTTTCTTTGTTTGTTCAGGGAGATGATTGTTGTTGATGCTACAAGAAGGAATTTGTCTCAAGGTGGAGTTTGTTGAAGTATGATCCAAATTCTATTAAGGAGGCTAACTTCTGACGGATTGGAGCAAGGCCCATCGCCGGGAGGCTTGGGCCGAAGTTAGCCCATACCGTGCCCAACAGGGACGCCTGTGGGGGGTGCGGGGGGCGACAGGCCCCCGCGGTATGGATCGTTGATGACCTAGGTTACCACCGCTATATATACCTCTTGTAAGCCACCGGCTGGGACAAGTTGCATCTATGAAATCCCCAGCGTTGTGTAAACACTCCCCGTTATAGTGAAGTTTCGCTGGCTGGCGCCCGTGGTTTTTCCGCTCTCTTTGTTGGAGAGGGTTTTCCACGTTAAATCTGTGTCCCCCTTGCTGTGAGTTTATTTTCGTTCTTCGTTATTTACTTGTCGCACGCTGACAGTCTAGTATATGCATTGTTATGCTTTCTCAATCTGTCAATTGCCCCGTTGTAATTTGTTCACCTAACATTCTATTTATATTAAGGAGAAACACTTCTAGTGAACTGTGGACCCCAGTCCATTCCTTTACCATTGATATACCATCTATTGTTTACCGTTTACTATTTACCTCTTGCAAGAAAGTACTATCTTCCTCACTATATGTTTAATCATTTGTTTTCAGCCAAACCAGTGAGATTGACAACCTCACTATAAGTTGGAGCAAAGTTCTGTGGTTGTGTTGTGTAGGAGTCCAAGTTGTTAGCAACACCTTCGAGTTGTTTCCTTACTCTTACTGGTTCAATAACCTTGGTTTCATAACTGAGGGAAACTTGATGATGTGGTCATCATACCTTCCTCTTGGGATTCCCAACGAGCTCTACTTTTGAGCCATCAAGCACTTTTTCTGGCGCCGTTGCCAGGGAGTTAAGGATAGCTTCAATCTCTTCCTCCTCATATATCACTTTTCAGGGAGAAAGAAGATTTTGCAAGGGGAGTTCCTCACAACCAATCTCTTTACTTTGTTTTTGTTTTGCTTAGTTTATTTTTCCTTGCTTTGCTTGTTTTTTATCAAAAACACACAAAAATTAGTTGTACTACTTTGCTTTTCTTTATCAAAAACACAAAAAATTTAGTTCCTATTTCAGTGTATATTCCTGTTGGCTTGCTTAAATCTTACAAAAAATGACTACTCTTGAAAACACTAAGTCGTGTGACTTCACTAGCACAAACAACAATGATTTCATGTGCACACCTATTGCTCCACCTGTTCCTGAAGCTGCTTTCTTTGAAATTAAACCTGCTTTGCTCAATCTTGTTATGACAGAACAATTCTCTAGTGCTGGTATTAATGATGTTGTTGCTCACCTTAATAACTTTGTTGAACTTTGTGAGATGCAAAAACATAGGGATATAGATGGATATATTATTAAGCTTAAATTATTTCCTTTCTCTTTGAGAGGAAAAGCTAAATAATGGTTACTATCCCTACCTAGAGATAGTATTCATTCTTGGATTAAATGCAAAGATGCTTTCATTGGAAAATATTATCCTCCTACTAAGATTATATATATGAGAAGTGAAATAATGAAATTTAAACAATTTGATAATGAACATGTTGCTCAAGCTTGGAAAAGAATGAAATCTTTGGTAAAGAATTGCCCCACTCATGGACTGACTACTTGGATGATTATTCAAACTTTTTAAGCAGGACTGAATTATTCTTGAAGAAATATGTTGGATTCTGCTATTGGAGGCACCTTTATGACCATTACTTTGGGTGCTACAACAAAGCTCCTTGATAATATGATGGTTAAATATTCTGAATGGCACACTGAGAGAGCTCCACAAGGTAAGAAGGTAAATTCTGTTGTAGAAACCTCCTCCTTGAGTGATAAAATTTATGTTATTATGTCTATGCTTGTTAATGGAAAAGCTCACATTGATCCAAATCATGTTCCCTTAATCTCTTTGGTTGCTCAAGAAGAGCTAGTTGATGTGAACTTCATTAGAAATAATAATTTTAGCAACAATGCCTATAAGAGCAATTTTGGTAGTAATAATTATAGGCCATATCCTCACAATAATGGTAATGCTTATGGAAATTCCTAGAACAACAATAGAAGTGCACCCTCTGAACTTGAAGTCATGCTTAAGGATTTTATTAGTAAACAAACTGCTTTCAATTAAACTTTTGAGGAAAAACTTTCAAATGTTGAAAAAAATATATCATCTTTGTCTGAAGCACAATCCTCTTTTATTAATAAATTGGCTGCTAAACCTGAAACTATGGAAAACCCCTTTGCTGCTACTAATTCCATACAAGTTAGAATTGATGAAAATGTTAGACTATTAGCCGAATTGCATGCTAAGTGGGAAAGAGAAGATGAAATTGCTATAAATAATAGTATTTGTACTATGACCACCACCAATGTTGATGCTATTAAACCACATGAAGTCCCCATTCCTTTTGCAACAATGCCTAAATCCAATGGAACCTTTTCTAATAAAAATGCTGAAATTCTTCGAAATATGGGAAACAATAGTTATACTATCTTGGATGGTAATTTTTATTTTGATCTTGATGGTTGCAATATTTCTGAAGTAATTATGTTCCTACAAAAGCTTGCTAGAAGTCCTATTGCTAGTGCTATGAATATGGCCTTTACAAAACACATTACACATTCTCTCATAAAAATTAAAGAACAAAAATTGAAACATAAAGCTTCCATTCCTAGGAAATTAGAATATGGTTGGGAACCCATCATTAATATGAAAGTGAATGATTTTGGTCTCAAAGCTTTATGTGATCTTGGTACTAGTGTCTCTATTATGCCTAGAAAGATTTATGAAATGCTTGATTTTCCACCATTGGAAGATTGTTATTTAGATGTCCAACTTGATGATAATGCTAAAAAGAAACTCATGGGGAGTATTAATGATGTTCTTATTATGGTTATCAATACCTATGTCCCCGTTGATTTCTATGTTTTGGATGTTGAATGCAATGCTTCTTGCCCTATTATTTTGAGAAGACCTTTTCTTAGAACTGTTAGTGTCATTATTGATATGAAGGAAGGCACCATTAAATATCAATTCCCACTCAAGAAAGGTATAGAACACTTCCCTAGGAAGAGACAAAAGATACATTTTGCCTATCCTATTAAAAAAATTGATTTTAATGCTTCTTCATTTGAAAATACTTGAATCTTGCTTCCTATGCCCAGGTGAAAGGCGTTAAAGAAAAGCACTATTGCGAGATAACCCAAATTATTTTTACTTTCAGTAAGTTTTTCTTTTGTTGAGTCTTGGAAGTTATTGCCTCAGTAATAAACTCTTATCCTTTTTGTCTGGTTTTTGTGCCAAAGAATAACCTCTAATGAGAGAGAAGTAAGACTTGGGAAAGTTGTTGTCCCGAAACAGATTTTTGTGCTTCACTGTAAACAATCGTCAAAAATCCCTGTACGTCGGATTGAGCTGTAATTTTTTGTTCTTATGCCCAGGTTATTATCTATCTTTCGTTAGTTTAGCACTTTTCGATTTGAGCAACATAAGGTCTTCAAAAAAATCGGCTTTTACCTGCTGGTCTGTTTTGACAGATTTCGGCCATTATTTGCATTTTCCTCTTAATATCTTTCTCTTTGAGTTCTCTATCACTTTAGCTTTTAGAAGGAATTGCTACAGTAGCTTGTGTTTAATGGAAGTTTTACTTGTGTTGAAACTAAACCCAAAGACTTATTATCTTGAATACACTAGTGTTGTTAATGAAGACTGTGTGAAGTTTTGTATGAAGGAAATTTTTAAGTGTAGGGAAGAATAATGTTGTGGCGACCCCGGATTTTCACCCGAGATTACCAAATTATGCAAACCACCACGATCCCATGATCAGTGTATCTTGGAGCATAACCGACATGATATCAAAGTACACACATCCATTTCAGTACGGTACAATAAGTCTTACAATAAATCTTACAACTTTGCCTCCATGGGCACAAATAGCTTATAGCAGCGGTACTAAATAACACGGAGGACCCGAGTCAAGCCATAGCCCAACAGGTGCCTAACTCGGAGAAACGCCCTAGTTCTCGAAGTCATCATCGTACCCTTCATTGTCCTCTCCATCCTGCTCACAATCTGACCAAGTTGATAACCAGGGAACATTGCCAGTGAGTACTTTGAATGTACTCGCAAACCACCATACAGGGAAGAACAAGAGTATGCAATATGGCTTTGGATAGGATGGCTCCAAGGAAGCTAATTGAGAAAAATCTCTTAGAGATATACTTTCAATCCTACTACTTTTGTTTGCAAAACCATTTTAGGGTAAAAATAGTTAGTAAAACTTGAAATACTAGGTTGGGGTCAACCCTGATATTCACTTCCACCGTGGTCATCCCATGACCAATACTTCACCTAGGTCCGACCATCCCATGGCCCATCCTCCTTGCCTTTCGACCATCCCATGGTCGAATCTCTTTTTATAAAACCCTTTTATAAACCAAAACCAGCACCGCTACGCAGCAACCTTTCCAACCGTCCATGACCGCGGACACGGCTTTTCGAATAGAGTTACGCTCTACAGAGGTTGTACACTTTACCCACAAGATCCGATACATCCGCCGCGAAATGTCGCGGGTCGTTATACATTAGGTTGCGGGGTTCGGATAACCGGACAAGACCTTCAGGATAATCCCCTCTTAACACCAGCACCTACCCTATGGGTGTTATTCCCCTCAAAACCGGGACATCGGGCGAGGACCAACCGGAGTGCTTTTACTACTCCTCGAGTGTGCGCTTTCAATGAGGGGCCCATAGTAACGCGTGGAGGCCTGCTGACCCTTTATTCCTTCTCCAGGTCGATGTCCCACATGGACCTATATCAGAGAAGGCCCACCCTCCAGGGATCCCCGATCCCCTGTATTAGTTGTGAGGAACTTGTATCAAAGAGAACCACTTTTGGGTCAAGCCCCTTCCCATATAGGAGTAGTGTGGTTGCACGGGGTAGTTGTTCGGGCAAAACTACATAGAACCAGGTGCGTTTTCGGAAACAGTTTTTCCTCCATCTTCAACTTTGGTGCCTCCACTAGGGCACAATACCCAAAACACTTTTAAATGCTCCTCGACAAGTCCCACTTGCCTAGGTTTTCTGTTAAAAACTTTTTATAAAACCAGCCTTGCCTTAGGGTTCCCCACCTAGAGTTTTTGTTAGGCTAAACCATGGTTTCCAAGGGGTTGTGGTATATTAGACCACCTTAACTACTAGGGATAGGAGTAGGTAATCCAAGGGGGAGTACTTAGATAGTACCATAGGCATAAGTTTGGTGGAGCCAAACTAATACCATAATAATGATATAGCGAGTAAAACCAATGCAGTAATAGAGTAAGTAAAATAGAGTGCATGAAAATAAAGATAGGACAAGTCTCATGAACTTGTAGGTGGCTTGCCCATGGTCAGCAATAAGTCCCTGGACTTCTTCAGATTACCAAGAATACCCAAATATAAATAATAAGAAGTCCTTTCCTTCTTGTCGTCAGACACTCATACTACCATTGTCGTCGGGTATACATGCAAGCAGACAATACCACAATCAATACAAGGCATACAAACATCAAACCATATAGCAAACAAATATAAGGATTACTACTGAACTTGGGAGGTTTTGGAAATGTTGGCTATTGATAGTGGAATTACTAAATTGCCACTTTAGTGTTTTCTCTTGGAAGGTAGATGTCTAGGATACCTATTATGGACTTGGGGTGTGGTTTTGGGGTCAGTAGGCTACCAAAGCGTAACCATGAGATCCTCAGATAGGTCTTGACAAAGTAAAACCAACACAAGTGGTTTCACTTGATTATCAATTTCCTAGATTTAGTTATGCCTTTTTATAGTGGGATAAACTCTAGTTTGAGGAGATAATTTACCAGAAGAGTTCTAGAGCTCAAAAAATTATTTCTTGGATGGTCTGGTAGTATTTGATGTACGGAACCACCTAGAGTTGTAATCAAGTCAAAAGAATTACCAGAATGCCCTCAACGAATTCCCAAAGGCAGTTCTGTCTGGTTTTTCTCTTTTTCAGCAGATTAATTCTACAGAAGCTATTGAGTTGATTCCAAGGGCATGTGAGGGGCATATGGAATACCTTTCCGCAGAAATTGGATTAACCCTTTTTGGAGTTGCCAAACTACTGGAGTGATTTATTTAGTGAAAATACCCATTGCAGAAGTATTTAATTCATTAAATTTTAACCAGAGCTCAATAAATTCTGAGATGATAGTATTTGATAGATATTGATAATATGAGTTACCGAGAGGTGGAAACAGGCCATTACCGCACTTGGTTTGACCTAGAGAATTTATCCAAGGCAGAAAGTTACTACTTTTGTTATTTTTGTTAGAGGCACACCTCTGTTCACCTAGGCATAGGACTTGTGCCGGATGATAGGTATGTCAAATACCTCTCAGTACAGCCTTGGTTCATCTCAAATGGAGATGTGAAACTCTCTGAGGAAAATAATTAGTGTAAAGTGTGCTTGGCAACAGAATAATTACTAGTATTTAAAGAAAATTATTTTGAACTTGGGGTTGCCTCTGCATGTTTGAGAAAACATCAGGGTACTATCAGAAATTTGGATCTAGTAATTTGGACTTGGTTTACCATTTTATTTGGATTTATTTCTAATAGGAGGTTTCCTGGAATTAATGGATTTGCTAAAATAAGGAAAAAGGGGTGCAGTGGGCCGGATCTGGGGAGAACTGGGCCGCACAGAGGTAGGCTGGCCCAAACGGCGCCAGAGGGGAGCGCGCACGGCGTGGGTTTGAATCTGATGGGCGGGGCCCGTCTGTCAGTGGGTGAGGTGGCACGAAGAGGTATCAGCGGCGGTGGACCGTCCGATAAAAGGGAGATCGACGGCGCAGCGTTGTCGTCCTCAGAAAGACAGAGCTAGCAGCGGTGGAACCCTAGGGGACGACGGAGCTCGCCGGGAGGCTTACCAAGGGCTCGGGGGAGGTCGGGGAGGCGGCAGGGCGACGCGGTCGATGACGGCGAGCAGATCAATGGGCGGCACGGCGGCGGAGGACTACTGGGAGCAACTCGCGCGACGGTAGCCGAGAGCGACCTCATCGGAGCTCAACGCCGATGACGGAGGAGTAGGTGCTGGGCCAAAAGAAGAGTATTGTCTGGTAGAGGAGGAGGAGGGGAACACATGAGCTGACATGCAGAGGGAATGGAGCAGGGGAGAAGGAGTCTTGCTCGATTTTGTGAGGAGGCCGAGAGCCCTCCTTCTTCTTCTTTCGAGTAGCTCAGATCAAGGGTGAGGTAGTGGAGCTAGGGGAGGGTGAGTGGAGGTGAGAGGGAGGAAATGAGGGGCAGAGGGCTAGCTGGGATGGCCTATGGCCATATATACCAAGAGGAAGGAGTAGATGATGTAATTTACCAATTTGGACATGGGGGAGAGGGGATGCTGGCCAGGGATTGGTCCAGGGTTTGGTGGAGAGGGGTAGGATTGGTATTTGGTCGGCTAGATCAGATATGGAGGGGGTGGCATCAGTCTAAACAAATGAAGTAGATCTTTGTAAGATTTGGGGTTATATTTCTCTCTTTCTACTAGTACAAGGGAAGAATGGGGATTGGTTAGGGTGGAGCTACAGTGCTAGTCGACCAGTGGTGTGTCCTGGTGTTGAGGATAAGCATTGAACAGGTTTTGATGGAAGTTGGAAATGGTTGGAGTTGCGGATTTGCTTAAATGGCAATTTTGATCCAATTGATGGTTATGAAGTCCAAATACTTGCATTGGACCAGAGGAGGGAATGGTACTGGTATATAGATGAGGTAAAGGTAGACTCCTAGGATTTAATTGAGAATTTTATGTGGGGTTTTAGTCCACTAAAATCCATTTACTCAAAAAGAACAGGAGTGGTTTTTAGGAGATCATTTCATAAATTTGCATTGGACAAGGGTGGATTTTGATGTGGAAGGGTCCCAAATGTGAATACACACCTAGGGGAATTTTCCCAAGATTTATTGAGGCATAAAAATATTTTAAACAATTATTATTCCAATTCAGCCATCTAAGCAATGGGCAAAAAGAAATAATATAGCTCCTCAAAAATACTTATTTTTTAGAAGGTAAGGTGAGGTATGATATATGGAACTTACTTGAGCCAAAAGTTTGAGAGGTGTTTTGGCAAAAACCAAACTTCCATTTATGGAGGGAGTTTTGGAGATTTTTGACTATTAAGGAGATTAAATAGATTTGGAGCCATAATAATTTTGGATAATTATGATAAATCTTTAGGATCAATGTAGATGAGACAGACAAGGTGTAGCAAGCATTTGCAACCTTGAGGAATGAAATTCCAACTTGAATAAGGATGGAAAACAAGGAGTTGATGATCTTGGGTGATGTTATTTTTATCTCACCAAAACATGCTTGCATCTTGGAGCTCAGAGCTCACCTTGGTGCAAGGGATCGATGGGTAGGTAGACCAGGTCATATATATGATCATGGCAGGAGGAGTTTGAATTAATAGCATTTGAGGTGCTCTAGAAGTGATGGCAAACTTTGTTGAAATTAAGGCAGCCATGCAATATGAGTTATGATGCCTTATAAACCATGTGGGTTTAATCAGTACAGAGATCCATTGAGGGAAAGTGAAGTAGGTTTTGATATACATCAATGATTAGATCACAACCATGCAGAGAGTTGGTCCATAGGAGGTTGTATGAGGATGTGAGCTTCTACCAAAGTCGGCATGATGACTAGTTTTCTAGGAAATGTTAGTTTCTTGTCTGCAAAACCATCATGGACAAGTGGGTTGGAGCATGATCTATCCAAGGACAAGTGGGGGCCTTGGTAGTCCTTAGGATGTTTAACAACATGGTTCAGGTGCATTTCCAAAATGCACATGGTTTGAGAACAGGAGGCATTCAAAAAGGTGATGTGGGAACTGTTTCTAGACTTGGTCAAATTTGGCAGTTTTGAGGATTTTGACTAGAGTAAGAGAGGGAATGTTCTTGGAGGAGTTGCAAGGTATCAGAGCATTAGCAAGGAGGTGATATTGAACTGTAGAGTGAGTAGAAGAGATCCATGCTTGGTATTGGTCTGCATGGACCTTGAAAACTTCTATAATGGAAATCCTTAGAATAGATCTGGTTAAGGGTTTTAGATGATCACCTAGTGGCTAGTGGTCACATCTAGATTTGTATGCTTGGCTAGGGACTAATGATTTGGAGACATCTTGATCCTAGTGATGAGCTCCTAGAGTAGCTCATACTATTCCTAAGCAAACAAGTCAATCGGCAGATCAAGGCAACTCATCAGACAACAGATCAAGGCAATTCATCTTATACACTAATCAACTGTTACTAAGGGATACCAGCAAGCTCAGCTTGAGGTAAGGTTGGGGCATTTTGAAGAGGTGGAGTTTTGGATAAGGTGAGATTCCTTGGTACCTCTATCCAGAATAGAATTCAAATTCTTTGAAAAGAAGTTTTGGGGAAACTAGAGATAAGATTAGTTGAGGGTTCTGTCTTGAAAACATAAGGATATTGTATTCTATATCTCTCCATAGTTTTGTCAATAGAAGCTACCAAAATGGCTTTGGTTACATAAGCATCTTGGCTCATGGTTTGAAATGCTAGAACATTTGAGAATATGTAAAATGAGCAAAGATAGTTTTGGTAAATAGCTTTTGTCAATTGATGGTGAGGTAAGGAGTATCCTAAGATACACTTTCATAAGCACAAGTGAAAACAAACAACAAGATGGCACTGCACCAAAACACAAGAAAATGTTTTTGCTCCCCTTGATTTTTGCATTCTGGACAGCAAATCTGGGTTGCTGAAATTGGGATGTTAGAAATGTGATGAGATGAAGAATGGACAAAAGGTCAAGCTTGGGGATGCCACCCATGTCACCCCAAGAAATATTAAAGAACTACAAGCGTCAAAGCTTGGGGATGCCCAAGGCATCCCCTTCTTCATCAATAAAAATCTCAGGTTTTCTTCCAAAACACTTCATTTTTATTGTTTCATGCACAATTGTGTTGTTCTTGGAGCGTCTTTGTTTTTGTTTTTAGTTTTATTTTTTTTGGTTTGCTTAAATAAATTGGTTGGACCCCCGCATTCATATGTTGTTTCAAATAAGTTGATTGGTGTTGGAAAAGAATAGGAAGCGTCATGCTTATAAGTGGTACAAAAGGAGCTTGTTTTGACTGTGGCCTAGACTTTATCATGTCATGTTTGATGTTGCTTTGACTTTATGCTTAGTGATTAATGTTGTAGCATGACTTGTTCCAAACAATTGAGATTGCTTAATGTGCCTGGAAAGAATCATGCATTGTTTTAGCTTACAAAAGCATAATATTGTGTTATTCTCCTTTGATGATTTATTTGGGTTAACCTAGCACATGCTTACACCATGTTAAGACTATGAACCAGTCACCTTAGCCTCTAAGATCATTTAGTTTTTGACTTGTAATATCACTTTATGCTTTAATTAATAATGTTTTGTCGATTTGCATGATTATGGCCATTATTGCTCTCTTAGTTGGTCGCTCCCAGTCTTTTGCTAGCCTCCACATGTACCAAGTATGAGTTCCACTCATGCATCCAACCTCCAAGAAAACCAAGTTATTCCAAAGAGTCCACTATAAATTCCTACGCATGGTGTGTTACACCATTCCAAGTATATTCATGTTTTTATCTACCTTCCAAATTATACTTTTGTTATGAGAAAATTAGTGATTAAAGCTCTCACAAACTTGATGGCACACATTATTTTCTTGCACTTAATAAACTTGAACCATTGTGTCCATCTATGTTGCTTATATGCTTGCACTTTATAAGTTGTGAATTAGCATAACCATGCTACCATGGGGAACGCTTTCAACATTGCACTTATTATTCAGTTGATATCATGTTCTTTTGTTTATGGATCCCGGTGGTGTGAAATAAAAGGGGATATTGTAAGCTCATGGAGTTTGTATGTGTGTTAGATAAATGCCTGGGCGGCTAGCCTAAGCCAAGCCTAATCATGGTGGAAACTTGCAGCATAACCATAGTGAGCATTCTGTGAAGCAACCTCAATAAAAACCTATGCAAATAGGAAATAAAAAGATCATTGAGATGCTCATTGTCTGTTGCCTTGTCATTTTGATATGGGATAGATCCTTTGTCATGGGGCAAGGGGTACCCCATTGGCGGTTCTCCATGATACACATGTACTTACAATGATAAGAACTTACTTGTGACTAAAGTTGAGTAGCATGAGGTTTGGTACTCGTAAGCAAGGGGCATGAGATTTTCAACTTATAAATTGTCAAGCATATCCTCATATTTGTGTCACTTTAACCTTAATCACCTCAAGATGCTTATGATAGGAGCAATAAGATATGAAATCTAATAAGTACCATAATTTTTGCAAGTTCTTTATGAAACTTGAAATCCATGCTTCCCTCTGTGAATTGCCTTTCTTTTTACTTTTATGTTGAGTCTCCAGCTTCTATCTTTATGCACCAATTGAGAGAGCATAGTGGTAATTCTTAGTTTAATGTGCATTGTCCCAAAACTTGTTGATTGATTCATAACTTTGATATTGCTTGTTCTTAAATTATTTGTATCTAGTCACCCTTATGAACTTTGAAGGTGTCCTATGCATTTATGTTTTGCTATACCATGAGGGACAAGCTGAATACCAATCTTATTATGTTTTCTATATGTGAAACAAACAAACGTCTTTCAATGCGGTACGGATCGTTGATGACCTAGGTTACCACCTTTATATATACCTCTTGTAAGCCGCTGGCTGGGATAAGTTGCATCTGTGAAATCCCTGGCGTTGTGTAAACACTCCCCGTTATAGTGAAGATTTGCTGGCTGGCGCCCGTGGTTTTTCCCCTCTCTTTGTTGGAGAGGGTTTTTCACGTTAAATCTGTGTCCCCCTTGCTGCGATTTTATTTTCGTTCTTCGTTATTTGATTGTCGCAAAGCTAACAAGTGGTATCAGATCCCCAGGTTCTAATCTAGGGTTTGCAACATGTCGTCATTGAAGTTCGATCTACCGCAGCTGGACTACTCCACAAGATTCTGCTTGTGGCAGGTGAAGATGCGGGCGATTCTCGCCCAAACTTCAGATCTAGATGAAGCACTGGAAGGATTCGGGAAAGATGATGCTAAGAGCTGGTCTGACGAAGAGAAGCGGAAGGACCGTAAGGCTTTGTCTATGATTCAACTTCATCTGTCCAATAATATTTTGCAGGAAGTTTTGACAGAGAAATCTGCTGCTGCCCTTTGGGGAAAACTGGAATCGATCTGCATGTCAAAGGATCTAACCAGTAAGATGCATGTGAAGATGAAGTTGTTCTCACATAGGTTGCAGGAAGGTGGATCGGTAATGAATCACTTATCCCTTTTCAGAGAGATTATTTCTGATTTGCAATCTATGGAAGTAAAATATGATGATGAGGATCTAGATCTATTACTCTTATGCTCGATGGATAGTTCTTATTCACACTTTCGTGATACAATGTTGTTGAGCCGTGATAAAATAACCCTTGTTGAAGTACAAGATTCCCTCAAATAGAGCGAAAAGATGAAATCTATGGTGCAGGCAGATGGCACGTCATCCAAGGATGAAGCTCTGCAGGTTCGTGGCAGGACCGAGAAGAGATCTAACAACTATGGCAACCGAGATAAGAGCAAAGATGGTAGAAGTCATTCGAAGTCCAAGAGAAAGGACAAGTTCTGCAGGTATTATAAGAAATCTAATCATGTTATTGATGATTGTTGGAAGCTACAGAATAAGGAGAAAAGGAACAGTACTTACCAACCAAGGATAAGGATCAAGGTAATGGTAAGGCTGTTGTTGTTTCTAGTGATAGTCCTGACGGTGAATGTTTAGCCGTTTTTGCTACTTGTGCTTCTCATGATGATGAATGGATACTTGATACTGCATGTTCGTTTCATATTTGTTGTAACAAAGATTGGTTTAGTTCATATGAGTCTTTGCAGACTGGAGATTTTGTACGTGTGGGGAATGGCAACCCATGCCATATTGTCGGAGTTGGATCTGTTAAGATCAAGACACATGATGGCGTGACGTGTACGTTGAATGAGCTGAAGCACATACCAAGCATGGCCAGAAATCTGATCTCCCTGAGTACCATGGACGTTGATGGATACAAGTACACCGGTGGGCGTAGATTGTTGAAGGTATCAAAAGGTTCTCTTATTCACATGATAGGTGATATGAATTCTGCTAAGTTATATGTTCTTCGAGGTAGCACTTTGCCTGGTATTGCTGCTGCTGTTACTTCTAATGATTCTGATGATTGTGGTAAAACAAATCTGTGGCATATGCGTTTTGGGCATATGAGCGAACATGACATGGCAGAGTTGGTTAAGAGAGAGCTGATTGATGGTTGCAACTTGGGTAAGTTTGAGTTCTGTGAGTACTGCATTTTTGGTAAGCATAAAAGAGTTAAATTCAATGCTTTCGTTCATACCACCAAAGGCATTTTAGATTATGTGCATGATGATGTATGGGGGCCTTCCCGTAAGACATCTATTCGTGGTGCTAATTACATGCTTACTATTATTGATGACTACTCAAGAAATGTGTGGCCATATTTTCTGAAACATAAATCTGATGTTTTGGATGCTTTTAAGAAGTGGAAAGTTATGGTAGAAAAGCAAACTGAAAATAAGGTAAAGGTACTACGTACTGATAATGGTATGGAATTCTGTTCTAATGAGTTTGAGGAGTTTTGCAGTAATGATGGTATGATCAGGCACAACACCATCCCTTACACTCCCCAGCAGAATGGTGTGGCTGAGCGCATGAACAAAACCATCATCTCGAGGGCTCGTTGTATGTTGTCCAATGCAGGTATGCCTAGACATTTCTGGGCTGAAGTAGCCAACACAGCGTGTTACCTCATCAACATGTCACCTTCTATTCCACTTGAGAAGAAAACTCCCATTGAGGTATGGTCAGGTTCGCCTGCTGATTATTCACAGTTGAGAGTTTTTGGTTGCACTGCCTATGCTCATGTTGATAATGGAAAGTTAGAGCCTAGAGCTGTGAAGTGCATATTCCTTGGTTATGGTTCAGGAGTTAAGGCATATAAACTATGGAATCCTGAAACTAAAAATATTTTGTTGAGTAGAAGCGTTGTTTTCAATGAATCCGTTATGTATCATGACAGCTTGCCATCAGATCCCTCTCCTATTGCTATTGGAGAGGAGGGAGTTCGTGTGCAGGTGGAGCACCTACAGAAATGTATTGATAATAATGTTGGCGTTGATGATACTCATGAGTAAAATATTGATGATGATGTTGTTCAGCACTCACCTACTGTTTTGCAGCATCCACAGGAATCTATTGTTGCTGATAGACCGAGGCGTAACATAGTTCCACCTCATCGTTTAATTGAAGAGTGTAATCTTGCTCATTATGCTTTGAGTTGTGATGAACGGGTGGAGCATGATACTGAACCTTCAACATACAATGAGGTTGTTGCATCCGTTGACCGCGAGAAGTGGATTTCTGCTATGCAAGAACAAATGCAATCGCTTGATAAGAATGGCACATGGGAAGTTGTGCGCTTGCCTAAACAGAAGAAGGTTGTCCGCTATAAGTGGATATACAAGAGAAAGGAAGGTTTATCTCCTAATGAGCCTCAAAGGTTTAAGGCAAGGTTAGTAGCAAAAGGTTTTAGCCAGATTCCAGGTATTGACTATAATGATGTTTTCTCTCCGGTTGTGAAGCATAGCTCTATTCGTACTTTCTTTGGTATTGTTGCTATGCATGATCTTTAGCTTGAGAAGCTAGATGTAAAGACTGCTTTTCTGCATGCTGAACTTGAGGAGGAGATTTACATGGACCAACCTGAAGGGTTCATAGTTCCTGGAAAAGAGAATTTTGTGTGCAAATTGAAGAGGTCGCTTTATGGTTTTAAGCAATCTCCAAGAGAGTGGTACAAAAGGTTTGATTCATTTATGATCTCACAAGGTTTTAAGAGGTATCAGTTTGATAGCTGTGTTTATATTAAGTTTGTTGATGGATCACCTATATACTTACTGTTATATGCTGATGATATGCTAATTGCTGCCAAGAGCATGAAAGAAATCACTACTTTGAAGGCACACCTAAGTAGTGAATTTGAGATGAAAGATCTTGGTGCTGCTAAGAAAATCCTAGGTATGGAAATTAAACGGGATAGAAAATCTAGGTTGTTGTTTCTTAGTCAGGAAAGTTACATTGAGAAAGTTCTTCAACATTTTAATATGCATGATGCAAAGTCTGTCAGTACTCCTATTGCTCCTCACTTTAAATTGTCAGCATTGCAATGTCCTAGTTCTGATGAAGATATTGAGTACATGTCTCGAGTTCCTTATTCTAGTGATGTTGGTTCCTTGATGTATGCCATGGTTTGCTCTCGCCCTGATTTTTCATATGCTATGAGTTTGGTGAGTCGTTACATGGCTAATCCTGGTAAAGAACATTGGAAAGTTGTTCAGTGGGTTTTCAGGTACCTCCGTGGCACATCCAATGCTTGCTTGAAGTTTGGCAAGACTGGTGAGGGACTCGTAGGCTACGTGGATTCTAATTTTGCTGCCAACTTAGATAAGAGGAGGTCCCTCACAGGTTATGTGTTCACGGTAGGTGGATGTGCCGTGAGTTGGAAGGCAACGCTGCAACCAGTTGTTTCTCTATCTACAAGCGAAGCAGAATATATGGGTTTTGCTGAAGCTTGCAAAGAGTCTATTTGGTTGAAAGGTTTGTATGCTGAGCTTTGTCAGGATGATTGTTGCATTAACCTGTTCTGTGATAGTCAAAGAGCTATTTACCTTACTAAGGATCAGATGTTCCATGAGAGAACAAAGCACATTGATATCAAGTACCATTATGTTCATGACATTATTGCACAAGGTACACTAAAGGTATGCAAGATAAGCACTCATGATAATCATGCTGATATGATGACAAATCATCTTCCTGTTCCTAAGTTTGACCTATGCTCAAGCTTAGTTGGTATAACTGCTTATCCCAAGTGGTTGTTGGCGCCGAAAGTGTTTTCTTTGTTTGTTCAGGGAGATGATTACTGTTGCTGCTACAAGAAGGAATTTGTCTCAAGGTGGAGTTTCTTATATGTTGATCCAAATTCTACAAAGTAAAGGCCAACTTCTGACGGAGCGGAGCGAGGCCCGTCGCCGGAGGCTTGGGCTGATACGGATCGTTGATGACCTAGGTTACCACCTTTATATATACCTCCTTTAAGCCGTTGGCTGGGATAAGTTGCATTTGTGAAATCCCCGGCGTTGTGTAAACACTCCCCGTTATAGTGAAGATTGGCTGGCTGGCGCCCGTGGTTTTCCCCTCTCTTTGTTGGAGAGGTTTTCCACTTTAAATCTGTGTCCTCCTTGCTGCGATTTTATTTTCATTCTTCGTTATTTGATTGTCGCAAAGCTAACACTTTTCATATTACAACATAGTTCCTATGTCTTATTGTTAGAACTCTATCTTTCATGTTCATGTTTAGAGTACTTTGATCCCAGCTATCAATGCTTGCCAAATACCTTGATCAAGATTGTGATGGTGCATGCCACCTCAAAAATTATTATTTTTATCACTTACCTACTCGAGGACGAGCAGGAGTTAAGCTTGGGGATTTTGATACATCGTAAACGTATCTATAATTTTTGATGTTCCATGCTTGCTTTATATTTACTTTCTTATGTTTTGTTCATACTTTGAGGTATTTTTATACATTTTTTGGGACTAACCTATTAACAAGATGCCACAGTGCCAGTTGCCTGTTTTCTGCTGTTTTTTTGTTTCAGAAAAGCTAGTAAGGAAATATTCTCAGAATTGGACGGGACAAAAGCCAAAGTCAATATTTTACCAGAAGGAACACGGAGTCCGAAGGTAAGCCGAAGTGGGGCCACGAGGTGGCACACCAAGGGCTGACGCAGCCACCCCGAGGCGCACCGCCCTATGGTGTGGGCCCCTCGGGCGGCCACCGACCTCGCCTTTTCGCCTATAAAAGCACCCCGATGCATAAACCCTAAAAACCCAATCAGAAATCCACGAAAGAGTTTGTGGTCGCCGCTATCTCCATCCCTAGATCGGGGGGTCCGAAGCTCTTCCTGGCACCCTGTCGGAGGGGAGAGATCATCCTGGAGGCTTTCTTCATCACTATGCCGACCTCCGGAGTGATGCGTGAGTAGTTCACCCTTGGACTATGGGTCCATACATTAACTATATGGTTGGTTCTCCTCCTTTGTGCTATCATGTTTAGATCCTGTGAGCTCCGTTCATGATCAAGATCATCTATTTGTAATCCTAATGTTGTGTTTGTAGGGATCCGGTGATTATTGAGATACTATGTCAGATTGATTATTGATTCTATCATGTCTATGTTATTTGTGCTCTTGCATGCTCTCTGTTGTTAGTAGCTATCTTGGCTAAGTAGATGCTTGCAACTCCAAGAGGGAGTATTTATGCTCGATAGTAGGTTCATGCCTCTAGTAATCTGGGGAAGTGACAGAAATCTCTAAGGTTGTAGATGTGCTGTTGCTACTTGGGAGAAAACAACAATCCTTTGTCCATGGGGAAATTGTATTGTTTACTTTGCACACTTTGCTTAATGCAATTATCTGTTGCTTGCAACTTAATACTGGAAGGGGTTCGGATGATAACCTGGATGCAGATTATTAGTCATAGATGCAGTTGGATTACGGTCTATATATTATGTTGTAATGCCCAATCAAATCTCGTAGGAGTCAAGATGTCTAGTATATGCATTGTTATGCTTTCTCAATCTATCAATTTCCCCGCTGTAATTTGTTCACCCAACATGCTATTTATCTTAAGGAGAAACACCTCTAGTGAACTGTGGACCCCACTCCATTCCTTTACCATTGATATACCATTTACTGTTTACCGTTTACTATTTACTTTCTGCAAGAAATTATTATCTTCCACACTACGTTTAATCCTTTGTTTTCGGCAAAACCAGTGAGATTGACAACCTCACTATAAGTTGGGGCAAATTTATGTGGTTGTGTTGTGCAGGATTCCAAGTTGTTAGCAACACCTTGGAGTTGTTTCCTTACTCCTACTGGTTCGATAACCTTGGTTGCATAACTGAGGGAAATCTTGCTGATGTGCTCATCGTACCTTCCTCTTGGGGTTCCCAACGAGCTCTACATTTTGAGCCATCAATTCTCTTGTCAACAACTCTGCAAAAGAAGATTTGGATGAAATCCTCAACACCACACCAGAGGTTGAACAAGGGCTCAGGAATAAATATGAAGAGCTTGAAAGAAAAGGGGATGTGGATCCGCCGCCTATTGTTCTAAAATCTCTCTCTCTAGGGCTCAAGTATGAATTCTTGGATAAGGAAGGTAAATGTCCAGTAATTTTCGACAATAATCTCTCTCTAGATGAAAGCACAAAATTGTTAGAAATACTTGTCAAACAACGAGAAGATTTTGGATATACCTGAATGACATAAAAGGTATAGATCCGACCATAGTAACTCACAAGATTCCCATGGTTGAGGATGCTAAACCATTTGTTTATAACCATAAAAGATTAAATCCCAAAATGAAATAGGTGTGAGAAAGGAAGTAATCCGTATGTTAGACAGTGGTATTATCTATCCAATTTCAGATAGCAAATGGGGGAGTCGAACTCATTGTATACCTAAAGAAGGATGCAGAACAATAATTTAGAATGATAAGGATGAACTAATTCTAGCTAGAACGATAGTAGGATATAGAATGTGTATTGACTTTAGGATGTTGAATAAATAAACCATAAAAATGCATAAGCAACTTCCCCTCATTAACGATATTATGGATAGGATGTCCGCTAATTGTTACTATTGTTTTCTTGACGGATACTCCAGTTATTCTGAAATAGCTATCCAACCTGAAGATCATGAAAAAACTACTTTTACGTGACCCTATGGAACCTATGCTTATCGATTAATGTTGTTTGGATTGTGTAACGCAGCTGCTACTTTTCAAGAGTGTGTTTAAAAATCTTTGATAGTTTTGTGGAGAGTTCCATGGAAGTTTTTATGGATAACTTTGTTGTCTATGGATCTACCTTTGAACAATGCCTATATAATCTTAATAGAGTTTTGCAGAGGTGTAAAGAAACCAAAATGGTTCTAAACTAGGAACGTTGCCGCTTCATTATAAGGGGATGTATAGTTTTTGGGCATAAAGTTTCTAAGAAAAATATTAAGATCGATAGTTCAAACTCAGTTACTTTAGAAACACTTCCAATTCCGCATGATATAAAAGGAGTAAAGAACTTGCTTAGGCATGCTGGTTTCTACATGCGCTTTATCAAAGATTTTGCTAAAATAGCCACCCCTTTAACTCATCTACTTGATAAAGATATTATCTTTGCCTTTGACAGGATTGCCATGATTCTTTTGAACAATTAAAAAAGGCTTTAATTTCTTCACCGGTTATTCAAGCACCCAATTGGGATGAACGATTCAAAATTATGTGTGATGCTAGTGATTATGCTATTGGAGATGTTTTAGGACAAAGAGATGGCCGTAACCTGAATGTTATCCAATATGTCAGTTGAGTCTTTAATGATGACCAAAGGCACTATGCAACAACTAAGAAAGAATTCCTTGCCGTTGTTTTTGCTTGCGATAAGTTTAGACACTATATCATCAACTCAAAAGTGATAGTTCATGCTGATCATCAAGCTCTAAGACATCTTCTAGCTAAAAAGGATGCTAAACCCCATCTAATCAAATGGGTCTTGTTACTTTAGGAGTACAATTTACAAATAGTATATAGGTGGGGAAAGTATAACCCTGTGGTCGATCATTTGTACGAATGGAAGGAATCATGGAAGATCCTATTCATATTAACGAAGCTATGCCAGCTGAATATCTTGTATTTTTTGAAACTAACGATCCTTGGTTTGCAGATTATGCTAATTTCCTTTGTAGGTAAGTGTCTACCAAAAGGAATGGATTACAATCAAAGGAAGAAATTCTCCAGTGATTTAAAACATTACTTTTGGGATGATCTGTACTTATATAGACATGGTCTAGGTAGAGTAATCCGAAAATGCATGCCCGAGCATGAGATTAAAGACATCCTTAAAGCCTATCACGATAGTCCCTACGATGGGCATCATGCTGGTAATCGCACCGCAGCCAAAGTCTTACAATCAGGTTTTACTGGCCTACCTTAGTCAAAGATTCTCTTGAATATGTTAAAAATTGTGATGCCTATTGATGGCTCAGTGTACGGCGCCAGAAAACTGTTGGTGCAGTGTTGATGTAGAGCTCGTTGGGAACACCAAGAGGAAGTTATGATGAGCACAGCAGCAAGTTTCCCTCAGTTATGAAACCAAGGTTTAATCGAACCAGTAGGAGCAAGGAAACACCCCAAAGGTGTTACTAGCTGAGCCTTGGCAGGGCGCACTACCGGGGCTAGTAGCAACATGGAGACCTGCACAACACAACCATAGAACTTTGTCCCCAACTTGCGATGAGGTTGTCAATCTCACCGTGTTTTGTGGAAAACAAAGGATTAAATGTATCGAATGGAAAGAAGTAAAAGTTTGCAGAAAGTAAACACAAAGCAGTAAACAGTTTATAGATTGTATGTAAAAGACAAGGACCTGGATCCATAGTCCACTAGAGGTGGCTCTCCTTAAGATAGATAACATGTTGGGTGAACAAATTACAGCGGGGCAATTGACCAACATCGAGAAAGCAATACATGCATATACTAATCATCTTGACTCCTTTGAGACTTGATTGGACATTACAACATCATACATAGACCGCCATCCAACTGCATCTATGACTAATAATCCACCTTCTGGTTATCATCCGAACCCCCTCCAGTATTAAATTACAAGCAACAGATTATTGCTTTACGAACTGCGTGTAAAGTAAACAATACGATTGTTCTATGAACAAAGGATTGTTGCTTTCTCCCTAGTAGCAACAGCACATCTAGTACCTTAGAGATTTCTGTCACTTCCCCAGATTACTAGAGGCATGAACCCACTATCGAGCATAAATACTAACTCTTGGAGTTGCTGGCATCTACTTGGCCAAGATAGCTACTAACAACCGAAAGCATGCAAGATCACAAATAACAAAGACATGATAGAATCAATAATCAATCTGAAATAGCATCTCAATATCCATCGGATCCCCGCAAACACAACATGCAGAATTGCAAATAGATGATCTTGATCAAGAACGGAGCTCACAAGATCTAGACATGAAAGCACAAAGGAGGAGAATCAGCCATCTAGCTACTACATGGATCCGTAGTCCAAGGATGAACTACTCACGCATCACACCGGAGGCTTGCATGGTGATGAAGAAGGCCTCCAGGGTGAATTCCCATCTTCGGCAGGATGCCGGGAAGAGCTTCAGATCCCTCCCGATCTAGGGATGGAGATGACGGCGGCTACAGAATCTTTCATAGATTTTTTGATCGGGTCTTAGGGTTTTCGTCCCGAGGGCATCTTATAGGCGGAAGGAGAGGCCGAGGGGGTGCTGGGGTCGGCCAGACCACCCCCTGGAGCGGGCCATGCCTGGCCACGTGGCCAAGTGGTGTGGCCGGCCCCCAGCCCTTCTCCGTCTCGTATTCTAGAATCTGATGACTTCCGGAAAAATAGGCACTTTGGCTTTTGTCCCGTCCAATTCTGAGAATATTCATTTTCTGACTTTCCTGGAACCAAAAACAGCAGAAAACAGGCAGCTGGCACTATGGCTCTTGTTAATAGGTTAGTCCAAGAAATCATATGAAAAGTACTCCAAAGCATGGGCAAAACACAAGAAAGTGGATAAAACCAAGCATGGAACATCAAAAAGTATAGATAAAACCCGTACCACTGGTCGTTAACCATTCGGAGCACTGGCTCCGATTTTTGCAATACGGTACAACCGGATAGTACGGGCTGATCCGCCTATACCGATGGTTATCACCAGTACTGGTTCCTTCGCGACAAATTTATTCTTTGTGTTTGAAAAAAACCGAAGTCGATAAGTAGTCTGTACGATAGCACGGTACGGGCGGACCCCGCCCGTACCACAGCTCATGACCGACTTTGACCCTTTGAAACTCCAATTTTATTTGCCAGTTTGCACCTCTTCTTCTTTCTCGGTCTTTTCCGTCCTATTTCAGATCTATAACTTCTTCATGTCCTTTTTAATGAAACCTTAGATCTCACTTGATTACTCGAGGTCCGTGCAGCCTTTTCATATCAAGCAGATCTGGGCCAACGAGGAGCATGCCGCCGAAAGACGAGTCAAGAAGGAGGGGTCCAAAGGAGATACTTTATCTTCCTCCAATCGTGAGCCCGCTCGTGTGGTTCCACTCCCCAATTGGGAAGATATGATCCTGCAGAAATTGGAAATGTTAGGCACGTGGAACAAGGAAGGAACAAAGGAGAATCTCCGCTCAACCCCTATAGGTATAACCTTCATGGATCTCCTCTTAAATTACCTTTGGAAACCTCTTCCAAGAGAATGGGAGACCGATATGAGATTCGAGAGAAGATTAAGAACCTTGAAAATAATTCTAAGGCTTGTGTTGAGACCACTGGGGAAGGGGTTAACTCTTACTGGATGATGGACAAAGACCTTGAAAAGAAGGTGGATGACATCGACGGTAGGGTACAACTACTCACCAAGATCATTATGGAGATGGTAGATGAAGAAAAACTTTAAACAAAGTAATCAAGGAATTACGCGTTGGCATCATTGACATTTCTGCGTGATTCGCGTATATTGCTCAAGCCTGCAACCTCAAGGTAGATGAAGAAGTGGAGGGCGATGACTTATTTACTCCCAAAAAGGAGTAAGTAATCGCAAGGGATTATTTGATCCACCCTGCTTGACACCAAGCTTGGGGGGATCTATGAGAACCTTGTAATCTATCTTACGGTTTTTAGCATGTTTACTTTTCCTGCATGCATGGTTAGGTTTAAATTGCAAAATTTTGCATTAGTTGCATCAACTTTGAGTTCCCTTTGTTCAAGAGAAGAATTATATCCGTTGAGTTATGAGACTTTATCATAATTGAAGTTGTGTTTGATTCATGGTTATTATATTAGATGATTGAAGTAGGTTGAGTGTTATGATACTTGTACAGCTGTCATAATTTTAGGGACTTCCACACCTTTAGAAGTATTGATTAAGTTATGAGAAGAAGAATTCTAGTAGCATATTATGATTAAGAGTTTTTCAAAATCCATTGAAGTAGTGAGCATGATCAAATAGCTTGCTGAAAAGAAAAAGAGAAAAAGAGAGCAAGGAAAAGTATAGATATACAAGTATAGAAAAATAAAAAGAAAGCAGCTATCAAAAGAATCAAGCATGTAAAAGAGAGGAAGAAGAAAAAAATGATCATGAATCTTCACTATTGAACTTAGTGCTACAAATCTCTAAACTCCATGATTACATGATATGTTGAATCACTAGTAGCTTCTTATAATTTCATTAATATTAGAAAAGGGTGTGGAAGCCTCTAAGTTATGTAATGTTTAAGGGTATGGTAATACCCCCGATGTATCTTTACATCCAATGTTATATTCTTGTTTCAATTTGTGCCTCGTTTATTGTAACGTCTCGTGTCTCATGAACATGATGATCTTGTCCATAAGCCACCATCTTGCTCGGGGACGAGTAAGAACCTAGCTTGGGGGAGTTGATGAGTCCAAAACTGAAGCATTTTTAGCTCTTGTTTTTGCATAAATAGTGTAGATATTTTTGTATTTCACCACGCCTATGAGCTCTATTTCGTTCTTGTTTCAACAGGATCCCAAATCATGGATTCATAGATGAACTTATCAATTAGAGCTATCATATTGAGTAATTATATGATATATCTAAGTGATAAATGCCATTTTATGAATTTCCCTTCGCACCTGGATGAATAAAAAATAAGGAGGAGGCATCAACACCAATAACGACCACTGGTACGGGCGGAGCCCGCCCGTACCATCCACCTGTACCAGGCGCCATCGAGACCACCTTGTCAAATAGCTTGTCCTAGCGAAGATGAGAGGGGGATCCGACATTCACAGCCACCAAAAACCACAAAACACCACATCCAAGAGGGATCTCAAGGAGGAACTTGGCTGGGGCAAAGTCCCAGCTGCTTTACGGATCATTGGAGGACAACGCATCACCCCCTTCACCATTACCCGCTACATCTTCATCATCACCATTACTCTATCTTTCATCCATTAGATCTCTTTGTAATTCTAGATCCAATTGTGGTTTGCATTAGATCTACCCCGTACTTTAATCCATCCATTTGATTATGACGATGTTGTTGATTGCTTCCATGAGTGAGTAGTTCCTTTGTTCTTGGGGACATGGAGAAACCCTAGAACCACTATGAACTTGTAATGAAGATGATCTATTCTTGTGTCCATATGACTTGCTTGTCTATGATATAATTATGACTTGTGTTTGATTTCTCTCTTTAGATGATATGTGAAGTCGACCATGTATCATTTGCCTTCGGGACTAAAGGGAGGAAGAAACCCCTTGGACGTGTTGTGGAAGCATGCCCGGAGTGCCCCGTGACAGATTGGCGTCGGCTCGTAACCCACACGGTCAAAGGGGGATTAAGAGGGACTCCATAAGCTAATTACGATATCCATGGGGAAACCCTTAATTGAAGTGGCATGTATGGGTGATTGCTCTCAGGCATTATCGTGGTTATTTAGAGGTGACCTGACACTTGGCTCAACAAAGTGGCTTCCTACGAGCCTTGTCATGAACATCTTATTTTGGGGCTCTCCCCACACATATCATGATATAAGAATTATGTTATCTTGATTACATATAATAATAGTACTACGCTAGTGGTGTATCCTACATCCCCAAGAACGTTTTAGCCCTATTGAGTTCAACCACGCTTTCATACAATCTTGCTACTTGGTTTCTTTTACTTGTTTTAATTACTTTTCTACAAACAACCATAAACCATTCAAACACCCTTTACTTGAGATCAAAGATAACTTACAAGTATTCTTTGGTAGATAGTAACGAGGGGCATAAATACCTTTACTCAATAGTTTTCTGTGGGTTCGACATCTTTACTTCCAAACTAGCTACAATTGATCTGTGCACTTGCAGTCATCACCCTGTCCTCCTCATCCTCGGACGTCGCGACTCGAATGGTTAAGTACCATGCTCGGGGACTCGTTCAAAAAGAACTCGCACGTAACTTAGGAAAATACCAAGTATGAGAGCATGCCCTGGAGTTGCCTTGCGACTGGCTCTCCGAGCCTGGAGGAGAGACACGCTACAAACATGGCACCATGTCCTTACGTACCTTGGGCTTACAACTCGAATGGTTAAGTACCACGCTCAGGGACTTGCCAACTCGAACCCGTACGTGTTCAAGGAAAACACCAAGTACAGAGTACCCCTTGGGGTCGCCACACGATTGACTCCATGAGTCACAGGAAGTCGGCCCAAGCTACTTAGACAGCTTCAAAATAAAACCACCCGTGCCGTCCCCGCTAACCACACGTTCGCGACTGACTTTCATAAGCAAACGCGCTCAGGGACTCACACAGTACCCACGACTATGTAATGCACAAACTAATGACCAACTCATCAAGTTAATATGAGTCGAGTAGAATTCTAGAAAACACTTGCATTCCGATTAATCACCAAAATATTTTACAAGTACTCCATTCTCGGCCGCACCGGCCCATTACACAAAATTCTTTACATGATGCAGGCCTAGATACCTACTCTGCTACCAACAAAGAAGAGGCCCCCTCTGTGCCTTTGGCTCTAATGAAGGGCTTCCACTGATTGATGGGGTAAGTCGTCAACGAATTGCCGATCACCGACTGGAACAGATGCTCCGACGCTAATTCGTGATGCTCCGGCAGCTTGTCTCTAGGGGCGACCTTACTCGCCTAGTGGGAGAGAAGGTTTCTCATCGCCATGATGCTCTCCGTGTAATGGGAGACCTTCGCATTCAGCGCCAGCAAGTCTGCAATCTGGATGACTCCAGGCGACAAGGGATACTCGCTGGTAACATTGTCGAGCTCAAAGTCCTCGGGGAAGTGTGCTAGCCAAGGCTCAATACAGTAGTTTCCCGCGGAAAAACGTGGAGTGCATCATTCACCCGACGACGGTGGGCACCTCCTCTAGATACTTCCACACTTCGGCAAAGCCTTCACGGGTCACATCGGTGGGCTAGATATCTTGGAGTATGGCTCGTTGATGGCTCAAAATGTAGAGCTCGTTGGGGACCCCAAGAGGAAGGTATGATGAGCACAACAACAAGTTTTCCCTCAATTATGAAACCAAGATTATCGAACTAGTAGGAGCAAGGAAACAACCCCAAGGTGTTGCTAGCAACTTGGAATCCTGCACAACACAACCATAGAAATTTGCCCCCAACTTACAATGAGGTTGTCAATCTCATCGGTTTGCTGAAAACAAAGGATTAAACGTATTGTGTGGAAGACATAATAGTTTGTAGAAAGTAAATAGTAAACAGTAACAGTAGATGGTATGGAAATGGTAAAAGTATGGACCAGGTTCCATAGTTCACTAGAGGTGATTCTCCTTAAGATAAATAACATGCTGGGTGAACAAATTATAGCGGGGCAATTGACAGATTCGAGAAAGCATACTATGCATATACTAGACATCTTCAATCCTATGAGATTTGATTGGGCATTACAACATTATACATAGACCGTAATCCAACTACATCTATGACTAATAATCCACCTTCAGGTTATCATCTGAACCCCTTCTAGTATTAAGTTGCAAGCAACAGATAATTGCATTAAGCAAAGTGTGTAAAGTAAACAATATGATTGTCCCATGGACAAAGGATTGTTGTTTTCTCCCGAGTAGCAACAACACATCTTAGAGATTCCTGTCACTTCCCCAGATTACTAGAGGCATGAACCCACTATCAAGCATAAATACTCCCTCTTGGAGTTGCAAGCATCTACTTGGCCAAGATAGTTACAAACAACGGAGAGCATGCAAGACCACAAATAACATATACATGATAGAATCAATAATCAATCTGAAATAGCATCTCAATATCCATCGGATCCCCGCAAACACAACATGTAAGATTACAAATAGATGATCTTGATCATGAACGGAGCTCACAATATCTAAACATGATAGCACAAAAGAGGAGAACCAACCATGTAGCTACTACATGGACCCGTTGTCTAGGGATGAACTACTCACGCATCGCACCAAAGGCAGGCATGATGATGAAGAAGGCCTCCAGGGTGATCTCTCCCCTCCGGCAGGGTGCCGGGAAGAGATTCAGATCCCTCCCGATCTAGGGATGGAGATGACAATGGCTATAGACTTTTTCGTGGAATTTTAATCCGGTCTTTGATAGGGTACTTAGGGTTTTCGTCCCGGGAGGCTTTTATAGGCGAAGGGGGAAGGTCGGTCGAGCACCTAGGGGCCCACACACCCCCCAGGACATACCGCTATCAGGTGTGGCCGCCCTGGTGCGCCACTTCGTCTCCCCTCCGGACTCCATGTTGCTTCGGGTAAAATATTGACTTTGGCTTTTGTCCGGACCAATTCTGAGAATATTTCCTTACTAGCTTTTCTGAAACCAAAAACAGCAGAAAACAGGCAACTGGCACTATGGCATCTTGTTAATAGGTTAGTCCTAGAAAATGTATAAAAATACCTCAAAGTATGAACAAAACATAAGAAAGTATATATAAAGCAAGCATGGAACATCAAAAATTATAGATACGTTTACGACCTATCAACATCCCCAAGCTTAACTCCTACTCGTCCTCGAGTAGGTAAGTGATAAAAAGAATAATTTTTGAGGTGACATGCACCATCATATTTGTAAAGCATTAATAGCTAGGATCAAAGTACTCTAGTCGTGAACATAAAAGACGGAGTTCTAACAATAAGACATAGCAACTATGTTGTAACATGAAAAAGGTACAAATAAAAGATTCATGAATAAAAATGCATTAAAAGACATTTGTTTGTTTCACATATAGAAAACATAATAAGAATGGTATTCATCTTTTCCTTCATGACATATAAAAACATAAATGCATAGGACACCTTCAAAGTTCATAAGGGTGACTAGATACAAATAATCTTAAGAACAAGCAATATCACAGTTATGAATCAATCAACAAGTTTTAGAATAGTGCACATTAAACTAAGAATGGTCACTATGCTCTCTCAATTGGTGCATAAAGATAGAAGATGGAGACTCAACATCAAAGTAAAAAATAAAGGCCCTTCATAAGAGGAAAGCAAGGATTTCAAGTTTCATAAAGAGCTTCCAAAAATTATGGTACTTATTAGCTTTCAGCTCTCATTACCCCTATCATAAGAATATTTTAGGTGATTAAGGTAAAAGTGAACAAATATGAGGATATGCTTGCAAGTTATAAGTGGAAAATCTCTTGCCCCTTGCCTACGAGTCCCAGACCTTAGGCTAATCAACTTTAGTCACAAGTAAGTTCTTGTCATTGTAAGTACATGTGTATTGTGGAGAACCACCAATGGGGTACCCCTTGCCCCATGATACAGGAGCTATCCCATATCGAAATGACAAGGCAACAGACAAGGAGCATCTCAGCGATCTTTTTATTTGCTATTTACATAGGTTTTTATTGAGGATACTTCACAGAATGCTCACTATGGTTATGCTGCAAGTTTCCACCATGATTAGGCATGGCTTAGGCTATCCGCCCAGGCGTTTCTCTAACACATATACAAACTCCATGAGCTTACAAGCTCCCCTTTTATTTCACACCACCGGGATCCATAAACAAAAGAACATGATATCAACTGAATAATAAGTGCAATGTTGAAAATGTTCCCCATGACAGCATGGTTCTGCTCATTCTCAACTTATAAAGTGCAAGCATATATGAAAAATAGATGGACACAATGGTTCAAGTTTATTAAGTGCCATCAAGTTGGTGAGAGATTTAATCACTAATTTTCACATAATAATTTGGAAGGGTAGATAAAAGCATGAATATACTTGGAATGGTGTAACACACCATGCATAGGAATTTATAGTGGACTCTTTGGAATAACTTGGTTTCTTGGGGGTTGGATGCACGAGTGGAACTCATACTTAGTACATGTGGAGGCGTAGCAAAAGACTAGGAGCGACCAACTAAGAGAGCACTAATGGCCATAATCATGCAAAGCGATAAAACATTATAAATTAAAGCATAAAGTGATATTACAAGTCAAAAAACTAAATGATCATAGAGGCTAAGGTGACTGATACATAGTCTTAACATGGTGTAAGCATGTGCCAAGTCAACCCAAATAAAGCATCGAAGGAGAATATCACAATATTATGCTTTTGTATGCTAAAACAACGCATGATCCTTTCAAGGCACATTATGCAATGTCAATTTTTTGGAACAGGCATGCGGCAGAAATAATTACTAAGCATAAAGTCAAAGCAATATCAAACATGACATGATAAAGTCTAGGGCACAGTCAAAACAAAACTCCTTTTGTACCACTTCTAAGTATGAACTTTCCTACTCTTTTCCAATCACCAATCAACTTATTTGAAATATAATATGAATGCAGGGGTCCATCAAATTTTATTTAAGAAAACTAAACAAAAAGAAAACTAAAATACAAAATGAAGACGCTCCAAGAACAACACAATTGTTCATGAAACAATAAAAATGAAGTGTTTTGGAAGAAAACCTGAGATTTTTATTGATCAAGAAGGGGATGCCTTGGGCATCCCCAAGCTTTGACGCTTGTACTTCTTGAATATTTCTTGGGGTGACACGGGTGGCATCCTCAAGCTTGAGATTTTGTCCATACTTCATCTTATCACATTATTCTTTCCCTACAATTGAAACTTTTCCTCTATCCGCTCGTTAGTTCAGCGCCGCATAAATACTGACTTTAAAAGGGGCGACTCCCGCTTGTGCTTAAGTTGTTTCAAGCTTGTAAAGACTCGCGATCGGAAGATTGACCTGGTTTTCTTTCAACTGAAACTCTACCTAATGGTTCAGACCCTGGCAGACACCGGTGGGAGAACAGAGGCAAGTCAACTATACCAGCATTTCTCATACAAAACTTCACGCAATCCTCATTAGCAACATTAGTGCATTCAAGATAATCGGTCCTATGGTTTAGTTCCATCATAAGTAAAACTTCCATTAGAACACAAACTACTGTAGCAATTTCTTCTAAAAGCTCAAGTGATCAAAGAGAACTCAAAGAGAAAGAGATTAAGAGGCAAATGCAAATAATGGCAGAAATCTGTCAAAACAGACCAGCAGGTAAAAACCAATTTGTTCGAAGACCTTATGTTGCTCAAATCGAAAAGTTCTGAACTACCGAAAGTTAAATAATAACCTGGGGCAGAAGCACAAACAATTACAGCTCAATCTGACGTACAGAGATTTTCACGAAGTTTTAAAGTGGAGCACAAAAATCTATTTCGGGACAGCAACTTTCCCAAGTCTTACTTCTCTCTCATTAGAGGTTATTCTTGGCACAAAAACCACACAAAAAGGATAAGGAGAGGTTATTACAGAAATAATAACTTCCAAGACTCATCAAAAGAAAAGTTACTGAATAGAAATTTGGGTTATCTCCCAATTAGTGCTTTTCTTTAACGCCTTTGAGGTAGGCATAGGAAGCAAGACTCAAGTATTTTCAAATGAAGAAGCATTAAGACCAAATTTCTTTTTAATAGGAGAGTCAAAAGGTATCTTCTTTCTCTTCGTAGGAAAGTATTCTATACCTTTCTTAAGTGGGAGTTGATATTTAATGGTGCCTTCCTTCATATCAATAATAGCACCAACTGTGCTTTAAAAAGGTCTTCCCAAGGTAATAGGACAAGAAGCATTGCATTCAACATCCAAAACATAGAAATCAACAGGGACATAGGTATTGTTAACCATAATAAGAACAGCATTAATACTCCCCATGAGTTTCCTTTTAATATTATCATCAAGTTGGACATCCAAATAACAATCTTCCAATGGTGGCAAATCAAGCATTTCATAAATCCTTCTAGGCATAATAGAGACACTACTATCAAGATCACATAAAGCTTTGAGATCAAAATCATTCACTTTTGTATTAATGATGGGTTCCCAACCATCTTCTAATTTCCTAGGAATAGAAGCTTTATGTTTCAACTTCTCTTCTTTAATGAGAGCATCTGTAATGTGTTTTGTAAAGGCCATATTCATAGCACTAGCATTAGGACTTCTAGCAAGCTTTTGTAGGAACTTAATTACTTCAGAAATATTGCAACCATCAATATCAATATGAAAATTACCATCCAAGGACTAGAACTATTTTCTCCCATATTAATGGGGACTTCATGTGGTTTGCTAGCATCAACATTAGTGGTGGTGATAGTACAAATACTACTATTTCTAGCAATTTCATCTTCTCTTTCCCACTTAGCATGCAATTTAGCTAACAGTTTAACATTTTCATCAATTCTAACTTGTATGGCATTAGTAGCAGCAAAGGGGTTTTCCATAGTTTCAGGTTTAGCAGCCATTTTATTAATCAAAGAAGATTGTGCTTTAGACAAAGATGATATATATTTTTCAGCATTCGAAAGTTTTTCCTCAGCATTTGAAGAATAATTCAGTCAGTCCATGAGTGGGACAATTATTTACCAAATATTTCATTTTTTCCCAAGCTTGAGCAACATTTTCATTATCAAATTGTTTAAATTTCATTATTTCACTTCTCATAGATATAATCTTAGCAGGAGGATAGTATTTTCCAATAAAAGCATCTTTGCATTTAATCTAGGAATCAATACTATTTCTAGGTAGGGATAGCAACCATTCTTTAGCTTTTCCTCTCAAAGAGAAAGGAAACAATTTAAGCTTAATAATATATCCATCTATATCCCTATGTTTTTGCATCTCACAAAGTTCAACAAAGTTATTAAGGTGAGCAGCAGCATCATCAGAACCAGTACCATAGAATTGTTCTCTCATAACAAGATAGAGCAAAGCAGGTTTAATTTCAAAGAAAGTAGCTTCAGAAACAGGTGGAGCAATGGGTGTGCACATGAAATCATTGTTGTTTTTGCTAGTAAAGCCACAGAACTTAGTGTTTTCAGGCGTATTCATTTTTTAGATTAAAGCAAGTCAACATAGATAGAAACTAAAATAGGAACTAATTTTTTTGTTTGTTTTTGATAGGAAGAAACAAGCAAACAAAGCAAACATAAACTAAGCAAAACAAAAAAACAAAGTAAAGAGATTGGTTGCGAGAGACTCCCCCTGTGAAGCTGTCCTTGACTCCTCGGCAATGGCGCTAGAAAAAGTGCTTGATGGCTCAAAATGTAGAGCTCGTTGGGGACCCCAAGACGAAGGTATGATGAGCACAACAACAAGTTTTCTCTCAGTTATGAAACCAAGGTTATCGAACCAGTAGGAGCAAGGAAACAACCCCAAGGTGTTGCTAGCAACTTGGAATCCTGCACAACACAACCACAGAACTTTGCCCCCAACTTACAGTGAGGTTGTCAATATCACCGGTTTGCTAAAAACAAAGGATTAAACGTATTGTGTGGAAGATAGTAATAGCTTGCATAAAGTAAAAAGTAAACAATAATAGTAGATGGTATGGCAATGGTAAAAGTATGGACTGGGGTCCATAGTTCACTAGAGGTGATTCAACTTAAGATAAATAACATGTTGGTTGAACAAATTACAGCGGGGCAATTGACAGATTCTAGAAAGCATACTATTCATATACTATACATCTTGACTCCTATGAGATTTGATTCAGCATTACAACATTATACATAGACTGTAATCCAACTGCATCTATGTCTAATAATCCACCTTCAGGTTATCATCCGAACCCCTTCCAGTATTAAGTTGCAAGCAACATATAGTTACATTAAGCAAAGTGTGTAAAGTAAACAATACGATTGTCCCATGGACAAAGGATTGATGTTTTCTCCCTAGTAGCAACATCACATCTACAACATTAGAGATTCCTGTCACTTCCCCAGATTACTAGAGGCATGAACCCACTATCGAGCATAAATACTCCCTCTTAGAGTTGCAAGCATCTAGTTGGCCAAGATAGTTACAAACAACGGAGAGCATGCAAGATCACAAATAAAATAGACATGATAGAATCAATAATCAATCTGAAATAGCATCTCAATATCCATCGGATCCCTGCAAACACAACATGTAAGATTACAAATAGATGATCTTGATCATGAACGGAGCTCACAAGATCTAAACATGATAGGACAAAGGAGGAGAACCAACCATCTAGCTACTACATGGACCCGTAGTGCAGGGATGAACTACTCACGCATCACACCGGAGGCAGGCATGGTGATGAAGAAGGCCTCCAAGGTGATCTCTCCCCTCTGGCAGGGTGCCGGGAAGAGCTTCACATCCCTCCCAATATAGGGATAGAGATGACGGAGGCTACAGACTCTTTCATGGAATTTTGATCGTGTCTTTGATCGGGTACTTAGGTTTTTCGTCCTGGGAGGCTTTCATAGGCAAAGGGGCAAGGTCGGTGGAGCACCAGGGGGGCCACACCCCCTGGTGGCGCGCCCCCCAGCCCGCGCCGCCACCAGGTGTGGCCGCCCTGGTGCGCCACTTCGTCTCTCCTCATGACTCTGTGTTGCTTCGGGTAAAATAGTGACTTTGGCTTTTGTCCAGTCCAATTCCGAGAATATTTCCTTACTAGATTTTATGAAACCAAAAACAGCAGAAAACAGGCAACTGGCATTGTGGCATCTTGTTAATAGGTTAGTTCTAGAAAATGTATAAAAATACCTCAAAGTATGAACAAAACATAGGAAAGAAGATATAAAGCAAGCATGGAACATAAAAAATTATAGATACGTTTACGACATATCACCCGCACACGCATCACCGAAGCCGACGCGTTATCAAGCACGACCTTGAATGCATTCCTTGGCCCCGTATCGGTGTGCCGTTGGATCCCTCGCACCTATTATGTCTGCAAAGTGTTAGCACACCCCGATCGATTTAGAGAATCAGACACATGGGGACTCAGATGTTCTAAGATTTGGTCAATACCAAGGAAGAAAAGCAACTCACCGAGGAGACAATGGCAGTTGCCAATGACATACTTCTCCAAGTCGGAGAAATTTGATTGCAACTCCACGTAATGGATTCAGAGGCCTTGCGGTCCTTCCCTGACTCCTCCCACACGGACTGGTCTTCTCCGCCTCTGTCAGCGCCACCTTGGCCTTCTCCTCCGCCGCGGCAGCAGTCACCTTTTTGGCCTCCAGTTTGAACACTGGCACATAACCCTTGCGAGCTTTGGCTAGTGCGGAGGGGTGATTACTACATACCATAACAAGTCAATTTGATGCTGAATTAAAATACAAACCGACATTCATCGAACGAAAGGTGACTAACTTGGAGGAAATCGTAGTTGGTTAATCACCTGGGTCGCCACCTGGCTCATGCTAGAGTCACTCGAACTCCACTCGCCGGTCATCTGACTCCCACTACAATGCAAAAAATATGGTCACAAATTGAACAAGTGTCGACTCGTCGCTATCTAGCGACCCGACCCTCGGGGACTAGGGACTCACAAATTACAAGTGCCGACTCACTGCTATCCGGCGACCCAACCCTCAGGGACTAGGCATTCAAGAACAACAAGAGACAAAATCCTCTGGTCGCTACTACTTAGCCACCAGAGCCTTGGGGATTGGGCATACCTGGAGTGCTTGGCCAGGAAAGCGATGGAACTCAATCGATTCCATTGGCGCTGCTCCTTGGATTCCCTGCTCCATCAAGCCAAGGTTGCCGTCGATGATTTCGGCAACAATTGGTGACTGCGCCTGGGTGACCGTGGAGGCTCCCTTTGTAAGGAACCATGGAAATGTCGTAGTTTTGGTTACCGCAGACGACAACACTGCCGCCATCTCCTTGGCTGCATTGTCACCTTCTGCTTCGACTTCCTTGGCCACATCACCTTCCTCACGCACGACAATGTCGCCTGTGGTACCTTCTGCGGCCACCTCGCCTGCTAGGTCGAGGTCAACTTTCTTATGCTTCTTGGTGGCAAGGTCGGCCGCCTCGACAATATCGCCCTTCCTCTTATTGGAAGGGTCGTCTGCCTCCTCGATGCGGATCAAAGGGATCTTGGACACGGTCGCCCGTGTTATCCTCTTGGGCTTTCTCCTGCAAATTCAAAATGATTAGCGATTCGAAAATTCTGACAAAGGAGATAGTCACACAATCCAACAAGATAGAGAAACTTACTTGGCGACTGGGATAACTCGCAGACCCATGGTAACGTGCATCGATTTCTCCAGCTCAGTGTTGAGTGCACACGTCAATCCTGACTCCAGCAGGCTCGCTTGACGATGTGCCTTGGGCGGCCCAACTAGCTTCTTCATCGTAACGGTAAGAGCCGCTTGGGCCTCCGACCCCTTCGTTACCTCAGGGTCTTCTGACCCCTTTGTCAATTCCGGGGCTCTGCCCCAGCCGTTGAAGCTGGGTCTTCTGACCCCTTCACCATTCTGAGCACATCAACTACTTCTTCGGCCTCTTCCTCCGAGTCGAGCACTACTGCCAGTTCGGTCACTGCCTTCGCTGGCGGCTTCATCTTTGGGGCGGCCTTGACCGGAGTAGCCACTCATTTGGAGCTTTGCTCCTCGACAATCTCCATGTCACTGTCAAGCTACTCAAGGCTGCGGCTGGCCTCAATCTCATGGCGCTTCTGGCCACGAGTCTTCCGCGACACAGAGAAAGGTTCTTCTTCTTCTGCGATCCCCTCTAAGCCCTCGAACTCGTCCCCCTCGTCATCTTCAAGGAGCTCCTCTAGCGTCTCCTCATCCAGCGGGGGCAGCCAGTGCTCTAGGACCTAGAAGGTCTGCAAATCAGAGAAACATGTGAGTCGAGTAAGCGACTTGGGAATATCATGGGCAAAGGAAGCGACTGCGAACATGGAAATATACTTACTTCGGGGAGCCAGTATGTTGTTTGGCCTATACGGACTAAGGCCCTCCTAGAGGTTGGTGAAGGTCGCCTATGTAATCTTCTTCAGAGCCATGGAGTAATCCTTCGTGACCCAAAAATCTGCGCTCGACCTACAAGGGCCAGATCGCCCGCCGTATTCGTACATCCAGTTGGTCCGAGTGGCAAGGGACACCAATCACCGCCCGAGCTAGCAGTTGAAGAGGTTGATTGTCTTGAACCCCTCCTCTTCGAGCTCGGACATCCGAGTCTGCATCTCGGCCACGACTGCTTGTTGGCCCTTGGGGAGCGTATCCACCTACAATGGTCACGGATTGCTCCACTCCGAAGTGTACACTAGGATCACCACCTCCCTAGCCACAGCGGTCTCTTTGACATAGAACCACCATTTCTTCAACTTGCTGGCCGCCTTCTTCAGCAGCAGCAGCTTGAAGAATCTGGCATCGGGCTTTACCTAGAAGGTAATGTCGCCAGCAGCCAGCAAAGGCCCACCTTTCCCCTCGCGGTTGGATCAGCCATGGAACAACTCAAGCCAAAGAGTAAAGTAGGGGCGACAGCGGAGGTAACTCTCGTAGAAGGCGACAAAGACCACCAACTGCTCTATGGTATGTGGCCCAAGATCTGAGGGCTTTATTTGGTAGAAATGAAGAAATCGCCTAAAAATACAAAAGTGGGGAATCCTAGCTCGCACTCTAAATGGCTAGTGAAGGAGATAAACTCCCTGGATCGTAGCTTGGGTTCGCTCTCCCATGGGCGGGACTCACCACTAACCCTTCACGAGGATCCCTACATCCTGAAAGGACCTAAGTAGGGGCATGGAGCACTTGGACTTGGAACAAGCGGGCGCCATCGGCACGGACTCACGTGGTCTGGGATCTGGATCGGGCGCTTGCATAGAGAAGAAGAAGTAGGAGAATGGGGAACACGAGGAAAGGATCCACACTTCCCTCTGCTACTCGGCTTATATAGCGACACTGTCCGCTGATCACGGACTAGCCGTTACCTCGTGGTAATTTCGTCGAGGTTACTGTTGGAAATTACCCAGAGGCTAGTTTGACCAAGGCTGATGGTCCAACTTCTGCCAAGAGTTGTCACTCGACTCGCATGCTCCACTCACTCATCCATTCCAATCGACTAGGCAGAGTGACTCGAAAACCAATCGACTTGCCAAAGCTGCAACTAAAGACATATAGAAAAGCTTCTCCCTTCATTGGAGGAGTTCATCACCGATTCGATTGGGTGTCCACTCAGACTCGCCTACTCCGACTGCAAAGTCAACACCTTAGCCGAACCCCTGACACACTCGAGGACTACTGATGGGGATATGCCAATCGAGGTATGCCTAGAAGGGAGATATGACTGGCCCAGGACTACATCGAGTGGGCCTGCTAGCGCGGCGACTGGTAGGAGGCTTCGAATGAAGCCCGATGACTAAAGATGGAGGCCCAAAAACCTAGTTAGACCTAGTCGAATTACGTCAAATCCTCCGAAATCGAAACTGATTCAGTTGTAAACATGTAAACCATAGTGAGGTGACTCTATATAAACCTCCCTAGGGCTCTCATTGTACTTACGGCCTATTAGCTACCCCATCCAAGCGTCTCGTTCCCTATCCGCCGAGCTCGCCGATCTTGTGATCCACTCACCAATAATACAATCTAGCACGAAGTAGGTCTTTACCCTACGGGGGCACGAACCTGGGAAAACCCTTGTGTTTGCTCCCAATCTAGTTCCATGGATGGCGACTCGCTCTTTCCCCCAATAGTATCAATCGCTAGCCCTGGTAGCAACTACTGTGTCCATTCCAATGACAATTTTTGCTCCTGGTTCATAGTTATGGATTATACTATAGTTATCTAATAGGCTTCTACCATACTCCTAACCTCTTTGGCTGGCTTCTTCCCATTTATCCCCAATAGTGTGGGTAATATTATCAAGGTACGATACTTTGATAGTACCTGGCCATCATAGTAGCTACAAATCTTGACAACAAGTCGAGGTTTAGACCCCAAATCCTAGAGAACTTACTGCAAAATGTTGATCCATTCTCCCTCATACTCACTTATAGTCCTAGTCTGCATCCGATAGTTCCATCCTAGATACCGGTATGCCATTTCTAGTTGTAAATACGAGATTATAATTAGTCAATATGCATACTAATAAAGAATTAATGCACTAAAGATATGAAAATTTTGTTCTCAAGTGAATATTCATCACATTTCTAGACTCTTTATGGTTGCTACTGAACTACTACAGGTTTTATCCCCTTTACTAGGTTTCCAACCTAAGGTCAAAGCAATTTCTCTGATACCAACTCTGGTGACCCATCATACCATTTCATGTTGTAGCATGCAAGTCGTTGACATAAAACCAATGAAACATTGTTCCACCAGTATTACATCCCCCTGGGTGGTACAAAAGAAATATTATGGGTCCATAATAAAAGTACAACTCAGTTCATTACAAAATATATTCAGATCCTCCTTGATACATTGAGGAAAATTACAATATAAATGAAATCTAGAAAGAGTAACTCATATCCTACTCTACAAATAGATCTATCTTTAATACTATTTGGCTTGGAATTGCTGCTAAAGAAATAGGTTCAATTTTCTAGAATGGATCTCCCATTTACTCTTGAAACTTAATTTCCACCATGATTAATTTAGTCATTGACTCCTTTGACTTCATAGGTAGCTTTGGTGTCTTGTAGTAGTCATATTTTGCATCTTATTGAGTTTGGTGCCTGACGAGGGTTTAACTCATCAATGCCCATTGTTATGGACTTGGGTTTTGGAGAAGGAGGGAGAGATGGAAGTCTCGATCGGCTAGCAAACAAGCACACATGGACGCAAGGTTTACCTAGGTTTAGGCCTCGTAGAGGACCCTACTCCTGCTTGTCCGCTCTTGATTGATGATGATCCGAAGGATTACAATGTCGCCGATGGCGGTGTATGCTCAGATTAGATCTGGTGTATGTGTATACGATAGATTGATGTCTAGATCTATTGTCTATTGTGGCAACATGGGAGATCGTAGATCTATCTATTGGGGGGTCACGATTGAGAGGATGCCTTCTCCGTTGGACCCTCCTAGCCTTTATATATGGGATGCTAGGTCTCAAGTACCAATACGAGTTGGTTACAAGTTGTATTCAAACTCTAGTCTTGAGCTTTCCTTCTCTTGCGCGCTTCGAGTTAATGTCCATATGGGCTTCATATCAGTCGAACCGTCATGGGCATCATGGACCTAGGCAGGTCATCGAGTGGGTCTTCCGTCGGGCTGCACCAGGTAGGAAGTAGTTGAGTGCCTATTGGGCATACCCATGTCAGTGCCTTTTGTAATAGTTTCAAAAGCTACCACCAGGTAGGAAGTAGTTGAGTGCCTATTGGGCATACCCATGTCAGTGCCTTTTGTAATAGTTTCAAAAGCTACCAAGTGTTAAGAAGGTACGGTTTAGTATGAGCGTACTCAGCAAGTTCATAAAAAAGGACTTTTTGATGCACTATCTACAACCTTAGAACATAGATCATAGGCTAATCCAAGTTTTTGTAAACATTTCCTTGAAATGTTGCTTATATTCTGAAAATCCATCGGCCTTCACAAGTTTACTAGGACTTCATGGAGTTCATTTCCTGCCATGTTAACAGTTCCTTCCCAGAACAAGCAGTAACATGTCACAGTTTGTACACTCTGTAAACATGTGATTCTTTACCCATAAGATATCTTAGCTTTGATGCATAACCGGGCCACATATCACGTCCATACTTCCTTGGTACGAAGACTAGTCTAATATCCAAACCAATCACTTCCCTTCTCCACAACCCCACATTCCCACCTTTTGTACGACATACCTACGATGAAACTTGTTTCGAGTTACTAATATGATGTGTACAATCCATCATAGACACCGGATGTTGTGGGATGTTGCGGGATCCCACCCATGTGCTACCAATCCTCGCAAGAATTACAGCCACAGACGAGTAAGTTTGTTTGCAAAATGTAACCTCCACGAACCACATATAGCATACGGTGGTTCCATTTGACTGCCCTACTAGGTTACCACCACTCAAGCTAATAACCAATAAGTTATATTATTATAAAAATAGTATTCTTGCCACCTTTCCAAAATGCAGGTGTTACCAACAGTAGATTGCAAATACTTGATATAAAATAATCAAAGAACATGAGCAAGTGTGAACTTGTCTCTTTGGGTAGAAAAATATAAAACCAAGGTCTTCTAGTTGATATAAATTCCAAATTTGAAACAACATCATTGGTCTAGTAAGGAATAATGATTAAAGAAGCAATATGCTAATATGCATAGGGAATGTTATGCAATTTTGATTAAATCCCAATGTTTACGCATGAATTTAATGTAGATGAGATCTCCTTGGGGTTTTACTTCTTTTCAAGTTTACCTTTCATTGGAAAGAATTCCATAAATATTTTATAATACTTTCATTAAGAAGGTATAAAGTATTGGGTTTAAAACCATTTCAAACTCTTTAATAATTATTCCTTGTAAAATAATATTTATTAAGTTTAAAGCTTAAAGAAGTGAATTGATGATTTCTTTAGATTTATAAGGAAAATATTGAAATACCTTAAATATTTTTGAAAAATAAATCATTATACAAAATGTGATAATATTATTCTTAATTGTAATATTATATAACAATAATTATATAGCAAAATATTAAAACCAACCATAAAACGTTTCCTAATTACTCACAGAATAAATGATTTATTGAAATTCTATTCTTATAATTTCATTTCATTATTGTGATATGAAGAACATTATATTTTACTTTATTGTTTTAGTAATAAAGATTTTTTATTTGTATTTGTTTGTTTTCAAATTATTTGAAATTTGAATTTCATTCCAATATTCATCTTTACATTTTTAGGAACACTAGCATATAATAATGCAATATTATGAATTTTAATTATTGTTAGGAATTTTTCGTTATTTTACTAAGAGATTTAAAAGGTTTGATCTTGTTTTACATTTTATTTAACTTAAATTAATAATCTTATATTTTTTTGAATAGACTTTTTTTATCATTTTAATACCTTATATATTTATGTTTTATGAATTTTATATGTTCTTTAAAACTTTTTACTATTTCTTGGAATTTTTATAAATTGTAAAAGGTTTTTATTTAAGTGGATAATGAGTTAGGCTAGCCTAACTGGTCCGACCGGACCAGACCCTATGGTTGGCCCACTAAGGTCCATCTGGGCTAGGCTAATCCCAGCCCAAACTCTATTCTCTCTCTATATATCATAGACACGGTGTGCTTCCTCTCTTCCTCCCACTCGCAATTGCACGCCTCCGTTGTTCGCCGCCCGATTCCAGTGAGAGCTAGCCACCTCAGCCGCTACCATTGCCCCTCTTTATCCATTGCTCACATGCTTCCTTTCCATCCTATTCAATTTTCCTCTGATTCTCTATCAAGCTTGCCCCCAAACCCCTCTATAGCTAGGGTTCGGTGACCTCACGACTCCGTCGTGAAGTAGCGCCGCTCTAGTGTAGGATGATTTGCTGGTTCCAAAAATGTTCACTCGTTGATTGGGAGGGTGTGTCTCGACGCAGATTGTAGTGATGGTGGCGCTCTCTGTGTTGATGTGCCGCCGGTGGTGTTCATGATGTCCCTAAGGTATTGTCGCAGTCACATGGGAACTGCCTCACCACACCATGGTGGTTGTTCCTCGGGTGCTAGGTACACTTCCTAATCCTACTATTCATCTTACTCTCTCGAGCTATCTGCTCTACACGCTACTGTTGTGTATACTTTTCTCATAAGAGATGGAACTTCTAGGGTTTCTACTAGTCTTTGATGCTAGTGATATAATCCTTTAATTGTACCATGAATCTTCTGGCTTTGTGTTATACTACTTGCTTGACTTGATGGATTTGTATCTAGTGTATTCTTGAATCCTAACTCTTAATCATGTAAGTTATCCAATACTTGTCATGGAAATGATATTTTAAGTGTTTTCTTGAATTCAAACCTCTTGGTTTGAATTTGATGTCAGTAGGATCTACTTTGAAATGTTGCCTTATTAGTGTTGGACTTAAATGGAATTTATTCAGTGCTACTAGATAGATTTGGCCACATTGTTGAATTTCTAAACAAATGGACATGTATTGAAAGGATTCCAAGTTAACTGACTAATGAAAATGATTTATAATAGTCTCTAATAACGTATAGATAGTACAAAGATACATGATTTTTGTACTAAGGTTGCTAGTTGAGTTCATGGCTTCTACTGCCATGATTTTGCTGTGATGCCTCATAAGAGTTTACACCATAATATTATCTTGGTTAGTATGATCTGCTACTAATTTGGCTAGACCGCTTGACTATGAGTCATCAATCTATGATGATTTAAGTATGGAATTATTTGAGTCTATGATGCAAAAGGCTAAGCCTCTTACTTGAGATCGGAATTATAACCCTATTGACTATTAGCTTAGTGGTGTGATTACCATAATTCCAATGCCAATCTAATATCATTCTAAAGGGGTTCATGTATAGAAAACAAAAAATTCCTAATGATGAACACCATAGTCAAGATCTATCTATGCAGATATACAATAATGAGCGGGATACGATGAACATACCTTTGAAGACCGTAAGAGGGATTATGTTCTCACACAAACGTTGCTGATGTAGCCGAAGCATAATCGACCACAAGGTCGTGAAGGCTTCAAGCGTCCGACACCACAAGTAGCGGTGTCTCCGATGTTTTACACACGTCCGATGTAAAGACGTCTCCCAGGCTCCAGTCCAGCAAGGCAGCAGATGAACAAGATTCGGACCAACTTCAAGTGCAGCACGGCATGCGTATGGCGGAGAAGTCTCTACCTCGTAGCGCATATTCCAAAAAGGGAACACACACGAGAGGGAGAGAGGGAGGGAGATAAAATGTCAAAGGCCAATTGGGATGAGAATTAGAGGAAGACTCCTCCAATATATATAGGAAAAACTAAGAACTCCCCAACCTCCAAGTCTCGGGGTGGGACTAAACTTGGGAGGAGGTGGGGAGGGAGCTAGCTAGTGTTGGGAGTGGGCCCCACATGTGTTCCAAGCCCCAAAGGGCCGGTCAGCGGTGGGAGCCCCCCCCCCCACACACACACACACGCGCGCACACACGCCTTGGCCCTCTAGCGTAGGTGGAAGAAGAAGATGTTTCCTAGGCAAGCCGGCGGTGGGTGATGGGCCCCACGCGTGCGCCAAGCCCACAAGGGACGGTCGGCTGTGGGAGCCTCCTCCCCCCACACACGCGCACGCCCCTTGGCCCTATAGGGCCGACGCCCCTCTTGGTCCCTCTCCCCTCCGGGGAGGGCCCATGTGGAGGCTTTGCCCTTTTTATTATTTAAATAATATATTTAATAATTAATTCATTTAATTAAATATTAAACACATATTATTTAATTCCTATTATTCGAAACTCCTTTTGAACATCTTTCGAACACTTCAGTATCTCTTCAAAACGATTTTGGTTCTCTTTGTCCTATTTCTCTTACGGTCGCAGATCATCCCTAAGCGTCTCTACCCTTAAATGTGGAACCCTTACGATTCGGGAATATGCAAAAATGATTGAGACATCTCTCTGATCAATGACCAACAACGGTGCCTAGAAACTCATGATGGCCCCTTCACATTCCACGAATTGATTGATTGCTTGAACCTTTTAGAAGTTGAGTCCCACTCCTTTTGCACTACGATACCTGGTCTCACATGCTTGCAAGCTCATTGATGTAGTCTCACCGAGTGGGCCCAGAGTATCTATTTGTCACTCGGATAGGAAAATACCGATATTGATGCATGCGCCTCAACATATCCCTTTGGAATACCCAATACACACCGTTATGTCCACCCTGTTAAGGTGTGATGGTTGAAGTGATCAAAGAAGCCACAGGAGATAGTGATTAAACATGATCTCATGGTCATAGGATTGAGTCACTACACTTTGCTAGATATGCAATGTCGAACTTTGTGACTGGATCACATTAAAACACTATGGTCAGGTGTGTCCATCACTTCATTCATGAAGTGACCTCATTGTCAGTTGTTGTGGGAATAATTCCATGATTGGGAAACCTTGATCATCAGCTGCCCAACAAACTAGTCTAGGGGATAGTAGGGACATGGTTTGTTTATATACCACACATGTATTAATGTTTCCATTTCATACAATTATTGAATGATACAAAACTACTATGAACATATGAGATATATCAATAAAGATAACTTTATTATTGACCTCTAGGGCATATGTCCTTCACACTCCTCCACCAACATCTAGGACAAGAACAACTACTATGTTAGCCTGTTATTGCTACGTAAACAGATGTTATGAGATGGGATGGTGAATTTGAGTCAATCTTGATGGTTCCTTATCTTTATCTTCATTTGTACCCATGTGCTTTTGCTAGACGATATCTACTCATGTGGTGCCTAAAATGAGGGTGCACACGGTAAGTTTCTGTCTAGTAAGAACTAGTGTTGTTGGTGCTTATATTTGGTAAAAAAATATAGCATTCTAGGTCAGGTAAAAACATGATCTGGTGACACAAGTGTTATATGTGTGTGACATCATACTACTGGATATGATTTATCTATTCTTATGCACAATATCCTTCCATGAGTAGTTTATTATGGTACGTGCTAAAGAACTGACAAAATACACATGGAAAGTAGGTTTAGCTATCTAGCAACCTACTATTGTATAGTGGTTCCCTTGCTTATTGATATTGAACTACTATTGTTGCTGATTAGCCCTAAGAATTCCTTTATCTTGCCTACTCCTCCTTGCTAGCATGCTCCTCCTATGGTTGCTGGTCAAACTCTCCTGATGCTTCTATATTGATATTTCTTGATTAGCAACTGGTGCCTGCTCCTCCTAGCTATAGTCTTAATTTGCACAAAGTAGCCATGATGGTTATGGTGATGTTGTCTTCTGGCTGGGAAGGATTTGGTGATGGAATGATAAGAACATATGATGTTCTTAATGAGGTGATGGTGATCTGTGAAAATATGGATGGGTGATGTAGCTAGACACTATCCTACAACTGCTCTGCTCATTTTGTCTACCTACCACCCTATGTTGTGTTGAAAACACATGCTTTTTATGTGTGGTATAAGTTGTTGGTAAGTGGGCTCCAGTAGGTGCAAGTTTCCACAAATGGAAACTTGATGTTATGGATCAGCTTGGACCTCTTTGATGGTATCTTCCACTTGATGGTTTTATTTGGCTTGACAAGTGGGTTTCTTACACTCAGGCCATGATGCAAAAAAGGCTGAGGAACAATTCTAATAAGAACATATTCAATTATTGCCGTTTCATTCAAACTAAATGAGAAATTCAGCATAACACCTCTATACTACATCTGAGAGTATTCCTAACCCCCAAAACTCATCTTTTTTCTTTCTTCTTTTCTTTGTTTCATTTTACAGGGATCAAAAGAAGAAGAACATAGAATATCAAGAACAAATAAGTACATAGGAATATAGTTTATACGTTTCTTATTATTTTTGTTATTTTTATTTTATTATTCACTAGTTTGAATTATTTAAAGATCACATTCAAATTTGAATTTGAATTTCTCCACTCAACCATGAAGTAAATCAACAAAGGTCATACCAAAATTTACCAAACTCAACTCAGTAACCTATCTCTATTCATTAGCATAAGCAAAATCTTGATCACTTTATGTTCTAAAGTTTTGCAAAAAAAATCCCACATTTTGAGATACTTGAATGTTGATGCACACACTCTAAACCTACCCTTCGTCTAGCCCTAATGTTGGGATATTACAAAAGGCGTGAAGCGAGATACACATACTTTATAAATTCTGGCATGCCCTTACATATATCACTAACAAGTGCTCCCTACCAGATGTGTGACCTGCCTGTCGATGACCAAGAGTTAGGGTAAGTCAGGATTTCTACACTTGCAGTTCAAAATTGACCTATTTTCACTAAATCGATATAAACTTGTTTAAATCGAAAAATAGCTAGAAATCTTGAAAATTCATATAACTTGACCATTATCATTAAATAGGTTATACTCTGTGTGAAAATTAGGGCGGTGGCATTTTGAGCCACATTTTTGTAATTGCTCCATAAAAACATTTTTTTAGTTGGAAAATTGAAAATAATTTCAAATTTGGAAGTTCCCTTTGTAAACATTGCTTGAAATGCCAAGATGCACTCATCTACCAAATATTAACATGTTATCATATATTATGTCAAATATATGACCATGACCTTGTTGCCATCTCGCTTGAAAGTCATGAATGTTCATACATGGTAGGCCATATTGTGTAGCAAGTTTTTTCAAAACTTTTCAAATTTCAAGTTTACAATATTTAATGGAAACTAGTACACATAATAGGACTCCATGCAAAGAATGGCACTTTTTCGATTAATCTTTATTTTTCTAAAAATGGGCCCAAATTTATCAGCATTGGCATTCATATCAAGGAGCTCAATCTCACAAAACTCTTGGTAGTTCACTTGTATATTTAATACTTGGGTACCTTAAAACGATCACGCACTAGTAGTTCAAATTGACATAATTTCGAGAAAACAACATAATTGCATGAATTTAGCTAGAAAGTTTGAAAATTTATGAAACCATAGGAATTACCAATTAAATAGGTTATGCTTTGTGTGAAAATTGGGACGGTGGCATTTTGAGTCATATTGTTTGTAGTTCCTTCCCAAAACAAATATTTTTGTCACTTGGAAAAGTGAAAATAATTTCAGATTTGGAAGCTCTCTTTGTAAACATTGCTTGAAATTACAAGATGTACCTATATACCATATATGAAAATGTTATCATAAACTATGAAAAATATATTACCATGACTATGGTGTCATCTGGATTGAAAGCCATGAATGTTCATAATGGTAGGCCACATTGTGAAGCAAGTTTTTCAAAACTTTTCAATTTCATAATTTTTCATGGAAACTAGTACACATTATGAATAGAAGTTTTCCAATTTATCTTCATATCCTAGATTATTTTTCAAAATGGGCCCAAATTTATTGGTATTATAATTCATATCAAGAAGCTCAATCTTGCAAAACTCTCAATGGTTCATCCATTTATTGACCACTTCGGTACCTTAAAATGATTTTTTAAAATAAATCAAGATATGGATGTCATGCACTTGTCGTTGAAATTTGACATACTTACGAGAAATCGACATAAAGTAATTTCATTGCATGAATGTAGCTAGAAATCTTGAAAATTTGGTGAGTATCCATTAAATAGGTTATATTTTGTGTGAAAATTAGGACGGTGACATTTTGAGTCATATTGTAAAAGTGTAGTTACTTCACAAAAACCAAATTGTCACTTGGAAAATTGAAAATAATTTCAAATTTGTAAGCTGCATTTGTAAACATTTCTTGAAATTCCAAGATGCACCCATCTACCGAATTTGGACAATGTTATCATAAATTATGTCAAAGATATGGCCCTAACATTGGTCATTTAGATTGAAAGCCATAAATGTTCATACATGATAGGCCATATTGTGAATCAAGTTTTTTCAAAAGTTGTAAAATGTCAAGTTTATCATTTTTTCAAGGAAACTAGTACAATAATAGGACACCATGCTAAAGAGTGGTGGTTTTATGATTTATCTTAATTTTCCTAGATTTTTTTTCATAGCAACAAGGTAAATCTTACAAAATCTTGGTGGTTCACCGTATATTAACTACTTTGGTACCTTAAGTTGGTTTTTGAAAAATTCAAAAGCAATCTATTATGCACCTGTAGTTCCGATTTGACATACTTTTGAGAAATTGACATATAGTAATTTAATTTAAAGAATTTAAGAAATATTGGAAATTCATGAAACCTTGGAGATATCCATTAAATATGTTGTTATTTGTGTGAAAATCGGGGTGGTAACATTGAGCCGTATTCTCGGTGTGTAGTTCCTTCACATAAAAAACATTTCTATCACTTGGAAAATTGGTTTTAAATTTGGAATGTCCCGTTGTAAACATTTATTAAAATACCAAGATGCATCCACCTACCTAATATGGACATGCTATCATAAACTATTACAAAGATATAGCCATGATCTTGGTCATCTAGCTAGAAAACCAGGAATGTTCATCTGTTTATCAATTTTCATGGAGACTAGTACACACAATAGGAAACCATGCAAAAGAATGGTGTTTTTATGATTTATATTATTTTTTCTAGTTTTTTTAAATGGGCCCAAATTTGTCAGCATTGCCATGTATATAAAAAAGATCAACCTTGAAAAAATCAAAGTGGTTCGCTTGTACATCGACTACTTGGGTAAAGAGCAAGCTAGCACACACTTGTAGTTAAAATTTTCCATACTTTCTATAATTTACATAAAGTCATTTAGTTACACAATGAAAATTCATTATCCATTAAATATGTTATACGTTGTGTGGAAATTGGGGTTGTAACACTTTGAGCCATATTATATATAGTTGCTTCACGAAAACCATTTTTATCACTTGAAAAACTAAAAATAATTTCAAATTTGGAAGCATCATTTGTAAACATTGTTTAAAATGTCAAGATGCACCCATCTACGAAATATGGACACGTTATCATAAACTATTATAAAGATATGGCCATGACCCTTTGTCATCTAGCTTGAAAACCATGAACGTTCATACACAGTAGGCCCTATTGTGAAGCTCATGTTTTAAAAAGTTGTCACATTTCAAGTTTATCATTTTTCATGAAACTAGTACACATAATAGGACACCATGCGAAAGAATGGCATTTTCTCAAGTACTTCATGCATTCTTTGATGTTTTCCCCAAATGGGATGGAAATTCTTGCCATGACATTGCATAAAAAGTCTTGAATTATTCAACACCTCGTAGATACATGATGTATAAACCTACCACGGTACGTGAAAAATATTTTGGTGATCTTTTGAGCAATGTATCAACATCCCCAAGCTTAACTCCTGCTCGTCCTCGAGTAGGTAAGTGATAAAAAGAAAGAATAATGTTTGAGGTGACAGGCACCATCACAATCTTGATCAAGGCATTTATAACATTGATAGCTGGGATCATAGTACTTTAACATAGCATGCAAGATATAGTTCTAACAATAAAATATAGCAACTATGTTGTAGCATGAAAAGGCGCAAACTAAAGATTCATAAATAACAATTCTTTGAAAGATGTTTGTTTGTTTAACATAAAGAAACATAATAAGAATGGTATTCAGCTTGTCCCTCATAGTGTATCAAAACATAAATGCATAGGACACCTTCAAAGTTCATAAGGGTGACTAGGTAGAAGTAGTTTAGGAACAAGCAATATCAAAGTTATGCATCAATCAACAAGTCTTTGGACAATGCACATTAAACTAAGAATGGCCACTATGTTCTCTCAATAGGTGCATAAAGATAGAAGATGGAGACTCAACATAAAAGTAAAAGAAAGGCCCTTCATAGAAGGAAGCAGGGATTCAAGTCTCATAAAGAGCTTCCAAAAATTATGGTACTTATTAGCTTTCAGCTCTCATTGCCCCTATCATAAGCATCTTCAAGTGATTAAGGTTATAGTGAACAAACTATGGAGTATATGCTTGACAAAGTATAAGTTGCCAATCTCATGTCCCTTGAATACGAGGGCCGCTCCTCATACTATTCAAGTTTAGTTACCGGTAAGTTCTTGTCATAGTAAGTACATGTGTATCATAGAGAACTGCCAACGGGGTACCCCTTGCCCGATGATACGGAAGAATCCCCATATCAAAATGACAAGGCAAGCAGACAACGAGCATCTCAGCAATCTTCTTATTTACCACGAGAAAATGGTGCTTTTTTTCTCTCTTTCCTCTTTTCTCATCGTGTTTTTCAATCTCTATCTCTTTTTTAATAAGAAGAATGCTCCATAGATTGCTCATTATGGTTACGCTGCAGGTTTTCACCATGATTAGGCATGGATTACACCAGCGGCCCAGGTGTTTCTCTAACACATATACATAACTCCATGGACTTACAAGCTCCCCTTTCAGTTCACACCAACGACATCCATAGACAAAAGAGCATGATATCAACTAGGTACAATGTACAAGTGCAATGTTGAAAGCATTCCCCATGACACCATGGTTCTGATAATTCCCAATGTATAAGTGCAAGCATATACAACATAGATGACACAATAGTTAAAGTTTATTAGGGGCAAGAAAAGTAAAGTGTGCCATCAAGTTCGTGAGAGCTTTAATCACTAATTTTCACATTAAAAGTTTAATTCGGAAGGTAGATAAAAACATGAATATAGTTGGAATAGAAAATGCTTATAGGTAGGTATGGTGGACTCTTTGGAATAACTTGGTTTTATTTGGAGTTGGATGCATGAGTGGAACTCATACTCGATATAGAGGCTAGCAAAAGACTGGGAGCGACCAACTAAGAGAGCAATAATGGCCATAATCATGCAAAGCAACAAAACATCATCAATTAAAGCATAAAGTGATATTACAAGTCGAAAACTAAAGGATCATAGAGGCTATGGTGACTTGGGATAGTCATAACATGGTGTGAGCATGCGCCAAGTCACCCAAATAAAGCATCAAAGAAGAATACCACAATACTATGCTTTAATATGCTAAAACAACGCATGATTCCTTCAAGGCACATTAAGCAATATCAATTGTTTATAACTTTTCATGCTACAGAAAAAATCACTAAGCATAAATCCAAAACAATATCAAGCATGACATGACAAAGCATAGGCCACAGTCAAAAACAAACTCCTCTTATATCACTTAAGCATGAACTTTCCTACTCTTTTCCAATCTAAACCAACTTATTTGGAAAATAATGTATGAATGAGGGGTTCCAAGCATTTTATTCAAGCAAACTAAGCAAACGAAAACCAAAAACAAAAACGAAGATGCTCCAAGAACAACACAACTGTGCATGAAACAATAAAAATGAAGTGTTTGGAAGAAACCTGAGATTTTTATTGATGAAGAAGGGGATGCCTTGGGCATCCCCAAGCTTTGATGCTTGTACTTCTTGGATGTTTCTTTCGGTGACATGGGTGGCATCCCCAATCTTGAGCTTTTGTCCATCTTCATCTTATCACATTACTCTTCCCTACACTCAAAAATTTCCTTCATACAAAACTTCACACAATCTTCATTAGCAATATTAGTGTACTCAAGATAATAAGTATTTTTGTTCAGCTTCAACACAAGTATAACTTCAATCAAAATCCATGCTACGGTAGCACTTCCTTTTAAAAGTTCAAGAATTTGGCAAAAACTCAAAGAGGAAGGGATTAAGAGGCAAATGCAAATAATGGCAGAAATTTGTCAAAACAAACCAGCAGGTAAAAACCAATTTTTTTGAAGACCTTCTCTTGCTCAAATCAAAAAGTGTTGAACTAACGAAAGTTGGATAACAACCTGGGTCAGAAGCACAAACAATTAAAGCTCAAACCGATGTACAGATATTTTTTACAAATTTTTACAGTGAAGCACAAAAATCTGGTTTGGGACAACAACGTTCCCAAGTATTACTTATCTCTCATTATAGGTTACTCTTGGCACAAAAACCACACAAAAATGATAAGGAGTGGTTATTACAGAGGAAATAACTTCCAAGACTCACCTAAAACTTTTGGGTTATCTCCCAATAAGTACTTTTCTTTAACGCCTTTAAGTTAGGCATGATAGTTTGAGAAGATGCTCACATAAGAATATGAATTAAAGTAAAAGAGAGAATCAAGAAGCAAATTCAATGCACATTTAAGTCTAATCCACTTCCTATGCATTGGAATCTTGTAAATAAACAAGTCATGAAAGAACAAAGCAACAAGCGTAGGAAAGCAAAACAAGTGCAACTTCAAGACTTTCAACATAAAGAGGGGAAACCTAATTATTGAAATGCATAAAACCATGTTTCCCTCTCTCATAATAACTTTCAGTAGCATCATGAATAAAATTAACAATATAAATATCACATAAAACATTCTTATCATGAGCCACATGCATAAAATAATTATTACTCTCCATATAAGCATAGTCATTCTTATTAATCATAGTGGGAGCAAATTCAACAAAATAGCTATCATTATTATTCTCATCACCATAATCATCAAATATAGGAGGCATATTGTAATCATAATTAATTTTCTCCTCAATAGTAGGTGGACTGAAAATATCATATTCATCATTGTAATCATCATATGTTGGAGGCATAGTATCATCAAAGTAAATTTTCTCCTCCGTGCTTGGGGGACTAAAAATATCATGCTCATAAAAACCAGCTTCCCCAAGCTTAGACTTTTCCATAGCATTAGCAATAATGGTGTTCAAAGAATTCATACTAATAACATTGCTATTAGCACGCAAATAAAGTTCCATAGGTTTTTTAATTTTATCTTCAAACACTTCATGTCCTAACTCAAGATAAATACTATAAAGCTCTCTAATTTTGTTGTTGTTTTCCATTAAGCCTAACTAGTGAAAATAAAAACAAGAAACAAAAAGATACAATTGCAGAATCTAAAGGAAATAACTTCGAGCACTCACACACTAGCAACCGTACTAGAAAATAGCTTAGTAGCCAGAGGATGTGAGTACCTTTTACCTTACCTCCCCGGCAATGGCGCCAGAAAATAGCTTGATGTCTACGCACTTCTATTCTTGTACACAGTTGTTGGGCCTCCAAGTGCAGAGGTTTCTAGAACAGCGGCAAGTTTCCCTTAAGTGGATCATCCAAGGTTTATCGAACTCAAGGAGGAAGTGGTCAAAGGTATTCCCTCTCAAGCAATCCTGCAATCAAGATACAAGAAGTCTCTTGTGTCCCCAACACACCCAATACACTTGTCAGGTGTATAGGTGCACTAGTTCGGCGAAGAGATAGTGAAATACAAGTGGTATGGATAATTATAAGTGGTAATGGTGCCAGAAAAGAGCTTGACGGGTAGGAAGAGACTAAAGGCAATCTTAAATAAAGATGGAAGCAAGCAGACATGTAAAAGATCTAGTAGCAAACAGTGTTTCAATGCTTAGAAATAAGGCCTAAGGATCATACTTTCACTAGTGAACACTCTCATATAAATATCTTATCTTTATGATACTACTCTGAACTACTCTCCAGTTGGACACCCTAATCCATGGTAGGGCTATAACAACACACCTCAAAGTTTGCTTTTCCCATCTAGACAACCCCACACTGTCACCTTCAGCACTAGATGGTTCCAACCAACACCACAATTTCATAGAGACATCCAACTCCAAATATAACTCATAATAAGTATTTGTAATCTCTAGCCTAAGTGCCACCATGCTGTGCGCGCTATCACTTTCACACACATGGGGAGAGCCAGAGATCTATTAAAGCACTTGAGTAGCAAGGTAGATCTACTTGATTACAAAGCTCATGATCACAATATGATCATGCATAGAGAGAGAGATGAACACATAGATACCGGTAGAACCCTTAGCCTCGAGGAAGAGCTACTCCCTCATCATCATGGGAATCAGCAACGACGATGGAGATGGTGGTGGAGATCGATGGAGATGGCTCCGGGGGCACTTCCTCGTCCCGGCAGGGTGCCGGAACAGAAACTTTCTGTCCCCCGAATCTCCCCTTCGGTGGCGGCGGTGCTGCAGAACTTTTCGTGGCTGGAGGCTGGATTCTTTAGGGTTTTCTCATCGGAGGCTTCTTATAGGCGAAAGGGCAATGTCAGAGGGTGGACCAGGGGCCCACACCACCTGGTGGCACAGCCAGGGAAACCCGCATCACCACATGGTGTGGCCAGCCCCTGGCCCCTCTCCGTCTCATCTTCTGGCTCCGTGAGTCTTGCGGTGAAATATCGACTTTGGCTTTTGTCCGGATCCAATTCCGAGAATATTCATTTTCTGGCTTTTCTGGAATGAAAAACAGCATAAAACAGGCAACTGGCACTGTGGCATCTTGTCAATAGGTTAGTTCCAGAAAATGTGTAAAATTACTCCAAAGTGTGGACAAAACATAAGAAAGTAGATATGAAACAAGCATGGAACATCAAAAATTATAGATACGTTAGCAACGTATCATGCACTTGTAGTCATCACACGTGCTGGCTGAATTGGTCCCAGCAAAGAATCACTTGGATCCGCAAAGATCATGTGCCCAAGATCGAGTATGTAGGGCGGGCCGCCTTGGTCGTCAAGTCCAAAGTGGTTGATTACTGGCTCCCCAAGACATTCATGGATGGCGGGAGCTCCATCAACATACTATACCTAGACACCTTCAGGAGACTGCAGTCGACCCTCACAATCTTCCACGATATCATCCCAGGTCAGAAGGCATACTCAATCAGCAAGGTGATGCTACCAGTCACCTTCGGCACACTAGCCAATTTTCGCACCGAGCAGATCGTCTTTGAGTTGGTGAACTTTCGCAGCCCATACCACTGCATCCTGGGGCAACATGCATTCACCTAATTCATGGCGCCCCCACTAAACGTACAACATGATGAAGCTTCTAGGGCCATGTGGCATCTTCACCGTCCACGGTGACCCCGATATGGCTGTGGAGTGCGAGGACAATGGTGTCAAGCTCGCCGACACCGTCATCACCGAGGAAACAAATCACGCTAACAAACTCGTGAAATACACGAGTGGCATTGACAAGGACGACCCAATGATTCTGAAGAATCCCACATCGACCAGTGTCGTGCAAGTAACCTTTGAAGCTTCCATGCACACCCGCATTGTCGAGCTCGTCCCGGGCGACTCGATCCAGAAGGTCACCGTGGGGACTAACAGGAGCCCCTCATAGGAAAGCGCACTCATCGAGTTTCTCCGTGAGAATCATGACATCTTCGCATGGAAGCCGTCCAACATGCCTTGTGTCTCGAGGGAACTCGCTGAGTACAAATTAAACATCGACCTAGAGGCGTGACCCATCAAGCAGTCACTGCGGCCCTTCAATGAAGAGCACCACCATGCAATAGCCGAAGAGGTGCAGCGGCTACTCATTGTGGGGTTCATCCGGCCCATCAAGTACTCCAAGTGGCTGGCCAACCCAGTCATGGTTCTGAAGAAGAACAACACCTGGAGGATGTGTATCGCCTACGCCAACCTGAACAACGCCTTCCCAAAGGAGGAGTTCGTACTCCCGCGCATTGACCATATCGTCGACTCGACCGTGGGGTTCAAGACGTTGTGGTTCCTTGACGCATATCCCGGCTACAATTAGATAAAAATGACCATCGAGGACGAGGAGAAAATGGCCTTCATCAAACCGTTCGGAGCCTTTTGCTACACAACAGTGACGTTTGGCCTTAAGAACACTAGGACGACCTACCGAAGATGCATGCAGGAGTGCCTAGCAAGCCAATTTGGCCACAACATCCATGTCTACATCGACAACATGGTGGTAAAGTCGACTCGTCAGAGCGACCTACTCACTGACCTGGCCAAAACTTTCGTGAATCTGTGGAAGTACCAAATCAAGCTCAACCCGGAGAAGTGCACATTCGGCGTGCCCACTAGCCAACTGCTGGGGTACATGGTCTCCAAATGAGGCATCGAAGAAAACCCCTCCAAGATCAACACTATCACGCGACTCGAGAAGCCCGAGTGCCTGCGCGATGTCCAGAAGCTCGTAGGGTGAGCCGTGGCCCTCAGTCGCTTCATCCCCAAGTCGCCGAGAAGGCAATGCCTATCTACCGGTTGGTGCGTAAGAACCCCATATTCGAGTGGGAAAACAAGGCTGATAACACTCTTAAAGCACTGAAGGAGGTGCTACTCGTGGTTCCAGTAATCACCGCACCTATGGACAAGGTGCCAATGCTCCTCCATGTCACGACTTCCAATCGAGTCATCAGTGGTGTGATGATCGTCGAGCAAACCGAAGAAGGCAAGGAGCACCCCGTGCAGCGCCCCGTCTACTACCTTAGCAAGGTCCTCACATACTCAAAGCAATGCTACCCGCAGTACTAGAAACTGGTTTATGCGGTCTTCCGAGCCCAGCGGCGACTCCCTCAGTACTTCCAGGAGCATCCTATCACGGTTGTTTCCTCTGCCCCATTGCAAGACATCATCCACAATCGTGACATGGCTGGGCGAGTAGCTAAGTGGGCCGTCGAAATCGGCATCCACAACATCAAGTACGAGCCGCACAAGGCCATCAAGTCACAAGCCCTAACTGACTTTCTCACCGACTGGGAAGAAGCGCAGTAGCCCGAGACGCTTCCCTACCTCCACTACTGGTCCCCCCCCCCCCCCATTTCGACATATCCAAGAAATCGGACGGCACTAGGGCTGGGATAATCGTCACCTCACCCAAGGGCGACAAGCTCTGATACATGCTGTAGTTCAACCTCACGCCACACACCAACAACATGGCTGTGTACGAGCCTCTACTTCATAGCATGCGAGCTGCCAAGGAGATGAACATAAATTGCCTCAAGTGCTACGATGGTTCCGACATCATCGCCGCATAAGTCACCGACACTTGTGAGGCAGTCGCCCCCAACATGATAGCATACCGCCAAGCGGTGGAATAGCTAGGGGTTATTTCGCTGGCTACTCCATCGAGTGGATAGATCGTTAGAAGAACGAGGAAGCCGATGCACTCTCTTGCATCGGGTCGGCTCGCCAAACTCCACCGTCAGGCGTCTTCCTCGACATCATTGAAAAACCATCGGTCTCTCCCCCCAATGAGAATGACATCGAGATTCCACTACATCCCGAGTCCGCTCTGATCACCATGGTCACTGAACCCAACGACTAGACCTAGCCCTACATCCCCTACCTCAAGCACAAGGTCCTGTACAAGGACGAGAATGAGGCGCGCATGATCATGCACCGTTGCAAATATTTCGTCATCATCAATGATAGGCGTGTACCAATGCTACATCCAACAAGAAGAGGGTCGCAAGATCCTGCAGGACATCCACGCCGGCGCCAGATCGCTAGTCGCCAAGGCCATGCGAGGCTTCTACTAGCTCACCATGCATGCCGATGCCATCGACATCGTCCAGCGCTACATCGAGTGCCAAAAATACGCCAACCAGATGTAGATCCCTGATCCGGCTCTCAAAACCATAACCATTACATGGCCATTCACTGTTTGGGGCATCGACATGGTGGGGCGATTCAAGACTGCATCATCGGGCTACACCCACCTCCTGGTCGCAGTTGACAAGTTCACAAAGTGGGTCGAGGCCAAGCCCATCAAGAAATGCGATGGCAAAACAGCCGCAAAATTTCTCTACGAGCTGGTCTATCAGTATGGCTACCCGCACAGCATCATCACCGACAATGGCACCAACTTTGCCAAGGGTGCCATGGACGAGTTCTGCGAGGAGCATGGCATCTGACTCGACCTCGCCTCAGCCGCCCACCCAGAGTCGAATATCCAAGAAGAGCACGCTAATCAGAGCATCATCCATGACCTCAAGCCGCAACTGTAAGTCCCCCTCGAGCGGATGCCAGGATGCTGGGTCGAGGAGCTCCCCTCCGTGCTCAGGGGAATTCACACCTTCGTCAATCGATCAACAGGGTTCACCCCCTTCTTCATGATGTACGGTGCTGAAGTCGTCATGCCGACTGACCTCGAGCACGACTTGCCCTAATTCGTCCACTATGTGGAGGAAGACAATGAAGCCTCACATCAAAACGGGATCGACCTAATCGACAAAGCACGCGACCTAGCTCACTCTCGCACCGCAATCTATCAGCAAGGCCTCTACTGCTACCACACCCGCCAAGTCTAGACTCGCACCTTCCAGGAGGGAGACCTCGTCCTGCGACTCATCCAGGACAAGAAGGGCATGAACAAGCTCTCATCCCCATGGACGTGAACAGCAAAAATCGGAGCCATCAACTTCCCCAAATCTCAAACCTTGATCGTCCTCGAGCAAGAAGAACCAAAAGAACTATAAAGAATTCAACATTTAAACTTAAAACAACAAGAATAAGAGTTCACTTACAGTTGGTAGTCGTATGTGCTCAACACTTCATTCATTTGCGAAGCTTATCAAAGTTAGAGATATGACAAGAATACTATACAAGCTTCGGTAAGTCAAGATAATCAAAGTTTAATGTAAGTATAAATAACTTGAAATTTAGCAATCAATCCAATTCCTCTAATTAACTCTCAGCTTGCCAAGGAACACTAAGATGTTTAAATAGCATAATTGAGTAAGAGAGTTTCATCTACCAAATAGTATAACAATGAAGTTAAATGAAAATCATGACTAATTGTTCTAGCCTATGATTTTACTCAGTCAATCCCTTGCGGTGCACGACATGGCTTCATGGACCATCTCCACAGAAGCATGGCTGAGGTTGTCATGTTTATTGTCACTTTGACGCATCATAATCACCCCGATAGGATGTACCAGGTTAGGGTCACCAACGAGGAGGCCCGGACATATTTTAGTGGTCCTAGATGGAATAGACTTCTCATCTTGTACGACGACATGAAAGAGGGATGGGAGTTCAAGTATTTGCTCAGTCATACTTATGGCATCATCTATTTCACTTGCTTTCCTCCCGACTCTTCCGACGTGGGTGAGGATGAGTGAACTCTAGATAATGCTATATGAACCAATGTCCCAACTATATTGAACATTTGGTGGATACTGCTACTATTTCCTATGTTAATGTGTATTTTGTTGTCATTATCGTGTATACTGTGTATTCCTATATTCATCTGCGTATTTTGTTTATTTATTATTATTTTTCTCTGATACATAATACTGCTGGCGAACAAATTGTATTACCCGTGGTGAAGGGATGTGCGCTAGTGTTAGGGGACATTATCCCTGGCGAATGGGCTACTCGCTGGTGGTATTATCAGTTATCGCCGGTGAATCATATGGTTCGCCGGCTATAATGCATTACCACCGGCGAGAAGGTCATCAGTGAATAGGTACTCGCCGGTGGTAGGCCATTTTGGTGCGCCGACGGTGAGCCTTTCCCTACTAGTGCAAGGAGCTGGAATACAACCTCGTTATTACACAAATAAATTTGCTAGGGGACCACATCCCCAAGCTCAGGCTTTTGCAAGCCCTTTTGTTTCTCATTGTGGTGGCGGTGGATAATCTCCCACGTTCTATTGGTTGCTCCAATCATGGAACAGGGTGGCGAGGCTTGCAGTGGCATCTCAAAGGATGATGGAGAGGTTGTTCATGTTTTGAATATTTTTGTGGAGTGCATAGATGTCTTCATAGGTGATGTAGTAATTTGGTGGTTGCACATCTTGTTTGGGTCCTCCTTGTTCTAGTTCTTCATCTTTTCCTCCTCCCACGGGTATTTCTTATTGGGGTAGATTAGCTTCAACCTTCGCGTCATAACGCAATCGTCCATGCTCGATAGAGAATAAACCATTAGGCAAAGGAGCTGGGATCAAGTGATCCGCTGCAGGTATATTGAAGAAATATCTACCATGATTTTTAGAAATCATACCACATGCTCTTAGAGTACAAACACCGAGACGGTTACTTCCAGTGAATGGTTGGATGTTACCTAGGTTGATGCGAAGTGCGCATGTAAGAACGGTCACAATTCCTCCTCCGCATATGAGTCTTCGGGATTGAAGAGCCTAATACTTAAGGTAAAACACAAGAAGAGAGCCTAAATTTAGCGTTAAGTTACAATTAATAAGAGCATATTTTGCGAGGATCAACATGTCCTCCTCATTAACTCTAGTAAACTCACCACATACCTATAATGCGTTAGCATCACATAGAATAAATATCGAATAGCAGGATGAACAATTTGGTTCCCCTTGGGTGTGTTTCCACGAATTCTCATCAAATTAAAGTATTGTGAAGGGGAAGGATCTAAAACAAAGGTAGTTGTGTGTACATCAGTGTTGTTGTTGGCAAACCCAAAGCATTGAGCCCACTAGTTGAGTGTTAAAGTGTACTCAAAGTTCATAAGGCAAAATTTGATTCGATCAACTCTGGGCCTTTGGTCCTCGAAACAACCATAAGGATCCACCATGTGCGTCAAGGTGCTGAAGAACTCAAGCGTCAAGCAGTGATACATCACAACATCCCAAAATACAAAGTTATACAAACCAACATTGTTGCCAAGTAAATCGAAATCACCACAGATGCCAAGTTGGTTTGGGATATAAGGACACACCCACTTGGTGGACTTGATTTCTTGAATGAGACGATCGAAATGACTCAGTTGGAACTCCTCGGTGAACTTGATACCAAGTGACTCAGGGGGGTTAACATATCAACGGGTGGTGCAGAGGATTCCACAGCCAACTCACATGTACGACTCCTCGTGTTCATCTAATAAATAAAAATGAGACAAAGTAAACAAAGATTGCTAATAATTTTTGTAGTCCAATAGAAACATAGAAGTGATTCTCTACACTAACTACAAAGGAAAATCCTCCTAAACAATGCTAAGCATACTTAATATTAAGATTGAATCAAGAACAAGACTTATGTCTAGATTGGCAATGATGAATGATTGAGTGAAGCTTTTGCTCAAATAAGTTGGAGATCGGATGAGTGCGAAGAATCGAAGAAAGATTAAGTATCCAATGGAGGTGGTTTGGAGTTTGGAGGAAGAAGAAAGAGAAAAAATGATTTGGGGATTTTTAGGTTACCTCCTCGGGGTGCCTATGATGACCGCGTACGTGGTACGGATGGGTGGTACGGCTGGAGCCCACCTGTACCGGGTGGCTTACCTTGGGGGCGATGACTGCTCCGAGGTGGTGCACTTAGTACGAGCGTGTGGTATGGTCACGCGCGCCCGTACTGCTAGTCGTTATCGTTGTGGTCGTACCGGTGGTCGTTATCGACACTGTTTCCTTTGGCAAACATCGAAATTTTTATCTCCCTTTGGCTCGATGTGGTTAGGGAGCACGGGAGCCGTACCAGTGGTCGTTAAGAATATTGTGAACTACAAAACTCAAGGAATTTGATTAGTAGCTCCGTGCACCTTTGCACATCTTATCAAAGGGCTAAATAACAACAACAAAATACTAAGTAATGATCGAGCAATACTTCTTAGGCCATGTGTTAGAAAAATAAAATATAGAGGATTATCTTGTTTCTTCTCCTCTCTCCATAGGTCTTCTTGACACTCTTTATTAAAAATAAAATCAAAACAAAAACAAAACTAACACAATACTAATACAATAGAAAATATAAAGAAAGAATTTTATTTCACATGTGTTACCTCCCATGAAGCGCTTCTATTTAAGGTCAATTAGCTTGACTTTGATGGCAATCACTTAGGTTTGTGAAGTGGAACATCCACTCCAAAGTAGTTAGCTTTCAAAGTAATTAGACCATCATCATTAGGCCCGGCCTTCTTTTTCCTAGCGAAGTGGACTACAAAAGGATCTCTAGATGGTAGCCCTATTCTCACATTCCCTTCATGTAAATTAATCAAAGCTTTAATAGTTCTTAGGAATGGCCTACCTAGAATTATAGGTGCTATGGGATCTTCAGGCATGTCCACAATAACAAGATCAATAAGAGCGGGACTACCTTTAATTTCAACAACTATATTTTCTTTTATCCCAATAACTTGTTTATAAGTTGGATCAGCTAGATGGAGTCTCAGTTCAGTTCGAATAAGATTTTGGAAATTGTTGAGACGTTCGCACCAAAATTACAAAGTGCGGATATCTCACTAACTCCCAACTTAACTTTAATAGTGGGCTCAAATATATCATCTACCTTAGCTGGAAGCTTATTAGCTAGTATTTTAGACTCCATCTCTAAATCGCGAACCTTAAATGCTGCTTGTTGTATAAATTGTTGGTACATAGAATCATTACCTTATTCTATAACTGGATTCTTAACAGTGATCATCTTCAATAGATCTTCCGCGGTATACTCTGGTGTTAACACGTTGCTATAATCCATCTCTTTAGGTTTTTCTTCATTGGTTACCACCCTCATCATCTTCAATAGACTTTTCTACTTTGAGAGCTTGGCTCTCGGCTACCTTACACAGCTGAGCCTCCACGGTCTTTGTTCTTTCTTGTAGAGCATGCACATCATTTCTAATTGCAACGGCCTGGTTAGATAATCTTCCTATACTACTTTCATTCTTCTCTATGATCTTAATAAGCATATTATGTTGCTCGGTTTGAGATTGTAAAAATGTTCTAACGGTTTGCTCAAACGGGACATTGCCATGATTTTCTACATTAGTATTATCATAATTATTATAAGGAGCACCTGCAAGATTAACATGATATGTTTGAACATTGGAAGCATAATTATTTTTCCATGCAGGATTAAAAGGAGTACGAGCTATAAAATTAACAACATTAACATTGGTAGTGATAGCATTAACTTGGGCATCTTTCTTACCCTTTACTAAGCTAAGCAACTCATATACCTTAGATGTAAGCTCTTCATTGTTTACCTCGATAATTGAACTTATTCTTTTCGAGGTTCTTTCCACATGCCATGAGGAATGGTTATTTTGCATATCATCAAGTAATTTATTTGCAACACTCACTTGCTTTCCCATGATCGTTCCTCATGCTGCAGTATCTAGCATAGACTTAGACATTGGGTTAAGACCATTTTAAAACAAATATAAAATAAGCCACTCTTCCATCCCGTGACTAGGATAGTTCATTATGGCTTCTTTCATCCTTTCCCATGCAAGCGCTAGTGGCTCATGGTTTTCTTGTCTAAAGCTTGTAATGTTGGATATTAGCTTCATAGTCTTAGCTGGGGGAAATTTAGTCATAAACAAATTAGTACATTCCTCCCAAGATTTAATAGTGCCCTTTGGTAGAGCTAGCAACCAATACTTAGCCTTTCCTCTAAGAGAGAGAGAGGAAACAATCTTAGCTTAACAGCATTTGGATCTACATCCTTAATACACATCATGTCGCAAATTTTAGTAAAAGTATTTAAGTGCAATCCTGAATCTTCAGCGGATGAACCCCCAAATTGGTTTTGTTGAACCAAACTTAAAAGGTTACACTACAAAAAAGTTGGTTTTTACAACGTACGATTTTCGTGGTTGAAGGCCCATTTTTCATCGCCAAAGAGTCTTCCGCGACGGATGGCCTTTGTGGTAAAAGCCCCGTCACAAATGAATTAACCACGGTTTTTTTCGACCGTGGCGGATCGCACCCTTCAGGCACGAAACCTTGTTCCATCGTAGATATGTTCGCCAGCCGCGCTGACTGCTGACGTCATGCGAACTGCCAGGTGGCAGCCGCCGTTAGCGGCTAGTTACCACCGTTAACAGCCATAGAAACCGTGGTAGACGCCATGCCTAGCCAAGGCCTACTAAATACTAACTATGCGAACCCATAAGGGGATCCCAATAAGAAGATGGCACGTTACTATTTTGTCCTGTACTGTTTAAAATGGGCCCAAAAATGCAGCCAGCAGCGGCCCGCAAACTTTCAGGCCTGATTCTGTTTCGGCCTACATAAGGCCCATGTTGGTCCAACACTATGCGGCCCATTAGCAGCCTGCGCCAAGTCGCTCCTGTAAACATAAGGCCTACGGTCGGCCCATCACTATTATCGCAGCCCATCGTTGACCGCCTACTGATGGCCCTACTATGAGATGGTCTATTACTGTTCTGGCCTTTAGCTATTTAGGCCCACAAAAGGCCCTTTACTGTTCAAGCCGGGTAAATTTGTCGGCATGTTACTACCCTCGCTCGGGAATTTCTCGGCCTGTACTGTTCAGGCTCATCACTGTTCTGGCCATTTACTGTTGCGGCTCGCTACTGTTTTGGCATGTTACTATTTTGCGATTTGTGCAGTTTCTTGCCTGTTACTGTAATGGGTTGTTTCTGTTTTGGCCTGCTACTATTATGGCATGCTTCAGTAACATCATGTTTCTTTTACGGCCCGTTAGGCCTGTTACCACATGCTCATTGGCCCGTTACATTTACGACCTATTGCAGTTTTGTCAGTTCTGAAGCCCATGACAATATCATAAAACGTGTATAATAATCCAGCATTTTTTTATTGTTCGTTGTCGGCCGAATACAGCACGGTCTTGTTCTCTAATCGACCTGCCTGGCGTAGTTACCGTAACGACTATCACAATGTGTGGACAATGTCAACTAAATGCCTACATGGCCTACGCGAGTTATCTAGATATTACATCAGCTCCAAACTTCTTAAAATTATTACATATTATCAACTCAGGGGAAAGAAAAATCGATATTTCAGTTGACAATCAAGTTGATAGCAGAGTCCTCAATTTGCTTTCTCAATCGATCACCTGCATCTTCCATTGAGTGTGATAGCTACATTGGAGGAGACATGATCTTGCAGCCCCTTTTTGGTGGGGCTAGCAATAATTGCAGTCTAAAACAAAGTAATAACAAGTTAATACATCAAACAAGACAAACTACTCATTTGATTGATATGACAGGAGCTATGAACTGGAGTAATCAAGTATTGACCAAATGGTCAATGGTTCGATTATTGACCAACACGTCAAACAAACATGACAAGCAAGCACAGATACGTCCATTTTGCATCACTATTCTATGTCATACTTCACTATTATTCATTGATATATTTCATATTGAGAGGTGATACTTATGTTATTTCATTTGTTTTTGCATGGTTGATGACTTTTGGAGCATGGACCGCTGCAGTCAGGATTCTGATGGAAAAGGTGATGTTTGAAGGCAAAATTCGCGAAGATCAGAAAATCCAGGAAAATATACGGAAAATCCTATTTTTCTAGAAGACTAAGGATGCCAGAAGACGGAGTGGAGATGGGCCATAGGGGGCCACACCACCCCCTGGCGCGGGCAGCCCTAGGCCACGCCAGGAGGTGGTGTGGCCACCCTAGCCCACTCCAGCCTCTCCCCTCTGGCGTATATCATCCTCATGAAATCCTAAGACTCGAGGAGTGACCACAGAAAGATTCCGCCGCCTCTGCGGGGCGGAAAACACCGAGAGCGAAAGATCTCTCCGGTAGACAGATTTCTACCGGGGGAATTCCTTCCTAGAGAGGGAAGTTCGTCGCCATCAACACCACCATCAAGCTGGACTTCATCGGGATCATCATCACCATCATCATCACCATCATCACCATCAGCACCCTTATCACCATCGCCATATTGCTGCAACAATTGGGTTGAATCTTGCATAGTTCATAGTGGAAACTTTCCTGGTGTTGATTACTCTTTGTAGTTGATGCTATTGAGTGAACCATTGAATTATTGTTTATGTTCAGATTGTTATACATCATTATTCCATCTCTGATCATGATCCATATGATGTCTTGTGAGTAGTTCGTTTTGTTCTTGAGGACATGGGAGAAGTCTTGTTGTTAGTAGTGGAGTTTTGTTGAGAAAGATTCAATAGATTGTTATTTAAGTTGTGGTGTACTTCTTCTAGTGGTGTCATGTGAACGTCGACTACATGACACTTCACCTATATGGGCCTAGGGGAATGCATTGTGTATTTGGCTACTAATCGTAGGGGTTGCCGGCGTGACAGAAACCTGAACCCCCGTTAGGAAACCATTGCACAAGGGACGTAAGGGTCTTAGAGTTTAAAGTTGTGGTTAGGTTTCTACCTTAATTACTTTCTTGTACTTACGAATGTTTGTAAGGGGTATAATCACAAGTATGTATTAGTCTTGGATGGGGCGGTACATTAGCACAGGTTCACCCACACAACACTTAGCAAGCTAGAGAAGATTAATCAACTAGATGAAGTGAAAGCACTTGACAGTCTTCCCATGTGTCCTCGAGAATGTTTGGTCATCTTAAGTAATACAACCGGCTTGTCCTTTGCTGCATAAAGGATTGGGCCACTTGCTGCATTTATTCCTACTGTCTTTTATTTACTCATACTTTGTTTACTTGCTTTATTGAAAAGCCCTAAAAATCTGTTTGCTAAGTATTTGCAGAGAATTCCTGATCCATACCACTAGCCAGCACCTTCTACTCCTCGTTGGGTTTGACACTCTTACTTATCGAAAATACTGCGATACACCCCCTATACTTGTGGGTCATCAAGACTATTTTCTGGCACCATTGCCGGGGAGTGAAGTGCTATTGGAGAGTGGAACTGGTAAAGGAAACTTCTACTGTGAGTATTGTTTACTTCTGCTAGTTGCTTTATTTTTGTTATGGATAACTCGCTTAGTTTCTTATTTGGTAATGCTACTACCACCGGTAAGGTAGTAGATAAGCCATCACCTGCTGAGAATGATGTTTTCAAAATACCTACAACAATTATTGATCGTGTTATGGATAACTACTATGTTGGGGATGGAACTGTCCATCCCGGTGATCATTTACTCTTTATACACGAATTATGCGGGTTGTTCAAGTGTGCAGGTATTACTACAGATCAAGTTAAGAAGAAGTTATTCTCATTATCGCTTAAAGGAAGAGCTGAGGAATGGTATAAGCTACTGAAGAATGGTCAAGCTCTAGAATGGGAGGAATTAGTGCCTCTCTTTTATTCAAAGTTTTATCCTCCTAGTGAGATTCATAAAGATCGGAATCAAATATACAACTTTTGGCCTCTTGATGGAGAGAGTACAGCTCAAGCTTGGGGGAGATTAAAGCTACAAATGCTCAAATGTCCCATTCATGAGCTCCCCAACAATATTATTATCAACAACTTTTATGCGAGGCTCCCTCTACATGACAAGGATTTATTGGATGCTTCTTGTGCTGGATCATTCACTCGCATGGAAGAAGAAGCTAAATGGGATCTTCTGGACCGTATTCAAGACAATGATGAAGCTTGGGAGAATGACAAAGGTAGAAAGTCAGGTATAAATTATGATTATGAATGCATTGAATCTTTTATGGGAACTGATGACTTTCGAAATATTAAAAATGCTTATGGTCTAGACTCGCAAGCTATTGCTTCTTATTTTAAGGCCTTTGATTCCTACATTGAAGTGCCTAAAAAGAAGTGGGATAAGTATCATGAACCTTATAAAGATATTGCTAAGAGTGTTTCTGCAAGAAATACTGAAGTGTATACTGCTAATCATGTCTTACCTAAACCTTACATTGAGAAAATGCCTTTCCCAGTTAAGATTAAGGAATATTCTATGATCGCTAGTATGGTTAATGAAAGTACAAGTAAAGCTGTTGAACCTGATAAACAAAAGGTTGATGAACCTATAATAGCAAATGCGAAAGACTTTGTCACTAAATATAAAGAGGAGGGACACACTATCCTTTGTAAGGATACCTCTAATTTTGTTTCACAAAGTAGTGTTATGAGAGCTAGTATTCCTGTGTTTACTGTTAGAATAAGTGATCATTGCTATGATGGTCATTCTGATAGCTATATTGTTAAGTTTATGCATGATACTGAAAGTTACTACGAAAGAGGGAAAAGTGTTCTTATGCATCTCAATAATATCAAGTTTCCCCGTTTTATGCTGAAAGTTTTTATGTTGCACTTCTTTTGTCTTCTTATGCAAGATGCCTTTGGTTTCAACAACTTGTTCGTTTACAAAATTCCCTTTCATAGGAAGTGGGTTAGACTTAAATGTGTGTGTTTTTGATTCTTAATGCTCTCTTTCACCTCAATTCATATTCCTATGTGAGCATCTTCAAAATTATCATGCCCATCTTAATGGCTATAAAGAAAGAGCTTTTTGGGAGACCACCCAATTTGTTTTTGCTTTTAGTTTGTTTTTTGTTTCTTTGAGTCTTGGAAGTTATTACTTCGGTAATAACCGCTCCTTATCCGTTTTGTTTGGTTTTTGTGTCAAGATCAACCTCTAATAAGAGAGCAGTAATATTTGGGGAAGTTGCTGTCCCGAAACAGATATTTGTGCCCCACTGTAAAATTTCGTGAGAGATCTCTGTATGTCGGATTGAGCTATAATTTTTTGTGCTTCTGTCCCAGGTTGTTTATTAACGTTAGTTAGTTTTGCACTTTTTGATTTGAGCAATAGAATATTTTCGAAAAAATTGATCTTTACCTGCTGGTCTGTTTTGACAGATTTTGCCAATCCTGTATTTGCTTCTTTATTCGATTTCCTTTTTGAATTCTTTTTGGGTTTTCGGAAGGAGTTACTATAGTAGCTTATGTTTTGATGGTTTTCAGTTGAAGTTGGACTTAAATGGTTTTATCACTTCACCTATACTAATGTTGCTAATGAGAACTGTGTGAAGTTTTGTGTGAAAGAAATTTCCAGGGAATGGAGATAATGGTGTAATAAGGAAGAGAAGGGTTTTATTTTTTTTGACAAAAACAGTAGGGAAGGCCCCTACTGTGTCATTTTATAAATTTTATAATGTACAAATGGTTGAGCCAGGCTCAAATCCATGTTACAGATGTTTTACATTCATAGCGTGTCAAGCCACTGTTGCATACCTTCCTTGAGACTAGGCTTAGCTCTATGCATAGTCAAGGTGAAGGTTGCTTTAAAAAATGAAATACATCTAGTGATGGAAGGATTAAGATCTCTGAAAATATAACCATTTCTTTGCTCCCATATACTCCAGCATCCAGTGATGATAACTTCCATAAGAAAATTGGGGTTGAATCTACTTCCAGCATCGTTGATCATCTGATGAATATCGATATCTATGTTACATTCAAGTCCCAATGCCCACCAGAACTCTTGGCTGAAGCTGCATTCAAAAAATAGATGTTGCAGGGTTTCCTGAGGACATGTGTCCCATATTACACAATCATTGAATTCCACAAAGAAGTTCTTTCTTGCCATTAAGTCTTTGGTGTTTAATCTCATATTCAGTAGTAGCCAGGCAAAGAATTTGTGTCTTGGGAGACAACTTGAGAAGGCTTTTATGACTCAAGTAATAAGTGTATGAAGATGAAGATATTGATGTTATTCAAGTGGTGACTCCGGAAGAATCTACTAGATACCAAATTCAGAGACCTGCAGAGTCCGTTTTCAAATAGGTAACAGTTCTAGTAAGAAAAGTTCCGTGAAAATACTATCCAACTATATTTTTGCAGTTTTCAGTCAATAAGGAAAGCTACGAAGCGAAAGAGAGACGGAAACGGAGCCAGGGTGGCTCACACCACCCTGTGGCACGGGCCCTCCTATGGCCGCGCCACTAGGTGGTGAGTCCACCCCGGACTCCGCCTCCGAGTCGTTTTCTCCCAGTACTTTCCTTTTTGATATGAAACTTCGTAATATATAACCCCCGGATCCCCCGAGGTTCATATATCATGTTCTCATCGTGTTTTTGGTTCGATTTGTTTCTGCCAGGACATACTCACCCTCATCATATGCCTCTTGCTAGTGTATGCCCACATATTAGAAATCCAGGCCTGAAGAGGTTGGACGTGGATGCGAAGAAAGTGGGCTATGAGTTGAACACCCAAAACCTCATTTCCAACTATATAGCAAAGATAACGGATAGGGTCCACCATGGGATGCGCTTCCTTAATCTCCACTAGAGTTGGGCCTTCTCCGCAAGACTTAAGCTTCCCAACGCTTTTCGTCGGGTCAAAAGGAGCCAATCCATATTGCTGTCCCTTAGCCACCTCATCCCTGATGAAGAACCATTTCTTCCTCCAGTCTTGGGCAGACTCCACAAACTCGAGGTCAAAATAATCGACACCGAGCGACCATAGATGATAGCACTGCCAACATCATAGACAGATGTTCTAGTTACATTTCTCTTGATGAAAAAAAGGTGTTTCCACAGGCCCCAGTGGGGATGAATCCCAAGGAAGCTCTCGCAAAGGGTAATAAAAACAACAATGTGGAGGATGGAGTTGGGCGTGAGCTGATAGAGCTACATGCCGTGCACAAATAGAAGCCCACTAAGAAATTTGTTGGCAGGAAGAGAAAGACCGTGATAGAGGAAAGCGATGAACATTACCCACCATCCTTCTTCAAGCATGGACGTTGCCTCGTCACCAGGAAGCTTGAAGGAGCCCTCCTTCAGGAACGCGTACTTCCGAGCCTCGCACACATCCTGTAGCGAGCACTTGGAAAGGGTACATCTGATGACCCGTGGTTTGGCTACCGTGGTGTCAGCAGTGGAACCTCCACCCTTGCTCCTCCCCATGGTGGTGACGATGAAGGTGTGTGACCAGGAAAGCAAGAAGAGAGCAGTGGCATTGGAATAGATTTTACGCAAGGAACAAGAAGGCTAGCGTCGGAGGAAGGAGTGAGCAGTAAAAAATTCACCCCTTAATAAGACTTATAAAGTACCCATCACTGCTTAGGACCGTTTGATCCAGAAGACATGGTGTTGGGATGAAACCTATGGGCAACACGTGTCCATAGTTGAAAAAGGGATTAGCCGTAATGAGAATCAATTACCGTGGTAATTTTAGAGAAAACTGTGTGGTGCCTCAATTCCTGTGCAACGTGGGGTCGTGCGGTTAAACTCACCGCTGACACATCCCCCACTCATCGTCAGCCTGCATCATGGGTATGTTGGGAGTATGCCCTAGAGGCAATCATGGTTGATGATATTTCCCAAAGTATTCATAAATTAAAGTAGACCTTGTATGAACATCAGATATGTATCACTGAATACGTGATTCAGTTGTGGAACTATATATTCATGATTGTTCATACTAGATTGTCCTTGGTCATTGAGGTTGTGCTGGACCTACAACTTAGACCAATGTGCAAGTCGACTGATGACACGGTTCCACTTGTCATGGGCATGATGATGCTATTCCGACTTACACTGATTCGGCTAAAGAGTTTAGTGAGTTGGACTGGCCCATAGTTGAGATGCAACGAGCATGTTGTCATTTGCAGTCTCAAGCAATGGAATCTTTTGACCTGAGTTGATTGCATGGTCTGAGTTGTGGATCACCAACTTAGGTTCTATCAAACGTTGTTCCGTAAATGGGCAGTTATAAAGGTAGAGTTTGGGTTGGTTGTGAAGCAAGCGGCGTGACGTGGATTACCAAGATGGAATTTGCCCCTCCATAATGGAGAGATATTCTCTGGGCCCTCTCGTGTAATATGATTCGGAAGCATGGCCATGCGCTACTCATTAAGTGTTAACTGAGGAGTCGGACTAAGAGTTAGTCCAGTGAATCACATATCATGGTATGAGAAGAGAGTTAAGCTATTAAAGGGATGGAAACTACTCACCTATAGCTTAACAAGTATATCGTGAGGCAAAGGGACTTGGACAAAAGTCACATTGAAGATTCATCTTCTGACATTACGGCACTTGGGAGTTGGCATGTCTTGCTAGAGGCTGCTACCATCTATCAACTTGAGACCGAGTGTACATGGGAGTGAGTTGGACTCAAAGCCATGACGAGATACTTGGAGGAGTAGCTCATGTCGTGTCCAGGTGTATGTGAACCTACAGGGTCACACATTTAAGAGTAAGGAGCCCATGTGGATTAGATCCATGTGGAGATTGGGATACGAACTAGATGGGCCTCAAGCGTTAAGCCCAGCTAGGAGTGTATATAAGTGGAGTGATAAGGGATAGTCCCTGACCTAGCCGTTCTCCACTTCCATTTCAGGCTAGACAGGATCTAGCAATCCCCTATCTGAAGCTCCTTCCTGTATGTGTGGATACCGTAGAGACATTGAACGTGTGGCACTAGAGGTGAAGGTGTTCGCAGGGATCTGGCGGAGGACTGTCTGTGGGATCGTCTGGCACTGCTTCAACGCGCTACATCAAATTCTGCATCTGCGCGTCTAGTGGTAATCTCGTGGCCTATAACCTGAGCTGGATATTGGGTGCACCGCGTAGGGTGTTGGGGGATAACACCGAGTAGGGTCACGCCAGGGTATAATGGCCATAATAGCTGAGGTATGGCAAGGCCAAAACAGAGGCTGGCCGAGTTACCTCATGGCAGGCTGACTTACGGGAAGACCCGACCCGATGGATGTTCAACTGACGTTAACTCGGCCGACATAAAGCATATGTTGGCTAGCTCAGTTTATCTTGTTTGTAGGAACCCGCGGGGCCGAGTTAACCGAGCACGAGCCAGGTTACCACATGGCTTACAAGAGAAGGAAGGGATCTTGCTGGTCAAAAGATGGCCTCTTTCCACTGTAGCGTGAGCGAAGCGAACAGAGAGGAGGACCAGTGGGAAGTGGCCGACAAGGGTAATGTAGCCTATGTCGAGGAACACCGTGCCGCGGAGGGGATCAGAGAGGCTTACGCCCTGAGCCCGGACCAGCATGTTAAAGAGATAAAGAAGCATCTTGCTTTACCAAGGAGCATATTTGGACAATATGCCTCCATGTTTTCCCTAACTTGTAGCCTAGCCTCCTCCCTATATAAGGAGGGGCAGGATCTCCATAGAGAGGGTCGGCCATTTTTACTAAGGGAGAACCCTAGAGTGTAGTGTGTGGGTAGTAAGAGCATCAGTCTCCTTCCCACGAATAGCTCGAGGAGCCCTTGTAATCCACCATTGATTGAGAGAAATACAAGCTTCTGTGTGTGGAATCACCACACTATCCCTCCCTGGATTCCTATAGTGCACATTTTCCCCACACTTAGCCTATACATAGCATATTCCATGCCACCACCACAACAGTTGGCGCCCACCGTGGGGCTAGCGGCGCTAGCAGGAGTAAAAATCTGGACGGGAAACTTCATCAACACTAGCGAATGCATAGTCTCTGGGATCGTTTAGCACTTTGGAGCACTAGACTATGTCAGCGACAACGTGGGTAGCTTTGGCAGGCGCCCTCCACCGTGCTATGGCCTCTTCATCAACCTTGGCACCCACAAGATCTACGTCGATGTCGATGACTCCTGCGTTCACCCGCAGCACGTCGTCGAGGGAGGCGAACCACCTCTCAGCGCAGCTCGCGGTGTGTGTATCACTCGCCCTGCTAGCAGTGTTGAGGTCATGATGACAGTGCCAGCCGCAGGAGCAAGCAAGGATCCGGCTCCAGATTCGGACGCTACGCCAAAGGAAACAAGGTCTAGATTACCTCCTCTAGAGAGGCTTGAGAATATATTGTAGCAGGCAATAGATAGCTTTGAAGGAAATATGCCCTGAGAGGCAATAATAAAGTTGTTATTATATATTCCTTGTATATGATAGGTGTTTATTTTGCATGCTATAATTGTATTGATAGGAAACATCAATACATGTGTGTTTAATAAACAAAAAAGGGTTCCTAGTTATGCCTCTCTTATAGACTAGCTTGTTGATTAACAAGATGATCAAAGTTTCCTGATCATGGACATTGGATGTTGTTAATAACAAGGTCACAACATTTGTGAAATGATGTGATGAACATTCATCCAAAGTATAGCATTAGGATCAAGTCATTATGTTTATATTGCTATAACATCATACAAAGTAGTCTTAGTCCTTAGACCATGAGATCATGTTAATTGCTAACACCGGAAGAGTATCTTGATAACATCAAACGTCACACCGTAACAGGGTGACCATAAAGGTGGGTTCAGTGCTATGAAGGTGTTATGTTGAGGCTCATGGATCAAGAGTGAATTTGTCAATCCCGATGACGGATAGATATACTCTGGGCCCTCTCGGTGATATCACATTAAGATAGCTTGCAAGCAAGTGATGTGATCACTAGAATGTTATATCACGGGAACGAGAAAAGAGTGCATGTCGGTATCGAGATCAAACTAGGTATTTGGATACCGATGATCGAATCTCGGATATGTATTATATCATGAGACAAAGGGATTAAATTGCTGACGTTAAAGGTTCTCACGATCACAGAAGTCATCGTTGAATATGCAGGAGTCAATATGGATCTCCAGGTCCCGCTTCTGATTATTGATCTGAGAGGAGTCTCAATCATGTCTGCATTATTTGTTAACCGTAGGGTGACACACTTAAGGGTTTCCGGACACCATTTAGGAGCACATATGTTCCAGACAAAAGGTTTGCAAAGCGCAGGAAATGTTTTGATAGAAACAGGAATTGTTTCGATAGAAACCAGAATTGTTTCGGGTGAAATTGCAGAAAGTGGTTCTGCATGTAATATTGAAATGTTGCAAAGGGTTTGATGTGAATGTTTGTTAATTAAAGTAATTAACAAAATTCTGAATAAAATAAATAAAAAGAGTTTTATTAAATGAGAGAGCATTAAATTTGGAGAAATTTAATGCATTTAAAGTGGAGACTTTAAAAGGGAATGTGAAGAGGCATTTTAATGTGGAGGGGTTACCACCACATAAATGGGGGAGGTGAGGGGTCACCCCCCCCCCCACGCGCCGGCCATGGAGAGAGGGGCACCCCCCCCTCCTCCTATAAAAGGCCACCCATTCCCTCCTTCATCCTCACAGCTCCTCGTGAAGGATCTCTCTCCCCCTCTAGATATTCCCCCATGGTCTCGAATTAGCGAGATACATGTTCCTGATGGCCTTGCGTCTGGAAGGAGTTGCTGCTTCCGCTGATTCGCTGGAGCGAGGAGGTGGAGGTTGTCCGGTGGCTTGAACGTGTGTGCGAGGACGGATGCGCTGATGATTTGCGGCGCTCGGACTTGCACACGATCTTGAGATCGGCAAGCGTACGACTACATCAACCACGAGTTCCTACTCGTTAACAAAACTCGTTGTCTTCGAGGGTAAGTTCTGCATGGATGTATGTCCACCCGTTGCTCTGTATCTAGTAGATAGATCTTGGCGTATAGTTCTCATCGTAGGAAATTTTTTGTTTTCTATGCTGCGGACCCAACAGTGGTATCAGAGCCTGATCTATGCGTAGGTGCTTTGCACGGGTAGTACACATATGTTTATATGTGGGCGATGATGATCATGTTATTGCATCTTCTATGTACTTTGGATATTGGTGGCATAGTGGGATGAAGCGGACCGGACCAACCTTACATGTCATCGTACATGAGACCGGTTCCACGACTGACATGCAACTAGTTTTGCATAAGTGGCTGGCGGGTGTCTGTCTCTCCTACTATAGTCAATATCTGATTTACAACAAGTTGCTAATAACTTGGTTATCCTCGTTGTGGTTCATGTTCGTAGGAAAGACCGGTTCTATCTCCAAAAGCCCTAAGCCATGTAAAACTTGCAATTGATAAATTAGAGGCGTCTAGTTTAGATCGTTGCTGGGCTAGTGTCTTGATATGGTATTGTTGTAAGTAGATGTATGATAGATACTCTTACAACTCACTTAACGTGTAAGTTCCATAGACCTTGGCCTTACACACAAAGGAATGATAGAGATCATACCACGATGCAAATGATAGAGATCAAATGCATGGACCATATCACCTCACTTCACACATTAGATGTTAGCATCTTATATTGCTAGTTTGGCGCTTTTGGTAGCATTATAAGATGATCCCTCATTTAGATATCAAGATAAAATGTGTTCTTCCTTAAGTATGCACCATTTTGTGGATCGTGTTTTGAGGCATCACGTGATGATCGGGTGTTCTCGACTCTACGCTTTCATACAACGGGTGTAAGACAGTTTTACACACGCGAATACTAAGGTTCTTAATTGGCGAGCCTAGCATGTACAGACATGGCCTCGGAACACGGACCGAAAGGTTAAGCATGAGTCATATAGTTGATATGATGCCTATATAGATACTCGCCTTTGAAGCTACACCGACTCACGTGATGATCGGACTTGGTGTAGTGGATTTGGTTCATGTAATCACCAAAAGGACACGAGGGATGTCGTTTTTGAGTGGGAGTTCATTAGTAATTTGGATTAGTTGAACTCAATCTATCATAAAACTTAGTCTAAATATATTTTACAAATTCTATTGTAGATGGCACCACCTAATTTTAATTTTAATGTGTTCATGGAGAAAGAGAAGCTTGCTGCGAATGGTAGCAACTTCACCAACTGGGCTATGAATTTGAGGATTCTCCTCACTGCTGCACAAAAGCAATATGTGCTAGAGGCGCCGCTAGGCCCCCCACCAGCTCCTGATGCCCCTGACGAGGAAAAGAACGTCTATATAACTCGTCAGGAGGACCACAACTTAGTTCATTGCGGCATACTGTATGGGCTAGAACCAGAACTTCGAAAACGTTTCGAAAATGGCAATTCCTTTGATACCATGGGAGAATTGAAAATGATTTTCAATACCCATGCTGCCGTAGAGAGTTATAATGCTTCTAAAAAGTTCTTTATCTACATGATGGAAGAGAACAGCTCCATTAGCGAGCACGTACTCAAAATGTCTGGGTACGCCGATAAACTTGTGTCCTTGGGAATAACGATTCCCATTGACTTAGGCATACATCGTGTTCTCCAATCTCTGCCACCTAGCTACAAGAGCTTCATGATGAACTATAATATGCAGGGCATGAAGAAGTCTCTTCTCGAGCTTCTGTCAATGCTTAAGACTACAGAAGTGGAGATTAGGAAAGAACATCAAGTGTTGATGATCAATAAGACCACCGGTTTCAAGAAGGACAAGAAAGGCAAGCAGAAGGGAAAGAAGGGCGGCAAATCTGTTGCCGCGCCTGAAAAGAAACCCCGAGCTGGCCCTAAGTCTGACACCGAGTGCTACTATTGCAAGGGGACAGGCCATTGGAAGCGCAACTGCCCCAAGTATTTGGCGGACAAGAAGTCCGGCAAGACAAACAAAGGTGTATGTGATATACATGTTATTGATGTGTACTTGACTAGTACTCATAGTAGCACCTGGGTATTTGATACGGGATCGGTTGCTAATATATGTAACTCGGTTCAGGGGCTGCGGAACAAGCGACAACTAGCAAGGGATGAGGTCATGATGCGGGTCGGCAATGGATCAAGAGTTGATGTGATCGCCGTCAGAACACTGCCTCTCCATATGCCGTCGGGATTAGTTATAAACCTGAATAATTGTTATTTGGTGCCTGCACTGAGCATGAACATTGTATCCGAATCATGTTTGATGCAAAGTGGTTATTCGTTTAAGTCTGAAAACAATGGTTGTTCTATTTATATGAATAATATATTTTATGGTCATGCACCTGTGTTGAATGGTTTATTTCTATTGGATCTCGATAGTAGTATTACGCATATTCATAATGTTGATGCTAAAAGGATTAAACTTGATAATGATATATCTGCATATATGTGGCACTGCCGTCTAGGTCATATTGGCGTTAAACGCATGAAGAAACTCCATTCTGATGGACTTTTGGAATCACTTGATTTTGAATCATTTGATACATGTGAGCCATGCCTTATGGGCAAGATGACTAGAACGCTGTTTTTCGGTTCAATGGAGCGTGCGACAGATTTATTGGAAATCATACATACTAATGTGTGTGGACCAATGAGTGTGTCGGCGCGAGGTGGATATCGTTATTTTGTTACTTTCACGGATGATTTGAGTAGATACGGGTATATCTATTTGATGAAACATAAGTCTGAAACCTTTGAAAAGTTCAAAGAATTTCAGAATGAAGTGGAAAATCATCGTAACGGAAAGATCAAATTTCTGCGGTCTGACCGTGGAGGAGAGTATCTTAGTTACGAGTTTAGCACACATATGAAAGACTGTGGAATAGTTTCACAACTCACGCCTACCGGAACACCACAACGTAATGGTGTGTCAGAACGTCGTAATCGTACTTTATTGGATATGGTTCGATCTATGATGTCTCTGACTGACTTGCCACTGTCATTTTAGGGTTATGCACTGGAAACCGCTACATTCACTTTAAATAGGGCACCATCTAAATCCGTTGAAAAGACACCGTATGAATTATGGTTTGGAAACAAACCTAAGCTGTCATTTCTTAAAGTTCGGGGATGTGATGTTTATGTGAAGAAACTTCAACCGAATAAACTCGAACTCAAAGCGGAAAAATGCGTCTTCATAGGATACCCTAAGGAAACGATTGGGTATACCTTCTATCACAGATCCGAGGGCAAGGTCTTTGTTGCCAAGAATGGATCCTTTCTTGAGAAGGAGTTTCTCGCGAAAGGTGTGAGTAGTCGGAAGGTAGAACTCGAAGAGGTTATTGAACCTTCTCTTCATGAAATGGCGAGTAGCGCAGCACCGGAAGTTGTTTCGGAGTTGACTTCACCTAATGAAGAGAGAGCTAATGATATTGATCATGAAACTCCGAAAGAGGACACTACCGAACCTCGCAGGTCAAGCAGGACACGTGTAGCTCCTGAACTGTACGGCAATCGTGTTATGAATTTCATGATTGATGAAATAGATGACCCTGCGACGTATGAAGAAGCGATGATGAGCCCTGATTCCAACAAATGGCTAGAAGCCATGAAATCCGAGATGGAATCCATGTACGAAAACCAGGTTTGGACCTTGGTGGACTTACCTCATGATCGAAAGGCCGTTGAGAATAAATGGTTTTTCAAAAGAAAAACTGATGCTGATGGTAATGTAACCATCTATAAGGCTCGACTTGTCGCAAAGGGGTTTCGACAAATTCAAGGAGTTGACTACGATGAGACATTCTCTCCCGTAGCGATGCTTAAGTCGGTTAGGATTATGTTAGCAATTGCTGCATATTTCGATTATGAAATATGGCAGATGGATGTCAAAACTGTGTTCCTCAATGGTAATACTAAAGAAGAGTTGTATATGATACAACCAAAGGGTTTTGTCGATCCTAAGGATGCTAATAAGGTGTGCAAACTTCAGCGATCCATCTATGGACTGAAGCAAGCATCACAGAGATGGAATCTCCGCTTTGATGAGGTGATCAAAGAGTTTGGATTTGTCCAAACTTATGGAGAGGCTTGTATTTACAAGGAAGTGAGTGGGAGCAATGTGGCATTTCTGATATTATATGTGGATGACATATTATTGATTGGAAATGATATAGATCTTTTAAACAGTGTTAAAAGTTATCTAAACAGCAAATTTTCGATGAAGGACCTTGGTGAAGCTTCATATATATTAGGCATTAAAATCTATAGAGATAGATCAAGACGCCTAATTGGGCTATCGCAGAGTACATACCTTGATAAGATATTAAAGAATTTTAATATGGACGAAAGTAAGAAGGGGTTCTTACCTATGTTGCAAGGCAAGACATCGAGTAAGACTCAAAGTCCAGCTACGGCGGAAGAAAGAGAGATAATGGATAAGATCCCCTATGCCTCGGCCATAGGCTCTATTATGTATGCCATGCTATGTACAAGACCGGATGTGGTACATGCTATTAGTTTGACTAGTAGGTACCAATCTGATCTAGGTTCGGAACACTGGATAGCGGTAAAGAACATCCTCAAGTACTTGAGAAGAACTAAGGATATGTTTCTTATATACGGAGGTGAAGAAGAGCTAGTCGCTAAGTGTTATGTCGATGCTAGCTTTGACACTGATCCGGATGACTCTAAGTCTCAATCCGGATACGTATTTCTCTTGAACGAAGTAGCAGTTAGTTGGAGGAGTTCCAAACAACCTATGGTGGCTGGATCAACAACGGAGGCAGAATATGTTGCTGCTTCAGAAGCGGCGCAGGAGGCAGTTTGGATGAAAGAGTTCATTACAGAAATGGGTGTGGTTCCCAGTGCGTTGGACCCTATGGTGATCTATTGTGACAACAATGGAGCCATAGCCAACGCAAAGGAACCAAGGTCTCACAAGAATTCCAAACATATTAAGCGCCGGTTTCACTCCATCCACGAGCATGTCAAGGATGGAGATATAAAGATTTGTAAAGTGCACACGGACCTAAATGTAGCAGATCCGTTGACTAAAGTACTCCCTAGGGCAAAACATGATCAACACCAGAACTCCATGGGTGTTAGATTTATCACTATGTGAACTAGATTATTGTCTCTAGTGCAAGTGGGAGACTGAAGGAAATATGCCCTGAGAGGCAATAATAAAGTTGTTATTATATATTCCTTGTATATGATAGATGTTTATTTTGCATGCTATAATTGTATTGATAGGAAACATCAATACATGTCTATTTAATAAACAAAAAAGGGTTTCTAGTTATGCCTCTCTTATAGACTAGCTTGTTGATTAACAAGATGATCAAAGTTTCCTGATCATGGACATTGGATGTTGTTAATAATAAGGTCACAACATTTGTGAAATGATGTGATGAACATTCATCCAAAGTATAGCATTACGATCAAGTCATTATGTTTATATTGCTATAACATCATACAAAGTAGTCTTAGTCCTTAGACCATGAGATCATGTTAATTGCTAACACCGGAAGAGTATCTTGATAACATCAAACGTCACACCGTAACAGGGTGACCATAAAGGTGGGTTCAGTGCTATGAAGGTGTTATGTTGAGGCTCATGGATCAAGAGTGGAATTTGTCAATCTCGATGACGGATAGATATACTCTGGGCCCTCTCGGTGATATCACATTAAGATAGCTTGCAAGCAAGTGATGTGATCACTAGAATGTTATATCACGGGAACGAGAAAAGAGTGCATGTCGGTAACGAGATCAAACTAGGTATTTGGATACCGATGATCGAATCTCGGATATGTATTATATCATGAGACAAAGGGATTAAATTGCTGACGTTAAAGGTTCTCACGATCACAGAAGTCATCGTTGAATATGCAGGAGTCAGTATGGATCTCCAGGTCCCGCTTCTGATTATTGATCTGAGAGGAGTCTCAATCATGTCTGCATTATTCGCGAACCGTAGGGTGACACACTTAAGGGTTGCCGGACACCATTTAGGAGCACATATGTTCCAGACAAAAGGTTTGCAAAGCGCAGGAAATGTTTCGATAGAAACAGGAATTGTTTCGATAGAAACCAGAATTGTTTCGGGTGAAATTGCAGAAAGTGGTTCTGCATGTAATATTGAAATGTTGCAAGGGGTTTTATGTGAATGTTTGTTAATTAAAGTAATTAACAAAATTCTGAATAAAATAAATAAAAAGAGTTTTATTAAATGAGAGAGCATTAAATTTGGAGAAATTTAATGCATTTAAAGTGGAGACTTTAAAAGGGAATGTGAAGAGGCATTTTAATGTGGAGAGGTTACCACCACATGAATGGGGGAGGTGAGGGGTCACCCCTCCCCCCCCCCCCATGCGCTGGCCATGGAGAGAGGGGGCACCCCCCCTCCTCCTATAAAAGGCCACCCATTCCCTCCTTCATCCTCACACCTCCTCGTGAAGGATCTCTCTCCCCCTCTAGATATTCCCCCATGGTCTCGAATTAGCGAGATACATGTTCCCGGTGGCCTTGCGTCTGGAAGGAGTTGCTGCTTCCGCTGATTCGCTGGAGCGAGGAGGTGGAGGTTGTCCGGTGGCTTGAACGTGTGTGCGAGGACGGATGCGCTGATGATTTGCGGCGCTCGGACTTCCACACGATCTTGAGATCGGCAAGCGTACGACTACATCAACCACGAGTTCCTACTCGTTAACAAAACTCGTTGTCTTCGAGGGTAAGTTCTCCATGGATGTATGTCCACCTGTTGCTCTGTATCTAGTAGATAGATCTTGGCGTATAGTTCTCATCGTAGGAAATTTTTTGTTTTCTATGCTGCGGACCCAACAAGCTTAGCTACACCCATAGCACCTGTGGTAGATCTGGCTCAAGCACATGCCAAACTGGAAGTAACTAGGCTAAAATTATTAGCTGGGGCAAGAAGGTAGCTGAGCTGCAGCAGTCACTGAACATCACTCAGCGTGAGTATGCAAAGGCAAACCGGCTTAGCCCAACTCGAATGGATGGGGTAAAGATTAGAGGTAAAAACTTGATCACTGATATAGACAGGGAGTATGTGCCTAAGCTGGGTCATACGGCTACCTTAGTGACGGCAGGGCTGGAGAGGTATAGCACCCCGGCAAAAAACCTCAGGGTTGCCGACGCAGCGGCATCCGAGTTAGAAGTCTGACCGGGGAAGCCCGAGAAAGACAACATGAGAGAGTCAACCATCTGCTGAGGGTAGCATGCCAGCAGAATGAGGAAATAAACACGGCAAATCTGGTAGTACTAGGAGCTTCGCGCGTAGTTCATTCAGCAAGGAATAACCTGGCGAAATCCGCTGGAGCAGTATCATCTCCACATAGTCATCTCAGAAGAGAAGAAGTGGTAACCTCGACTAGGAGGAACAAGAAAATGGTACTATATGATCCAGCAAGGGCCAAAAAAGGCAAAGCAGTGCAAGTTGATGAAGATCACCACAGTGCTAGCCGAGGTGAAGCTGGCTGAGGTAACCGTGACCAAGGCAATGTTGGTCAAAGAAATGTTGGGAATGGCAATGCCGACCAGCGTAACTCGACGGGAGCAGGGCAAAACCCACCTCGGCAACAGCAGCAACAATGTGAACCTCGGCTGGAGAGAAATGTTGGTCTGGTGGTGCAGCAACAGTATGCTCGTTCGGGTCAGGATAGATACAATGATGGTTATTCGGCGATGGTTGATGCCGGATTTCCTAGACCAGATCACCATGTGATTGGCTCGAGGCTAGGGAATAGAAACTTACAGCTGGATGATGCCAGGTTGAAATTGGACTGGATCCATAGGTTGGAAATGATTGAGCTATAGGGCCCACCAGGTCCGGCATGCTTTAGACCTCGGATTATGAGGGAACCACCTATGGCGAACTTCCAGTTAGCCACAGGAACTAAGACATATGACGATAGCACAAAGCCGGAGGATTGGCTCATTGACTATGCTACGGCAGTACACATTGCCACGGGCAATCTGAGATGGGCGGTTAGATATGTGCCACAGATGTTGGAAGGGCCTGCAAGGGTCTGGTTGAACAACTTGCCAGCTGAAAGTATCAACAGCTGGATTGACTTTGAGGAAGCATTTGTCAGTAACTTCTCGAGCACCTACAAGAGGCCAAATAGGCCACAGACTCTAGCATTGTGCAAGCAGAGGCCGAATGAGACTGACCGGGAGTTCTTGACTCGTTGGTGCAATGTCCACAATTCCTATGAAGAGGTGATCGGGTCACAAGCTATTTCGTGGTTCACCCAAGGATGTAGGTATGCAAGTATGATATGGCAAAGATTGCAGAGAGCATGCCAACTACATTGGCTAAGACGACCCGGATTGCAGATTCGTATGCTTTGGGTGATCCAACCGAACCTCGGATGATGTCGAATGAGTCCAATGATGAGTATTACTCCCGAGAAGGTGCCAGAGTATCGCGGTGCAATGACTTCTGGGGTAAGAGAGATGAAAGGACGGACTACCGATACAACTCACAACAAGTTGCTGCAGTGGATCAAGATCACTCCAATGCCGACGCAAACCAGCGTCAGAAAACTGGTGGACAACAGTGGTAGCAAAAGGGTGAGGGCAAGAAGCCTTGGACTCTGGAGCAAAAGAAGCAGTGGCAAGAGAGAAAAGATAGGCCAATATACACATATAAGTCGATGTTGGACCAGCCATGCAAGTTCCATACGCCAAATCCGAGCAATCCGGTAAACCACACAACTCGGCAATGTGAATGGATGAAAAAGATAGAACAAGGTAGTTCGGGGAATGCTCAGGCACCTTAGCAAGACGCACCTCTGAATGACATACCTCGGAAACCACAACTCACTGGCGCAAATGGACAACAGTTGATGTTGCCACCGCCTCCATCGAGGTATGAAAATCAAGAAAGAAGGGATGCAGTGCATCAAGTGGATAATCAGCAGCAACAATAGCAGAACCAGAGGTACCCCGAAAATGACGGGAGGAATGAATACAAGGAGCACCACCAAAGTTACTGTGTGTTCACAACTGAGGAAACCGATAGAAAGAGCTTACAGCGCCGACATATGGAGGTGAATGTAGTTATGCCTATAGTAACAAGGTATATGCCTTGGGCGGATCAGGAAATTACTTGGAGTATCAAGGATCACCCTAGACTCATGCCAAGTCCTGGATCATATGCACTAGTGCTCGACCCAACATTCATTGGGCCAAATATCAATGTAAGATTCTCCAAAGTGTTGATTGATAATGGCAGTAGCATCAACATCATGTACAGGGATATAATGCACAAGTTGGGAATATCGGAGAACATTCTCCAAGAAACAAGGACAACTTTCCACGGCATCATGCCGGGTATCTCCTGTGAGCCCATTGGCAAGGTCCGGGTTGACGTGTTATTAGGCACAAGGGATAACTGCCGGACAGAAAACTTGGAGTTTGAGGTTGTCAATTTGGAAAGCGTGTATCACGTGTTACTCGGCAGGCCTGCTCTCAGCAAATTTATGGCAAGTACTCACATCAATTATTTGAAGATGAAATTACCCGAACTAAATGGGGTGATTACCAAGCTAGGGACTTCAGGCGCTCCATTGAATGTGCCTCAGCCGGGTCTAACTTGGCTGAATCATTGGTGATTGCGCTAGAGAAGAGGAAGATCCAAGAAGTGGCAGCATTAGCTCAATCTGCGCAAGTACATATGTCGGTGCTAAGCAACCCACATGGGAGTGTTTTGTTTCAAGCTGCAAAGGACACAAAGAAGATCCAAACTGATGACCAGTTTCCTGAGCGCACCGTAACTATTTGTGTCGGGCCTAGTGACAAATAGGAAAGCGAGTTCGTCAACTTCCTCTGTGAGAATCAGGATATTTTTTCTTGGTCCACACAGTATCTGCAAGGTGTTCCGAGGGAGTTGGTCAAGCATTGTTTACATGTGAGACCCGGAGCTAAGCCAGTGAAGCAACCTCTCCGCTGCTTCGTCGAAGACAGGAGGAAGATAATTGGAGATGAGTTAGCTCGGCTCCTTGCAGCCGGGTTCATAATGGAAGTGTTGTATCCGGATTGCCTCTCTAACCCGATGCTCCTCGAAAAGAAAAAGGATGATCCAAATGTGGCAGTGGTATGGTGAATGTGTATCGATTACATGAACTTGAATAAGGCGTGTCCAAAAGATCCATTTCCACTGCCAAGGATAGATCAGGTTATCGATTCTACCACTGGGTGTGAGTTCATGTCATTCATTGATGCTTATTCTGGTTTCCACCAGATACCTTTGAATCCTGAGGATCAAATAAAGATTGGATTTATCACCCATTATGGGGCTTACTACTATAAGACTATGCCATTTGGGTTACGTAATGCTGGTGCAACATACCAAAGATGTATGCAAAAGTGTCTTCATGATGAAATTGGTAGAAATGTGCAGGTGTATGGTGATGATGTGGTTATAAAGACCAAGGAAAGCAAAACGCTCCTTGAGGATATCCGGTAGAGGTTCGCGAATCTCAAGAGATTCCGAATGAAGCTTAACCCGGAGAAGTGCACCTTTGGTGTCCCGGTGGGACAATTACTCGGATTCCTAGTGTCTAGCCGAGGTATCGAGGCGAACCCAACTAAGATCCGAGCCATTGAAAGAATGGAATTGCCGAAATGTCTCAATGATGTCCAAAAGTTCACTGGATGTTTAGCATCGCTGAGTCGATTTGTATGTCGGCTGGGAGAAAAGGCTTTGCCTCTCTATCAGCTAATGAAGAAATATGATAAATTTGTGTGGACACCACAGGCAGATAGTGCATTTTGTGAGCTTAAAAGGATGCTAGCCTCTACACCTATTCTAGCTTCACCTCTATCCAAGGAGCTAATGTTGCTCTATATAGCAACGACCAACCGAGTCGTGAGTGCAGTGATAGTGGTAGAGCGTGATGAGGATGGTTAGTCGATGCAGAGGCCTGTCTATTACCTGAGCTAAGTATTATCTACCTTGAAGCAGAATTACCCTCATTATCAGAAGATGGCATATGGCGTCTATATGGTGGCCAAGAAGCTGAAGCATTACTTTGAAGAACACCTTGTGAAGCGCCAATATCCAAGATAATGAGCAACAACGATGCTAGTGGCCGGATTGCAAAATGGGAAATACAACTATCCACTTATGCACCACAATACGATAGAAGGGACGCAATCAAATCTCAAGTTGTGGCAGACTTTTTCGTGGACCGGGCCGAAATGCAATATGAACCACCTTTGCCAGATCTGAATTACTGGAGGATGCACTTTGATAGGTCGAACTTGAAGGGCGGATTAGGGGTCGGGCTAGTCCTTACCTCGCCCAAGAAAGATCAGTATAAATATGTTCTGCAGATCCATTTTCATGCATCAAATAATGTTTCTAAGTATGAAGCACTCGTGCATGGCCTAAAGGTGGCGAAAGAGATTGGCTACGTCGGATTGAATGCTTTGGAGATTTGGACTTGGTGATACAACAAGTATCTGGTCACTGGGATGCATTGGATGCAAACATGGCTCTCTATATATTTCACGTCTAGAAGATATGTGGGTACTTTGAGGGATGTGAATTCCATCATGTACCTAGAGTTGACAATGAAGAAGCTGGCATGTTATATAAGCTGGGCTCATCTCGGCAAGTTATCCCACCAGGAATTGCCTTGGAGCACTTGAGAAAACCATCTATCATTCCATCGCCAGAATCCGAATCAATATATATCCCGGAGCTCCCCGGATCAGGCCTTACCCCAATGGACATTGACTAGGGGAACACCTCAGTAAACCCGGGCACTTCCTCGAGTAACCCGGGGACTGCTTCACAGAACCCGGGGACTGGTCAATCTGATCCGGTGGGAGTTATGTCGGTGGATGCCATGGCAATTGATGAAGAGCTTTTCCCAGCTCGTGTAGTGCCAACGTGGGCAAAGCCAATTTTTGAGTTCTTGAAAGATGGAGTTCTGTCGGATGATGAGGTACTCTTAAGGCAAGTTCAAATAAGAGCCAAGGCCTATTCCATAATCAATGCCGAACTATACAAGAGAAGTGTTACAAATGTCATGCATCGATGTGTTGACCCAGAAGAAGGACTAGACATTCTCCAAGATATCCATCAAGGGGAATGTGGTCATCATGCCTCGTCAAGGGCCTTAGTGGCAAAAGCTTTTTGGCATTGATTTTATTGTCCAAGTGCCTTGGAGCAAGCTGGGGATCTAGTAAGGAAGTGCAATGGCTGCCAAAGGTACGCCACCAAGACTCATATGCCAATGTCGGAGCTCAAGACTATCCCCATTACTTGGCCAATTGCTATATGGTGCCTAGATATGGTTGGACCATTTAAGACGGCAAAGGGAGGCATGGCCCACATCTTGGTCATGGTGGATAAATTTACCAAATGGATCGAAGTAAAGTCAATAAGGAAGTGTGATGGAGCTACGGCCGTGAAATTCCTCAAATATATTATCCTCACAGTGTCATAACTGATAATGGCACTAATTTTTCCGAAGGAGCATTTGCTATATTCTGCCAACAAAAGAAGATCCGGCTAGACATTGCATTCGTAGCCCACCCTGCATCGAACGGACAAGTGGAGAGATCCAGCGGACTAGTTTTGTCCGGGATAAAACCCCATCTCATTGAGCTACTACAAAGATCAGCAAGGTGCTGGATAGAAGAAATATCAGCCATATTATGGAGCTTAAGAACGACTCTAAATCGATCAATAGGCTATACGCCACTCTTTCTGGTATATGGGGCAGAAGCTGTATTACCAGCCGACATAGAGCACGATTCGCCTAGAGTCACCCAATACACATAACCCAAAGTGCAAGAAGCCCGGCAAAATGATGTTGATCTGCTAGAAGAAGCGAGAGAATTGGCATTGTCTAGATCTGCCATTTATCAGCAAAATCTCAAACGCTATCATAGCCGGAAAGTAAACTCCCGAGTCTTCCGAGAAGGTGATCTGGTACTTCGGCTGGTATAACAACTGCTGGCATGCATAATCTATCCCCTCCATGGGAAGGGCCATTCATTGTAAGCAAAGCATTGCAGAATGATGCCTATTATCTTTTAGATGCACATCCATAGGAGAAGAACAAGGCGGACATGTCCGGTGAGGAATCTAAGTGTCCATGGAATGTAGCTCTACTCTGTCCGTTTTACTCTTAGCGAAAAGTGTATGTATAAGAATCTCTCAAATGTCGGTATGTATGTCGTCAATGAGTTCATGAATGAAACTTTGGCACCCCAAGCAGAAACTCGGGGTCTGCCTTAATAATAATTGTCTTTTCTGCATTTACTTTTTATATGTCGGCTGGCTTAAATTGCTTACGGCTTAGCCGGATTAGTAGTATGTCGGCACCAAAAACTAACTCTTCGACTTGCTACTGTCCAACAAGAATTGGCTTCATGGCAAGCAAGAGAACAAGTTTGGAATTGCAGAACATATGAAAAACAACTAAGGAAAAGTAACGTAATCGAGCAGACATTCATTATTCGTACTAACCCCTACATTTAATTTACTTCTGTTATGTTGAATTATTTTGAGCTAATCCTAAAGTTTCAAGTATTGTTAAGTCAATTTTTTGAACCTCGGACTTGTAAGTCAAAAATCAAATCAAGGTAGACACGAGCCGAATCATAAAATTGGGGGAACAAGAAATGGAACTCGGTGACTTCGCCCAAGTTAATCCGACATTAAGAACTTAGTGGTAGCAAAATAACCATTGTGCACATTACATCTGCACCCGACATACCATGGATTTAACAAAATTTAAGTGTTTTTTCTCAAGGAGCAGCGACATCCGAAGTATCAGTTGTAGGAAGAGGTAATTCGGCATCGGTGGGGGAGCTTCAGTTTTCGCCTCATCATTCGGGTTGACCTTGTTGTCCTTCGGATCTTCAATATCCTCGGCAAACTCCGAGCCCTCTTCCTCTTTGCCGCTCGAACCATCTTCAATATATCATCATTGACAGCATCAAGGAATCCTGGACCTTCATTCCAACTATGGCAGAAGGCGTACTTGATGAGGTTGTAGGCACAAGCTTTGCATTGAGCGATGCACTCCGGGTCATTGGTCCGCTTTGATCCGGTGCACATACGGTCAAGAACCATCAAGTCCAACGTTTTGTACCATGAAAGTACGAAGCTCAACACCGTACCAGCCCCAGCGTGCACGGCAGATTCCCTCCAGAGGTCCAGCTAAGTCTCACACTCCATTAATTTTGCAATGAAAGCTACCAAACCTTTGGGAGTGTCATCATTGGGCCACAGAGCATTGAAGATCCAGACAGCTACGGTCATAATATCCGCGTTGTAGTTCTTCATGACTTTGGCTCGCGCCGCGAGGCTCACCAGCATGTCCTCCATGCCATAGGGGATTGATTCGGCGCCAGGACCAATGGGAGTGCCTCTCTGCACAAGAAACCTATCAATTGCAGCGCTGGCAATGGCATTAGATTCTGCAAGTTTGCCTGAAAACGAGACAAGCAGAATAATTCAACACAGATACATAACCCGGAATAAGGAATGCCGGCAAAGGAGAGTAAACTCATGAGAGATATAACTGATGATCCGAGTCAGCTCCATGAGACTGTCAGCATTTCTCTTATTGAGCTTCTCATATTCTATGGTCACCGACTCAAATTTGATGTCGGATTCCTTCAGCAAATCTTGGTCCTTTTCTAGCTGGGTCTTTAGATGTTCCTTCTCCTCGGAGAACTCCTGGTCAGCTTTGTCCAGCTCAGCCTTATGGAGATCTTTCAACTTCTTTATTTCAGCGTTCAGCCAAGTTATCTCATCATCCTTGAGGAAAATCTTGGCGAGCTCATCATCCTTCTTGTTAAGCTCGACCTCATGCTACCCTTCTTGTTCAAGAAAGTGAAGCATCATGTCAGGCATAGGCACACTATCTTGAAGTGTCACTGCAATAGTTTGTTGACTCGACAGAGCCGAGGTATAATTATCTGCTGAGTCAGAAGGAAAATGGACAAAGTCTAAATAACCAAGACGAGTTACCTCTGATCTCGGCCAAGTTCTTCCTCATGATGATGTTCTCAGCTTCAACTTCGACTGTGTAATCCGGATAACAAGTTAGTTCGGACAACAAATGATGTAGAGAAGTAAGAGTAAAAAATCATAAGTGAGATAACTTACATTCTTCTTTAGCTCAACGATTAATTTACCGTGCTTTGAGCGAAGATCCAGAAGCCGCTGGAACTCGGCGGTACGGCGGTTAGTTGTGATCTAAAAAGAACAATGTTAGCTTAGTGTGAATATTCGAATTTTACAAAATCCGGGCCAAGTGGAACTTAACCCGGCTCTAGGTGTGTGAATATTCGAAGTTTACAAAATCCGGGCCAAGTGGAACTTAACCTGCCTCTAGGTGTATGAATATTTTAAGTTTAGAAAATCTGGGCCAAGTGGAACTTAACTCGGCTCTAGGTGTGTGAATATTCGAACTTTACAAAAATCCAGGCTAAGTGGAACTTAACCTGGCTCTAGGTGTGTGAATATTTGAAGTTTACAAAATCCGGGCCAAGTGCTTAACTCGGCTCTAGGTGCGTGAATATTCAAAGTTTACAAGATCCGGGCCAAGTGGAACTTAACCCGGCTCTAGGTGTGTAAATATTTTAAACTACTAAGGAACTACACTAATTTTCTAAGAGCATCCGGCTGAGTAACAAGTTACTCCCCCGGAGGCTCGGGGGCTAGTGAATATATCTCTAAGTACTTATGTGTATGTAAGGCATGGCAAAAAGGCTTACCTTCATCATTTGGCCGGCAAGGGAAATAGCCTTGGTAGCGGTGTTCATTTGGGCGCTGAACTCAGCGGGACCAAATTTCTCCGGTAGGTCGTCATTGGGGTTGATGAACTCGGCATCATTCCAATTGTTAACATATTCAATGAGCACCGGATCGTAGTTCTCCCCACTGAGCGTCTGAGTCGCCACCAAGCCTTTGGCATGAGCTTCTCTTCTAGAAATCTATGCGGCAGCTGGGCTTGTATGAAGAGTGAGTTGCTTGCTGCTAGCAGACCCGGAAGTGGCAGAGCAGGAGGCGATACTCCCCTTATGTATCATGGACACGAGAGTGCGTTGTCCAGATTCTACAGTTGATTCCTTGGGGGTTTTGCCAGCTTCGGTAGCTGATTGGCCTTTGGAGGCATCAGAACCTTTCTTGGCCTTGGTGCCTGCTTTGGGTTGCTGCTGTGAAGGAGAGGCTTGCGCTTCGGGTTTGGCCTGAGGCTTCTGCTAGAATATATCCTTGATAGAAGCAGCTAGCGGGGGAGATTTGGCTGGAGTCTTGGCCCTAGTTTGGTCTTTTCGCAGAGTCTTGGGAGACTCAGATGAGGCAGGAGGACTTGGTACAGAACTTGAAACTGGTACTGGTGTTGGAGTTGGTTAAGGAGAAACTTGGGTCGATGCCGGTTCCGGCACCTCAGAGACAGAAGGGGTGGTGCCGACATTGCTGGCGCCTTCATCAACTTGTTGCAGCTGAGCCAAAGAGGAGCTAGGTAGATCCGACATAACTGCATCCTCGGCAGTGCCACCTCCATCTGCACCGACATTGCCCTCCTCTTCATGAGGAGGCTAAGGTTGAGAGCGGCCGCTGAGCTCTCAAGAATAGGGCTCAGGGGGCGTGCATCATCGTTGCAAGGGGGAGATGGGGCATCTCGGATGGGCAAGGCAATGCTTGGGCAACTCTGAGGGATCTCCCTGGGAGCCCTGCCAAATCAAATAGAAATCAAACACAAGTTAGAGACAAGAATATATGAAGACAATGTTATATTACCCCAAGGGACAAGCGAGAAAGGAAAATAGGCTTACTCGAAAGAAGTGGGTGGTTCCCTAAGATTTGGGGTTCGCCGAACCGTGGCCTTGGGCGCGGGTTTGCCGGCGCCCTTGACGCCGGGTTTCTTCTGCCTTTTCTTGGGCGAAGGAGGCTCGGAAGAAGCAACCTAGGTAGCAGCACGCTTCTTGGAGGGGGTAGGAACCGGATCACCCACGGTAAGAGGAGGATCCTCGTGGACCTGCCCGGCCGGATTAGCTGAAGCCGAATCAACTAGAAACGCATACGAGATGGGCATCGGGTCAAGTACCTCCAAAATCTCACAATCATCATCTTCATCATCATCAGACCAATCCCTTAAAGAAGAGGCCTTACTAGAAGTTCGTTTGGAGCCATCCGGAGTGGGAAAAAACATTTTTGGAGCCGGCTCCTCCGTGTCCGAGGTGTCCCAGTCCTTCCCCCATTTGAGGGACAGCTCCGTACCATCCTCAACGGTCTGCTGAAGAAACAACTGAAAATAAAAATACAAATGGATCAAGTAAGGGTACGGTCCGACATAAGACAAGATCGAAACAAGGATCAAGTGAGAAACATACCGGAGGAGGCAACTTATCCTGGCAAAAGTGTTCCAACCCCCATTACCACTCCTCAGAGAACTCCTTCTCTATCTTGAAGATAGCCTTGACCCGGCGGAAGATCTCAGTATTATTGAGCTCGAACGATGAGGTCCGGTTGGGATCAAGGTGCCCACTCATATGGCAGAGCTTGTGGGAGCGTTTTTGTAGGGGAGAGATTTGTCTACGCATGAAGGTGATCATCACATCATCATTGTGCAGCCCTAACTTGTTCAGCTCCTTGATCCGGTTCTCCACCTGATTCACCAAGGGAGTGGGCTGCCTTGGGATTTGGTTCCACAAAGCTGTATCTGACACACCTAGTTGGAAGGGGCGCAGCCGGATCAGATCCTCATCATTGTTGTTCCTCACGTAGGAGAACGTCCGGGCCCAACCCTTGCAAGACTCGAGGCCGGTGACTCGGGGGAATGTGGAGTTCTTGCGTGGAGAGATAGAGGCTCCATCGCACTGAGTTAAGGATTTTTTGGTAGGGGCAGCCAAAGGATCAGGGATGATATTTTTGTGGAGACCAAAACACTTGTACCAAAGATGAATGTTGGTCCAAAGGCCGACATGTCCCTCTAATCCAGATGCAAAAGAGGAAAGCGAGGTGATGGCGTTTACCGGAAGGTGATGCGGTTGGAGCTCATATATGTTGATGAAATCATGGAAGAAATCGCTAACAGGGAGACCGAAGCCACGTTGGAAGTGAGAGAGGAAGACCACGAACTCACCCAGATTGGGTGAGGGAGCGATCTCCTAGAAGGGGAGGCGGCTGGTCACCCCTTCGAGGATGCGGCGGGTCCGATAGAGCAAATCGAGATCGTTTTGGCAGACCTAGGAGCCGGCCCAGGCGTCGCCCTCATGCACCTCGCCGCCCTCCTCCTCCTCGACAATGGCAATCTCCTCTTCAGTCATCTCCAAGTCGCTGTCCTCACAGTCCTAATCTATGATGGAGGACAATGGCCTGGATTGGCATGGCCCCGTGGTGACGCGGCTACGCCGAAGCAGCAGCGTGGCTACAACAGAGAAGCACGGCCGCAGGGCGTGGCGACGGCAGTGCTACGCGGAGCGGAAGCAGCAGCGGTGGTGCTATTGTTGCGAAGAAGGAAGAGGAAGAACAAAGGCAGATGTGTTCGAGGGTGGGGGAAATGACCAAGGGGTGTCCCTCACCCCCTATTTAACCACACCAAAGAGAGATGTAGTGGGATCTGATTGCATGGTGGAACCACACGATGTGGCTGTGTATCCACCGGGTCAGCCAATCAGAAGCGAGCCACAGGAAAGGCCACAGGGTACAGAGGATCCCACGATGCAACGTTGTGTTACGGTTAACGAGGAGACAGCCATGAGGTGACGTTCACAGCAGTTATCCCTGACAGTGAATACAGTAACCGGCACATGCCCTTAAAATGAGGCAAAATGATGATTACCCTCCACGTGGGATATGGGGAAGCGTACAAGAGAAGGAAGAGAACCAAGGGATAACCCAGATATGATGGAATAACCCGGCCAGCGAGGACTAACTCGGAATGAGCCAAGGGAAATCAACAATGAGCAAGCCGAATCACGGCATAACTCGGTAAGAAGAACTTAGAGGGTTGAACCTGCTGTGGCCTTATAAGCTGAAGTGGTTAAGACCACACCAGCTTCGGGGACTAATGTTGGAGGGATAACCCCGGGTAGGGTCACGCCGGGGTATAATGGCCATAATAGCCGAGGTACGGCAAGACCAAAGCAGAGGTTGGCCGAGTTACCTCATGGCAGGCTGACTTACGGGAAGACCCGTCCCGGTGGATGTTCAACTGATGTTAACCCAGCCGACATAAAGCATATGTTGGCTAGCTTAGTTTATCTTGCTTGCAGGAACCCGCGAGGCCGAGTTAACCAAGCACGATCCGGGTTACCACATGGCTTATAAGAGAAGGAAGGGATCTCATTGGTCAAAAGATGGCCTCTTTCCATTGTAGCATGAGTGAAGCGGACAAAGAGGAGGACCAGCGGGAAGTAGCCGACAAGGGCGACGTAGCCTATGTCGGCTGACGCAACCAATGTTGACTAACACCGCGTCGCAGAGGGGCTCATAGAGGCTTACTCCCTAAGTCCAGACCAGCCTACTAAAGAGATAAAGAAGCATCTTTCTTTACCGAGGAGCATATTCAGAGAATATGCCTCCATGTTTGCCCTAAATTGTAACCTAACCCCCCTATATATAAGGAGGGGCTGGATCTCCATAGAGAGGGTCAACCATTTTTACTAAGGGAGAACCCTAGAGTGTAGTGTGTGGGTAGTAAGAGCATCAGTCTCCTTCCCACGAATAGCTCGAGGAGCCCTTGTAATCCACCATTGATTGAGAGAAAATACAAGCTTATGTGTGTGGAATCACCACACTATCCCTCCCTGGATTCCTCTAGTGCACATTTGCCCCACTCTTAGCCTATACATGGCATATGTCGTGCCACCACCACGACTTAGGGAAAAAGTTTTGTTTATCTCTACGTGGCCCAACAGTGGTATCAGAGTGAAAGCTTCTGGTTTTAGGCTCTAGATATGTGCGTATGTGATATGCACGAGGTGGTGGATCGGATCTACTTAGGGTTTCGATGGTAGATCTATGAGAGAGATCAGTTTTGTGCAAGATTGATTGGATCAATCGCACTCGGGGGGTGCATGGAAGATCAGGTGCGGATGATCAATGAGATTGGTCAGATCTACATAGGAATCATATTTGGGTAAAAGTGTTGTATCCAATGAAGGAATCCATGGTTCGGAATGTAGATTAGATCTGCGATTTGGGAAAAATCGTCGGGCGCTGCCCGCCCGCTATCTGGCTTTGCCCTGTCGTAGCGCATTAGATGTCGTTGCGAGGTTCACAACGCCGATAGATATCATATATGTGCATAACTCATTTTTGCAAGAAGTTGTGAATAGTATGGCTGATGTGCATGAGATGTGTGTAATTCAAATGTGATCTGCGTATCACGGGTTTGTCAGCCGGCTGGAGCAAAAGTGTTGTCACTGTTATTGTATAACAACCTACGTGTCAGCATGAGATGCCATCTTCTTGTCTATTCCTTAGTGCTAGTGTAGCATGTTTGGAGGACTTGAAGGACACAGCAGCCAAAGGCATGATGAACAGGTTCATGGAGATGGAGATCGCCATGAAGAGAGCTATACCATTTCACATTATAATTGGATTATTTTGTGTTATTCTTATGTCTCTAGTTTTACCTCTATGAGATAGTGGTTAAACTTTAATCCCTCAAAGAAGGTCTAATCGGTCTCCCCGCTGGTGCTGCACCATCACAAGTTGGACATTCTTGGTAGTGGGCTCATAAAATTGAGGTGCTGCCAATTCTTTTCGACTAGGTGGGTTCGAGTCGGACTCTTACAACGGAAGCACTTGGTAAGCTAGATGGGTCTATCACAACGGTTGTGGGGCTCGGGGAGAGGTCGGTCGGGAGCCCGGCATGAGATGCCACCCGACCAATAGGAGTCGCATGAGATGCGATTAGCAAGGAGTTGCCTACCTAGATCACTTGACGACTCGCGGTGATGCTAAAGCTCACTAGTCGGCTTGCTTATTTAGGATTCTTGAATCACTTAGTAACCATTGGAGGGGTGTTGGTTCTAGTGGGAGCATAAGTATTAAAGTGTTTAATATGCCTTCTCTTTTATGAATACTTGTCTTAAGTGTTTTGCATATTTCTATTGTAGATAATGGCACCTAGTAGCAGTCTCCCTCAATTATCTAGTTTTGCATTGAGGACCATCCTAGAGAAAGATAAACTTAATGGAACAAATTTCACCAACTGGTATCGTAATCTGAGAATTTTTCTCAAACAAGAAAAGGGGGACCCTGTTCTAGACAACCTGCTTCTAGATGTGCCGGATGAGCATGCGAGTGTCGCAGCAACCAATGCCTACCACAGAGCATGTGATGAGTCTACGGAAATTAGTTGTCTTATGCTTGCTCACATGGAATCAAACTTGCAGTAGTTGTTCGAGAATGTTAAGGCCTACGATATGATCGAAAGCCTCAAAAGTATGTTCTAGGCTCATGCAAACACCGAGAGGTATCAAGTATCTCAAGCTTTGCTGAGTTGTAAGCTTAAGGATGGTGATCCACTGAGTACGCATGTAATCAAGATGGTTGGTTATGTGTAGTCTCTAGAAAGGCTTGGCTACCCCATTAGCGAAGAGTTTGCTACATATATAATTCTGAACTCTCTTCCTAGTGTGTATGGTCGGTTCATATCGAACTACCACATGCATGGTATGGATAAGAAGCTCACTGAATTACATGGGATTCTTAAGCAGGCAGAGGTTGATCTCAAGAAAGGTACCAACCAAGTGTTGGTGGTACAGAATAAGGCTAAGTTTAAGAAGAGTTCTTGGACTAATAAGAAGAAGGCTAAGTCAGGAAGTAATGCTCAGGATGAGATCCCAAGCGTTTCCTCATGGACTAAGTCATCTCCTTCAGCCGGATCTGCTTGCTTCTATTGCAAGGCGGATGGCCACTAGAAGAGGAATTGCAGCAAGTATTTGGTGGATAAAGCCAAGAGTGGAGGTGTGACTTCCAACTCAGGTACACTTGTTTGCAATGTTATAGACCTTTATCTTGTTGATGCACCTGGTAGTTCTTGGGTATATGATACCGGATCAGTCATTCATATATGCAACTCGTTGCAGGGACTGGTAAGAACTAGGAGCGTAGCAAGATGCGAGGTTGACATTCGGGTCGACAACAAAGAAAGAGTTGTTGCGTTGGAAGTCCGCACGATGCAACTTCATTTACCTTCAGGATTCTTAATGGAGCTAAATAATTGTTATTATGTTCCAGCGCTTAGTCAAAACATCATTTCTGCCTCATGTTTGATGAGACAAGGCTATGAGTCTAATATTAAGAACAATGGTTGTTCTTTATATTTGAATGATATGTTTCACGTTTTTGCACTAGTTCAAAACGGGTTATTTATTTTGAATCTTGATAGTGGGTCGGTCTATAACATAATTGTGAAAAGGTTGAAACCAAATGATCTGAATATGACTTACTTTTGACACTATCGACTTGGTCATATAAGTTGGAAATGCAAGAAGAAGCTCCATGATGATGGACTCCTAACTTCGTTTGACTTGGAGTCATTTGAGACATGCGAATCCTACCTTCTAGGCAAGATGACCAAGACACTTTTTGCAAGGAGTTGTGAAAGGGCGTCTGACTTGTTGGGACTAGTACATAGTGATGTATGTGGTCCAATGAGCACGACAGCCAGGGGTGGTTATGAGTACTTCATTATCTTCACTGATGATTTGAATAGATATGGATATGTCTACTTCATGAAACATAAGTTGGAAGGTTTTGAAAAGTTCAAAGAATTCCAGAATGAAGTACAAAATCAACTCGGCAAGAAAATAAAGTTTCTTCGGTCAGACCGAGGAGGCGGGTACATGAGACACGAGTTTGATGACCATCTGAAGAGTTGTGGAATAGTTCCTCAACTCACTCCATCGGGTATGCTGCAGAGGAACGGTGTGTCGAAATGGTGGAATCGTACCTTGTTGGACATGGTATGATCAATGATGAGTCGAATAGATCTACCTTTATCATTTTGGGGTCATTGTCTAGAAATGGCGGCATTCACACTAAACAGAGTACCATCTAAATCGGTAGAAAAGACACCACATGAGATGTGGACGGGCAAGAAGCCAAGTTTGAATTTTCTTAGGATTTGGGGTTGTGAAGCATTTGTCAAGCGACTTCAGTCGGACAAGCTTGTAGCCAAATCGGATAAGTGTATTTTCATTGGGTATCCAAGGGAAACCTTGGGTTACTACTTCTACAACCGAGAAGAGGCAAAGTGTTTGTCGCTCGGAATGGTGTCTTCCTTGAGAAAGAGTTTCTCAGTCGAGAAGATAGTGGGAGTATGGTGCAGCTCGAAGAAGTTCAAGAGGGACAGGTTAGTAGCGATTTGGCAAAAACCTTGGAGGTTGAGCCGGTCATGGTACCTGAGCCGGCAGCTGCACCTACACTATGAAGACCGGCTAGATTGCGAAGTGTTCGTGATGTGTTACTATTAGACAATGATGAGCCGACAACTTATTCGGAGGCGACGGTGGGTTCTGAATCTGAGTCGGGGCTTGGAGCCATGAGATCCGAGTTAAAGTGCATGGATGAAAATCAAGTTTGGAACTTGGTTGATCTGCCAGACGGTGCAAGACCCGTCGAGTGCACATGGGTCTTTAAGGAGAAAACTGATATGGATGGAAATATTTCTATCTATAAAGGACGGCTTGTCGCGAAGGGGTTCCGGCAGGTTCAAGGAGTTGACTACGATGAGACTTTCTCACCCGTAGCGATGCTTAAATCAGTTTGGATCATGTTAGCTATAGCAGCCTATTTCGACTATGAGATATGGCAGATGGATGTAAAAACGGCTTTTCTTAATGGAAAATTAACCAAGGACGTGTATATGATACAGCCCGAGGGTTTTGTCGATCCAGCTAATGCTGACAAGGTATGCAAACTTTAGAAATCCATTTATGGGTTGAAGCAAGCATCTCAGAGTTGGAACATTCGCTTTGATGAGGTAGTCAAATCGTTTGGCTTCATCAAGAGTGATCACGATTCTTATTTATACAAGAAGTTTAGTGGGAGCAAAGTGAACTTTCTGATCTTATATGTGGATGACATATTATTGATTGGAAATGATGTCCAGATGTTGCAAGAAACCAAGGAGTCATTAGAAAGGAGTTTCTCAATGAAGGACTTGGGTGAGGCAACTTACATACTAGGAATCAAGATCTATAGAGATAGATCCAGGTGGCTCATTGTATTGAGTCAGAGTACATATTTGGACAAAGTGTTGAAGAAATTCAACATGGAATCATCTGAGAAGGGATTCTTACCAATCTCCCATGGCATAAAACTTAGCAAGACTCCGTGTCCTTCGACAACTGATGAGCGAAGTAGGATGAGTGCGATTCCGTATGCTTTGCCAGTCGGATCCATCATGTATGCCATGATTTGTACTAGGCCAGATGTTTCCTATGCTCTAAGTGTTGTGAGAAGATACCAGGCTGACCCTGGAGAAATCCACTAGGCAGCAGTTAAGAACATTCTTAAGTACTTGAGAAGGACTAAGGATGTGTTCCTAGTTTATGGAGGTGAGGTTGAACTCAGTGTAAGGGGTTACGCGGATGCGAGTTACCTTACTAACTCTGATGATTCTTGTTCACAATCTGGGTACGTGTTCGTAATGAACGGAGGGGCTGTGAGCTGGAAGACTTCCAAGCAAGAGACTGTGTGTGCATATACAACAGAGGCTGAGTATATTGCTGCCTGGGAGGCGGCAAAGGAAGATATTTGGATCAGGAACTTCCTGATTAATCTTGGTGTGGTTCAGGGCTCGTCCAATCCGTTAGACATGTATTGTGATAACAATGGTGCTATTGCACAAGCCAAGGAACCTATACAACACCAAAATAACAAACATATACTTAGGCGATAACACCTGATTTGCCAGTTCGTGGATCAAGGTGATATCAAGTTATGCAAGGTACACACGGATGCAAACGTTGCAGATCCATTGACAAAGCCACTTCCACAGCCTAAGCATGAGGCACACGTAAGACCATGGGCATTAGATGCCTAGACATGTGATGTCGGGATGATTGACTCTAGTGCAAGTGGGAGACTATTGGGAATATGCCCTAGAGGCAATCATGGTTGATGATATTTCCCAAAGTATTCATAAAGTAAAGTAGTCCTTGTATGAACATCAGATATGTATCACTGAATATGTGATTCAGTTGTGGAACTATATGTTCATGATTGTTTATACTAGATTGTCCTTGGTCGTTGAGGTTGTGCTGGACACACAACTTAGACCAATGTACAAGTCGGCCAATGACACGGTTCCACTTATCATGAGAATGGTGATGGTATTCTAACTTACACTGATTTGGCTAAAGAGTTTAGCGAGTCGGACTGACCCACAATTGAGATGCAACGAGCATGTTGTCATTTGCAGTCTCAAGCAATAGAATCTTTTGACCTGAGGTGATTGCATGGTCCGAATTGTGGATCGCCAACTTATGTTCTATCAAATGTTGTTCCATAAATGGGAAACTATAAAGGTAGAGTTCGAGTTGGTTGTGAAGCAAACTACATGACGTGGATTACCAAGACGAAATTTGCCCCTCCGTAATAGAGAGATATTCTCTGGGCCCTCTCGTGTGATATGATTCGGAAGCATGACCATGCGCTACTCAATGAAGTGTTAACTGAGGAGTCGGACTAAGAGTTAGTCTAGTGAATTACATATCATGGTACGAGAAGAGAGTTAAGCTATTAAAGGGATGACAACTACTCGCATATAGCTTAATAAGTATATCGTGAGGCAAAGAGACTTGGATGAAAGTCACATTCAAGGTTCGTCGTTTGACTTTACGTCACTTGGGAGTTGGCACGTCTTGCTAGAGGCCGCTATCATCTATCGACTTGATACTGAGTGTTCATGAGAGTGAGTTGGACTCAAAGCCATGATGGGGTACTTGGAGGAGTAGCTCATGTCGTGTCCAGGTGTACGTGAACTTACAGGATCACACACTTAAGGGTAAGGAGCCCATGTGGATTAGATCCATGTGGAGATTGGGATACGACCTAGATGGGCCTCAAGCGTTGAGCCCAACTAGGAGTGTATATAAGTGGAGTGACAAGGGATAGTCTCTGACCTAGCCATCACTTTCTCCACTTCCATTTTGGGCTAGACAAGATCTAGCAATCCCCTATCCGAAGCTCCTTCCTGTACATGTGGATACCGGTAGAGGTGTTGCACGTGCGGCGCTGAAGACGAAGGTGTTCGCGGGGATCTGGCGGATGACTATCTGTGGGATCCGGAGGACTGTCTGTGGGATCGTTCGGCACTGCTTCGATGTGTTACATCAACTTTCGCATCTGCGCGTCTAGCGCTAATCTCGTGGCCTATAACCTGAGCTGGATCTTGGGTGCACCACGTAGGGAAAAAGTTTTGTTTTCTCTGCGTGGCCCAACATGGTACACTATTGAAACGTCCCATCGGGAGTGCTAAAACGTGACTAAGGCATGCCATCATCGTCTGCAATGACGTCATGGGAAGTAATGAAAATACTTCAGATATACTAAGAAGGAACTCGAAGAAACAATTTCAAGGCCTGAGTTGAGAAAATTCCTCAGATGATAGACTTTATCCTATGCTCGGAGGCAAGCGTTCGAATATATCCCAGGGGCTACTCCCATCAGGAGCGCTGGTCGCGCACCCGATAATATTTGGTGATTCAAGAAAAAGAAGACCCGAATCGAGGAATTCCTCAGATGACATACTTGAGCCTATGCTCGGATGCAAGCATTTAAACATAGCCTCGGGGGCTACTCCCATCGGGAGCGCTGGCCGCGCATCCGATAGATAAAATAAAGAACTCCTCCGACATCGACAACGATGAAGATGAAACACTAGAGCCTACATACAAATACTCGATTGTAGCCTCGGGGGCTACTCCCATCGAGAGCGCTGACCGCGCACCCGATAGAACAAAAGCAAATATTCTCAAACAGAGATGATTAAATAAAAGTGATAAACAAGCTAAAAAAACAGCAACTCCAACAGCCAAACAACGAAGTCGATAAATTACTAAAAATTCTCGGACCACGTCCGCCATGATAACATATCTAAAAACCGTGTCTATTGAAATGAAGGTAAGACCCAAATATTCGTCCTATGACGCCTAGTAATAGCACCTGAATGCGCTTTGCTAGTAATTTTTTGTATCCATGATACAATGAAAAATCCCGACAGACACGTTGGGTACCAAAAACATAAAACTAGAATTCAGTAATCGGAAGACCTCCGCGGCCTGAACTGGGTTACACCAGGTTATACCGAGGTCAAGTCTGGGGACTTGAGCTTGAAGTAGGTTCACGCTTTTTTTGCCCAAGAGCAATTAACTGCTTCCTGATCCGTCGGATGCACCGGACTCGTTATACCAGAATCTCTATGAATAAAATATTTATAGTCACTCAAAGAAAATTTTAGATTCAATACAAATAATGTCTTCGAGACTCAACCCGAATCTATGATTCAGATGGAGTCTTGTGGGATACTGACAAAGGTATGACTTGTTGGGTTCCCGTAATTGGTATACCTGGTAGATACTTAGATTACGGCCCAAGGCCCATAAAGAACTAGAAGTCCCGAAAGCATCCGAAACTCAGGAACCAAACATGTTGATCAAGATAGAAATACAAACCGATATAGTCAAATATCTGTAATCGAACTTGTAACCGACCATGTTAGACTCTGAGACCCAGCCTCTCATATAAAGGCTGGGAGGAGACGATGAAAATGGCACCGTAGCTTTGAGCGAGACACAAACCGTTGTGAGTTAGATCACATCTAGCGAATCGGCGACTCTATAACCCTCTTTTTTCATAATCAGGCAGGACTTCGACTCCCTTGTTTGCCTGATAGGCCGACGAAATCACCAGCACTCTCTTTTCCATCAAACCCAAGTCTATAACTATAGACATTGTCGAGGTCACCCCTCGTCACTGTAGGAAGCAACCAGATTGACAGATTTTTTTGGAGCACGACGACAAGGAACTCGAGGTCGGCGCACGTATGCCATCACGACCGGCCCCGCAGGAAGGAGAGAAGTGGATCCTTGGATGGTTGCTGATGAGTGCATTTTTACAACATATTTACCTTATGTTTTTGCATTAGTAGTGATAGAATTTTGATATTTTACCGTGCTCGCAAACACCTTTTTATGCTTTTTTCAATAGGATCCTAGAATTAGAGTTGATAGACAAAACAATTAAATCATTCATTTTTGGGTATAAATATGACAATTGGAGGCAGTAAATACCTTCTGAACATTGATCCACGCATCTGGGAAGAAACACCAACTCGCAGAGGGCAGTCGAAAACTTTAACGAGTATTGGTACTGCAGCCAAGCAGTACCGTGTGCCTGTACTATATACCATCGAAGTCGCCTCATCAAATACTTTCACCCCGTGGAGACAGATCGAAGACCCGACATTCAGAACCACCATTCAATATTGCTTTGTTCATACAAAATCTTGCAAACACTCTTTCTCCCTTGGTAAAAATTGAAGGCAACTCTTTGCCCTCTTTGGTCGATAGTAGCAGAGAGCATTAAAAACCATTTCTAGTAGCTCCTCGCAGTTTGATACTCTTATTTCTAAACTAGCTGCGGATGAATTGTGCACTTGCAATCATCAAGCTATTTTCTAGTGCTGTTGCCAGGGAGCTCAACACTTTTGGCCTTTGTTCTTTGATATTGAAATTGCTATTGTTGTTCTACAATTATCTAACAAATAAAGTCAAAGAAGGACATGAATTTTCCTAGAGTGTTTGGGACGTTACAATTAAGCAGAACAAACTCTTTACACATCATTTTTCTTCCTTTTTCATCCCAAGCACGAAGTGTTAGTTTAAAGAGAAATTCGATATAAAGCTGGAGAATTTTTTATGGAAGATCTATGTTCACCGTAGGTAAAAGAATTTGTGCCACCCAAGTTACCAACGAATTTCAATCCCAATGAAATAAAAAATAAACTTTTAGTCATATCTTCATCGCTGTCGTATTCGGTCTTGTTTTGCCTTTTTATCTAACTTTTTTCTTATAGTGGTATGTTTCTCGTCTTGCATTGTTTGCTCTCATGTGCTAAAGTTACTTAAGAAGGAACAACAATAAGCATGATAAGCATGATGTGGAGAGCATTGTGAAAGTGGAGGGAGAAGAAGCTGAAACAAGTGCACATATTAAAAGACCAATTTGAAAGAGACAACATATCTATATTTTTAATAATAAAATACGGAACGTTTCTGTCAACCAGCCTTTTTTCTAAACTATTTTATCCCTATAAGTTTGGTATTATTACCCACCACTGCCACATGTAAGTCAAATAAACGGTTCAGTTGGTTTCGTCTAGCGGGCGTCAAGAGCAGAGGCAGGGACGGCGACCGATCCAGGTCGAGCATGCGGGATTCCAGATCGGGTCGAGGACGGGGAGGAGGCGGCGGAGCTCGCAAGTTTGGAGCCATACGAGAGGCGACGGGGACAAATTGATTGCGGCGGAGCTGGTCGTGGTAGGAGGCGCTAGCGGTGACGAACAAAAAAACCTGCAACGGCAGAAAAAATCCCGTACGCCCAGATCTCGCCGCCCTGCCTCTCGCTGCGCGCCTCAGCCGGGAGTAAGCCGCGCTTGGTCCTGGATCTCCGCACGCGCGACCGCCGGGAGAAACATGGGCTCTCTGAGGGTCGCACTGCTCGCGCGCTTCCTCTGTACGGCGTAAGCCCCGCCACTTCCCGTCCCCAGCAGGGCCGGCGGCGCCCATACCCTTCTCTGCCTCGCGAGCCAGCACGGTGCCCTCCCTATTGGGCCTTCCTCTCACCAAGGGACTCCGCCCTACAGTTCCAGGTCTGCGACACCTTGTTCTACCTCCGAGCGAAGATGTGAACTCATGCACACACGCTAATGGAGTCTTGGAAAACCTGCATTGCTGGTCTGCTCGGCTGAACGGCTATGAATTGCTTGCACTGCCGCTAATGTGAATGCCCCCTATATTTTTCAGTTCCAATCTTGGGGTTTGACAGCTTTTAGGTTAACTTGGCTAGGGGAAAGTGTGGCAATATGTCGTCAGTTTCACAAGTTATTAGATATTGATTTTGTGGTCTACGGTTCTTCGGACTATTTTGATTTTGAAGATAAATCTTTAGTTAACTAGCATAATTTGAGTAGAGGGGGTGGTTTGCAAGCACAAAGTCAATCGGCACCGCGTCCTTGCCTGCTGGCGCTTGCTTGCGGCCCTGTCCATTATTTAGGTTCAGAACGTTGGCGCTATTTATGGAGATGGTGAGCTTGTTTGCTCACGCTGTGGAATCGCTACTCCTCTCGAGTATAGAACAGAAGCGTAGCAGTCTTGAGCCCTCTATGTTGTGACGCTTAGAGATTTCAAGAACTACTAGGCAAACTATGCATGATTGCATAATTTGGTTATACATGCATGTGTTTAAGAGTAAAGTGTCATACGTAGAAAACTTTGTCTACATTGTGTGGGTTGACTGACTTTGGAGCAAATTTGGGTCATCGTCCTATTCGAAATTTGATTTATTTTTCTCTCTCACCCCCACCATCTCACGCGCTCACCTCCTCTTTATTTTCCTCACCACCCGACAAAGCATGGCGGCAGACGGATACGCGAGGTCAGGGACGATATTGAATCGATACTGGACAGGTTCGAGGCGGGGAAACAGAGGTGATCGACGCTGGATGCAGGAGCTAGACGGAAGGAGGTGGCCTCGTGAGTGGAGGGGGCGGATGGAACGGAGGTGAGAGGGAGAGCTCGGGAGCGGAGGGGACGGTGCAAGTTGCTGGAGAAGACGGAGGAGGGGATAGGATGGGCGAGAGCTTATTATTGAATCTATCAAGACCCAATATTTTCTCTTGGTATATTTCTAATTTCTTTTTCAATTATATTAAATTTCCATCTATTATTTGGATGAACATGGATTAATCAATTTTCTTTACTTTGTCAAGACTCTAATTATTTAGAATTTTTGTGCACGGTACCTTCTAACATGTGTTTAGCTTATGTATGTGATCCTTCCAAAAAGCAAAATTTATGTATGTAATTCTCAAATTTGGGACCTTTTCACGGTTGGCATCATTCTGAAATTGTGTTTATCTTATGTATGAGATCGTTAGAAAAAACAAAATTTACATGTTTAGAATCAGCAGCTACAAGATACGTATAGAAAAGAGTCTCCTAATCATGTTGCTTCTCTTCGTAATGTATATATTCTGTACCTCGCCACATCTGAAGGCGGCGAATTGCGTATATTTGTTACACTTGGGGATGCCCCCACCCCTCGACTTGGCACGTGTTTGATTACTTGACCCGACAAGCATGACCTCCGCGCAAGAATTCCGGTACCAGATTTACTTTGATTTACGAATTTCCCACCTGGTAATTTCTATTTTTTGTGTAACGAAAGGTCTAGATGAATTTAGATGAGAAATTTGCTTTGTTCCGTTAAAAAAAAACTGATTTTGGATAGTAAAATTCTCTAGGGTCTGAAAAATACTGAATAAAAATCATCGCCTTTCGTGGCGTAGACTTTTCTTTCCTGGTGCAACGCACGGGCATTTTTCCTAGTATATGACAAAAAGACCAATTTGGAAGAGACAACATATAGTATATGACAATGAAAGACACCGTTGAGGATGCCAGAGTGTAGCGAAGGTGAAAACACCGATCCCTTATGTAAGAAAAACAATGACACCAAAAAAGAGTGTAGTGAACGTGAAGGATATATGAACATAAATATTCAAAGACAAGTATTGGTCGTGGGATCAATATATTTGTAGTCTAACCCGTAACTTTCAACATGATCCTTTGAATTTGAAATTCCACTTGGGTAGACAAGATATGCTATCTTTCAATATCAACCGTCTGTTTTAATTACGAGAAATCCTAGGCCTCTAATAACCGATAGATAGAAGCAGAGGATCTGCGTCTCCAGAAACCCTAGGTCTCTCTAACCAAAACCCCAGCAGCCGGAGGCCGCGCCGCGCGCGAAGGGAGAGGAGAGAGATGGGGCGGTCGTACGCAGCGAAGGGGAAGAAGAAGCGGAAGCTTGAACAGGGCTCGGCCTTGCTCGCCCCTCCGGTCGCCGACGAGGCTGCGGAAGTGCCGAGCGCAGTGAAGGGGAAGAAGCAGCGGAAGCTTGAAAACGGCGAGGCCTCGCGCGCCCCTCCGGTCTCCGACGAGGCGGAGGAGTTTCCTCCGCCGGAGGAAATGGGGGAGGAGAAGAAGGATGTAATGGAGGGGGAAGGGGCGGCGGCGGAGGCCGAGGATGTGGGAGAGGGGATCCCCATCATTCCCCGGCCTGTGGACCGGAAGCGGCGGCCCGGTGCGATCTTCGTGCTCGAGAGGGCCTGTCTCGAGGTCGGCAAAGTGGGCAAGGTATGCTAGTATTGAGGATTAGTTAATTGCTAACTTTGATTGATTATATTTCTGGATTGGTGTTTGTTCGAATAGAGGCTTAGAGAAATTTGTTTCGATTAGCCGTTTTGTCCATGTGGACGTTTAACTTCCGAGTAGGGGAAAATGTGTTACAACTGGAGGGATACGGCTACTGAAACGTATCACATTTAGGACTGTCATAAATTTTGGTGCTTGTGAGTTGTATATGTGTCTTTTCATATATTGTGACAATCGCTTCCATGGGTGCACTCATCACTTCAGCTTCCAGCTCAGACCTCTCTGCAATCCTTTCGGGCTGAAGTGCTTGTGCTTCCCTAATAAAAATTCTGTTGTTTATTGACATACCAAACACTTCAGAGTATGTCGTAGGTTGTTTTGCTGTTCTTTATTTTGTGGAAACTCATCATGTGAGTTTGCTCACAGCTAGAATCTTGAACATTGCTAGCACTTCTTGGAAAATAATAAGCAAGATGTTTCTGTGGTCTTGTGTTGTTGCTGAACTTGTGAATTTTTTATACTCCCTCTGGTCCATATAAATGGACTCAACTTTGTCTAGGTTCATATGTATCTAGTTTAGTATTTAGACTAGATGCATTCGTATCTAGACAAAGTTGAGGCCATTAATATGGATTGGAGGGAGTACCATGATTCCATTGTTTTGGAATATGGATTTATGCAAGGATACTGGCATTCTTTTGTCAGTTTGTCGTGTGACCAAATGGAATTTGTATTGTTTTCTTCCCTTTCCTTTGGATGTTACCGTGTGCATGCAATTGGGTCGGTGAGGCACTGTATGCATGCATGGATGGAAAATTCAGTGGCTGCTAGGATGTAAAGAGCAAGTGCTTGTATACATTATATTATGCTAATATAATAATAATTTACAAGGCTATGCTAACTAGGTTTACCATACAGTTATATTTGCTTCTATATTTCTGATGATTAAAGAGATTAATACGTTTTGTACTAAGCAAATGTTAAATCCTACATATATGTTAATTTTGATGATTTTTTTAACAACTTGTATAGGCTATGCAAATCTTGAATTCGGATGATCATGCTAATTATTTGAGGAAGCAGAATCGCAATCCAGCTGATTATAGGCCTGATATCATTTACCAGGTATTTTCAATTTCCTCTCACTGTTATTTTCGTTGGGATACTGGAATATGGTCAGGAAGCTATTTTATTTCCTCCATCCAGAAATCCTTCTTGAAGTCAAAGAGATGAACACTTAGTTTTGATTGTCATCTTGTACTCTCTCTGTGTCCAATTGATGCGGCCTCCGTGGCATAGTGTTTGTTTCCTCTCCTTTTGCGGTTGGACAACGTTTGAGTCTCTGGATAGTTACTAGCTATCGTAGTTCATATGGCTGTATTTATACCTTGGTGGACCCCAAAAAATGTCGATTGTTGCCAATTGATTTTTTTCTTGCAATTTTTTTGCTAAAAGGTAATATAATTTTGGTTTTCATTAAATGTTTTGCAGGCACTACTAGCAATATTTGACAGTCCTCTAACTAAGGCCGGGAGGTTACAAGCTGTTTATGTTAGGACTGAAAAGGGAGTGTTGTTTGAAATAAAGCCTAATGTTCGCCTGCCACGAACATTCAAGCGCTTTTGTGGTTTGATGTGTAAGTTAATAAAATATTATAAGTAGTACGTGTTCTGCACCTTTTATGTGTCTACTATTTCGCCAACTGTGCTGACTGCTGACATGCATGATATTATACAAAATCTCAGCACAGTTATTGCAAAAGTTGAGCATTACAGCAGAGGGGACTCGTGAGAAGCTCCTTAACGTTATTAAAAATCCTGTTACCAAGTATCTACCTGTTGGCGCAAGGAAGATTGGTGAGAATTTTATTTATTTATTAAATCATTTTCCTGGATCAGATAGCATGCTAATTGATGTGTTTCTGATAATTAGGCCTTTCATATAAGGCGGAGAAGTCGGTTAATTTGTTTGACTATGTTGCTAAATCCAATGATGATGAACCGCTTGTATTTGTGGTGAGTGAAACTGTAAAAGCTGTGATATTGAACTAATTTGTTTTTATCCTCGGTTGCTTCCTTGTGCATAATCTTATACTGCTTGCACATGATTCTAGGTTGGTGCCATGGCCCATGGAAAGATTGAAAAGGAATACTCAGATGATTACATACAGAGTGAGTAGCTATATCTTTGGAATAAAAATAGTGTCGAGTCCTTAGAACTACCTACCTAGTACTTGCGGGGTCAGGGTGATGCTCTATATATTTGTTACATCAGTGTAATGTTTCTTCTATTTGGATCTTTTCGGAGTTTATGAACATATGTTAGATAAGTTGAACATTATGTTTCCTTTGTATGCTATATTTGAAATCTAACCCTGTGAGCAATTCACTGTTCGTTGTATTTTGATATATTTGCTGTCCCATTCAAATAACTCATATTTTTATGTAGTGCTGACTGCACAGTAAAATGGACATTGTAGCATGTTGTTAGTTGTATGCAGCAATTATCACTTAAAAGAGTGTGTACTCGGTTCATCTTGTTGTTTTTAACTATTGCATAGGGTTTAGTCTGGTATATGTACTGTAGAGTTGCCTAGAGCAAAGCTCATAATAACTTCTGGTTTGTCAAACTATCTAATTCTCTGAATTTTCTTTTAAAAAAAACGAAATTCAGTATCTCAACTTCTTAAACAATTGGTGTTAAGTTGGGATAACTTTACTGTAACTTTGAATGGCGCCTTGTTTCGATTTAATACATCCCTGCTTCTGTGCTGGTTTGAGCAAAGAGCGGCATCTTTTGTTAGAAAAAGAAACCACTAAATAGTTTTGAGTTTACAAGTATACTCCCTCCGTTCACAAATACTTCGCGTTCTAGGTTTAGTCAAAGTCAAATTTGGTAAAGTTTGACCAATTATTTAGGCAAAAGTATCAACATTTATAATGTAAAATTTATAGTATTAGAAGTATCATAAAGTATATTTTCATGTTATGTACATTTGATATTATATATATTAATAATTTTTGCTATATTCTTGGTCAAACTTAAAAAAGTTAGACTTTGACTAATCTCAAAACGCGAAGTAAAAAAAAAAACGGAGGGAGTATATGCATAGACTTTTTTTGATGGACAGTTAATATTGCTTGTCTCTGCCTCAAGATTTATTACCTACCTTCAATTTTCCTGATTGTACATGTTTTACTTTGAACTGTAGTGACATGTTACCTTGTTGCAGTTTGCAGTTACCCTCTCAGTGCTGCCTGCTGCTTAAATCGAATATGCAGTTCCCTGGAGCAGAAGTGGAACATCCGGTGAAAGGAAATTTTGAAAATGAACATTGCATCTTTATGATAATATATTGTTGTGCCTTTTCCTATCTTATGTCTACTGTATTTCTCTTTGTTGAGAACTTCGAGCACAAGGTGTAACGGTATTAATATGAAATGTTTCAAGTGCTTATGATCCTTCCTTGAAGTGGGCCTTCGAACACGTTGCACAATGTACAGCTATATTTGCTGCCAAAAAATCTTGCAGTGTTGTTTTACTGTCACGCTTTGCCATACTAAAGAAAATTGATCGCTCTCTTTGCTGTGAAAGTATGAGCTTGGTCAGTCGAAATACGTCTTGGTGGTATGTCAGCGAACTGAAGTGCATGCTCAATTTCTTTCGGAATTCTTAATCAGTCAGGGATGCATGATGCCATAACATTTTCAATGTTTGAGCCATGAGGAGCCAGGTGGGGCATCGGTCAATGCTCCAAATTATTAAGTTGGAGATTGGAGAAATGCTCCCTCCCTGAGCTAGTCACACAAATAAGTCTTATAGTCTGTTTGCAGGCCTTGTCCATTTCATAGACATGTCAAGAACGGTTAATCGGTATCTGCTGCTTCTCCCCTTTGCAAACAGAGATTTCGAAAATGAATTAGTTTTCAAACATAAGAATAACCCTGGTCTCAATGAATCCAGTACGCTGAATCCAGCTTGCCGTTATGCCTTGCAAACTTTGCATCATGGACTTGTTTTTTTACTGGACTTGATTGATTGATCCCAGGGTGCATTGAGTCCTACTCCTTAAGAAAGGACATGAAACACTCCAGTCACGCCTGAAAACATGGTGCCAAGTATGCAACAACGCTCCCCAACCAATGTAAAAAAAAAATACTAAGTATGTTTTAGTAAATAAATGAAGTACTACTAGCGTCACAAACCTTCGTGACAAAATTAATTGCCATCTATTTAAAACAAAGTGCTGCATAAACACACATTCGTTCATAGAACAAAACGAGAGAAAGAAAACAGGCTAGCTGATAGTTTGGACAGTAGCCAGCCTTTCTTGTCACATTATATTCACAACAAAAGTTCAGGTGGAATTTCCTCAAAGTTCAAACAGCCACGTTATTATCATGAAGTGAAGGCTAACATTTACAACTGTATACAATCAAATTGATCAGTTATTCTATTTACGCCTTTGTTGTCACATTATATTCATTCACAACAAAAAGTACCTCTGAATTTTTTTTAAACACTCTTCAAAGTTCCAACAGCCCCATTATTATCATGAAGTGAAAGCTAATACGTACATATTTACAAGCGGATACAATTGAAATAGACCTGGTATATTCTACCTAACCTTTGACAAGCATGTCATCAAGGTGACGGTCCATGATCTCCGATACGGTCTCCAGGAAAGTTTCTTGGCTAGTTCCCGGAAGCACATCATCCTCCGCCTCACTGAGGATGACTTCAATTCCGGACTCCCTCTTGACAGTTTTCCTGCACATGATGCTGCCCTAAGGCGTGAGGCCCCTCTGTGCGCCCTTCTTGAGAAGCATGGTGCTGATATGCAGAACTCGGGCGCACTGCGGAGACAGGTTCCAACCATAGAACTTGAGGAGCGCGATGTCTTTGCCAGCATCGAGTGATGAAATGTATGAGGCGGTTTCGTCGCTGAAGGGCTCACGGGCTTGGGGCCAGTAGAGCCACTCCAAGGTACAATCTTCAAACTGCATTGGAACAAAATTTCCATTAATAATCCTCCGATATAAAAAGAATGAGTTTGGAATTGGAGTGAACCAACTCAGTGGCGGAGCTAGCTCGCTGTAGGAGCCCGGGCAAGGCCTATTCCCAGCACCACTGGCGGGAGTTTGCCAAGCTAAACCTCACTAGTAATCCATTTATTTAACAAGATGCATTGTGAAGATGCTCCAGCTGAGCCCGGGCAGCTGTCCGGGGTCGCCGGGAGCTAGCTCCGCCCCTGAACCAACTGCAACAGATTTACTAGTCATTATGAAAATTTAGAAAACACATGGACACTAATGGAAGGTGAGAACACTTTTCATATAAATTTCTCTTAACAGAAACACTAGAAGCAGAACTACTATGTGGCCAGTAACGCAGTGTCTAACAAAGAAACAAGAAACAATGCATCGGCAAAATAGTACTAGTACCTTTTCCGGCAAGCAGTAGCCATGGTCAATTGGTACCAACTTCAAGTGGTCTTCTTCATCTCGGCACACCAGCACGTTACCAGCGTGCCGATCAGCATTTGCCAATCTGATATCCAACACGGCAATCTTCTGAACCTCCTGAAGGGGGAAATCTCGAGGGCCCATATCCTCACAGCTCCCATGGTTCTCCACAAACATCTGCAGCGATCCAATTTTAAATCCCTTCCCCATGTGCAAACAACGGACCAACGCTGTGGGAGGCACGCCAGAAAATCCAGCAATGTGAGATGATGATGATGATTTGAACCCATCGACTGCAGGGTGGTCGAGAACATAGGCTGCGACCTCCCTCAGCGCACCTTCCCCTACCCGTGTCCCCCTTCTCAAGCCCTCGCCATCAACTGACAGAGGAAACCCCCTGGGGTTGTTCTCGGCCATGGGTTCCTCGTCGATAGGCTTGAAGACTGAGACGTAGCTGTGGCCCGAGGGATCCTGCATGAAGTAGACTCCCCCAGAACCCTCTGATGACATCTCAGGTAGGTGCCCGTTCTCCAGACCAGCCATCGGGGAGCTGATCATGTCTATTATGGCACGAGGCAGCTCCACCTTGTCGTTAACAATGACCGGCTCGACTGGCTTTGTGTGGGGCAAAGCATCCATTAGGAGGTTGCCATTATTCTCTTGAGAGTTGGCAACTGTAACAAGAGTGTCCTTACCAACCTGCTCAGATTTCATCTTGGCCGGTGCACGGACGAAGAGGTTGATCACAGCAGTAGCACAGTTGCTTCTGCTAATGTCGGTGATCAGCTGGTCGTCCTCGAGCTCCTCGCCATCATCGCAAACAAGACTTTGGTCCTCGAGTCGCTCCCCGGTCTCTGCGGCGAGCCTCTTCTTGAGCTGCCGAACCCTGCTGCTACCCTCCACCTGGTACTTGAATTTCTTCCCGCTGGCAGTCTCGACGGTGATGGAGCGGAGGTCGGCCAGCCGGAAGGCGAGGTGGAGAACATTGCCATCCGCAAGCCCATAGTCCCTGACGTTGGAGTTGCTGCGTGAGAGCTCGTGCCCACCAAAGACCAGCCGTTGTCTCGTCACGGTGAACCCCTTGGTCCTCTGTATGCGGAGCTTGACCGAAGCGATCGATTCAGACCCGAGAACACGCATTGGCACGGGTGCCATACCGGGCATCGCCAGGAAGATGAGGATCGAATCCAGCGGGTCCAACTGGGACAGGCAATGCGCGAGCTGCTGGTCCATGAGAGGGCTGAGGATGGCGACGCCGGCCGACGACATCTTGGCTGGTTCCGAGCGGCGCTATCAACGATGCCGATTGATTATTTACAAAACTACTACTACAGGCTAGTGCTGCCCATTGGGAGTAAAACCCCTAGGATTTCCTTCGATTAGCAAGGAAACCCTAGGGGCGGCGGAAGGAGGCGGCAATTTGCTCCTCCTACAATCCCATCCCGTATGCCGTCGTGTTTGAACCTGCAAACAAGAATCACCAAATTAAGCCAAATTTCGGGTTACCAAAGCAGGGATATCGCAAGGAATCTGACCTATCCCGACGGGATTGAATGATGGCAGCGAGGATGCCTCCACTGCCGCTGCCCGGATCGCGGAACAGAGCATCTGTACAAACGATGACAACAAAACAATCCAAGCCTATGGTCACAGTTCGAAAAATCGATTGCCTATCTCTAACCTAACAAAAAGAAGAAAAAAAAAGGAAATAATCGAACTCGATCAACTACTCGGGCGACACAATGAGCGTTGGGGAGATTCTGACCAGAGATAAATAAATATAACCGATGGTGTCCGTCTCCGCCTCCAATGGCACAGCCCCCCGGATTTCCGTTTCCGACCGAAATCTGTATCGGCAATGACATTAGAAATACAGTCAAGCTAATCTACACATACACTACCTACACGAATCGAATCGAAAGGGAAAAACGCAAGCAAAGCTAAATCAGTCGACCTTACCGTAAGTGCAGAGTGACGATCCACGATGGAACCTCTAAAACGAGACACAAGAAAAGAAAGAAAGGGTATTGGTGTTCGATTCGGAGAGGCCACGAGTATTTCAATGGGAAGAAGCGCTCGGGGTGTTCCATCGGTCTGCTTTGTGGGGAATAATAAGTCGGTTGCTCATCTTACCCTCTAAGAATTGATGGCGGTTGTAATTACTACAGTACAGTATTATTTATGGTGTGTATAGCTGTCAAGGAAAAACGTATGGAGGGTTAATTCGAAAAAATATCCGCATATACATTCAAACATTTTATGTTTCACAAGTTTTCGGGATGAAAAAACAATTTATGTGTCGTGTATAAAAAGATAGGAATACGACTATTCACGTGACATTTTTTGTCTTTTTTATACATGACACATAAAATGTCCTTTCATCCCGAAAACTTGTGAACCAATATAAAATGTTCGAATGTATATGTAGAATTGTTTTTTTCGAATTTGTTGATATTTAAAAAAATGTTTTTCTATAATGGATGCATTTGCATCCGCGAGCCGAATTGCCACCTCCTTTACCTAGAGGCTAAGAAATCAGATGGCTAGTAGAAAAAACCCGTGGCTTCCCACAAACAAACAAAAAGCTATCGGCTGGAAACAGATGGTGCTGCTGCGTTCAGAGTGGAACAAGGGTCTCGAAGCAACGGGTGAATAGCATAAAACTATCACATTATAGTTCTATGTTACAAAATGGTACCACTTTACATTTTTGGTTCCAGAATCTACTACCATTCTACAACACATTTTTTGCAATTCGAGCCGAGCCGAAAGCGAATTGTCAGCCTAACTGACATGGATGGCCCACCTGTCGGGATGACGTGATGTCAGATGGCGCGAGGCAACGAAGGTTAATGGGGGTGTTGGGCCCAACCTAGACACGCTCGGACATAACCGACGCGACACCGGCTGTGCCAGCGTCGTAGCCCGTTCGTGCCATCGCCGCTGCCATTGCCATGCCCAGCTAGAGGGACGCCGAGTCTTCCGGCGATTCCATCCTAGGGGTAAAGCTTGTTTGCCACTGATTCGATTTCTAGGGTTAGGTGCTGAATTAGGATTTTTCCATCTGAGCTCGATTTAGCTTGATTGAACTTGATTTCTTTATTGTTCTTGGCCTACTAGGACACCACCGCCATGGACTACGCTCCAGATACAAGCTCTCACCCTACATTTTGTGGGATTGCTGTCGATTGTCCAGAGGTCTGTCGCGACCATAGGCTAGCACCGCGCAAGTGTGTTGTGTTCGAAGGGACAAACACCGGTCGTAGTTTCTATATATGTGTTGTTGAGAATGTAAGTATAACGTCTCCAATTTATGCATTGCTCCATTACTTCTGCTAATTTAGGTTGAGTTCAGATCCATTCTATTTAATGATGATCCACAATATTAATTTAGTTGTCCATTATAATTACATCAGCCGTTGTAAGTTAGTTTAAACTGCTTAAGTAGGAGATCTAGCATATTAATTTAGTTGCCCACTCAGTGTCAACACCCGGGTTTTTAATCCTAGATGCCTGTTATGCCATACATCGTAATCCCAGGATTACCATTTTTGCGAGACATAACAGATTGGATATCATAGTACATCATCCATTACAAACCATAATAAGGTCTTACACAAATGAAGGATCTCATGATCCAGTCTTAGTACAAACAAGCAGCGGAATAATAAGCGTAGCGGTGGGCTCCATCTTCAGTGTCACAGGCAATGCTGACGATGAGATGATCTTAGTTGTCGTAGCCGTCCTGCTGTCCTTCTTCTTAGTAGTCCTCCTCATAGTCTGGCCACGGGAATAGCCTGGGAAAAAGCCATGAGTACTCTTTTAAGTACTTGCAAACTATCACTAACAAGTAAGGTAGTTCTAGTAGAAAACCTAACTAGTTTATTTGCAAAAGCTAATTTGAAACCTAAGCTGAGTTCAAAAGTAAAGAAAGCTAAGTTATTGTTCTAAAATCACTTAAGTTGGAAATTTAGTTTTCATAGTCACAACCCTGTTGTGGTCAAGTCAAAGTCATCATTCATTTCATAAATCGTTTTGAATGACGACGGAACAGTATGGCCACTCCAACTGTCCATAACCGCGGACGCGGCTATTCGAATAGTTTGACACTCTGCAGAGGTGATACACTTTCACCACAAAATTCGATACATCCGTTAGGGATAATCCTGAATCATCATACTTAGTATGCGGATAATCAATCCTAACCTTTCCTTTACACACCCTAGTACAAGCACCTCTCCTATGAGCTTGGCCTCCCAGCCATGGCCATCTGCCATCCTGAGCACTGCATAGGTGGACAACATTGAGAGGTAGCCTCAGCTCAAACCTCTCCCGCGAGGGAACCCATACTAATGCATATAAACTTCTGGCTAAGCCTTACCAAATTCAGGTATTGTGGTTGTACGGTAGAATTGGAATGGTATCGCATCCGAACCCAACCATCAGTTTTTATAAAGGGGCTAAGGCTCATGCCTCAACATTTTCATCATCATAAACCACTTGTGTTTCTCAACACATGTCAAAACATCTCAATAGAATGACTCATCATTCCAAGGTTTTCATAATCATTTTCACCAAGTCCTCCCATCTAAGTGATCAAGTTTTATGCTTAGCACTAGCCACTAGGGTTAAGAGTGTTCACTACAGAGGGGTGCTAATCTTCAATCGCATGCCATAGAATGACATCTAAGTATAACTAGGTAAGCCAAGTTTTATACTCTTTATGCTATCTATACTACTTTCTACAATCTCATAAAGCATTACTAGAAGTAAAGAAGCTTTGGTAAAGCAAAAGGTAAAACTTGGAATGGGTATAAATCAAAAGGTATAACCAAAGCATGCCTAAAGCATTTGCTCAAGTTAAGTGGGCAAGGGTTAACTTGCTTAGTTCTAGCTTTCTTAGTAGTGATGGCTTCCTTGATTGGTGCAGTGGTTGAAATTCTCCTCGTCTTCTTCGGGGTAGAACTCCTCCTCCTCGTAGACTTGGTCGGTACTATCGTCTATAAATAAATACGGGATACACAATCACCAAACAATACTTAACTAGTCTATTTAGCACACTAAAGCACACACTTTGATGATCTAGCCTCATCACACTCATCATAAGATTCAAAGAACTAGTTTCATTTATTTTATTTGAGAAAAGTAATTTCTACTCATTGAAAATATTTAAGATTTAATATTATCCAATTAAAATATGGTATCATGTGGACACATGTCATCACCACATATTATAATACATGGTAATGTGATTTAAAGTGTTGGTCACATTTTATAAAGTTTAAGTTTATTATTTATTCAATTTAAAGTGACTAGAAATGCCCTAATAGCATTCTTTTGGTACTAGTCCAAAGTCACTGCATGCAAACCTAAATATTTTTACATATTCGTCTAGATATGGTCAAATGTGATTTTTGAGAGTTGGAATCAACTCAAAAGCTATCATAGTTGATTTTTGAAAAATGTTTGAATACAGAAAAGTCTCTGTCTTGTTATTTTTGGTATATGTGATCTCTAACTCCAAAAGATTTAAATCCAACGGGCTTGGATAGGTAACTTAATTTCCTTTCTAGCAAAATTTGAATCATGCATTTTGGTTAAGTGGATCTCTCTGAAATGATTTTGAAACAAGTGGACAGAATCTAGTTTAAACCTAAATAGAAAAACATCTATTTGAATTTGTGGGCTAGCGCGGGAAACTAAACGGGCCGGCCCAGTGACGCTCCACGGCGCAGAGGGCAATTGGCAGGCTGGACTCGCATGTCGGTGAGACATCCAACGCGAAGCCGTACGGGGCACTCTCAGCGCTACGATTAAAAGACTGATCAACGGTTGAGGATCGTCGTCCCCGGCGAACAGGTCACCGACGAGAGCTAACCCTAGCGGCACAGTGGGGGTACGTGGGAGCTTACCAGGGCTCCAGCTAGGCGTGGCGATGGGGGCGATCGAACTGGTGGATGGCGACGATTCTAGGCGTGGTCGCGGCGGCTCCTAGGGCAGTCGCAATCAACAGTGCCCTTCTCCTCTAGTAGCGGCCAGCTCTAGTGGAATTCCGGCGACTAAGGGCTCGATTGGCTCCAGGGAGAAGTGGGGAAGGCTCAGGGGTGAGAGGGGAGGTGAGTGGGGTGCAGAATGAGGCTGGGGTGGCCTCCTTTTATAGGCTCGACGACGGGACAACGCGGCATAGTCAGGCAATGGTGGCGACATGGCTATGGGCTGCTAGAGGCATGTCTGCGAGCGGCGGTCGACCGTGGTCTCCTGGTGGTCCTCTATGGTGTAAAGGCACGGCTAGGGGCGGTGGCATTTGGTCGGGCCGGCTGGTGCTCTGCGCGGCAGAGGCGGCGTTCGACGAGGCGCACGGTGGCTGCGGTTCACGCGGCGACGGGCAGGGATGTCTGGGGGTGTGCTGGTGTCAAGGCGAGTGTGCGCGTGCGAGCTGAGGGTAAGGCGGGGTCTGTGCGAGGTTGTCGGGTGCGGTGCACTGGCGCAGTCTATGCATGGCGCAGAGGCGTAGAGCGCGGTGCTCTGTGGGTGGTCCAGTGCTTGGCAGGGCTCGGGGCAGGGACAGGGGGTGGCGGTGTGATCTCGCCTACCTCCTAGGCACGGCGGAAGAGACCGGGGTGGTCTGCTGCGACTTGGGCATGGTCGACCGGCGACGACCATCTTTGGGCGGCGCGGTACTGGCGCAGCGGTGAAGGGGGGGTGTTGTCTGGGGCTGGGTTAGGATAAGAGGAGACATAAGAGAGATGATGGGGTCAAATGGGGGACAAGGCTTTGATTAACAACAGTAATAGTTAGGCAGTTTATTTGATGATCACCAAGTGTTCGACACAATGGCTGCAAGAAATTCAAATTTCAATTTTGAAAATATTTTTGGTGTGTGACTTGATCTTATGCTTGGTATTCTTTGGTTGCTTGGGATTGGAAGGGGAGTTCATTTGAGTGGTTTTTGAAAAAGTGGGATCTATGCATATGTAATGGATTTACTTTTCAATTGTCATTTAAAATTAATGGCTAAGGGTTTTTGTAAGATTTTAAAGTGGGCCTTGGTAGATCTTTACTTCTACTAGCAAGGGATGTAAAGATATAGAATTGTTCTGTTTGAAATTGACTTCTAGGAACACCTAAAGTGGCCTAGTGGATAAAAAGGGTCAAAATGACCATTTGGTGTTTTTATTCTTATTTGATT